>CM052440.1:25958755-26123983 GCA_028533085.1 Varecia variegata
TCTGCATTCAAAAATGGATGGTTAATGGGTGCAAAATATAGTTAGACTGAATGAATAATATCTATTAATAGTATTGGATAGCACAACAGGGTGAATACAGTCAACAATAAGTTATTGTATAATGTAAAATAATTAAAAGATTGGAATTGGAATGTTCTTAACAAAGAGAAATAATAAATGCTTGAGGTGATGGATAACTAAAAAAAAAAAAAGAATATATCTGTACATAAAAAAAGACATTGTCTATCTTATAAAATAAGCAAAATCAATTTTAGATTGATTTCAAATCTAATTGTTAAAGGCAAATGAATACAGCTTTTTGAAGTAAAGATAGGATACCTTTGTGATCATGGAGTAAGCAAAGACCTCTTAGAGACATAAAAACACTAGCTATATGAGGAGATATTAATATATTCAACTATATTAAGATAGATAATTTCTATTCATCAAAAAAGTGATTGATAGAGTATAAAGAGATCACACAGAATGGAAAAATAGTCATTATATAGTTCACTATAAATACATTAAAATATATAACTGTTTCAAGAACTTTTACAATCAATAAAAATGACATGCAACTCAATTGCAAATAGGAAAAATGTGAATACATATATATTAAGAAGAATATATAAGTGCCAATAAACATATGAAAATACGCTTACCCATGTTAATCATCAGGAATTTCAAATTAAAGCAATAACCAGATTCTACTACACACTCATCAGAGTGGCTACAATGAAAAAAGACTGAAAATCTCAAGTATTTGTAAGGAAATTTCAAGTGTTTGGAGAAACTGAAACTCGTTAGTGAGATTACAAGCACTTTCAAAACCTGCTTGACAATATTTACTATAGCTAAACCTAGTGGTTTTATAGCCTAGCATCTCTAATCCTAATTGTATGCACAAAATAAATCCAGGTGTAGGCATACGAAAAGACATGGGAGAAATTTTATAGCAATGTCATGGATAACAACCAAACCTGGAAATAACTTAAATGTCTATCATCAGTAGAATGGATAAATAAATCATGGTATATTTGTAAAATGGCATATTATATGGCAAGGAAAATGAACAATTAAACAATTGCATGCTGTAGTGTGGATAAACATTTCATGAAGACAATGTTGAAAAACGAACCAGCATTAAATCATACTCTACGTTCCATTTGTATGAAGTGCAAAAAAAAGCAAAGGTAACTTATGCTGTTAAACTCAAGATAGTAGTTAGACCTTGGAGGGAAAGTAAGGAACAGGAATAGAGAATGAAGGCAACCTTAAGAGAGTTAAGCAAGACATTATAATGAATTAGAAAGACACTATAATAAATCGGAAGATTGGCCAGTCTGTAAAGACCCCTCTGAGGAAATAAAATCAAAAATATGTTTTGAAGCATGAGACCATAGAATAGGAAAGTGGCAGTGCAGAAAGAGATAAGTGGGCTATGTGCTGTATTTGGAATTGAACCATTGCCATTTTCTCAATTCTATGTAAAATTCTATCTACAGTTTCTCACCTCCCAGCAACTGTACTCACAATCTCCCCTAAGTTCTTTGTGTATAGGTAAAGAGGGATGGACTTGAGGTGGAAGATGAGAAAGAAAGATGTGTTAGAGATCCTAGGTTTCTGGGATGAGCCTAGATGTGCCAGCTCAGATTAGGAACACCAGAAGAGTAACTTGTTTAGAGGCAAAATAGGGAGTTGAAATTTGGTCATGGTAAATTACTCAACCAGGAGGCAAAACCATTTTGATTAAATAGATTGATTAGTCAAATGCTGGGAAGAGACTAGATGAATTCAATTACTTGCCCATAACTCTGAAATAACTACTTGCTAAATGGCTATGTGTTGCCTGAAAAGGATTGTAAGTATGACATATCGAGACATGTATGAGTCAGGAATCAACCAGAGAAATATAACCAATAGGAAATATATATTAAGATTTTTACTGCAAGAAAATGGCTTACATGATTTTGGGAGGTGGCAATGCAAATTTGAAATCCTTAAGTCAGGCTTTTAGGTAGGGCAGACTGAACACTCTGGTGCATGATCAGAAGCTGCTACCCACAGGCAGAGTTTCTTCCTCTTCAGAGAAGCCTCAATTCTGCTCTTAATGTCTTTCAACTGATTTAATTAGGCCCACACAGATTAATTAAAATAATCTCCTTAAAGTCAACTTCTCATGGGCTTTAATCTCATACACAATTTACCCTCACAGTAACACCTAGGTTAGTATTTGACTGAACAACTGGGGACGACGGCATAGCCAAGTTGTCACAGAAAACTAAACACCACACTCCCTTTTATACTGTAACTTTTATGAATTCTTTAATTTCAATAAGTTTTAGGGTTTTTTTCCCCTCACATCAGGGAGAAATTTTCAAATAATTAAATACATTAGTGGTCCATTTGCATTAACTCTTGCTAGATATTTACTTTAACATGTATATCCTTAAATTTACCTACTTTTTAGACTTTCTTTTTCTTGTTTTTTTTTTTTTTTTTCCTGGTGATTTTGCCCACAAGAATGATTGCATTTTCTGAATGGTCTAATGTAATTTGGAAAAAAAAAGTCTCTACCACTTTGCTATGCTAATAACAGCTCCTTTGAGTGTCAGGAATTTCAATGTCCTGTAAAAGTAACTGTTTGAAAAAATGCATATTAATATATTTTGGTTGTACAAAAAGGTTTTCACTTTTATATTTGGTGCATGAGTTTTTCAATATTACCATGAAGTAAATCATTATCTTTTCTCTATTCCTACAGCCTACTTTGTTGTGAAAAGATAAAACCACCACATTTCTTTCTGATAATATAATATTTATTTGGTTAACAGCAATAGATTTATTTCACATTATTCTTTTATAACATTAAGATTTTAAATGATTTTTTTAAAATTTCCATCCCTCACTTTCTGTAAATATATAACTTTGAAGTATACTTTTAATAATAATGGAAATGAAGAAAGAATAAATATTTAGGGAATTCTGAGGAGGAAGTGAATATCTTTTACTAGAGGATTTACAAAATATTTTACTGATTAATATATAACTCGGACCTTGGTATTGAAGTATGTGGGAATCTGACAGGTTAAGATTTCATTTTGGGAGAGAAGGGTATATCGTGGACAAAAGCACAGAGGAATAAAGGGACATGGAATATTCAAGTAAGGGGGAAAAAACGGAGAAACTCAGTGTAAATGGAGAGTCGAGTACATGAAGTGGAATGAAGAGAAATCGAGCTACAGAAGTTGGTTGGGTTAGGAATTGGATTCACATATTTCAAACTAAAGAGTGAAAAGCCAATAGAAAACTGTCAAGCTTTTTTAGGGTTCTATGCCTTACTGATATTTATCTTTCCCTAGGGTTCCCAGTGCTTATGCAGTGCATAACACAAAGCTGGCACTCAATAAATACCTTCAGTGATCGAACACATACTGTGTTGTGTATGAAGACCAGATCTGTTCTTAAATAAAATAGCTCTTTTATTGTATTAAAGAGTGGACTTGCATGGCAGTGGTGAGAAATGGGTGGCAGAAAGACTAAATGAGAGGTTACAAGAGAAGAGAATGGGGTTGAAAATGTTTTTCCTAAGCATGATCATTTTGAAAGAGAGATTTTATATTGGTATCGAAAGTTTAAACATGTTTTTATGAAAAAGAAGCAATTGTGCATTGCAGCATTAAATCACATTGAAAATTGTCTGTGAACAATAATATTTACAAACATCTAAACGTACATCAGGTAGAGAATAGTGCTATGCAATTTCATAGAGTTTTTATATTCTTTTACAGTGAAGGAGATTCTGAAAAATGTCTTCCAACATTGGATCAATGTTGTGGATTTGCCAACATATTTTTCTGTGACAGAAAAGATATTCAAGAGATAACTAGAAATTGGATCTGAAATAATAGTCTAGCTCTAGGTTTGCATTCTTTTTCTGTGGATAAGTAATTGGTTTGTATCTAAGGGTATTGCTTTCTCATAGGCTGGTGTATCCCACTGTGCCTCTGAAAACTTTTTATCCTCTTTTCACAAATTGATCCCGAATATTAAAGAATTCATGGTTGTGATTTAAAGTTGGATTTATTGACACCCATTTTTATTGAGTGCAAAAACAGACTGATGAGCAATTTGTTTTAATCCTCTTGGGGAAGGGGTGAAGTTATTTCAGAATGCTTATTGGTTAGTTTTTTCACCAGTGTCTACCAACTTTAACACCCAGGACAAATTAATTTGATTCTAAATTTTGTGATTTAAGATAGATACTGCATACCAGAAAACAGAAAAGAAAATCTCCCAGAGCTTACATTTTGCTTAAAATTATAACAGAGTTGAAATAAAGCCAACCTAAACAACTATTACATACAAACCAAAATCAAATATGAAAAATACTTTTTTGATACTAGTAAACATGAATTTTTAAATAAATCTATCAAAACATCATTTTTTTTTTAAAAAAAGAAACTTTGAAAGGAAACATTTATATATATGCTTTCAGAACTACCTAGGTGAAGTATAGAGAAAGATATCTGTCTAGCCAATTTTTGTTTACATGAAGGCAGTTTGTATAAGCATCCACGTATCCCTGAGTACTTCATTGCTCTCTCAGCATGTTCATGAGTCCCTAAGATGTGCATCTACTGTGTACCTAATGTAATGTCACAGATGTATCTTAAAATTGCTATTTAGGCCTTTGGCTCTACCTTCATCCATTAGGCATTAAACAACTTCGTGCTTCAATTATATGTTCTAATTTATTTATAAATCAATTAGTGCATGAACAACTGAACAAGGTTACATCTTATTTAGTGTCAAGATATTTAGGGTAGCGTAAAATTGTCATAAGACCCTCCAACGTCCTTGGCATAGTACTATACAAGTTAACTTTTTTCCTTAGAAGACATGGACAATTTTTCTCCCAGTAATTTCTCATGCATACTGAGATCACTAAGGACTGTGGGTTTTATATGAATAGACTGGGAAAAACAAGGAAATCTTCCATTTTTCTTGAATTTTCAAGATTGTATCATATTGACTCTTAATTTATCAGTGTACCAATTTACCAAACTAAGCCTAGGAAAGTGGTAAAAATAGGATAAAAACAAGCAATGAATTTCACATTAAGAGGATATATACCTTTGTATGGGAACTTTTCAGTGTCAACTGAGATTGAAGATAGACTATCTGGGAGAGGGGTGGTGGATGATAGAGACATTTTAGGTAATAATTAAACCATACTGTATTATTCACTTCACTTTTTATAAATAGAAAATACCTGCATTATCTGGCAATTTTTTTATGATTGTGACTATGCAAATCAAGATCGTAATGCACAATCATCATGTATTCAATCTTAACTAAAGAATTTACAAACCGTACTAGTTGCCCAATAAAAGATTTTTTTTTTTTTGGAGTCAAGGCATCATACGAATACTAAGGAATATGATACTGTTCACTCTATGTTAGAAGAACAACTGCAGAAAGACTGCTATTTTTATAATATATTTATTTGCATGCTAAAAGGTTGCCAACACAGAAATTAACAAACTCCCCATTTATTGTTTTTAAATTATGCTGTTGCTGTTTTGATAGGATTAATTATTTCCAGTCCCCTTTGTCACTGGCAATCCTCTTGGTGTGCTGCAGTCTTTAACTTTTCACCTTCTCCAACTTCTTTTTTTTTTTTTATTCCCTAATATTACAGGAATGCAAATGCTTTGGTTACATATATTGCCTTTGAACCGCCTGAGCCAGAGCTACAAGCGTGCCCAGACCTCAGACATTGTACACTGCACCCCTTAGGTCAGAATTTACCCATCCACTCCTCCCACCTGCCGGACACTCTGTGAATATTGCTTCCATATGTGTATATAAGTGTTGATCAATTAGTATCAATTTAATGGGAAGTGTATGTGGTGCTTGTTTTTCCATTCTTGTGATACTTCACTTAGAAGAATGGGCTCCAGCTCTATCCAGGATACTACTTTTAGGCATCATTTTTCTTTTATGGCTGAATAGTATTTCATGGTATACATATACCGCATTTTATTAATCCACTCGTGTATTGACAGGCACTTGGGTTGTTTCCACATCTTTGCAATTGTGCTGCTATAAACATTCGAGTGCAGATGTCTTTTTTATAGAATGTCTTTTTTTCCTTTGGGTAAATAACCAATAGTTGGATTGCTGGATCAAATGGTAGTTCTACTTTTAGTTTTTTGATGTATCTCCATATTACTTTCCATAGAGGTTGTTTTAGTTTGCAGTCCAACCAGCAGTATAGAGTGTTCCTATTTCTCCACATCCACACCAACATTTGTTGTTTGGGGACTGTTTGATAAAATCCATTATCACTGCAGTTAAGTGATATCTCACTGTGGTTTTGATCTGCGTTTTCCTGATGATTAGATATGTTGAAGATTTTTTTCATATGTTTGTTGGCCATTAGTCTGTCTTTTGAAAAGTTCCTGTTTATTTCCTTTCCCCACTTTTTAATGAGGTTGCTTGATTTTTTTTTTCTTGGTGATTTTCCTGAGTTCTAGATAGATTCTAGTTGTCAGCCCTTTATTGAAAATATAGTATGGAAATATTTTCTCCCATTCAGTATATTGTCTATTCACTTATTTGATAGTTTCCTTGGCTGTGCAGACGCTTTTTAATTTGATCAGGTCCCATTTGTTTATGCTTGTTGTTGCTGTGATTGCCTTTGGGGCCTTCTTAATAAATTCTTGCCTAGGCCAATGTCTATAAGAGTTTTTCCAACATTTTCTTCTAGAATTCCTATGGTTTCATGCTTTAAGTTTAAGTCTGTTATCCATCATGAGGTGATTTTTGTGAGAGGTGAGAGGTGTGGATCCTGTTTCAGTCTTCTACATGTGGCTGTCCAGTTTTCCTAGCATCATTTATTGAGTAAGGATTCTTTTCCTCAGTGTATGTTTTTGTCTGCTTTGTCAAGAATCTGATGGCTATATGAGGATGGTTTTATATCTGGGTTCTCAGCCCTAGTCCCTTGGTCTATGTCTCTATTCCTGTGCCAGTACCATGAAGTTTTGGTTACTATCGCCCCATAGTATAGCTTGAAGTCTGGTATATTGATACCTCCCAATTTGTTATTTTTGCTTAAGGTTGCTTTAGCGATATGGGGTCTTCTCTTGTTCTATGTGAAGCGTAGAATTATTTTTTCTAGATCTGCAAAAAATTATGTTGATATTTTAATAGAGATTGCATTGAATCTGTAGATCACTTTGGCTAGTATAGACATTTTAACAATGTTGATTCTGCCAACCCATGAACATGGTATGGTTTTCCACCTGTTTATGCTCTTTGCTATTTCCTTCCTCAATATTTCATAATTCTCCCTGTAGAGGTCTTTCACTTCCTTAGTTAAATATATTCCTAGGTATTTTATTTTCTTTGTTGCTATTGTGAAAGCTATTGAGTGTTTGATTTGTTCCTCAGTTTGACTGCTGTTGTCGTATAGGAATACCGCTGATTTCTGTACATTGATTTTGTAACCTGAGACTTTGCTAAATTTATTTATCAATTCCAGTGGTCTCTTGGCAGAATCTTTGGGGTTTTCTATATATAAGATCCTATCATCCACGAAGAGTGATAGTTTGTCCTCTTTTGCCCCAATTTGGATGCCCTTGATTTTCATCTCTTGTTGACTGCTCTGGCTAGGACTTCCAGCAGTACTTTGAATAGAAGTGGTGACAGAAGTCAGTCTTGTCTGGATCAAGTTCCAAGCAGGAATCCTTTCAATTTTTCCCTGTTCAGCATGATATTGACTTTCAGTTTGTCATATATAGCTTTTATTATTTTAAGGTAAGTCCTGTTCATGTCTATTTTGTTAAGCATTCTTATCATAAAAGGGTGCTGAATTATGTTGAATACTTTTTCTGCGTCTATTGAGAGGATCCTATGGTCTTAGTTTTTACTTCTATTTATGTGGCGAATTACATTTATAGATTTCCATATGTTGAACTATTCCTGCATTTCTGTGATGAAGCCCACTTGGTCATGGTGGATTATTCTTTTTGATGAGCAGGTAAAATTGGTTTTAGTTCCATGAACAGGTTACTGGTTTAAAATGATACCCGAATAAACAAAAATTAACTTCTAAATGAAAATTAACAAATAATCTTCATTTGTGAACTCTTTGAGGGTCTTTCCTGGTTTACTTTTATACTTATAAATTATAGGATATTATCTAGAACATAATAGTTACATAATCAATATTTGTTTAATAAACAAATGGATTTTTCAGATCTTCATTGCTGTTATTATGAACATTGACTATAATTATACTAGGAAAGTTTCAGTGCTTGTAGGTAATCATAGATAGCCTAGAATGAGCAAGCATACTCTTTGCCAGATACTGTATGTATATGAATGGATTAATTGCTCACCTATGACATAAATTCCTTTTATTAATTTATGAACAAAATTTTATTGCTACCCAAGTAGTGAACAATATATTTTAGGATAAAAAATAAAACTTATAATAGTTATCATAATAAAGAACAATTCTTTAAATTTACATAAGATTATGAAGTAATGAGTCCACTGTCCTCATTTTTCTCATTTCATTGCTCCCTGATAACAATGCATTCATAGATGGCAATGGTGAATAATACACTGGCATTGTAGAATCTTTTCAGTATGTATATTATGCACTTTTGCCATGAACCTTTCTATTTCCATTTGTCTCTTTCTACCTAGGATGGATTTGAATGTGCCCTGGGAGTCTATAGATAGCAAAAGGGCATCATTTGCTTCTTGTGGAGACAAGAACATGATCATTTCACCAGCTGACCTGCATTTCAGGGTATCTGGGCAGGAAGCCAGCAGCCTCACAGAATTAGACTACGATAAAATCCTCTTGAGTTCATATCGAAGAAGGTATTTTTCAATGCCCAATGATCAAAGGCTAGGATAAATCTGATTCTTTATAACTGGGTAACACAAATTGAGAGTAACATGAATAAATAGCTATGTTTGAGGCTAAGTTAAAACATGAGTAGTTCTTCAAAGGTACAAATTCAATTTTAGCTTTCTCTTTGGCTGCAGATCCAGTACTGAATACATCTGAGTACTTAATTATTTTTGATAGCAGATAAAAGCGCACATTTTCTTGTATTTCTTCACATGTTAAAAATATTTACAAAAGGGAGAATACAAGACAGCACCCACGAGTTATATATCTGTGTTCTCTCAAAGCAAACTAAAGGAAGTAAGACTACTTCCTATTTCTTGAGAAATAGGTTTAATTATGTTCTACATAGTTCATCAGTTTTATCTTATTACATCAAAATTATTTTATATTGACTCATGAATTCTGTGTTCTGTTCCTCAGCAAATTTACCAGTAAATTTGAGTAATTGCCCCCTATTTCCTGCCTTCTGAAAAGTGAGGGATATAGTGTGTTTTTCCTGTCAAACATGAACCCCACTTCCTGTGATGCCCTGGATGCTACCCCAGCAGTTTTCTCAAGAACTTCTCCTCTGAATGTCTCCCTTACACCTCTATTGTTATCTATCTCTTCGTCTCCCTGGATTATTCATGTTTTAGCAGCGGTCCCGACCTTTTTGGCACCAGGGACCGGTTTCATGGAAGACAATTTTTCCATGAACCGGGGGAGAGCGGTGTGGTTTTGGGATGATTCAAGCATGTCACATTACTGTGCAAAACTCTCTGCTAATGATAATCTATATTTGCAGTTGCTCCCCACTGCTAGCATAACCACCTCAGCTCCACTCTAGATAATCAAGTATTAGATTCTCATAAGCAGCACACAACCTAGATCCCTCACATGCACAGTTTACATAGGGTTTGCACTCCTATGAGAATCTAATGCTGTCACTGATCTGACAGGGTGGTTCTCAGGTGATGCAAGCAATGGGGAGCAGCTGTAAATACAGATGAAGCTTCGCTCCCTCACCTGCCACTCGCCTCCTGCTGTGCAGCCCACCTCCTAACAGGCCACGAACAGGTACCAGTGCATGGCTGGTGGGTTGGGGATTGCAGTTCTATAGTAGCTCTGTCTTAGTCAATCCAGACTGCTATAATAAAATACCATAAGCTGAGTAGGCTTATAAACAACAAATTTTTTTTTTCACAGTTCTAGAGGATGAAAAGTCCAATATCAAAACCAACTCAGTGTCTGGTAAAGGCCTGCTTTCTGGCTTATAGACAGTGTCTTATCGCTGTGTCCTCACATGGTGGAAGGGACAAGAGGACTTTCTAGGATCTTTTTTAATTTTTTTGTTTTTAGAGTTGTTTCCCAGACTGGACTTGAACTATGGACTCCAGCAATTCCCCCACCTCAACCTCTCAAGTAGCTGGAACTATAGGGCCTCATTTATAAGGACACTAATCCCATCCACATGACACAATCACTTCCCAAAATCCCCCCCCCTTTTAATACCATTACCTTGGGGCTTAGGATTTCAGCATATGAATTTTGAAGAAACACAAACATTTGGACCATAGCAATCTCCTATCTCAAAACCAACCAACCAACCAACCAACCAACCAAATGAACAAAAGCAAACAACCAAACAAGTCCTCTTTAATTTACACTGTTTCATTTTCTGTTCACTTTCAACCCAAATTTTTTTGAAGAGTTTTGCACAGAGATTTACACGAATCATGAAGGATGAAGTCAATAAAAGAAATATGGAGGAGAAGCAACATGTTTATTTTTTATTCAAAGTAATTTTAGGCAAGAAAATCTCATGAGCATGTATCGCCAGTTCTCTATTTTTATATAAGTTATCTAGTGCTTACTATTATATTATCAAAAATCTTTGTTTAAAACAGAACACATTTATTATCTCACAGTTTGTGTTGGTCAGAAATCTGAACACAGGTCAGCTGGATCTTCTGTTTTAGGGTTTCTCACAGACTACAATCAAGGGGTTCTCAGTCTTTGATCATGTCAAAAACTGACTGGGAAAGGATCCATTCTAAGTTTATGTGGTTGTTGGCAGTATTCTGTTCTTTGGGTCTTTGGACTGATGGCCTCAGTTCTTTGCCACAAAATTCTTTCCCACATGACAGTTTGCTCCATTGAAGTGTGTAACCAGACAAACCAATACAGAGAATGTGTCAACAACATGAAAGTTACAATCTATCAAAACCTAATCACAGAAGTGATATTCATCACCTTTGTCATATTTTATAGATTAGAAGGAAGTCCCTTCCCATATTCAAAGGGAAAGAAGAGACTAGGAATAGATGTGACTATCAGGAAGTGAGAATCATTGGGGCCATCTTAGAAATCTACCTGCACTAATCTTCCCAACTCCTGACCATGTAAATGTCAAACATAATTCTCCAGAAATAATAAAATAAAGTAATCATCATCATCACCATCTAAATATTATGTAGTATTAAAAATAATATAAACACAAAATGAAGCAGATAAAACATCTTATAAATTATCAAGTGCAACATGATTCAAATTGTATTGAAATAGCAGATGAAAAACTTTGGAACTCTACATTTAGTAGGTTGATGCCACAATTTCAAATTATAAGGAAAAAGATGTGTATAGTCTCCTTTACTTTCTTTCAATATGCAAATCATGGAAAAAGGGCCAAGACAATGACTCAAGAAAAGATTACTATTGCACTAAGGAATGTTCTAAATATTTTAGGTATGTTGTCTCATGAGTAAGCAGCTGCTATTATTAACCCCCTTTTAAAGATAAAAAGGCTGAGACCCAAAATATCATAGCTAATAAGTGATGGAGTTAGAATTTGAACTTGGATTTTCTGACCTTAGAATTCATGGTTTTAAATACCAGACTATATTGACTCTCCAGTGGTTACCTGCAATGTGTTTCATTAGGTCATTTTGGAATAATTAGAAGACCAGAAACTATTAATAGGGTAGAAGTAGTAGACTAAGACTGACAATGGATTACATTTTTTAGGATGACCATATCCAATCTAAGACACTTTTGAGAGTGAAAGAAATTGCTATTAATAATTATGCAGAGACAATAGGCATAAACAAGCCACTATCACAAGCAAACAGATATTTGGTGACCTTATATTTCTGGAGTGTTTAGGATTTGCTTGTTGAGAAGACATTCTAAGGGAGTTTTCAGAGATTAGATAATTGACAACTTCCTGTCTATCTTTGACTCTCCATGAATGTACAAACATACTTATAGGCCAAACACCATTTAAGCACATCCTCACTGGATAACAACCTATTCTCACATGCCTACCAAAAGCTTCCTTTTCCTTACAAGAGTAAAAGCAGTTGAGGCATTGATGTTACCAAATAAAATTATCAACATCAAACAGTTTGAATAAGACTAACATTTCAATAAAATATACCGCTCTGTAGGCTAATACTTCCCATCCCTCAGCTCTGCCAGTTTGCACAACATACAACATCAAACACTTTCTGATTATAATTATTTCTTTATATTGGTGGCATTCAAATGGGGGTGACTCTGCTTTCAGGGGAATTTTGGCAATGCCTGGGAATATTTTTGGTTGTCCTGACTGGGGGAGTTTGGGCCTCTAGTATATAGAGGCCAGGGATGCTGCTAAACTTCCCATAATGTGCAAGACACCCCTTATCCCCCATCCTACTCCAACAACAGAGAATCATGTGGACCAATTTGCCAATAGTGCCAACGCTGAGAAAGCACACCCTATATTTAAAAAGAAATGAGGATCTTTTGGTCCCCTGATTCTTTTATTTATTTTTTTTCTTTTCTCTTTACTGTGAAAAGAATTGGCTGCTTATTTATATGCTTCAATAAAATAAATCTACATAAATGGTGATGATAGTCATCAGGGCAGTGGGTTAGTGAATCAATTTTAATATAGAATGAAATAATTCTCTCTTTAGCTTTCATAACCCAGACTAGTTTTTCGTTAAGCATTTCACAAGTATATCTTTAAGAAACTCAAAAATTATCTGTCTCAGCCTCTTGACTCTGTGTCAGGAATAAGGTATTGAACTATCTTCACCTTCAAACAACTTCACTTTATTATTAGTTACCAGAAACTGCTTTATGATTCTGAAACAGAACAATTAAAGAGAAAAAGAGAAGATAGCCTGCTTAGATGAACTCAACTATAGGCAAAAAGAGATTAAAAAGTGTTGAATCTCATGTTTAGAAATTTCATGTTCTGTCTTAAATTAATAAATTGAGTGCATTTGAAGCATGCAACTACAAAATCATTCTCAGAAGATATACTTTTAAAAGAGAAGCATACCTCAAACATGAGGTCATTATAGTATCTTATTAAAGTATTAAAGAATTTTATCTTTGATATTTCAACTACTGAAGTGACACAGAGAATATGATTATATTCTGTGCTATTTTTTAGTTTACATTTATCAAGAAGCCATTAAAAAAACAATGTGGATATACAATATCATTGGTTCATTGCTTTATGGGTATTTTTGTCTATATTCACAAATGAGTTTGGAAAGAAAAAAAATTTGCATTAGATAAAGAATTTTTAATAGCTTAAAACCTTTAAAATAAAAATAGCTTCTGTTTTCTTAAAAAATTAGAAGTTATGAAAAGTCCTAAGGAAGTAATTTAAGATTACATGCTAGATCATCACCCAGAGGACATTACTATTAAAATTTTATTCTTCCAGTTTTATGCACACACTCATATATAAATGGAACCACTGTATTTGCTGTTTTATGAAATATTTCTATTCTGTTACTTTGAAGACAATTGGATGGTTAAAAACAATCATTTAATAACAAGTTTGGTCAAAAGGATAATTGTTACTTTTAAAAATGGATCTGAGTATAATTAGCCATCTGATAACGAGTTATTTTTCTTTAGCCTTACTGTTTTAATTTTCATAAGAATCATTTCCCATTCAAGAGAAAGTCATCTAAAAAAAGCTCCTTTAAGCTATTTCAAATGTGGTCTAGAATGCAGTGTTCCTCATAAATACATTTTCTAAGTGATTGAAAATATTTTGACTAGTACTCCATTTTCTTACATCCTTTTCTATAAAATGCATACATGCACAAATGCTAACTTGGCCACCTTCTCTCTCTCCTTTTACTCCTGTTTCTTCAAAAAAAAAAAAAATGTGGCCTGCTCATAGCTGTTCTTACTAATGTTCGGGCACTCACCTTTTATGAGCGCTTTTTTACTGAAGGTGTCTGATTTTCACCATTGCTGGGGTTCTCAGTGCTTCCAAATCTGCAGCTTGCCTCCTGTGCAACTTCTTACAGAAGTTCCTATACTGCTTTATTGGTCTCAACTTTTCTGGCAGGATTTTAAAGCAAATCGCAATCTTCAGGTTCTATGTTTCATAATTATTATGAAAATGAGCTTATTTTTTCCCCCCAGTTTTACTTTTTGTCAGGAGGAGAAATGGTTAAGACTCAGAAATAAGTTGTCACAAAGTTCATACCAGTAATCTTCTAATTTTTTTTAAGTAAGGGGCTTGATGCCTGTTTTAAAATTTAAAATACAACATTTAATCAACTGTAAATGATAGACTCGTTCCATTACAGTATTGCTAAGGGGCATATGATTTGATTAAACAGGAAAATACAGTCTCATAAAGTTATTCTTAACACGATCTAGTTAGGGTAAAAAGTTATCTTCTTTATAATTTCTGCCTAATCTTTATTATGGCAGTTCAGAAAGTACGGGGGGACAACTTTAGGAGGATTGATACTCTCTGGAAGGGTCTCAAGAGTTATATTTGAGAAGATATTAAGTGAGACTGTGAGTAACATGATATCATTTTCCAAAAATTATATCAAGAAATGACTCTCTGGCTTCTTCTTACTCATTGCAAATGTCTCTATAGCCAACCTAAGCATTATGTATCAAGTTATTATTCACTCTGCTGCTCTAGTGGCAAAAACCCTTTCTATTTTTTTTGACTTATCATTCTATCAACCTGGGTTCACCTTGTTACCATGATGATAGGTGTGGTCAATCCCCCAGAATTAACTTTGTGTACCTTGCAATATTAATCTATTAATTTCTTGGTTCATCTTACTTTCTGGGATCATCTTTTTCAAAATGGAAAAAAAAAGAAAGGAAAAATAAAAGAAAAAAAATAAAAAGATCAGATTGTCAGCTGATCTCAAAGGCATACAGCACTGTTTATATTCATTTTTAACATTATTAAACAATTTATTTTAGTCACAAGATCTGTTCTTTTCTTATAATGCTGAATCTTGTAATCTTTTACTGACCATTTTAAGGAATTATATCTCTTTGGCAATAAGACTTTTCTATTTAATACACATAATAAAACATGTATTTTAATGACTATTATTTTTCATAATATCTATTCATTATGAGGAGTTAAACAATTATTCTACCAGATATAGCCATTTATCTAATCATTGAAGACAAATATTTTAAATCGTTTCAAGAACAGTTGCAATCAACAATGGAAAACCATTCATTAATTTATAGTAACTAAATACTTCTTTTGATTCAATATCTATTTCCCCTTCCAAAAATCTTACAATGACATATAAGGCCCTGTATGTTCTGATTGCTTGCCATCCCTTTTAAATCATTTCGTATCTTTATGCCATTTGCTCACTTGCTCTAGTCATACTGGCTTTTTAGTACTTCTCAAATGATCCAAATACACTCTTACCTTAGAGTTTTGGATTTGATGTTCCTTCTGTCTGGAACATTCTTCCTAGAGTTATTATCTTTGCCCATTCCCTCATGTATTTCAGGTCTCTGCTCAAATGCAATACTGAGAGACCTTTCCTGATTACCCTGTATAAACTATTCCCAGCCCCCTTTTCCACTTTAGTTTTAATCATAGCATGGAGATATTGCATTTTTATTTATGCCTTAATATGTTCAATATCTTGTAAGTTTCACAACATCCTGATATTAGAATCAATGTAGATTCCTGGAAGTCACTTTTACATTCCTTAATAAATCCTTTTTTCTTAAGAAGGCTGGTTTGAATTAGGTTAGTGCATTCATCAAACTGAAGTAGCCCTAACAAGTCAGAGATAAAGCTACAGGATATGTCTGCAAGAAGATGGATTGTTATAAATTCATTTGAATGTTTCTTGCCCATTTTTGGTGCTGTATATTAATAATTTGAGTCTAATTGCCAGGAATAAGATTTGTCATGAATTAATAACTTGAGGATTATCTTTCTAGGCTTTTCACTTTTACACGATACTCATACTGAAATAAAATCCTTTTTACTCATTCATTAAATTGATACTTATTCAAAGAAATATCTATTAAGTGAAAGATACTATGCTAGGCTCTGTGTTTTATAAATGAAAGAGACAAAGTTATTATCCTCATAAAACTTATTTTTTAATATCATTTAAAATCTTGAGATAGATTTTCTGAAAAATAATTGACTTGTTAGTCTTAATATTAAAATGGTGAATGTTGAATGATGGATTATTTTATAAGTGAAGTTTCAGAAAACCTGTTCAGCTGTTTTTGAGACATGACCAACAGAGTGAGAAAATCTATTTTATTCCTTTCTCAAAACTTGCCCTTTTCTAATGCCAAGCAACTACAAAACGGATGAACTTTGGAAGTGTCAGTCTTGGAGTATTATGCAATTTGTTCTGAGTATGAATTAGTCAGGCTGAGCCTTTGAGTGCATTAAAAACAAGGAGGATGAGTTGAACACATCCCTAAAGGGCAAAAATACTGTTAGGTCTGCTTAGCTCAGTTTTCATGCCATTTCTTTTACAGTGGAGATTTCCCGGTTTTACTGTACCATGATCCCAGGTGACAATATCTCCTTAAAAGGTTTATGGCCAAGGCCGTAATAGACAGAAGAATTGGAATAGTGACAGACTTTCCTTTGACTTACTACTCAGAAATGAATAAATCTGCTTTTCATAAAAGATGAAAGATGTAAGGACTTTTTTTCTCAGTATTTGTGGTGGTTCAGCTTTGACTGTACTAGTTTAAAATTAAATAATTCATTTATTTAACCAGTGTTTTATCTGAAAGACATAAAACTATTAGTGTGATTTTGTTTTTACTGAATTCACAAATGATCCAGCCAAAGTGGCCAGTGTCTCTAATACTGTTATTATGACTTCTGAATTATGACTTTCAAAATATGACTGCCTGCTGTGAAAGCACCCAGCCACATTCTAAAAAGACAATTCCCAATGTGAGTTCTAGGATATGCATGGCAGTTCCCACATGCTAAAGCCACAGCATGATCCTAGGATGCCAGAGTGTAGACAGGGCTATGGGGGAAAAGAATATAGTGGAGCAAAAAGGAGGAGTACTAGAAAAAGGGGGAGAGAGCGACCTGGCTGGAAAGGTATCAACTCCTATTTTGCTTCCCCTTTTTTGCCTTCCCTAGTCCCTGACAGTCTTTATCTGAACACTGACATCTACGTCTATTTCTGGGACACTTGTAATAAAGACAGTCCACAGCTGGAATATCTCTATTATTTTTTTTTTTCTTCTCTGATCTGGGCTTTGTCCCTCCCCCATTGCATGTGATTCCAGTGACCTTGTCAGAGAAGAGGCCCTGCGCTTCCCACCCGGTGCACTGGCCCTGTTATAACTCTACATGCAGAGACTGGCCCACAGCTGAGCCTGTTAAACAGAGCCGGTCTGGACCCTAATAATACTGACACTGTGAGAGAGACCAGTTACTCTTATATTTAGTTTTATACAACATTAATGGAATGCTTCTAATATGCCAAACACTATTCTAAGTGGTTTATATGGAAGAATCATTTAATTCTCAGAACTTTATTATCTTTGATTTTATTATTTTTTTCATTTTAGAGATAAAGAAACTGAGGTTCAGCTGTGTTAAATTGCTTGTCCAAGGTCATGCAGTGTATCGTTACAGGGCTGGGATTCTACACAACACTGGCTAATGCTGCATTCTGTTAACCACCTTGATGTCATTGCTCTTCTGGAATTGTAAATTGTAAGTACCAAATAAGCCTGAACATCCTAGGGCTCTTGCTTGAAAACAAAACCCACAGAATAAAAGCACAGATAATAACAGCAATAGTAATAATAACAATAAATATAAAAGAGAGGGAGAGACTGACTTATAATGACATTATTTGAGCATATATATTCTCAATCTTGAAATGAGTCACAATGCTTCCTCACTTTGTCCTTTTCCTTCTCCAGTAAATATAGACAAAACAATTATTGCCATGTGATACCCAAGATTCTTTTCTGTCGTATTCTGATAGCCTGGTGATATACTGAAATGACTGTTTTGAGAATTAAAAGTGAGCGTAAATGGCTGCCATTCCTAGGAATAGCCTCTGGTGTTTATTCATCTACCTTTACTTTCCTTGTTCTTTCATTCTAAGGGTTGTATATTGCCATGGACTTTAATAACGTATATCTGCAATTGAATTCAGGTAAGTGTAAGGGAGTTGTTACATCTCTTTACATATCAGAAAGCATTACATAGTAAACGAAAACCATCCATAGATGCTTTCGTGCTCTGTGGTCAGCATCACTTAGACCTCCCTGTGTTTGTTATAAAACACAAAGGAAATCCTCTGTTCTTTTCTATTTTTGTGCACCAAAAGATTCAGTTTGCAAACAGTAATGGAGAACTCAAGCACAATACTGCCACATGCAAAGGTTGCATTTACACATATATTTTGTGTCCCCTTCTCCACTTCACGCCAGGCCCTTCTTATGTCCTTACCTACTCATGTCATATCTGTATTTGGGTAGTAATTATAGAAAGGTGTTTCAGAGTTTTCAGTAAAGTATTTCTTTACCAAAAGGAAGAAAACATACGTCGCACTTTTCACTTCTCATTTCTGGTAGCATGTAAACAGAAGTAGCTAAACAGGACAAGCTAAAGAAAGAGTGAAAACAATAAGCTAGTGTTGTTTTTGCACTCCGCACCCACTAACATGAGGAATGCTTCTCCTCACTTAGCTGGCAAAGCCTTTTAAACACAAAGCCAGTGACCAAAGGTGATCCTTCTTTTGTCTGGAAAGAGAATCTGGTGTTTATTCTTCAGCAGTTCTTGAAGCTCTAAACAAACCATGATTTTCTTTATATACAACTCTGTTGACTCCTCAGGACCTGTAGCTGAATGTCTAACATCAAATAACTTCAGCCTTTAGAACTTACTTTCAAAGTCCTTTCTATTTTGTTCTTGTAAAGCTGCTTCCTATGCAGATCCAGATGAAACGACCCTTTTTAATTTCTCTGCTCTCTGTATTATTACTTTTACTAGCTGAGGCCAAAGTTTAAATTATCAGTGTGATTTATTGGTCTGAAACATTGTGGCTTCCTTCCGAGGAAGAATTATTTTAGTAGTTTGTTATAGATAAATATATTGCAGTATACATTTTTATTGTGAACTATTTTAAGCTTTAAAAAGAAAGGAGTTCTTAGTCTTGCACTGAAAGTTGTTGCTTAAAGGAATCTTTTCTTTTCCTCCATTAAATTTTTGTAGACTTTGCTTTGATTCATTATTAGTCTTCAGAATTATAAATACCATTCTCTTTATTTTTTTAACTTTCCAATGATTTAATAGGCTTCATTGTCTTTAATTAAAAGAATAATAAGTGCAACCAGCTGGGTGTGTGTGATAAGTGCATTTATACCTTTAAAGAAAATATGCTAAGTTTTTTTTTTTCCTGTTTCTTTAGTTCTTTATGGAGATAGCTGCCTTAGCCTTATGTAAATTGGTGCACTGACTGAATCTAGAAGGTTTGACTTTGCCTCCTGTTTTAAACTCTCAGTTCCTTAGAGAACCATTAGAAACTCTGTTAACAATTACCAGTAGTCGATATGAAAGTTTTTTAATTGAGTCATATAATATATTCACACTGCAATCTGAAACAACAAATCTGTTGACTCTATACTTAGCTTTATCTCCAATATCTAGTTACTTACCAATCCTGTCTATTATATCTGCAAAATATTACTTGAATCCATTACCTTTACTAGCTGAGGCCATTTCCTTTACTTCATGAGGTCTAGTACAGGCATTTATCATCTCATACCTGAAGTATATTAATAATAATTTTCTATGTAATATTCATGCATTCATTCTCTTCTATTCTCCCAATCTATCTAGAACATTGCTGACTTAGTTTTTTATAAAGAAAATATTTGCAAAAAATTCTCTTGTTGACAAGCCTTATGACATTTTTTTGTTTCAAGATAAAAATCTAAAGTCCTTACTATGGCACACAGGGACCCTTTGCAGATTGGTTACATCTTAGCTTTCCAGCTTAATCTCCAGCCCCACCAAAAGCCCATTATGCTTTATCAGCACATGCATGCTTTGGAATCTCCAAGAACTTTTTACTTTCTGTGACTACTCTGAACAGATTGTATTCAATGATATTTACTGTGATTGTGTTTTGTGTAAGAGAGTTTTCTAAAAGTTAAAATATAGGAAAGATAAAATAGACATGATCTCTGTTGTCTTCTAAATTATACTAGAGAGATGTAAACAAGTAAGTAAACATATATACAGAAATGTGTGACTATGTATGTGTGTTTATATATATTATATATGTATAATCATTTTACATAGTATTAAGTGCTATGAAGAAAATTTTAAAAGAATAATAGGCTGGGAAGTGTTTTCTTGCCATTACTTGCAAGCAATTTGGACATAGCCATATTTGGCACTTAGCATAATAATAATAGCTAAAATGTGTGGTGTTCTTACTATTAGTACCTGTACTAAACACTGTGCATGCATTAACTCATATTGCCAAAACCATTTTTACACATAAAGTAACTTGCCTAACCATGACTAGGAAATCTAAGAAGAGAGTCTTTCTCCAGAGTTTAACCACTATGCTATGCTGCCTTTCCACACATGGGATCGCTGTTATTTATGTGCCTGCCATTCTCTGCCCCCACATTCATTGTTGAGTTTCTTGTTGGAAGGGATCATGCCCAATTCATCTTTATATCACATGTGCCCAGTATTTATTCAATGTTAAATACTTTGTTATTGATTAAATTTCTGTTATGCAGTATTCTTGAAGAGGGTATATAGGACTTACTAACCTTGTTAAATTACTCTTTGTACAGGCTCAATGGAACAAGAGACAGAAAGAGGGAGATAATTCCCAGTAGTTTCAGTACAAATTTATTTGAACTAGATTGTGTCATAAGCACTTTCTAAATAAAACACTGTGTACAGAGTGGGGGAATAGGGTTGTACACTCCTCATCCATATCCTAAACCCTCAAAGTAGAGTATAGCAATGTCCTCCCTTTGTTGGGAGTTAATTATCCATGAGTCTCTCACATTACAGCACATCTAGTTATTAATAATGCCCAGGTTTGTTTATGTCCCAGTATAGTAAAGATAGAGATGTCTTCCTCCCATCCTGGAGAATGTTTGTTTACATTCCAGGATAGTAAAGATAAATGTGTCTTTATCCAGAGTAGAGGATATACAGGTTATCAGCAGCCCCTATATAAGACCAAGGGCTTCCTAATCTCTGGTTTCCTCTCTTATAATGCATTTCCACTCTGTGTGCATTCAGCGCTTGGCCCTAATCATGTTGCTGTGTGGAAATTTAAGCTCAGTTAATCAATATAAAGATGGTATTTGGGCTGCTGTCATTTCTGTCAGTAATAAACTATCTGTTTCTCTGACCCAGAGGGTTCATGTCTTTCTGCCAGCATATATAATACAAAACTGGCAAGATAACTTATCTTGTAAGTAGTATAAAATATCAAGCCTTTTATAAATTTTTACTAAGTAACCCACAAAAAGTAGAAGAGAGACTATACTCTGGGAAGTCTAAAACAGAAACTGTCCACTACAGAGAAAATAACTTATTGATACATGGGAGTGTGTTTTTTCCAAAGCTATCTCCCTGAAACAAAGCAGCATCTGGCTATAGAAGATAATGGACATGTTTCCTTTAACAAATGAATGAATGATAATACAAATAGTAATACTCCATTTTTCATTCTGTAGTGAGCTAAGAAGGATTATCTTAAATAATATTTGTAGTTAAACTCCCTTCCAAGGGGTTCTAAGTTACACACAAATCAAAGATTTCATATAAATATCTGTTTCAATGTTGCTGGACAATTTACAAGAGTTAGAGACCATTTTAATGATAACTTAGTTGATATGCTGTTGCCAAACTACATACACTATCCTAATAGAATATTATATCTAATCCAGTCAAGCCACTATTTAACTAATTAAGAAATATAAATTAATAAACTTTTACTTTCTGAGAGATAAAAATGTAATATAATAGATATCTAAAGGTAAAAAGAACAATAAACATTCTGATACTCTACCCAACTGCAATAACTCATGACAGCTTAGTATAAGCCCTTCTGAACAAATGTTCTGTTCTTGTTTCTTCATGCCAAGTCCCTTTTGGTCTCATGGTAGTAAAGTCACTTGATTGAACCCCAAATTAGGTGGCACAGAAATATATTCTTTGTTATGGAAAAAAATCCAAAGACATATGATTTTAGCTATAGAATAATTGCAAAAAATAATGCAATCTACCATCTAAAACAAATATAGGAAAATGTTAATAATTGTTAAAGCTATAGAGATTAATTATACTCTTCTGTCTACTTTTATAAATATTTAAACATTTAAATAATAAAGAATTTAAAAACCAAAATGATTGGACACAAGAGAACTGAAAAGCTACTATTTGTAATACACAGAGAATTTTAAAGGATAAATACAAAATGTGCAATATCACATCTAAACCACCAATAAATGTCAATATCAAAAGTAGCCCAAGAAATGGAAATTAACTTAAAGGTGGGTAACACAATTTTTTTAACACAATTTTTTTTAAAGGTTAAATGCTACCAATGGTGGTGATTCTTAAAGAAAAAAATTATTTCCATACATTGCAGGGGTTGCTTGTATTACTGTAGCCTTTCATTGGAAAACAATTCAAATTGAAAAGTAACCCAGACACTTCTGATCATCTATCACATAAAAATACTATATCCCATCAGTGGATACTTCCTATAGCATTGTAGTAAAAGAAAAAAATATTATGCCCTTCAACTGACAAATGGTTGAATATAGTATCATGCAGCCACTAATGAAAAAATTAATTCCTTACCAGCTGACAAGAAAAGAATTCCACAGTGCATTCTAAACTGAAGGAGGTAAGATACAAATATATGTAGATATTATGATCCTATATTTTTTAATCAACAATGACAAATACTATATATAAAAAATATATTTGTGTGTGATAATGGTAAAATATATTGAAGGGCACCTACCAGGTTACTCTCATTGGGTGTGGAAGAATGAGGAGTGGGGAAAGGATGGGTAAATTGGTCATAATAGAAAAGATATCTCTGAGAAAAATGTCATATATAACACTATTTATAGTGTTATACACATAAATTTCTTTATGTGTATAATAAAATGCAGGGTAGGGTCTTTTCTGTAGTTTCAGGATTCTGGGCTTTAGCCTCAAAACTAAGGACAATGGAATATAAGAACTCCCTAAAAAGAGGTTCTGGACACATCTTCATGGGACTAAGATTTGCTAACTGGCCCAGTGATTGTCACCCCAAAACCTTACATAAGAGGAGTCCATTTATTGCGAATGAGGATTTGAGGGAAGAATTTGTAAGAATAGAGAGCACTAGGAATGTCACTTTCCTTCCCTAGACCACAATGAAGAGTATTGGACTCCAAGCATACTCCTCAGAGATACCGGAGGTTCTGGAATGTTCTCTGACTGACTGTGGAGCAGAAAGTTGAAAAATTTCTTGCTAAAAAGCCACATGTCACTGGGCTTGGAGTATAAAGTGACTGGGGCCTCACTCTCAGAGAAGTTTGAAAGTGGGAACTCTCCCTAACAGATGTGGAAAGAGGAAAGCTGTGGGCAAACAATTCTCCTCCATGTGTTGCTGGGAGTAACCCTGGCCTTAGGGCATGCCAGGTTAAAGCTGTCTTAAAGGACTGTGCTTGAAAGGACCTCAGATATAAGAGTCTAAGAGGAGTTTATTGCCAGAGGGCAGGCCTGAGGGCCCATCCTGAGAAGTCAGCAAAGCCCCTTGTCTGTGCCAGCAACTTCACAATGGAGCAAAAAATGCAAGTGAAGAATTCACAGACCTATCTTCTATGATAGAAAAAAAGAGAAGGAGAAGGACACCATGTTTGGGCATTTAGACACATGCAGAAAGTATTGGCAGCCAAAAAAATTAATAGATAGCCCTGGCTAATTGAAATACTTTATTTATTTATTTATTATTTATTTATTTGTTCTAATCATAGTTGTGGGGGAAGAAAGGGGAGACATAAAAGAAAACAACCATACTTATTTTCTTTTGACTGCTGTTTCCTGGGCTGTGGAAAGAAGAGAAACCTTACACTGAATGGAAGATCAAAGTATTTACTTAGCTTAGACTAAGAATTTTTCATTGCCTAAAAGTGACCATTAAGCACTGAAATTTGCCCACATTGCTGATAAGAAGTAGCGAAGAGAAAACCACTACAGCTTTTTAAAAGTTCCTTCATGAGAGGAAAATAAAACTGTTTCTTGACTTTTACCCTATTGAGTTCATCACATTGTTATATGATAAAACCAGGGTGTTTGGGAGTTTTTACATCACTTCACAGAGATGAATGAAAGACTGGTCATGAAAACATTAATGTTACCTCAAAGGGATGGGATTTCAGGGATTTTAAAAATGAAAGCACAATTTTATTCAGCATAACCCTTAAATTATAATTAAATATTGATGTTCATCTTTCTTTTAAAGCAAATACATTCTCCTAAGTCTTATCTTTAACTGAAACTACCCAGACACCAGCAAAACCCCTCTCCCAATGTGCACACACACATACGCATACACACAAAGAAAGATGCAAAGAGAATGTCCTCAAAACACTTCAAGACTAAGTTGCTGAGACTTTCTCTGCACAGACACAATTTGTGTGGCTCATTAAAGTATGAGTCTCAATCAAAAAATATATAAAACCTTAAGTATTCAAATATGCAGCACAATCAAGCAAGCATACCAGCTGATTGTTAAAATATGCAGCCTGTTGAGTAAATCCCATTAAAGAGAAATTTAGAGGCTAAAATATGCTTGAAATTAGTAAAATATGTGATTTCAGTTGTCAAGTATATTCAAATGTTTCAGAAGATGCAAGAACTTGTTGTGAGAAAAGATACAAAACAAACTCTGATAGAAATGAAAGCCTGCAACAGGTCTATGGTAGTGGGTTCCAGTGAGATGAGCATGAGGGGTGGGAGTTGGAACAAAAGATTTGGTCCCCCATATCACAGATCTTCTGAAAATTTCAGAAAATTGGAACATGGTATGGTGAATATCATATGGTAAGATTAGTTCCTCCTTCATTCCCTAGAGCAGAGATCCTCAAATTTTTTGGCAGCAGGGACCAGTTTCATGGAAGACAATTTTTCCATGGATGTGGGTGGCGGGGTGGTTTTGGGATGATTCAAGCATATTACATTTATTGTGCACTGTATTTCTATTATTATTATATTGAAATATGTAATGAAATAATTATGCAACTCACCATAATGCAGAATCAGTGAGAACTCTGAGCTTGTTTTCCTGCAACTAGGTGGTTTGGTCTGGGGATGATGGGAGATAGTGATATCCAAAGGGTGTTGCTTATGTCTAGTCTACTCCATAATCTCTTTTTGGTTGCTGTCACTGCAGAAAACCCTGCTTCACAAAGATAGGATGTTGGAAATGGACGCAGGCTGTTCAGTGCTTTTGTGGAAATCTCAGGATATTCTGCCTTGACTTTAATCCAGAACATATGGAGATTCAAAGTTGTCTCAAACATACTTTCAAGGCCACCATCATTTTCGATCTCAAGCAGTTGATCCTCTTCTAGCACAAAGTCAATTCACCTGGCTTAGTCACAAATGGGTCACAGATCTGTTCCTTCCCATTTTGGGGATCTTTTCTGGTTGGGAAGTAATACTCAAACTCTTTTGAAAGCTGAGATAGGTGATCATGTACCAGCTGGGATAAAGAAGGCCATGGCTCAGTCTCTTTCAAAATCTCTGCTACTGTTTGAAACATGTCAAAAATCCCAATGTTCACTCGTTGCCCCCGTAATTCCAGTTTGGCTTTGAATTCAACCACTTTTTTTTTTGGAGACAGAGTCTCGTTTTGTTGCCCGGCTAGAGTGCCGTGGCATCAGTCTAGCTCACAGCAACCTCAAACACTTGGGCTCAAGCAATCCTTCTGCCTCAGTCTCCCAAGTAGCTGGGACTACAGGCATGCACCATCATGCCTGGCTAATTTTTTTCTATGTATTTTTAGTTGTCCAGCTAATTTCTTTCTTTTTTTTAAGTAGAGATGGGATCTCGCTATTCCTCAGGCTGGTCTTGAACTCCTGACCTCAAGTGATCCTCCTTCCTCAGTCTCCCAGGGTTGCTAGGATTATAGGTAGTGAGCCACCGTGTCCAGCCTGAATTCAACTACTTTATCTGCCGACTTGAACACAGTTGTTGTTTTCCCCTAAAGTGACAGATTGAGTTCATTGAGCAGACTGAATATGTCACAAAAGTAAGCAAGTTTTGCAACCCATTCTGTGCCCCTGAAATTTGCTACCAGTGGTGACTGTTTTTCTAAAAGAAGTCTCTGGAGTGGCTCTTGTAACTCAAAAACTCTGGCCAGTGATCTACCTTTAGAAAGCCATCTCATTTCTTTGTATAAGAGAAGATGTGTGTGCTCTGTGTCTATCTCCTCACAGAGCTGTGCAAATAGACATGAGTTAAGGGCATGTACTTTAATGTGATTGATAATTTTAATCACATCCTGCAAAAGTTGTTTAGTTCTGGTGACATTTTTCAGGTAGACAGCATTTATCTATGAATGACACAGTGCAGAGACTCACATTCAGAAGCGACCTCCTTGACCCAAGTAGTGAAACCAGAAAGCCATCCAGCCATGGCAGCCTCTCCGTCTATGCATATACACAAAATCACCAATTCAGTTTTCCTGATATGTAATCATTCAAAGACTTGAATGGGTCTGCAGTGAGGGTGTGGTTGGCAACAAAACTGCACATAACATATCCTCATGTACATCCTCCTGAACAATGTATTGCATAAAAACAAGCCTTTGTTGCCTACATTGGCAGACTCATTAACTTGGACTGCATACCTTAGTGACTCATTAATCCTCTCTAACAATTGTGCCTCAATGTCATCTGCTATTTCATCAGTTTGTTTAGTTATGCTGCTAGTAGTAAGAGGAACACATGCCACCTTTTGAACTTCAGCCTTTCCTAAAAGTTCAAAGCAAATGTTCTTAGCAGCAGGCAGGATCAACTCTTCACTACTTATCTCCCATCCAAGTACTAACCAGGCCTAACCCTGCTTAGCTTCCAAGATCACATGAGATCAGGCACATTCAGGGTGGTATGGCTATAGATGTAACTCTTCACTAGTAGTAAAGGGCTTCTTAGCTTTAGCAATGCGGTTAGCTACTAAGAATTATGCTCTCGATGCAGACATATTTGATGAAGTGGTGGCCATCAATAATTGCTTCTGTTCTTTGTGTTCACATTTTTTTTTTCTTTTGAAAAACTCCAAAGCCTTGTCTTTTAATATAGGGTGGCTTGGTCTCCATGTAGTGATACAGTTTTAAAGGTTTCATGGCTTCATTGGATAGTCAGTCACCACATATTATGCAAAGTAGGCTTGGGGAATGTGAATCACTTGTTGCAATTAACCCTTAAGTTAATTAAGTAGGCAGCTTTCATTTTGTTGGCAGTCTTAAGAGTCTTCTGTGTCTCATCATTGGGTCTTTCCCCCTTTTCAAAGAAGCTCTCCACTGACCTTTGTTTTTTACTCATTTTTTCCTGTGGCCTTACCAAACCTGTAACTGAGAAAAGTACGCAGTGCAGGAAAGAGGCAAAGGTGAAAGTGGTAAATAAAATAATGGGCAGGCCACAAGTGGACTAAAATAAGTGTCAGATTCTGACTTAAAGCCTGACATCAGACATAGCTTTACAATTGAAGTAAGATGCTCATTTGCCACTATAAAACCTGCCACCAGATGCAGCTTAATTGTCACTTGCTACTCACTGATAGGGTTTTGATATGAGTCTGCAAGCAATTGTTTTATTATGGTCTCTGTGCAGTCAAATCTCTCTGCTAATGATAATCTGTATTTGCAGCTGCTCCCCAGCACTAGCATCACCGCCTCAGCTCCACCTCAGATGGTCAGGCATTAGATTCTTATAAGGAGCACGCAACCTCGATTCTTCACATGTGCAGTTTACAGTACAGTTCTCGAGCCTATGAGAATCTACTATGTGGCTAAATCTACTATGAGCCTATGAGAATCTACTACTATCTGACAGGAGGCGGAGCTCAGGTGGTGATGCCAGCGATGGGGAGTGGCTGTAAATACAGATGAAGCTTCACTCACTTGCTCGCTGTTCACCTCCTGCTGCATGCCCTGGTTTCTAACAGGCCTGGAAATAGTACCGGTCCACAGCTGGGGAGTTAGGGTCCACAGCACTAGAGGAATGGCATCTTAGTCTCCTGGAGAAGATATAAAGAGCCTAGGGGTAGCAACTAAGGCACCAAAAGGGAGGCATTTTTGTAAAATTGGCAGAAAATGCCTTTTCATCTTCCAAGAAAATGTTGTGAGGCAAAACTGTCAATTTAGCACAGCTTTGCTTTAAAACCATTTCCTTACTTTGTGCATTAATTTTTAAAACTTTTTCTACTATAAAGAATAAAACTGTCTCTTTGAAATATTGTGGCTGATGCTTATACTATGTGCCTTGATTATGTTACACTGGTCACCTCATGTATCTTTATGTAATATGAGAAGGAACATTTAAAAATATTTATGTACTCTCTCTTTTGGTCAACTTGGCATGTGATGGGAAGCGATATGGCTGGTTTCACTTAAGCAGGCACTGTGCAGCCTTTCCATAAATGTGCAGATGGGTAGTTGGTAATATCAAGGAGCATTTTGCACAGATGGGGGCATAAAAATGATTAGTGGAAATTACACAGGAAGATTCATTCAGATCATGGCAATGTAACAGTGTAGGAATTATGGTTTATATTTGTGAGCTAAAATAGGACATAAAGAAATTGGCCTATCAAAAAAAAAAACTGTAATCAATGCAGCAATCAGTACCCAGAAGTCCTATAACATATTAAACTTATGGTCATTTTAGAAATACACAGAAGGCTACAATTTAGCTTTATTCTTACTCAGGCTTTTCCCTCAACTGGTTTTGAATGCATTTATTAGGAATCATATTCTCCCAGCAACAACAGTTTGGCTTAGAAAAACCTTTGGGGAATTTTACTCATTTTAAGTTTCTTCACTTCCCTTTAATGGCTAAGCTATGTAACTTTTCATGACTATTTAAAAGCTAACATGGAATTTATGTAAAACAAACAAAAACAATTAAACAAACATACAAAAACCTTACAGATCCATTTACAAGAGTATTTGATTTTCCTCTGGTCAAGATATAGCTAAGTAATCTTCAGTTGCATTCTATACAATGTTGTTTTACCATGTGCATTTATTTCTCATCTACACCTGAGATTTTAATTAAAGATTATTTAAATATGTAGAAAAAAGAACATTTATTTTACAGAGGGAGAATCACTATCTAAAATTTTGGAAAGACGACTCAATCACACTTCTAAAATATTTCTTAAAAGCAAAGGTCTATGGGCTTCATCTCTAAAATTATAAGTATGGGTATTTTTTTAAAGAAAAATGAAATTGATTTTTTAGACTCAAGGTATATATAAGTTGACTTTTCTATTTTGGGGGTTATTAATCCATATTTTATCAAAAGTATATCTGAAATTTAATTTAGTCTCACTGTGCTTTGTGGCATTATAATGTAGTGTCTCTGAGAGCTTCTAATGTGAGGTCTTTCAAAGGGCACTCAAAAACAACTTAGATGTAGAACGGAAAAATGGCAACAAAAGCATAGCATTCCTAGGTGTAGACTTACAAGAAATATTCAAGCCACATGCAAGGAAAACTATACTGTTCTCTACAGACACACACAAATGAAGTCTTTGTATAGGCATACATTGTCTTAAAAAGTAAGACAAAATAAAATGTCAAATTTCTTTACATCATTTTTCTAGACTCAATGCAATTCCAATAGGATTATCCAAAACTTGATTAAATTGTTTAAAAGGTCATCTGCAAGAATATAAAGGCACGATATTATGAGGAACATCCTAAAAACAAAGTAGGAATGGGGCAGGTACTTTCAGAATTCCAAATTTTTTAGGAAAGGACACTAAAAATAAGTGAATAATACTGATTCAAAAATGGGTGCATTACCCTATGGAACAGAGTAAAGAATCAATAAATAGATGTAAATGAATATAACATTATAGAGAGTAAAATTAAAAAAAAAGGGGATAAAGCATAAATAAGTGTTCATAAGGGAATAAATTATGATTTTTTTGAATTGATTCTGTAATACATTCATTCAATATTTAATTTCTTATGTGTATACTATATGCCAGAACCTGCTGAGCTTGCTAGAGGTAGAAAAGTAAAGAAGAAAGACAAAGTCCACACTCTCATAGGGATTAAATCCTGGTGAGGGGAGACAGATAATAAATAACAAATAAATATATGATATATTAGGTATGCTAACACTGCTTCAATGCAATGAAACAAGGGTAAGGGAGGCAGACTGTGACTGCAGAATGGAGCTGTGCTATTTATGGAGGGTGCCTGTGGACGTTGTTCTTCTAAGTGGCGTTTATGCAATCTAATGATGTACTTTTGTCTAAAAGATTGACAATGATGAGAAAAAGAGACAACAGTAGTATAAGGATATAGGGAATTAGGTAGTTTGATGTGCTGTTGGTGAAAGTGTAGAGTAAATGCAGTTTTTCTGCTATGCGTTTTGGCAATAGGTGTAAGATTCTTTTTCTTATTAAGGAGATAAACAAGTGACAGGATTCATATGGAAATACATTTTATATTCAGATAAAAAAAGAAATTTCTTCAAATTTATTAAAAGGAAATGGTGAAATAGAATTATCGACTATTTAACTATAAAGATGTTGTGTACCCATGGAAAATTAAATAAAATGCTTTGTTTAATAAAAAAAATTATGCAATTGAAAGTACAGTGTAACTCCACAAATATGAAATTATGCATCAATTAATATTTCTTCCCCCCATCCACACATATGTACGAGTCTGGAAAGTCATTTACCAAATATTAACATAGATTACTTAAGGGAGATGGGATTTTGAATGGTTTTAAATTTCTTTTTTTTATTGTTAGAATTATTTTGAGTAAGCACATATAATTTTTATAATGGTATATAAAATAATTTTCTTATTTTTTTTATTTCAGCATATGATGGGGGTACAAAAGTTTAGGTTATGTATTTTGCCCATGCTCCTCCACCCTTCCCCCCGAGTCAGAGCTTCAAGCGTGTCCATTCCCCAGACAGTGTGTATTGCACTCATCATGTAGCTATACACCCATCCCCTTCCCCCCTCACATCTGCCCTACACCCAATTGGTGTTATTCCCAAATGTGCACTTAGGTGATGATCAGGGAAACCAATTTGCTGGTGAGTACATGTGGTGCTTATTTTTCCATTCTTGGGATACTTCACTTAGTAGAATGGGTTCCAACTCTATCCAGGAGAACATAAGAGATTCTATATCACTGTTATTTCCTACAGCTGAGTAATACTCCATGGTATACATATACCACATTTTACTAATTCACTCATGTATTGATGGGCATTTGGGTTGTTTCCACATCTTTGTGATTGTGAATTGTGCCTCTATGTATTTAGAACTTAGGAAAATCAGCAAGAAAAAATCAAACAACCCTATCAAAAAGTGGGCAAAGGACATGAATAGAAATTTTTCAAAAGAAGATAGAAGAATGGCCAACAAACATATGAAAGAACAAAAGACATTCTATAATTTTCTTATTTTAACACACTTTGTATAAAAGTCAATTCTGGCTCAAGGTCACATAATTTCAGTTAGCAGGAATAAGTTTGAGAGATCTATGCTACATCATGGTTGGTACAATAAAAATTATATATTTGAAAATTGCTAAGAGAGTAGATTTTCAGTGCTCTTACCACAAAAATAGTTATAAGTGTGTGATATAATGCATATGTTAAATAGCTTGATTTAGTCAATCCACAATGTTCCTCAATGTTCTCCCTGACATGTTCTTCCTTTTTTCAAACTTCTCACCAAGCCCCTGCTATTGTCCATTTGTTTGCTTTAAATGAGGTTAATATTTACTAGGCTTTTAAAATCCAACACTTACATGACTGCCTCGGAGAAACTTTCTGTGTAATCCCCACACTCTCACAGCACTTCCATGTAAAAACTGTATCACATCCAAATTATGTCACATAAAGTTGAGTTTTGTCAGTTTCCTCTATTTAGTGCTATTGATGGAAAGGGATTTTAAAAAATCTTTATATTTCATGAATCTGATATAGCGACTATGGTCAATAAATGTTTGTTGAATGTAAAATAGGAGGTAACACCTCTTACCTATTCAAATTTATCAAACCTGATCAAATGGCTATTCTTAGGCCATCAGAAGAATATCAGTGTCTTTTATTTTTATTGTTTTATTTCAAAATATTGAGAGGGTACAAATGTTTTGGGTTACATGGATTGCTTTTGTAATGCTTGAGTCATGGCTATAAGTGTGACCATAGCCCAATTAGTGTTCATTGTACCCGTTGGGTAGATTTATGCCCATCCTCTCCTCCTCCCCAACCCCTGCTTGATTTCCACTGAGTTTTACTTCCCTCTGTGCACACGTGTGATCATAGGTTAGTTCCAATTTAACAGCAAGGTCATATGGTGTTTGTTTTTCCATTCTTTAGATACTTCACTAAAGATAATGGTTTCCAGTTCCATCCAAATTGTTGCAAAAGGCAATAATTCATCATTTTGTACAGCTGAGTAGTACTCCACGATATACATATACCATATTTTGTTAATCTACTCATGAATTGTTGGGCACTTGGGTTGATTCCACATCTTTACAATTGTGAATTGTGTTGCAATAAACATTCGGGTGCAGGGGTCTTTTTGATAAAATGACTTCTTTTCCTTTGGGTAGATAGCCAGAAGTGGGATTGCTGGAAAGAATGGTAGGTCTCCTTTTAGTTCTTTGAGTAATCTCCACACCGTTTTCCCTAGAGATTGTACTAATGTGCAGTCCCACCAACAGTGTACAAGTGTTCCTTTCTCTCTGCATCCATGTCAGCATCTATTGTTTCTGGACTTCTTAATAAAAGCCATTCTAACAGAGATAATGGGATATCTCATTGTGGTTTTAATTTGCATTTCCCTGATAATTAGTGACATAGAGCATTTTTTTATGTTTATTGGCCATTTGTCTATCTTCTTTTGAATAGCTTCTGTTCATGTCTTTTGCCCACTTTTTAATGGGTCTGTTTGTTTTTTTCTTGCTCATTTGTCTGAGTTCTTTGTAGATTTTATCTTTCTGGATTTTAGCCCTTTATGGGATGTATAGTTTGGGGATATTTTCTCCCATTCTGTAGATTGTTTGCTCTGTTGATTATTTCCTTAGCTGTGCAGAAGCTTTTTAATTTAATCTAGTCTTATTTATGTATTTTTGTTGTTGTAATTGCCATTGGGTCTTAGTCATAAATTCTTTAAAGAATGAAACCATAAGAATATAGAAGAAAATGTAGAAAAAACTCTTTAACTTTATTTTTGTAGGAATCCATAGCATATTTTTTGTTGTGTGTGTAACAAAACATAACATCATTTTTCTAAGATCATACATTAACAAATGGTTTTCAGATGAAGTCTGATAATAGCATTAGAAGTGTGATCCTTATACTATGACCCCTATAAAATTCTCTAGAAGTGAACATTTATCGATTCAGAAGATACATACTGGATATCTACTATGTGTCAGGTACTGTACTAGAGTAGATTCTAGAATAGAAGAAAAAAAGGAACAGGCACATTCCCTATCCTCACAGAACTGTATAGGACAGAAAAGCAATGCAATGAACCTCTTGATAAAGTCTCTTCCCTAAACAGAAACAGGAAGACTATAAAAAACAAATAAATTTGGTTAGACAAAGTGTTAGTGAAAATGAAAAAAATAAAATTTATCATAATAAAACCACTTATCATGATGACCAACTTGCTTTCACTTACGATATTTAGGCCTCTTAAGAAACTGGGTTACTCTTACACACTCCATGCTCTTTCACAGCAGGGAACTAATTATGATTGCTGGAGGTTTATGCCAGCAAGATTATTGCAATATAGGAAAGGGAGTGGAATGAGGTTTGACATGGGCCCTGATGAAAAGTAGGATTTGAGCAGGCAGATAGCAAGTGTAATAACTGTTTTAGCAAAGGCAAAAAGGTGCGAAAGTGAAACAGGGAATAAATCTATTGGGTTTGAATAGGGATTTGGAGTAAAAGAAAAGGCTTATCTCTGGAAAGGCGGGGTTAGTTAGATTGGCCAGTCCTTTGAGTTTCAATTTAAGGAGCTTGGGTTTTGTCCTAAAGGCAGGGGAGTCAAGTGTCTTACTTTTGAGTCTGCAAGTGAAACTGTTGAAATAATGTTTTAGAAAGGTTGATCTGGCTGGGGATTACAGGCTGCACTGAAAGGAGAGAAACCTGCTGTAGTGAAAGAGAAAATAAAGGAATGCATAAAAGACATTGTCATGAAACAGAAAGTACTAAAGACACAGAAATTTGGATTTAACACTTTTGTGTATAATATACTCTAATACTTGTTTCATGTCTATTTTCCCTTTGTCTTTTTTATTATATTTATTTTATTATTAGATAAATATTATATTTATCTAATATATTATTATATTTATTTTATTATTAGATAAATATTATATTTATCTAATATTACAATCAACAAATTCAGACAAGCTGGTTGTTTCAAATGTTTGGGATGTCTGGGAAGGCACCTAAATGGTTAACAGAAATGTTCATTTTTCAGAGAGTTGATTTGCAGTTTGGAAAGTTCATATCCATCTTCTGGAAAGTAACCAGAAAACAAAAGTGACCTGCACAAAGAAAAATAACTGACTCCAGGAAAATGGTGAAAGTGCAACATAGAAAAAAGTCTATTTTTGGATTAAGCACTCTACTTCTGTACTAGCAATACAAACTGAATAACTTCCCCCCAAGTCCATTAGCATCAACATTTTATCACTTGATGTCTTGAATGGAATTAGTGTGGATTTGAATTAGAATGCCTGCGAATGTAGTTATGACAAACTATAGCAACTAAAACAAATGAAATAATAAATAAATGAGTCTTCTGTGAATTGCAGAAAGATAGCAAAGAGGGGACTGTAGAAAGCAAGCTGTCATTTTCAGTCCAGACTACACTCACATTAGGGGAATGTATTGTCACGTTACATAACAATGCTTTTTTAGACAGGTATATCATCCAGATGCGAGAGGTATGTCCTGCTGTTAGGAATAGTTTCCTGGCAGGGAATACCTCCCATTAGCAGAGGTAATGACCAATCTGCCATATTGTAACAGCATAATTTTAATCTAGTCCCTGGGCCGATTTGAGTAGGCAGGTAAGGCAGTATGTAAGCATATCTCCTTCTTACATAGCTGCTGGAACAAAAGAAGAAATAATTTATTTGTATCATGTCATTTCCAAGTCTCATGTTCATACCTTTGCTCATGGTTTTCCTTTTCTTTAGAATGTCCTATCTACTTTTCTTGTCTACATGCTGTATCTTATTCTTTTAAAAGACTCATCTCAAATGTTACCTTTGCTATGAATGCTTATCCAATTCATTTTTCTACTGGAACTCACCATATTAAATTCTTCCTCTTTTAGAAACCCATACACCTTCAGTCACTATTGTGATACAGAATTTAAATGATAAACTTGATTTATATCCCCATTGGCTTGTAAGATTCTTGAGGGTATTATTGGGTTTTAATTACTAACCATATATTAACTATCCTCAGAATCTAATATGGTACCTAATAAGCTATAGAGAGCTTAATAAATGTTTATGCAATATTTTTCTCTCCATTGCTTAGGGTTAATAATCCAAAAAAATGCTGGTATGCTCTTTCCTGTGTAGATATGGCATACATAGAATTAACTGTCTAGCTTATTACCACTTTGAAGGAATATACAGAGACATTGCATTTAAGTTAAAACTAAGCAGTGACTCACCTATGTGGATGAAGTTTAGCTATTTTTAGGAATCTCAATATTATTATTGCTTCTTTCTTGGTGGTTGAAAGATGAAGTGATTATTTATCTCATGCTCTATAATTCTGATCAAGAGGCATTATTCCCCTTGTAGATGAGACACAACCTGGATGCTCAGTACTGTACCCATTTTTTTTTTTTTATATAAACTCTTTCAAAAAACTAACTGAGAGATTAACCTGCCTAGATACATATGAAGAATTCTGCTTGTGGTTACCAAAATTATCTTTAGGCTCAGAGACTATAGTTGCAAACAAATAATGATCCAGCATTCCTATCTTAGGAGTTGGGGGTTATTTAACTCCTGGTCTATTTCTCAGTGCTCTGAATCTGCTTTTTAAAAGATGAATTTATAATCTAGAAAGACTTATGATTTTATAATCATGGAAGCTTCATTTTGGAAAGGAACTTGTGGAATTTTTAGCCCACTCATGATTACAGGACAGATATCTCCTCTCTCTTTAGCATCCCAGACAAGTGCCATCCAGCCTCTAGAAAGGAAGATATTAATAGTATAGCACTCCCTGTGATGGAAATTTAATTATCTTGAAAGACTATTTATTGTTTTATATCATACATGGTATAAGATAATGTTATAATTAATGTTTAATCTAACCCATCTCCCACATATCATAGCTATTGAGAAATCCAATTTCAGTAATGTTTTTCTTCTTTTGATATGACATAAGATCTCTGGAGCTAAAATGTCTAAGAAACTGGAGGAGCAACCCTTGACAGTGTATTTTATTCATCATCAAAATGCTTATTGTCTGAATCCCCACATGCTGCTTTTAATATCAAACTCCTGGGCTAAATTTAGGGCATTATGGCATCCCAGACACTAATTATTTAATCCTCTGGCATTCACATAGACTCCCCATCAGAAATTTAACACCTCAAAGATAAAATTTAGCACGTCAAGTCCTCATCAATTACAGAATTAAAAGGCAAAAATCTCCTAACACTGGCTTGAGAAAATATAACTGAGTTATCTAAAAATTCTCTTTGCCTCCTTGAGATAAAATAGTACTTGTTTGCTTGTCTTTCCTGATGAGTCCATAGCCTAGAGCAAAAATAAGATTGGCCTAATTTTTCAGTGAGTGTAGTTCTACCTGTTCAAGAGCTCTTCCATAGATTGAATTGATATTTACCTTTCTGTAAATTTTAATCATTGTTCTTAATTCAGTTTCTTGAAGCCACAGCATAATAATAAATAAAACAATAATAGGCACTTTTACAATGACCATTGTTAACATTTTATTTTTAAGAACATTTATTGTAAACACCTCTAAGCAATGTTTATTGCTTAAATATATGTTAAACATATGTTTATCTATGTACTTATCCTTTGAGTTATTTGCCACTATTCCCACTTTAGAACTGAGGAAATGACAACCTAGAAAGTTTAAACAATCTTTACTCAACTAGGAAATGACCAGCCCAAGTAAAGATTTTTAACTCAGTTTTAACTTCAAAACTCATTTTTACTAAGAATTGCACAGTACCACCATGTGAATGTCTCTTGTGCTGTTTCGAGAAGGCTCTTTGGAGGCCAAAAGCCAGCAGGTCAGAGGAGTCATGAATGGACAGAATATTGTTGTAATCTCTTGGTAAGGGCTGAAAAAGTATTTCTCCTCTTCCTCTAAAAATTTCTAACTTAATTGAAACTTATGCTACTAGGTTGCACTATCTATTTTTGAACAGTACCTTCTATTGTTCCATCTACTTATCCAAACACTTCTAATCATCTTTTTTTGGCCCCCATGAGAAACTCAGGTTACTCTGACTCTATGTCTTTGTAGGTATTCAGAACCCATTTCATGTCTTAACTCCCTTCATAGCTAACGTTAGATCCCACAGTTCTTACTTTGCAAAGCATCTTCTATAATCTTTTGTACCTGGGTTCCTTATTTAGATTCACCTGATTAATCTCTTTCTATGGGTAAATTCAACTGAACAACTAAATAAATAGACCTAGAGAAATTTACTAAGATCCACAGATTTCAAATTGACTTTTAATACTGCAAGACAATTCTACTGCACTTACTCCTTCTCTGTGGGTTACTTTGATTCATAGTTCTTGATGAAAACAGAGGCAGTCAAGTGAGATTCAGCTATAACTCTGATCACAAAAGCAAACAATCTTATTCCACCTTTGTTTGCATTGTACTCCTTTCTACCTGTGTAACAGACGTGTCCTTGTCCCATATAAGCCCAGTCCCTCTATTTGTGCTATGTATCTCAAGCAATCCTACATTGGCCCTCTTTTACTTAAAGTAGTGTCAGCTAAGAGCTCAAAAGCTCCTCATACAACAGTTCAAGAACAGAGTTCCTGGTGTATGCAAAAATGGCTTCCCTTAATTTAAGGAATCACAGACTGAGGTTCCTTCTATCTTATGGATTCAGCTTCTCTGGGGCTGTGTCATCAGAATGGAAAGGAGAACGTGGAGCATGGCATACACACCTACTATGAAAGTGACATACATCACCTTATCTCACTTTTCATGAGTGAGAACTAATTGCATGGCCATACCTAGAAGTGAAGTGGGAAGTGTAGTCTCCAGTAGTAGGCAACTGATTATAAGCAAAACAATGTTTTGTAAGAAAGATCAGAAACTCTTTGTGTACAGTTAAGGATCCTTTTCCATAAGAATACAGTAAAGGAAATCAAAAGAGTGGAAAGGCTGGTTTAAAAGTAAATAAATAAATCCAGAAGAGTGATTTTTTTTTTTTTTTTGCTTAAAAAAAAAAAAAACTTTCAAAAAGGAAGATGTGCCCAACTGTCTTGAATGCTGTTAAGAAATTGAATAAAATGAGAAGAAAGGGGTTATGGAAATTAGAAAGCCCTAGCTCATTCTTAAATTTACAAAATGAATTGCAATGAGTGATTGAAAAATAATATCAAATGGCGTGGGCTGAAGGGAAAAAAAAGTTAACAAATTTTCTCTATTTTGTATGTTGTCAGTATAAACAAAGTATAAACTTTTTAGTATTTTTGCTGTGAAGGTGAGTAAAAAAATGATTCAATAAGTTGAAGAACGGCTTGGTTAATTTTCAGAAGCACACAGGTATATGAGTAAACAAATAAAGAAATGTATAAATATAATGCAAACATTTCTGAAATTTTTTGAAATTGGTATTTTCATATAAGTATCAACTAAAACGGCACATTATCCTTATCTCAGTGAAGGATGGATTTATGATTTTTTTGGTGGTTGTTACTTTTTCATAAATAATGAGATTTTTCTTGATTGGAATGTTGTCAGCCTTCAGGAATCTGTCTTGGCAGGATGCCACTTCTTTCTTCTCACTTATGTTACCTCTTCCTTTCAAATAAACAGATCCTTTACAAACAGGCTTCAATAACATGAGTTCTAATTACTTGACATTTTAATCTAAATAAAATATTTAGCATTATGTTTTGGTACAACCTGAAAGCAGAAAATTTAATTCAAGAGAATCACCATAATCTTTTTAAAAATCTCCCCAGGTAAGGAGAAAAATACAGTCTAAAATGAGTTTTATATATCTTTATATGTTTTTTTAGAAAAAGGAGATACCTATTTTAAATCACCAATATTTACAAGAATGCTTGCATTGTTTATCTCATGGTAGGATAGATCACATAATAGTAATATTATTTACTCCCAACTTTTCCCAAACAGTACACCCTCTAACTCGATTTCTTCTTGAGATTCATGAAAAGTATATTTCTAAATATCTCAAAATCAAATTGTCAACTCCAGCTTATTCTCAGATTATTCCTTTTTGTCAGATGCCATAGATTCTGAGCAATAACCCATGAAGGTGAGTGTGTAATGAAAATACACACTGGGGGCTGGTACCACCAGGACCTTCATGTCAGACTGCACAGTTTGTGCACTGCACAGAGAAACTTGTCCCTGGGAGTGGGAAGCTGAAGTCCAGTTTACTCTTTGCTCATTGATCTATGCACACTAGTACAGGGCTGTATCACCTGAAGCAAACATCCTTTTCTAATTTGTTCACACATAGAGGCTTCTCTTTATGTCTCATACAAGGTTTCTGTGTAACTGGTGGTGTCTCTGATACCCACTTCTCTGAAAAAGTCCAGAAAACACAAATATGTAACTACTATGTGCAGAGCTGTCTGTTTTTTCCACAGTTTGCTCCTCTCTGTCTTTTAGTCATTAAATAATGTAAGAATTAACACATTTATTGACATTCTACTATACGTACTTTCCTAGGAATCTTGTATATATTTTCTTTTTACATTTTCTAAAACAAGCCTTCAATATAGATACAGTTATTTTCATTTTAAAGAAAAGTAAATTGAGATTCAGGAAGTTTAATTAACTTGCCTTATACCTAATAAATAGCAGAAACAGTTTTTTAAGTCTATGTCTCTGAAACCAAAGCTCATTTACTTTCTAAGATGTATTTTAATATTTATGTCACAAGTTATAAAAATGCTTCTCACTGTGAATGATTTACACTATTTTCTTTAAAATATGTAAACTGTACCACTAAAGCCTCTTAGTAACAATGTAAAGTGGAAAAGGCAGGTATTAATACATTAATTCCACAGATAAGAATGCTGAAGCTTAAAAAGATTAAATTACTTGCTCTTGGCCATAGCCTCTAATTGGTAAAAGTAGAGTAAAACCATGTCATCTGATTCCTTTTCTCTTGCTCTGTCCCTCTTGCCTAACAAACATATCCTGTTGAATAAATTATTTAAATTTTATAGCAGATTAAAACACTTTTAATATTTCTATTTATAGCCAAGATGGTGTAACTGGAATCAGATTGCTAAACTCACCTAATAATTTTAGTAGTTTTGTGTTTGATTGTATGAGATTTCTACAAGGTAGATCATTTCATTTGTCAGTAAGAACTATTTCACTTCTTCCTATCCAATCACAAAGTTTTTTATTTATTTTTCTTGCTTGTTTGCACTGATTATAGCATCCAGTAATATGTCGAATACAAGTTATGAGAGGAGATGTCATTGTCTTGTTGCTGTTTTTAGCAACAAGATCACCAACACTTAATTATTCACCATTAAATATGATATTACATGCAGGTTTTTCCTGGATACTCTTTATCGGGTTAAAAGAGTTTCCTTCCTACATTTCTAAGTGTTCTTATCAATAATGGATATAGATTTTGTTATTTTAGGTTCTTTACATTTGTAAATAACTTTTAGTTTGTCATTTAAAAAAACTGAAACTCTGTTACATAGTTGCATGCATGGTTAAGGTCAGCGGTCCCCCAATTTTTTGGCACTAGGGACTGGTTTCATGGAAGATAATTTTTCCACAGGCGGTGGGGTCGGGGAGCCAGAGCTCAGGTGGTGATGTGAGCCGCGGGGAGCTGCTGTAAATACAGATGAAACTCTGCTTGCTCCCTGCTGCTCACCTCCTGCTGTCTGACCAGTTCCTAAGTTTCATGGAAGACAGTTTTTACAGGGGTGGGCAGTGATGTACAGCCCGGTTCCTAACAGGCCATGGTCCAGTACTGGCTGCCTCCCAGGAGTTGGGGACCGCGGTTTAAGATCATTTTGTCTTCCTTTTGAAGTGACTTCTTTATCATTATGAAATGACCTCTTAATTTCCAGTAATATTATTCTGATATCCAACTTGTCTAGTATTAATAATATAGCCAATCCAGCTTTCTTTTGATTATTGTTAGCAAGGTATATTTCATTTCATTCTTTAACACATAACCAGTTTTTGTTTTACATTGGCAGAATATAGATGGGTTTCACTTTTTATCCAATGTAACAATTTCCACCTCTTAACTGGTATATTTGGACCACATACATTTAGTGTGAATAGTGATATGGTTAGATTTAAATCTATTGTCTTCCTATTAGTTTTCTATTTGTCTCAACCGTTTTTCATTCCATTTTCCACTGTTTCTGCCTTTCTTGGATTAACTGAATATATTCTTCTGATTATATTTAATCTCATGTTTCAGCTTATTAGGTATAACTCTTTGTTATTTTAGTGGTTGCTTTAATGTTTATAGTATACATCCTTAACTATTACATTGAACTTTCAATTTATTTATATGACTTTACATATTATTTAAGAACCTAAAAATAGTATATTGTTATTTCTTTCCTCCATCATTTTTGCCATTATTGTCTTATTTTTTAATTCTACATTTATAATAAAGCTCATGATACATGATTATTATTCTTGCTTAAATATTCAATTTTATTTTAAAGGGTTTTAAATAATAAGAAATATCTCCTATAATTATCCCTGTAGTTTCCATTTCTGGTGCTTATCATTTCCATATTTCCACCTAATACCATCTTCCTTTTGCCTGAATGACTTTCTTTTACATTTCTTACAGTGTGAATTTGCTGATGGTGAATTCTTTCCTTCATTGTAAATCTTAAAAAGCATTTATTTTCCCTTATTTTTTGAAAGATACTTTCAGTAGGCATAGAACTCTAAATTGATATATAATTTTCTCTATCAGTACTTCAATAATGTTGTTATGCTGTTTTCTAACTTGTATGGTTTTTGATGAGGAGTCTGTTGTCATTGTCATCATTGTTTCTCTGTATATACTGTGTCTTCTTTTTCTGGCTCCTTTTAAGATTTTTCTCTTTATCACTACTTTTAATAATTTCAATACAGTTTATCTTTTTGTAATTTTCCTAATGTTTTTTGCTTGTGGTGTGTTGAAATTTTTGATCTCTGTGTTTATAGCTGTCATCAAAGTCAATAATTCCAGCCATTGTTTCTTATACCAATTTTACTGACTACCCCTTTCAGGAATTCTTATTACACCTGTATTAGCTTGTCTTAAATTGTCCTACATCTCAATGATAATTTGTTAATTTTTTTGCTGTGATTTTCTCTGTGTTTCATTTTGCTTCATTCCCATTGTGTTGTCTTTACGTTCACTAATATTTTTCTACCATGTTTACTTTGCTGTTCATCCCATCCAATATAATTTTTATCTCAAATATTGTAGTTTTCATCAGTAGAAATTTTATTAGGATCCTTTCTGTTTTCCGTGTATCAACGTATCTGTGTGAACATATGGAATACAGTTATAGTAACTTTTAATGTCCCTTTTATGCTAATACTCATATCTGTGTTATTGTGTTTGTTTTGATGAGTTGACTTTTCTTCTCATCATGAGCCATATTTTCATAATTCTTTGCATAGTGGTAATTTTTATTCAGACATGTTTGCATTGAAAAATTTTGTTTGTTGGTTCCTGAATGTTTGTGTGTGTATGTATATGTATTTTCTCCATTTTAACCATTCCTTTAATACGTGTTTAGGACTGGAGCCATTTTTAGTCCAGTGCTATTTGTCCTCACTACTGATGTAGGACCCTCTGAGTGCTTTATCCAATATCCATCCAGTACATTGTGATGTTTTTCCACTCTGGCTAATGGGAACTGTTAGTATTCTTGAGTTAGCGTTGGTCATTATTTCCTCTCACTTTTTCATATTTTCTTTTAGCCCAACTTTGGGTGGTTTCCTCATGCGAATGGGCTGGGCGGTTCTATGGGGAGTGCTTGTGGTGATGCTTTGCAGATCCACACGGTGTTATCTGTGTGCAGCTCTTTTCTCTGTGTTATTCTTTCTCGTGAACTATAGCTGCCTTCATGATCCTGGGTTCTCAGCTCTGTTTCCTCAAATCTGGGATCTCTCCCTGCCTCAGACATGACCATAAACTTTCTCTAGGCAGCAAGTTGGGACAATCACAGGGCTCATTTCATTTGTGCTTTGTCTCTCAGGAGTCACCACTCTTCATGTTCTGTACAATATCTTGAAAATCACTGAATTGTGGCATGTTCCTATTAGTTGTTTTAGGCAGAAATATAAATGCAATGTCTATTACTCCACCTTGGTTTGAAACAGAATTTACCTGTATTATTTTTTTAAATCATTCATTGAGGCTTAGGCTTGAATATTCTCCTGCCTCCCCAATCACATTGTAAGGAACTGATTCCCTTATTAAATCCTTTTCTGCTTAAATTATATAGATTGATTTCTATTAACTACAGTGGGATACTGAACAGTACAGATATTATTTAAAGAAAACACATACATTTTTGTGTACAATTAAGTGTGTCCCATTACAACAATGCACATGCATACCCATTCTCTATTACACTCTATTATATAAAAATCTTTGTATTAGTCTGCTAGGGTTGCCATAACAAAACATCACAGACTGGGTGGCTTAAACAACAGAAATTTATTTCTCAAAGTTCTGGAATCTGTAAGTCCAAGATTAAGGTGTTGGCTTAATCTTGGCTTCTCCTATGATCTTTCTGCCTGGCTTGCAGAAGACCATCTTCTTTTTTCAGCCTCACATGACTTACTGTCTATGTGTGTGTACATCTTACTGTCTCTTTTCCTTTTCTTACAAAGACACCAGTAATACTGAATTAAAGCTCTGCACTTATGATCTCATTTAACCTTAATTACTTTCTTAAAGGCCCTTTCTCCAAATACAGTCACTTTGAGGGTTAGGTACTCTCAACATATGAACTTTTTTGGGGGAGTGACACAATTTAATCCATAGCAATCCTATTATTAAGTTCTAGTTATGTGCCTTAACTATTTTTCATTGATACTTATTTGACAAACTCTCATATACATCAAACATTTTAAACATCTATATGAAGTAATTTTACAGCATTATGGTTATGTATATTGTGGAAGCATCTATCTTTATATTAGCAAATATCTTCAAAAAATAGCTCCACATTTTGTACCATAGAAGTGATACAGGGCTTTGCAATTAAACAGATGAGAACTTTATTTCTGGTTTCACCTTTTAAAAGCATAAGATCTGAAATCAGAAAGAAAAGTGCTTTAATCTTGGCCCTGCCATTTAGCAGCTCGGTGCTTTGTTCAAGTTCCTTTAACTTCTTCACCCTTTTTATCCTCAAATGTAAAACAGAAAGAGATCTTGTGAAAATTAATTGAGCCAGTAATTACAAACCACTTTATCAACTGTGTCTGGAACATAGTTAATGCCAGACACACATTTATTGTTTTTACTGTAACTTCTACTCTTCTTAACAGTAACTATACATGCTGGATTGTCTGTTGCCAGATCAGCATAAGCATTGTTAGTGCTGAAGAAGGCTGGGAACTGCTTTTCTCAGAATTCTCTTTGCTATGTGGTTCAGAGTTAGTGTTTACTAAGGAGAAATCATCTGAGATTGAAAAATAGATATAGGCCAGAAAGTGTGGCTTTATTCAATGAGGGCTTTGCACAATCATGACAGCTATTCAGATCTTCCCCTGAGCTTTCACTTCGTGGTACCACTTCTGAAATGTGGATTTTCCATTTGTAACAGTCCTTGAGGCTGAAGAGGTTAGTGACTGTTCTATCTTCTAGCCATAGCCATTCTGACCTTCACACTTCAGCTTCTGCTTTTCCACAATCATTAGTCTTATTGATCATATTAACCCCCCTTTTCCTGTAATATATGGAGAAGATCTGCTTTCATAAAGGAAATTAAATTAATAAATCACCAGGGGGTTGTAAGGGATACCAAATGAGATAACATTCATCCTTAAAGTCCCTTACCAGAGTACCTGACACATAGGACATGCTCAGCGTTTTGACCAGCAGAACCCATTGGTGGAGTCACCCAAAAGCAACAGGAAGGGAGTTATAGCAAGGGAGTGCCCCAAACAGTTCAGAGATGGAAATGGTTAGGATTCCAAAGAAAGAAGCACTATACCTAATGAATAGCTGTTACAAGAAAAAAGAAAGCAGGCAGGCAGGAAGGAAGGAAGGAAGGAAAGAGAGAAAGAGAGAAAGAGAGAAAGAGAAGCAGAGAAAGAGAGAAAGAGAGAAAGAGAGAAAGAAAAGGAGAGGAGAGAAAGAAAGAAAGAAGAAAGAAAGAAAGAGAAAGAAACAAAAGAAAAGAAAGACACATTAAATGCTAGGGTTATTAATCTGAAGCATCTATCAGGGAAACTTACATATAGTTTGTAAGTTTGCTGTAGGGCTCCTTGCAATGACGGGAAGAGAAAGAGATGTTCCACCTTGGTATGTATATCCTCAAAGAGGGAGTTTGATTATGGCGTTTATATGAGGGTTTAAGGAATTTGGCTCAGGTCTGAGACTAGTTTCTATGTGTTTAGCAACAGGGTTAATCTCTCAGTATTTTCTAGAAACAACCTAAACAGCTTTCTCAGTATCTGGGAATGTTCAAGGTCCCAGCTCACTTGGGTTCAGGCCTACAGGGAAAGGAATGCAGCTGTCCTGGACACTGGGCAGTCAAGCTACTATGTGCTTCTCTGTCAGGGCACAGAAAGAAAGTAGAAGGAACAGGGGACCATACACTTAGTAAGTGTCAATTCCTTCTTCTTTCTATACAATATGTCATGAGTATAGACATATATCTTATATAGGTATGTATTAAATTCCAAATTCCATAATTATTCTTTTAGGTTACTTTATTATTTCTATTATATAAGCTGGATACCTGAGTTTCAGTAAGTTACTTGTCTAATAGTGCACAGAAAAAAAATTAGATCTGGAATTTAAACCCAGATCTGGGTAACTCTAAGCCCCATATAATTTTCACATTTTGCCTATTCAGATAAAACTTAGTAAAAAACTCATGTATCACAGAATATGGTTTCAACTTTAGATGTCACTTACATGTCAAATTCTCATAACTCTTAAGTAATAATAAAGAAAAAATCCAGTCACCAGCTAGATAAGCCCTGAATAAAAATAAAGTGTTAATCTATGGGGGAAAAAACCAAGAAATTTGGATTCTTATATCAATAAAAATTCTTAAAATACTGACATAACAAATGTCAATGTAAAGATAATTTGGTATTTATTCTGGCTTTGAAATTTTGTGCATGTATGAGAGATTTACCCACCTTGAAAGATATTTTAGTTAAGGTAACAAAAGATACTATAATAGTTAAACTCTAAAATATCAGAGGCTAAACAAAAGTCAAGTTTAGTTTTCAATTATGTAAGTCCAAACAGTGGTTTTGCCAGGTGGGCAGTCCTCTTTCAAGATGTGATTTAGAGACCCTAACTCCTTGCACTTTGTGTTCTTTGCATACTCAAAAGTGAATTCTGATGTTGCCTTGCTCCTCTGCATAAAGCCTAAGTGGGGAAAGTCAAGAGGCTCATGTGTGGGAAGGATTTAGGGGTCTGGCCAGAACATGGAGTATATTATTTCTCCTCCATAGCTGTAAGTCAGTTACATTGTTATACCTACTTTCTGAGGATGCTGAAAAATTGTAGTCCAGCTATGTGTACAGAATAGAGGAAACAGGATTGATGATCAAAAAGGAGTCTCTGAAACCAAGGGTGACATCATTCTACTGGAACCAAAAATGTTCTAAATCCAGAAACAAGAGACAATGACAGCTTGAAAAATAATAGTTATGCATAACTAAGTTTGATTCCTGCATTATAGGTGAGACTAAAGTTTAAAAAAAGATAAATCTTATTGAGAGTTTATGGGAATGTTAATGGAAACATTGTTTCTTGTTATAGTAACAAGCTAAAATGTTAATTGTAAGTATAATATTAATTAAAATAATGACAGGTATCAGGTCATTTTCTAATACCATTATGACTTTTTAACACTTAATCCTCCTCTAAATAACTCATGAGATAGCTTCTAAAGAACTCAATGTTCACTCAAAGAAATTGAGACATAAATTATGTTATTTGTTCAAATTATACAGCAATATGGTAGGTATAGATTTGAATCCAAGTATTCTCACTCCAGTGTCATGCTCTTAACCACCACACTCCAGATCCTTCCCTTTTATGGTATAGCATTTTAAAATAATTCAGGTATTTTACTTGATCTAATCTTTTCAAATATCATAGCTAATACAACCAGAACAGTTTATTTCCTGTTGGTACCAAATATTGAAAAAAAGAAGTCATGTGTATTTTTAAAATAAACACTCAAAGAATCACAAAATAGAACTATTCTGGATACATTTTCAGTTTCCTATTTTTCCATGCATATGTAATAGCAAAACATACTTGAAAAAGTATAAAGTAGCTGCATACAACCATACTAGTTTCTTTAACAGGAAACTACAGCTTCTAATAAAATCATTCAACAAAATGTTAAGGGTGAGGATATGAAATGAAGAGGAAGCAGAACACACACCTGATGGAAAATTATTTTTTGTTATTATCTGGAAAGTCAAAGAGTTGTTGGCCTCAGAACTCTGCTACCTACTCCTTGCCACGGCTGTCAACCAAACTACTCTTGTTCATCTGGCTCAGCCCTTTCAACCCAGGCTTCTGCTTATTGAATATTTTCAGATGTTTTCACTTTTCAGTAACTTCAGAAGAGCATGGCATGTTGGTTAACATTTTTATGGTGTGCTCTGACATTTTTACTGTGGCACAATGGCCTCTTCCTGAGAACCTGAAAGATGTCAGTGCACTTTGCAAAAGGAATTGTGTTTGCTTTGAATTGTCTCTTGTATGTAGGCATACAGGGTTGGATAATGTCAATCTCAGTTTGCTAAAATTTTACTATTTCTGAATAAACCTAATTGACTGTGCTCCTTTCATTTTCCCTTCAAATTAACTTTGGCTCTTTGACATATTGCCTAATGAAACTTACAAACGCAAGTGAATCCATAGGTTAACAATTTTGTTTTCTTTGAAAATATCATTTTATTTATACTAACAGCAAGGGGGGAAATAGGGTTTAAAAACTGAGTTTACCTATACATTTTCTTTGTTTTTTCTTTTATTGATGTATAATAATTTACATATTTATAGGGTACAGGTGGGTGTTTATTGCATGTGAAGAATGTGTAATGATCAAGTCAGGGTATTTGTGCTACCCATCGTTTTGAATGTTTATCATTTTTATGTGTTGGTATCATTTCAAGTTCTGTCTTCTAGTCACTTTAAAATATACATAATATAGTTGCTAAGTATAGTCACCCTAGTCTGCTATCAAACATTAGAACTTATTTTCTTTATCTAACTGTGTGTTTGTACCCACAACCAACCTCTCTTCATCTCCCCTTCCTTCAATCCATCCTTCACAGTTTCTGGAATCAATTGTTCTATTCTCTATGTCCACAAGATCAAGATTTTTAGCTTCCGTGTATGAGTGAGAATATGTAGTACTTGTCTTTCTGTTCCTGGCTTATTTGACTTAACATAATGACCTCTAATTCCATCCATGTTGCTGCAAATAACATTATTTCATTCTTTTTTAAGGCCAAATAGTATTCTATTGTGTGTATATACTAAATTTTCTCTGTCCATTCATCCATTGATGGAAACTTAGGTTGAGTCCATATATTTTCTATTATGAATAGTGCTGCAAAACAAAATGTGAGTGCAGGTATCACTTAGATATACTGATTTTTTTTTTTCCATTGGATATATAGCCAGCAGCTGGATCATGTGGTAGTACTATTTTTAGTTTTCTGAGAAATCTCCATAATGTTTTCTATAGTGGTTGTACTAGTTTAAATTCTACCAGTGTGTAAGAGTTCCCTTTTCTCTGCATCCTCACCAGCATCTATTATTTTTTGTCTTTTTAAATAATGGCTATTCTAACTAGTGTGAGATGATATATCATTGTGGTTTTGATTTGCATTTCCCTGATGATTAGTAATGTTAAATATGTACCTCTTGGCCATATATATGTCTTCTTTCAGATAAAAACATACACTGGGGAAAAGAATCCTTATTAAATAAATTGTGCAGGGAAAATTGGAGAGCCACATGTAGAAGACTGAAACAGGATCCACACCTCTCATCTCTGAAAAAAACCAACTCACAGTGGATAACAGACTTAAACCTAAGGCATGAAACTATAAGAATTCTAGAAGAAAACATAGGAAAAATTCTTACAGACATTGGCCTAGGCAAAGAATTTATAAAGAAGACCCCAAAGACAATCACAGCAACAACAAAAAGAAATAAATTGGACCTGATCAAATTAAAAAGCTTCTGCACAGCCAAGGAAACTATCACAAGAGCAAACAGACAACCTACAGAATGGGAGAAAATATTTGCATGTTACACATTTGATAAAGGGCTGATAACTAGAATCTATATAAATTTCAGAAAAATCAACAAGAAAAAGCCAAACAACCCCATTAAAAAGTGGGCAAAGGACATGAACAGAAACTTAATTGGAAAATTTATTTCATTTATATTCAAGGTTATTACTGATGTGTGAAGTTTTGTTCTTGTCACACTGCTAAGTGTTTTCCTGCTATTTTGCATATTCTTTGTTCTTTTCTTTTTTTTAATTTTCCTTAAGATTTGCTGATTTTCTGTGTCAATACCATTTGAGTTTTTCCTCCTCCTTCTTTGTGTGTTTGCTTCACCAGTGAGTTTTATATTTTCATGTGTTTTCATGAAAGTAACTGTTTTTCTTTTGCTTCCCAGTTTAAGACTTCCTTGAGCTTTTGTTGTAAGGCTGGTCTAATGGTGATTCACTCAGCATTTGCTTATCTTGGAAAAATTTCATTTCTCCTTTATATATGAAGGATAATTTTGCTGGATATAATATACTTCAGTGGCAGTTTTCTCTTTCAACACTTTAATATATTATCCCATTCTCTTTTGGCCTATAAGATTTCTAATCGGAAATCTGCTGTTAATCTGATAGAGGATCCTTTATAGGTGACTAGACACTTTTCTCTTGCTGTTTTTAGAATATTCTTTTTGTCATTTACTTGTGGCAATTTGACTATAGTATGTCATGGGAAAGACTTTCTGCATTTTTTCTGTTTGGTGATTAATGAACCTCCTTTGTCTGGATATCTAAATGTCTTGCTAGATTTGGGATGTTTTCATATACCATTTCATTAAATATATTTTCAAAATCTTTATTTTTCTTTTCATCCCTGGGGATACCAGTAATTCTAATATTTGGTTGCTTTTGATGTCCTTAATAGCAAGAAGGCTTCGCTAATACTTTTTCATTCTTTTTCTTTATTTATGTCTGAGTAGCTTATTTCCAAATTCTTGTCTTCAAGTTCTGAGATTCCTTCTTTGCTTGATCTAGTCTATTGTTGAAGATTTATAATGTATTTTGTATTTCATTCAAGGAGTTCTTCAGCTCCAGAGTTTCTGTTTGATTCTTTTTTTATGACATCTATCTTATTAGTAAATTTCTCATTCATATCCTGAGTTGTTTTCCTGATCTCTTTGTATTGTTTTTTAACAATTTTGTTCTATCTTAATAAGCTTCTCTTAAATCAATATTTTAAATTCTTTTTCTCATATTTTAATTTAGATCTGTTGCAGTGGTGTTATTTTGTTTCTTATAGGTGTCATGTTTTCTTGCTTTTTCATGTTTTCTATGCCCTTATGTTGATATATGCACATCTGGTTTAATAGTAGCTTCTTCCAATTTTTTTGAACTTGGTTTCATAGGGGAGAACTTTTTCTTGAAGACATATCAATGCCCTTGGTGGGTAGGGCCTTTTGTCTTTGATTCTGGGTGTGTCCAGTAATATAGTCTCTGAACAATTTTTTTTTGGTTGTAAACAACATCAGTACTATCTATGATTTTCTCAGTGGTTGAGGGTCTGTTTATTAGTGGAGGCTGTGGTAAAGTTGTGCTAGGAATTTCAGTGCTAGGTGGATCAGTCTTTACGTTACAGTAGTGGCAGTAGTGGGCTTAGTGTGCCTATCTTGTACCCCAGGGCTTTGTACACTAGCACTAGTGTCAGCAGGAAAAGGCAGGCTGCTTTGGGGGCCTCCAGGTGGTTTGCTCTGATGCCAGTAGTGGAATCAGGGGGCCAAGTTGGGAAGCAGTTTTTTGGGTCCCAGGGAAATCAGCCTGGTGTGAAAGATCACAGTGGCAGTGGTGGGATAACCATTTGGGTCCTGAACAGTGTGTGCTTGTGTTGAAAGTGTCTGCAATTCAGGGTCACCTCCCACATCCCCAAACGCAGCTCTCAGGCTTACCTGCTCTTGGCAGCGAGGCTATGCCACCTGGTGGAGGGATCTTAACTTTTGCACATGAGCTCAAGCATGGAGGCCACATCACCTTCTACTCAAATCCCCAGAAAGGTAGCCCTCCAACTCACCCACCTCAGCCTCCAACAGCAACAGTGACTAAGGCTGCAATGGTGTGCAGAGTGGGAAAAGGGGTCCATCTCTCTATGTGTTAGCCCAAGAATAGAGGCTACTCTGTCAATGGGGTCAGGGTCATTACCCCCAGCCCCAGGCAATCAGCTCTCAGGCTTACCTGCCTGGCTTCCCAATGGCAACAACTGTTACCAAATTGTGCAGAGGAGTGGAAGGGATTTCACTGTCTGCTTTTGCTTTTGATCCTGATCATAGAATCTGTGTCACCACTGGGGGTGGCGTCACTTTTCACAGACCCATGTAGGGACCTCTCAGACTCTGGAAAGCAGGCACTTGGGTTTCCTTTGTCCCACGTGCCACCTTTTTGGTGTGTTGCACCATCCTTTCCCAAGGAGTAGTACTCCCTGTGGGCTAGAGTACTGGGGACTCCATAACACCTATGGGTCCAGCCAGCACTATGCCCCTGTAGTCCTCTGAGTGAACACTGGGGGATGTCAGTGGGGGTTCCTGGCATGGGGAAATGTGGGGGCCGTGGTTTCCAGAGCAGGATGCAGTCCTGTGGTGGCTGTGCTCTTACAATGGTGTCTTGGGGAGGTGAGTGACCCAGCTTCAATTCCCTGTCTGTTGCAATGCCCTTGTAGGGTTTCCAAATCACTGCCCATGCTAGTGTTGGGGTTCCTGTGAGTAGAGGAGCATTCCATGGTTCAGACTGTTTCTCTGCAATACTAAGCCCATTTGGGCTTCTAGCCAACTCAGCTGAGCTGGCTGGTCACATTCTTCTTGTTCTGTGCCTCAGGTGTTTTCCATGACTTCTTTATTGGACTCTAATGTTCTCTCCTGGGTGTTCTGTTTGAGGTGCAATTATCTCAAATAGACCAAATAATTTTGGTTCTTCTTTATGGTGAGATGAATATCTGATGTCTCTAGTCAGCTGTCTTGAGCTGGAATCCTACATATACATTTTCGATATGTTTGTAGGTGCATATAAATGAAAGTATACTATTTAAATTCCTGGGGTTAAAGGTATTGGTCTTTAGAACAAATAAGTACATCATAACAGGGTGATCATTTTTCATTCTTGTGAAAGTAAAGCTCAGGAGTGAATATACTTGAGAGAATCTTTTATCTTTATCCTATAATATCTTTAAAAATCAATTTTGAAATTTTAAGCCAGTGGTGTCTAAATTCTCCTTAGGAACTGTGAAACCTAGTGAGATGATGCAAAGAATAGAGCCTGATAACAAAAAATCAGCTTCCCTAAAGTAATTCAGTTATTATGTGTAATAAAAAGACTGACTTTGCCTTTTGATGTGTGACTGCTGACAGCTTTTAAAGCTTAGTTCTCCCTCTGCCCCACATCTGCATACACTGATAAAAGGCCTGGATGCTTCCTCCTATGGCAGTGGCAGGAGGTCTAAACCACCCTAGGCTCTGCCTGTGTGTGCAAATCCTTAGCAGCAGTCCATCTTCTAAGCAACTTAAAAACTTTAACCTGTGCTATGGTCTGAATATTTTTGTCCCTCTAAAATTCACATGTTGAAACCTAACCTCCAAGGTAATAGTATTAAGAAGCGAGACCTTTGGGAGCTTATTAGATTACGAGAGCAGAAGCCTCATGAAGGAGATTTGTGCCCTAATAAAAAAGGCCCTAGTAAGCTACTTTGCTCCTTCTACCAAATGAAGACACAGCAGAAAGTCTCCATCTATGAGAAAGTGGGCTTTCAGAAGACAATGAATCTGCAGGAACCTCCTAATCTTAGACTTGCAAGCCTCCAGAACTGTGAAAAATCAATTTCTGTTTTTTATAAGCTACCTAGTCTATGGTATTTTGTTACAGCATCTACAATGGATTAAGACAGCCCATCTTCTGGCAGCATATTTTCAGACCAATTTTGAAACCTGCCTTGGTCTTCCCAAAAAGCCCCATTATTTGAGAAATAAAACTTTTCATGCTCTCTTAGAATAAGTGTATATGGGAGGATGTCATCATTCTCAACAATAGAACCAATTTTGGGTGGAGTTCATAATGTTTATACAGATTTGCCACAATATTATGTAAAACAATCTTGAAAAAATTGTTGAAAGGCTTAGTTAATCCTCATGAACATTTTTGGTAGTGTCAAGGTAGAATAAAAGTTTCTAAGGAACATGACACCTAAGACATCTAACATCTCAAATTTAAATTAAACCACTTACATCAAATAAAATGAAATATTTCCTTCTAATTCTCTCAAATAAGACAGAAATGATATTGATTGATTGCAATATGATGGGGGTATAGAAAATATTTTGAAATAAGTATCTAGAATACATTCTAATGGTGTGCATATCAAGACCTTGCAAATTCCATTTTCTATGAAGTATAATGCAAATTATATAATTTATAACTTAATTACCATTCAATAGTGCCATTTATTCAATTTTTCAAGTAACTTTCTTTAAATATTTAATATTTCAAAAATCTTTCTTTACAACTTCTATACAGAAGCAACTATAGGTTCAATATCATTATCTGGAATGTTGGGACCAGAAACGTTTGGGATGTAGAATTTCTTGGGTTTCATAATATTTTCATTACAGTTGAGCATCCTTAATCTGAAAATTTGATATCCAAAATGCTCCAATGAACATTTTCTTGGAGTCTCATGTTGGCACCCAAGTTCTGAATTTTGGAGCAATTCAGATTTTATATTTATGGATTAGGGATACTCAACCTATGCAATGATTTGGAATGTTGCTGTGGAGCAATTAAATTGTAATATATTAACAGTTACTTTCTATATTTCAATTACTGTACAGTATGATTAAAATTACCTTGAAATTTGAAAATGGTCTGGGTGTTAGACATGACAATTAGCAGTAATTTCCTAGATGGGACAATAATAACTTTGTGGTTAAGTTAGAGCATGTCCTAATTCTCTGTAGATACATGGTTAAGTATTTAGGGGTTAAGTGTCATGTTGTCTGAAACTTACTTTGGAAGTATTCAGCAAAAACAATGGTAGATAGTAAATAGAAAAACAGAGAGATGTGGCAAATATGGTAAAGTATTATTAACTATTGAATCTAAGTTGTGAGTATAGGATTTCTTTAGCTTGTATATTCCAAAATATTAATAATGTTGAGAAATTTTTTTTAAAATCAGAAGATGATGAATGCGATGCTCACTGTCTGGGGAATGGACGCACTTGAAGCTCTGACTCAGGGGGATGGGCGGGACATGGGCAATATATATAACCTGAACTTTTGTACCCCCGTGATAAGCTGAAATAAAAAAAAAATCAGAAGATGGCTGACTTGAAGCATTTCATCCCCACTTTCTCTACTTAGAAGAACCAGAATTGTGTATAGATAGTCACACTTAGAATACACATGCTGGAATTCAACAGAGAAGTAACAAGAAGCACAAAAAATGGAGAAGGAGAAGGAAGAAAGGCAACCTTCCTGACAGGTTCAGCTGAGAGCCAGAATGGTTTCCCAATGTGAGGAAAGGGTGCGTGAGAAACTTCCAGCAGCTGATGTTCCCACCATGGACTGACACAATCATCCTGGCCATGAGAGAGAACTTGTAACCCTCCCAACCCATGAAACTAACATAGAGAGCTGCCAGGAGATCATGGGGCAGAGTTGCTATAGGGAGGGAGGTTGTACTTGGTCCTACACACTTTCTGAGACCAAAGCGGCTACAACATGGTGCCATTTTGAAACCTTGAATTTGGCAGATTGCATGAGGCCTGGGACCCTGTGGCACTGTGGTTGAGGCATTACAGAAACCTAGGCCTTCTCTGCTGGGGCAGGGGAGTGAGATGGTAGCACTTCCACAGTCAAGGCTAAGAAATGAGCAAGCTGTGGGCTGCAGCTGCCAGTGCTGGGAAGTGGGTGTTGCCAGGATTGAGACAGGGTTGCAAATTGTTCCTAGGACTTGCTGGTGAGCTTGGTGGGGATCCTGTACACAGGACAAGGGTGTGAATGAGGTACAGGCTACTGCTGCTAGGGAGGAGGTTGAGCCGCACCGAGACTGAGGCATGAAAGAGATTCATGTTCTGTACTTGCTGGTCCAGGCTGAGCCACCAAGGATGGCCCCACCCTCTCCAGTGGCAGGGCCTCTGCAATGCTATTACCATCCCCCTACCCAAGCAATCTATCTGTGACCTGAGGATTGCCCCATCCTAGCCCACCACTGCTGGTGCCTGTGCTCACCACTGGGGGGCTTAATCACAAGCTCAGACAGACTAGCTTTGCCCCTAGTCTCCATCCCAAGACAGAACACATAGCCTAGGGTCGTGGGGATTGCTCAGCCCAATCTACCATCTTGGGTACCTGAGCAGTCCTCCCACAGGCCTAAGGTTGTGCCTTAACTCCTGGCTGCTACCAACTCAGCTAGCATCAACCTGCAAGTGCCCCCTATGGGCCTGGAGAATGGCATGCTTAGCCCATCACAGCCACTGACAATATTTAAAGCACACTGCTCATGACCCAGAGAATCCTTCTGGTCACTGCCACTTCCTTTGCCCGTGCCACACTGGCTGCCTGAGAAACTGCCCATCACTGCCACTACCAGCAGCTGAGGATGACACCTGGAGGCCCACAAATTGATGGGACAGTAATCAATAACACAAGTACCAGCATATACCACCCTGGGGCAAGAAGACAGGCACACTCAGCCCACTGCTGCCTCCACTCTCCACTGGGACCTGAAGATTGGCCCACCTGGCATCCCAGTCCCTAGCACAACTTCACTATAGCCTCTACTAATAACTGCACCCTAAAACACCAAGAAAATCACAGATACTCTAATGCTGTTTATGACCAAAGAAATCATATAGAGACTAAACTATTCCATAACCCATGAACCCAGAATCAAAGCTAAAGTACCCTACCCAACCAATACCATAGATACATCTTCAGGAAAAATCCTCCCTTATGAAAGTAAATTTAAAAAATAGGGAATAGTGACTGTTACACTATATGTGCAGATATAAACATAAAGACAGAGGAAACATGAAAAAACAAGGAGATAAGACACCTCCAAAGAAACAATATATTTATGTAGAAATAATGTTAATCAAAAAGAAATTTTCAAAATTCCAGATAATTCAAAATATTCATTTTAAAGAAGTTCAGTGAGATACAAGAGAATTCTGAAAACCAATGCAAAGGACTTAGAAAAAAAATTCAGTATATGAATGAGAAATTTACTAGAGAGATAGATATATTTAAAAAGAACCAAATAGAAATTCTGGAACTAAATAATTTATTGAAGGAAATACAAAATACATGTGACAGCTGGACTAGATAGGCAGAAGAAAGAACCTCAGAATTCAAAGGCAGGTCTTTTGAAATAATCTAGTCAGACAAAAATAAAGCAAAAAGATGAAAAGAATAAGCAAAGCCTTCATGATATTAGGGACAAAAAAAAGTGACCAAATTTAAGAATTATCAGTATCCCTAGGGGTGAAGAGAAAATGAAATATTTTGAAAACCTATTTAGTAATACATTCAAAGTGTTGCAAGAAAAAAAATTGCCACCTCCTAGAATACTACACCTAGTAAAAATATTCCTCATAAAAGAGAGAGAGATATAAAGTCTTTCCCAGAAAAGTAAATGCTGAGGTAATTTAGTACCACTAGACTGGCCTTACAAGAAATACTGAACAGAGTCCTAAACTTGGAAATGAAAGGGCAATATTTGGCATCATGAAAACATTTGAAATTGTAAAACTCACTAGTAAAGCAATTACATAAAGGAGGAAGAGAAAGGACTCAAATGGTACCATTACAGAAATACACTAAAGACAAACAATAAGAGAAAAATAAAGGAGCAAACAACATAAACTATAACCATAAAGCAATTAACATTATGACAGGAACAAAACTTCACATACCATTAACAACCTTGAATATATATGGATTAAATTCTCCACTTAAATTATGTAGAATGTGTGAATGGATAAAAAGCATGATCCAACTTTATGCTGTTTACAGAAGACTCATTTTATCAGTAAATATATATATATATAGGCTGATAGTTAAAAGATGAAAAAAAGTCATGCAAATGAAAACCAAAATCATACTATATTAATACCAGATAAAAAGGCTTTACATCCAGTAGAGTACAAACAGACAAAAAAAAGTCACTTTATAATAATAAAGGGATCAATCCAGCAAGAGAATATAATAATTCTAACTATATATGTACCCAGTATGGGAGCACCCAGATTCATAAAGCAATTATTACTAGATTTAAAAAGAGAGAATACAATATAATAATAGTTAAGTACATAACACTCCCTCCTCAGCATACACAGATCATCTCAACAGAAAGTCAACAAAGAAACATTGGACTTTAACTGAATTTTAAACAAAATTAACCTAACAGACATTTACAGAAATTTCTATCCAACAACTAAGGAATATGTATTCTGTTCATCAGCACATGGAATATTCTCCAAGATAGATCATATATTAGGCCACAAAATAAATTTTAACAAATTTTTAAACAGTGAAATCATATCAAGTGTCTTCTCAGAACACATTGGAATAATATTAGAAATCAATGCCAAGAGGAACTCTAGAAGCTACACAAATACTCAGAAATTAAAGATCGTGCTCATGAATGACCACTGGGTCAAGGAATAAATTAATATGCAAAACAAAAAAATCCTGAAACAAATGAAAATGGACACACAACATACCAAAACCTGTGGAACATACAAACAGCAATGCTAAAAGAGAAGTTTACAGCAATGAATGGCTACATCGTAAACCAGAAATATTTCAAATAAACAATCTAATGATATACCTCAGGAACTAAAAATACAAGAACAAACCAAACCCTGGTTTGGGGGTTTGGTTGAAGGCAGGTCAAAACCAGAAAAAACGAAATAATAAAGATCAGAGCAGAACTAAATGAAATAGAGGCCAAAAGGAAAATACAAGGATTAATAAAATGATAAGTTGATTTTTTGAAAAGAGAAAGAAAACTGATAAACCACTAGCTGGTCTAACCAAGAAGAGAGAAAACCCAAATAAACAAAATCAAAATGAAAAAGGAGACATTACAACTGATACCACAGGAAAACAAAAAACCATCAGAGACTGTTATGAACAACTATATGTTGGCTAATTGGCGAACCTAGAAGGGAATGGATAAATTCCTTGACATATAATCTACTAAGATTGAATGAGGAAAAAACACAAATCCTGGACAGATCCATAATGCATAGCAAGGTTGAATCAGTAATAATATATCTCCTAAGAAAGAAATCTCAAGTACAAATGGATTCATAGCCGAATTCTACCAAACATTCAAAGAAGACCTAATACTGTTCCTCCTCAAACTATCTCAGAAAATTGAACAGAAAGGAATTTTCTCTAATTCAATCTATGAGGCCAGTAACACCCTGACATCAAAATCATACAAGGACATAATTAAAAAAAAATAAAACAGGCCAATATTCCTGATGAGCATAGTTGCAAAAATCCTCAACAAAATACTAGCAAACTGATTCTAACAGCACGTTAAAAGAAGTGAGATTTATATCAGGAATACAAAAGGTTCAACATACACAAATCAAGAAACGTGATACATCACATCAATAGAAGGCAGGTCAAAACCAGATGATCTCTCAATAGTTGCAGAAAAAACACTTGATAAAATTTAACATTCCTTCATAATAAAAACTCTCCTCAAACTAGGCTTAGAAAGAACATACCTCAAAATAATATGAGCCATGTGTGACAAACCTACAGCTAACACCATTCAGATTGGGAAAAAGTTGAAAGCCTTTCCTCTAAAAACTAGAAGAAGACAAGGATGCCCCCTTTCACCACTCCTATTCAACATAATAATAGAAGACTTAGCCCAGAACAATCAGGCAGAGAAAGAAATAAAAGGCATCCAAATTGAAAACGGGGAAGTCAAATTGTTTTTCTTTGCTAATGATATCATCTTATATGTAGAAAAGCCAAAAGACTCCCCCTAAGCACTCTTAGATTTGACGAATGGATTCAGTAAAGTAGCAGGATACAAAATCAACACAGAAAAATCAGTAATATTTCTGTATACCAATAAAATCTCACTGAGGAAAAAATAAAGAAGGCAGTCTGATTTACAGTAACTAAAAATAGTATAAAATACTTAGAAATAAATTTAACCAAGGAGATAAAAGGTCTCTACAAGGGAAAATACAAAAGACTGGTGAAAAAAATTGATCATGACACAAACAAATGGAAAATACCACATGTTCATGGAACAGAAGAATTAATATTATTAAAATGACCATATTACTCAAAGCAATCTATAAATTTAATGCAATCTCTATCAAAATACCAATGTCATTCTTCACAGAATTAGCAAAACAAAAAATCATGAAATCCATATGAAACCACAAAAGTGAATAGCCAAAGAAACCGAGCAAAAATGACCAAACTGAGAACATCACATTATCTGATTTCAAAATATATCACAAGGTATTAGTAACCTAAATAGCAATGATATTTGTATAAAAATAGGCTATGGTACAAAATAGATATCTCAGAAATAAATTCACATTTTTACAGCCACCTTATCTTCAACAAAGCTTAGAGGAACTTGGATTGGGAAGGAATATGCTTTTCAATAAATGGTGCTGGGAAAATTGGATATCCACACACAGAAGAATGAAACCGTACTCCTATATTTCACCAACACAAAAATCAACTCAAAATGGATTAAAGACTTAAACATAAGATCAGAACTTATAAAAATGCTAGAAGAAAACCTAAAGAAAACTCTCTTGGTCATTGGTCTAGACAAATAATTTATTACTAAGACCTCAAAAGCACAGGCAACAAAAACAAAAATAGACAAATGGCACTTAGTCAAACTAAAACATTTCTGTACAATAAAGGAAATTATTAATAGCGATAAGACAACTTGTTTAATGGTAGAAAATATTTGCAAACTCTTCATCTGATAAGGGAAAAATATCCAGAATATGCAAGGAACTCAACAGTTAAAAAAATCCTATTAAAAATGGGAAAAGGAAATGAATGGAAATTTCTCAAAAGAAGACATACAAATGGCTAAGAAGTATATTAAAAAAAAAAAGTTCAACATTCCTAATCATCAGAAAAAATTCAAATCATATCCACAATGAGATATCATCCAGTCAGAATGACTATTACTAAAAAGACAAAAAAATTAATAGATTTTGAGGAGAAGGTGGAAAGAAGCAAACTCTTCTACATTATTGGTGGTGATGTAAGCTAGTATGACTACTATGGAAAAATACTATGGAGATTTCTTCAAAAACTAAAAATAGAATTACCATTTGATCCAGCAATCTCGCTATTTGGTATCTACTCAAAGGAAAAGAAATCAATATATTAAAGGGATACCTATATTTACATGTTTATAGTAGCACTAATTCACAATAGCAAAGATATGGGGTCAACCTAAATGTCCATCAATAGATGAAAAGATAAGGAAAATGTGGTATATATATATATATATATTTATGATGGAATACTATCAATCCATACAAAAAGAATGAAACCATGTTATTTGCAGCTACATGGAAGGAACTGGAGGTTATTATGCTAAGTAAAGTAAGACAAGGACAAAAGGCAAATATTACATATTCTCACATATGTGGGAGCTAAACAATTTAAATACACATAGATGTAGAGAGTGGAAAGATAGACAACAGATGCTGGGGAGGGTAGGCAAAGAGGTAGGGGGAGGACAAAGACAAGTAGGTTAAAGGGTACAAACATAGGGTTAGATGGTAAAGAATAAATTCGATGTTTCATAGTAGATTAGGATGACTATACTTAACAAAAATGTGTTGTACTCAGGTGACAGACACCCTAAGTACTCTGACTCCATCACTATGCATTATATACATATAACAAAATTTCTCATGTGCCCCATAAATTTGTACAAATAAAAAAAATAAAAAATCATAAATCAGCAAAAAACTTACATTACATGATTGTTATATATGAAAAATAAAATTTTAGGTTGGGTACAGTGCCTCATGCCTGTAATCCCAGTAATTTGGGGAGTTTAGGCGGGAAGATTACTTGAGGTCACAAGTTCAAGACCAATCTCAGTAACATTAGCAAGATCCCATCTCTACAAAAAAAAAAAAAAAAATTAAAAAATTAGCCAGGCATGGTGGGTGGTGTGTGCCTGGAGTCCCTAACTACTTGGGAGGCTGAGGCGAGAAGATTGCTTGAGCCCAGGAGTTTGAGGTTATAGTGAGCTATGACCATGCCACTGTACTAGAGCCTGGATGACAGTGTGAGATCCTGTCTCTAAAAACAAAAATGAAATAAAATAAAATGAACTTTTAGAGTTTGAGGGTAAATATTTTCTTAAATTCCCTTGCCAAACAGCATAGTAAAATAGCTAAAAGACTAGTCTATTTACTCATCAGCAACAGGATACCTACTTAAAATATTTAATACTTATTAATGTCATACACCTTGCTTCATCACTTGTATAGAGTTGCAAATGTTTTATTTACTGTAAATAATTTTAAATGCTCAGTGATTTCAATAGGCGTGGGAATAAATGAACTTTAGGTGTAATTGTTTAAATGACTAATTCACAGTAGGCATTTACTCAGTTTTGAAAGAACTTAAATACTTAATAAGAATACACATTTCAAAGATGGCTACAGCAAGTCTTTCAAGGTATTACTAGATAAATAGAAATTAGCTTAAGAGATAAGTAATTAAGACACAGAAGCAATTGTTCTTGAATTGAGTGGTGTTTAAGATATGTAGCTAGAAACATGAACGAAACACCGCTGTGCCTGTTTGAATCATGAATGGAGGATAAGGATTTAAATGGTCCGGAGTCTGTAACCTTCCGTAAAGTATCTTGAATCTAGAGCTGTATTCAGTGATATCTCCTTTTATTTAAGGGAGGTTGTTCAGATGAAAAGTCTAGTTGATTTAGCCAGAAAATCAGTGTTAACTTTTCTTGAGAACTGAGATATCTTTGCCAACACCTATGACAACAGCTATGACAACATAGTTTACCCTATGTTAGCCAAAAAATCTTTACTCAGTAGTATAAGACTGCAAACCAGTAAATAACTTTAGTGCTTGCTTCAGGAAACTCCTTCAGATTAATTTATCAGAAACAACAATCTGCTCACTTGGGCAAAGGTCTCACTTTTTAGATAATTTACTTATCAACTTTTGCTTTAAATTCTTACTTCTCTGTGTACACCAGTCCTCAACTATTATGTCACTAATTTTGCTCAATCCCAACTATTCCACACCTTGAAAGATCTGTCTCAAAAATAAACAAAACAAAACAAAACAAAACAAAAAGACCATAAGACCCTATAAACGCCTTACTTCTGACTTTCTTCTCTTCTAAGACTCTCCCAAAATGGTGTTTTCCCTTCCTGAAATGATTGCTAATCAGTTTAGCTTTGTTTGATTAACAGTTTGTCCATGGTATTTAGGGTATTCCACAGCCTCAGGATGAACTTTTGATACAAGGAATTTGTCAGATTGTCTAAAACAAAAGAGTGCAAAGACTTTATGGAATTTACCAAAAAATATTGTATGACAATGTTTTTGTGCATGTTTGCTAATTTATGTTTGATGTGGTAGAATTTGGTCTGAGACTGGCTCTCATCAGAAAATAACAGCTTGTGATGAGTGTCTTGGGGACAAACCTATAGCTATTCTTTTACCTCTAATTGTTGCAGACCAACTGTATTCACCAAAAAAAAAAAAGTTCAGAATAATTGGGCATGATTAAATAGCTTAGGTTATTTTGCAAAAGCAATGCAAATTGCATAGGTGAGGGAATCATCAATTACATAAACTATTAAGGAAATATATTACTGATGCATGAAATCATGATAAGGAACACCACTGCATACACACATCTTCTGGTGTATTTGCTCTGTAGAAAAAAATAATTATTTCCATAAGAAAAAGTTTAGTAAAATGAACTGGCTAAAAACCAACAGCCAGAGAACACGATTAAAATAACAGTTGCAATGTTGTATTGCAGAAAGTTGCTATGTCATCAAAGAAACTAACTGTATATACATATTTGTCCCTATATATGGCCACCCAAATGTGGCTATCTGTCCTATAGTGAACAGAAATTTGTGTAAAAAGAAAAGTTTTAAAAAATTATCTTTGGAACTATCACAAAACCCCTAAAGTCTTATAGAAGGTAAGATTTTAATAATATGACACAATATATCAATCAGTGTAACACTTACAAGATATTGCCACATTGTTGTAGCCTTTGTAAAAAAATATAAAGTAGTTGAAGCTTGTTTATAGAATTATTCTCTTCTCTTCTTTTTGGTTTTCACAAGATCTTAGTCTGTGTAGAAGTGAGTTTTGGATATTTATTCATCTAAAGTCGGTGTGATGGAAATCAGTCTCTACTGGATTTTTTATTTCAACTATTCAACTGAAAGAAAAACATTTATAATGTACAAAGCATTATGCTGGGCTCAAGTAGATGTGTGTGGGAGATGTGTATCTATAACATCAACAAAAAGTAAGTCACTTGACATCTTTGGAGTGAGATCTGGGTATCAGTCCTGGTTAAGCCTCTTATTATCTGTGATACAATTGGAAAATATCTTAATTTCTTTGCGCTTTTATTGTCTTATGTCTTAAAATTGGGTAACTGATATTTAGCTTTTATGACAGTGTGAGGATTAAATGAAATAACATATGGGAAGCACTTTGTATTATTGTATTCTCTACTCTGAAAGTGGCCACAAGTAGCTGGTGAGATAGAAATAAATATAAATAGCTATGGAGCAATCAGAATTAATGCAGTGGTATAACACATTACTGGGCATGCATTGGGTGGACACAATTCTCCTGGCAGTTATGCATACATGTCTTATTGGTAGGTGGTGATTTCAGTGTTTCTTTCTATCTGAAAACCTACTAGCGTGGTGGCAGTCACTTTTATTACTTCTGTTTTCAATAGGCTTTGCATCAAACAATTGTGAATACTTTACACGTAGGAATATCATCTTGTCTCTCACTAAATCAGTAGTAAATTTTTTTTTTTTTAGATAGTGGAATTAGATTGCCCACTGAAATAAAAAGAACGTAATACACCATGGGTGAGAAGATGTAATTATCATAACTGCCTTTCTCTTCACCTTGTCCCTTGAAGTGTAAATCTTAATGAGATAAAGACTTGAAGTAGAAAGTAGCTCTGTGGGTTTTGTTTTTAATATGAAGGAAGGCTGAGCTAAGTCAAGCACTCCAGCTTCATCCAGAGTTGAGGGGTGGATTTTTTTTTTTTCAAAGATGCTCTGATTATATAACACCTTGAGCAGTTTCATGATGGCACTAATTCATTTTGCAGCTCCTGCTGCTAATTTTAATGATGTCAATGTGCCACTTATTATCTACTTTTACATTCTTTATTTGAAATATAGTAGAGGAAAAGAAAAAGTAATTTCTCTCTTATTGTTTTCATGGTCCGTATAATTTCTGAAGGAGAAAAACATAGGATACGCTCCCCTCTGAAAAAAGATCTTTGAAACAAAAATTTAGCAAATGAAACTTTAACTCAAGAGGGCAATATTCAATTCTGAAATTGTATATACAAATTCACTCCTTTGATTCCTCAGTTAATTAAAATAGGATCTCATTAAGATATGAATCATTATTACAGAGTCAAATCATGCCTCTTACAATAAGCCTGTGCTCTTTAAGTTATAGTCATTTGTTGCTTAATGACAGGGATAGGTTCTGAGAAATGCAATTTTAGGCAATTTCATCATTCTGCAAACATCATAGTGTACTTACACAAATGTAAATGGTAAAGCCTACCTACTTGCACACCTAGACTATGTGGTATATCCTGTTGTTCTTAGATTACAAATCTGTACAGCATGTTACTATGTTGAGTACTGTGAGCAATTGTAATACAATGGTATTTGTGTATCTAAACATGGAAAAGGTACAGTAAAATATATTATGAACTTATAGGACCACCATTGTATACAGGGGCCATGCTGACAGCAATGTCATTATGTGGCACATGACTGCACCTCCCCTTGCCCTAACCCTAAGTGGTTTTCTCCCTTATTTTTAACTATGGAAATTATTCCCATTCTCACTTCAGGAAACTCTTCTAATCTCTCAAGTCCACATTTAATACTCTCCCCTTTAATGTCCTTAGCAAATTTTCAGATTCCAAATTGAGTAATATTTCTCAAATATCTTTTGTATGCCAAATTCTAACGGTTTTTCTAAAAAGACTTTTTTAAAATAAGAATGTTATTTGGGTTCAATTCCTAGCTCAGTCCATGCAACTTCAATATGCTATAGCTTTGCCATTTTAAAAATGGAAAGCGATAGTAGTATTTACCATGTAAGTTTATTGTAAAGATTAAATAAGATAACTCACATCTAGGACTTATCCAAGCAGCTGGCATGTAATAAACATTTAGGAATTGCAGTTATTATGATAGTGATTAATATCTATTATTATTATAATGGAGTATATGCTTCTTACAATTATTTGGATACTTAAATAATATACTACTCTGTATTATGAAGATGATACTCTTGAATTTGTATTTTTATTTAAATTATGAATCCCTCAAAATTTGCAACAATGTCATCATTTCTTTTGTGTCATCTCACCCCTATCCAATGCTGTACTTTATGGAGAACTAGACATATAATTGGAACTTGCTGAAAATTGCATCAGATTATTTAAAAGTTATTAATTTAATAAAAGTTTATTAAATCATCTGCAAGGAACTGTGGTAGGCATGGGTTTTCTTTCTGGTAAATTCATGGTTTAGTGAAAAACATAAATCTCAATGAGAAAGAGGAATTCAATAGAAAAGGGCATTGCCTGTGAAATGAATAAAGCCCAATAAATTCATGACATTCAAAATACACACATTTTTTGTTATACATGATAAACAGTTTTCTGTAAAGAGTCAGATAGTAAATATTTTAGGCTTTGCCAGCCACAGAGTTTCTGTTGCAACCATCCAACTCTCAATGTAGTATGAAAGCAGCCATAGGCAATTCATAAACAAATGTGTGTGGATGTATTCTAATAAAACTTTATTTATGGGCATGAAATTCAAGTTTAATATAATTTTTCTTGACACAAAATCTGATATTTTTCCTTAATAATTTAAAAATGTAAAAACCATTCTTAGCTTGCAGGCTAAATAAAAACAGGTAGTGGGCCAGATACAGCCAAAAAGCCATATTTAGCTGATCTGTAGAATACATTATTGCATCTTAGCAGTCTGTAAATGTCTTGTCTCTTTTTATGCTATGCTAAAAAGCCTCCAAGGATAATTCCTAAAAAAAGATTGAAATAAGATGCTTAGGAAATTAAAGGGAGGTCTTAGGGAGAGTGAAGACTTTGTGCAGGCTCCAAGTCTACTACCAGTGGGGAGCAATTAGCTTCATTCTTTCTCTTCCATGACTGCAAGTTGTGGGTGTAACCCAGGCCAGCCACCTGACAAGGTGCATGCCAGTGGCATATCAAAACTTAAGTGAAAATCCCCCTGACTGCTATGCATATATTTATTTATTTTGCTCAGTCAATAGCATTATCATATCTCCACAGGACTTTTTCTGGGCAATCTTCTTGGCAATTATATGCTGAATTTATTAGAGTATTTGACTACACTTCGCAAGCTAAGAAATCATCTTTTTCTCCCTCCCACCTTCCATCAGCTTCATCTGGGCAATTACTGAGGTTTTCAGCGAATCTAGTTTATAGTTTGTTGTTGCTCCAGGCATGTCCCCAGCTTTTAGTCATTGTGACCCCAATTTGGAAAATTTTCTATCCTTAAATCTGACCCCTTTCTGCCTTGCCCTCAAGCCTTAAACTCACACAAAAGCCAGAGTGACCCTTTTATCATACCTACAGTGTAGCCTCCTTTAACAAATACCCTGGCAGTGCCTTTGGGAAATAATTCCTGGGGTCTGTTTATAAAAAAATTCTGTCAAGTGTAATACTTTTCTTCAGTAATTGAAATATGCCTATAGTCAGAGTTAACATCTAAAATCTTGAAACTTGTGATTTAGTTGTTAACCTGTGATTTTGTTCTCTCGAGTGCTCTGTGGCTATGGCCACATTCATATCATAAGCAATATTCTTTTCCCATTAGGATATCTTCTTTCTCACTGGGTTTAAAGAAAGATTTATTTTTGCTCCCACTGTTAGTCTGGTTTCCCTGACTTCTACATTCTTTTGTTGTTTTTTTGAGCTTGTCTCTTGGTGTTATGGATATTTTATATAGGTCATGCACTGTATAGGTATTATCTCTGGCTGACTCCTTTTGTCTCTATCAAATGTCACCTAGCCAGCCTGATTATTTTCTAAAATATTCAGTGCTTTTCAGCTAACACATCCCTATTTAGAGTTTAAAAAATGATTTCTTCTCAAACTAATTTTTCTTTTCCTCTCCCACTAGAATATTTATGCTAGAGAAATTTCAAATTTACCAGCTATGCCTTCTTTTCAGCCTCCAAAAGAAAGGCATTCAATAACACTATGTTCAAATAATGTGTGCCCATGTAAAAATAATATATACACGTACATATATAACAACAATCTTGGCTTGGTGGTCAGAAAAATATCAGACATGGAATTAGAAGACTAGAATCCATATTTAATCTTTGTTCCTATCATTCAATCAAGTCATTTCACTTCGATGAATTTTTATGTTCTTATCTAAAAATTTGGGAAGTATAAGGACAATAATACCTACCTCTAGGGCAGTTGTGTTAAATGTTTTATAAATGCCACTTATAACAGTAAATAATCTTGAAATATTGCTCCTTTTCATGGAATTACAAGGTTTATCTTTCCCAAATTAATTACTTGAACAAGAATTAATAAGGAATGGAATTTTAAAGATTTCATGGGGTGGGGTAGAAAAGGATGCATCCCCTATTACACACCAAACTAGAATAATCCCCTTTTTATGTATAATTTTTTTGTATGAAAGTTTCTTTTCTTGGACGCTACCAACTCATATCTTTTGTCCTGCATAGCCTTGCAGGTCCCCTTATTGTTTCTCAGATTTCATTTCTGGTGACTAGTTTCTCTTTCCACTTAGCTCATGGAAGGTTCAGCAGTCAGTGGGCCTTGTCTCTCTAAGAACAAGTTTCCGCTGCCATCTCCTCTATTTTCAAATAGGCACCCTAGTGGTCTTACAGCACTCCCACCCTCCAGTACCCAAAGAGCCTTACCAAAACATTCAGTCTTAGAAAACTTGACTCTTCTAACTGCAAATCAGCTGTTTTTGATCTTATATCACATGGTAGGAGGGATGTGAGCTATAAATTGACAAAACTTTGTGGGAGATAATTGAGCACAGTATCTAAAGTCAACAAGATCACAACTTGACATAGATTTGGACATCCTACATATATTCCACAAGTTACAATTTGACAGACTTACACTCTATTAATCACAAAAAACCTATACTTTCTTCTTTAAATTAAAATTTTGTTTAAGCATACCCCCTCATGTAAACACTCACCTGCCCTCACATACCATCCTATTGGGAAAAGGATACTTATTTTTTGGCATTCTTCTCCGTTCCCTAATATCCATTTTTATTGCCTACCCTAACCTATTTATCCCTGGAATTAAAGGACCAAATGGAACACTTCTTCTAGACTTGACATGACAATATTATCTCCAGAATTCACCTAGCCTAGTAGTCTCCTTGACTTCACGCTCTTCTTTCCAACATAATAGCTATATAGACAACAGTGCTGATGTACTAGTTGTCGCTTATTTCATCCTCTCAAGTAAATCCATTTATATTTTTTGAATATGTTCCAAATCTTGAGGTCTTAACTAAAAATGTTAGGCAATGTGTGGGTGATATTTCAGGTCAAATTGTCAGTTTATGAGATCTTGACACAGGCATCTGATTTTAAGAGATAATGTGAAATGTTCCATTTAATTGATTTAGTATGACTGCAAGTGAGAGCAGTAATTTGGAGGCTAGAAAAGTTTAGAATCACAGGTGAATCCATTGAATTGAGGACTTTGCTTAAATTTTATTATTGTGAGTAATTTAAATACATTCTTTTATTATAAGGAAATTGTTCTGAAATGTTCCAATATAGTAATAAGTAGTGTGCATGTGGATTGCTTTACATAACTGTTGTTTTCCCAACTTTATTAATTGATTTAACAACTAATTTTATACTATTTATGAGATTTTGCTAATTTAGAGGATATAGTCATGATCAAACTACTGTTGCTACACTTGAAGAGGTCCTTAATCTGTGTGCAAAGTGGAAGCTTCACATGTATTTCTTTCTGGTATTCCAATTTGAATTAAAAAATCCTTCATTTAAGACATTTGTACTAGAGTGATACTTCAGTCAACCAATTACTAAAGAATGCCAATGAATTGCCAAAGAAATAGTAAATAATAAAAATAATAGCAAGTGTAACAAGGGCTTACTAATGTAACAAACACTGTTTTAAGCTCATTGTATATGTCAACTCATTTAATTCTCACAATTCTATGGATTTGATACTGTTCCCCTTTTACAGAGAAGAAAACTGAGGCAGCGAGATTAATTTACTCAGAGTCACAGAAAAAGAAGCAAATGGTAAAATTGTAAAATATGACTTTCTTTTTAAATTTTCCAGCTCCTAAACTGACTTCTAAAGCCATAAGGAATTCTAGAAAAAAGAGCTGGCAGATCTTTTTTTTACCTATATAGAGGGAATATCATATTCCTCTTTCCACATTTTAAAGGCATAGAAAGCTTTAGAAATAGCCATGCATGTGCACATGTATGTGGCCTTATTAGATACTCTCATTTCTAATTATTTTTTCTTTATTTTAATTTATGTGCAGTCTCTGAAGGTGTGCTTACATGTAGCATTTCTTTTAGTATGCCCACAGATCACTAGTTCTGTGAAGTGATAATAGATTCCATGGTCAGTTAAGTTTGCTTCCTTTATTAATGGACTCCTTGGATTTTCCAACATGTTAGTATATATTGTGATTTTTCAAGAGGGAGAATATACTTTAAAGAGTTTCTCATATTCATCTGCCCCCTCCAAAATCCTTTGTGTTTGGATATATGGATATATTAAAGGACTGACATTTTCTAGAATTTGTTCTGGGAAAGAATAAGCTGAACAATCATAATTAAGATATTTGCGATGACTAATATTATGTATGTTGACTATTTGGATATTCAAATATCTAGCTTTTAATAATTAATCAAAAGGGATACTAACCAACCTTTTTAATACTCAAAGGAATAGGAGAGAGGAAAAATTTACAAAGTCTTCTTAGAATTCATTTTTATTGTTAGATTATACTGCTAAAACAATTTCCCTGACTCCATTGCTCCTCCCCTTCTGCTGACATGGGAATGAATGCATAGCAAACCATGAGTGACTCTCCAGTTCTGTAACTTCATGTACTTTCACTTTTTTTCCATTATCATTCTTTTCAAATAACCACCATTTGAAAATACAAATCCAAATTATATCTAAGAACTGAGAATGCATTTGTTTCAACCATTTATTGCTTTTTAATAGGATGAATGGCCAATAATTTATGGCCATTTTTAATCTATGAAAGTATTTTTTTCTTGCACATGTTACTTTCTTTTCAAACATGATTCTAACAAATAGATTTTTAAAGGAATACTATGTTCACAAAACACCTCAACCTTTAGATAATTTAATTATCTTATATCATTATCTTATATTAAATATCTATTTCTGGAGGAAGAAATTAGTGTGGTGATTTGAGGTGGAAAATATAAAAAAAGGATTGATGTGTGAGATAAAACATCTTGGAGGTCATTTGTATGATTTTAATTAAAATTCATTACAAAGTAACACTGTTTTCAATTCTAACATATTTAAGTCAAATGCTTTAGTGCCTTCATTTTTTATTTATTTGGGAGAATACATGGAAAAGGTGGTGAGTAATCAGCTTCTGTTTTTCCCCCTTTGGCAAGCTTAACATTGCCTCTGCTTTGAAAAAGATTATTAAAATTTTTTTTAAAAAATGAAACAAACTAAAATAACTGTCCTTCAAGGGAAAAATATGATATTCTTTTAACTGAAGTCTCTTAATGATGATAAAATATGTAATTTCCTCTTCTACTTTGTTTTTAATTCCATTCCTGTCAAATATTTCTAATAGTTAAACCTGGGCTAGTGGGAAGATTTGATTACTGTATTTCACATCAGTCTTAAATTTCAGTAGGTTTTTAATATATAGATTCACATAGATACTGATATTTTGCTTTAGGGAATGAGACTCCCTTCTAAACCTGGTTAATCAGTACCGTATGCTATTATTCCTGAAATAAATAAGTTTGATTGACTGGTCAGCATCATAAGGAGAATACACAGTTCTGCCAAGGATGAGATTCCATCATGTGACCCAAAATTTGTACACATTTTAATTCTGTTGGATCTGTTCCCCTCAGAGACTGTGTAGGGCTTTGTTTCTGAAGAATGTAAAAACTGTGAAGAGGAAAATGAGAGTATTTGTGGTTAATGATCTTTGCTAACTGCTTCTAAAATGCAGTCAAGTTTTTGCCTCTCTGGGTTAAATGGCATGAAGAGAGGGAAATGCACATGTTGGTGTGTGTCTTCAGTTTGTCTGGGATGTTACTCATACCATTGAGCTTTGAAAGCTATATTTCTTTAGAAGTTTTTTTTTTTTTAATGTTGTATTTGTGGATATTGCCCCAGTAGTATCTTGGAGAAATTTTGTCATGGATTTTGTCATATCAGAGAGAAAAATTCTGAAACTCACAGTGGATATAGCATTTCATATCATTGTGTTATTTGCATGGCTCAAGCCAATGTTCTGGATTGTATTTTTTCTTAGTGGTATTCTACGTGTCTTTATAAAAGAAGCTGCTCCTTTTTTCCTATGAAAGTAAATTTCATCTCATTTTTTTACAGCAGGTCTTTGAGTGACACTTTTGTTAAATAATTACTCTTTGGCTATAATTTTTGGATACTTCTAAATTTTTCCTTTATAGTTCATTTCTAGAACTTGTGTGAGTTAGCTGTTGTTGGTTAGCCAACCATCCCAAACATGGTTGGCTAATCAACCATATTGTTTAAAAAAACAATCCATTATTATTTCTCATGAATCCATGGGTCAGCTAGGTGACTCTGCTTGTTTGGACCAGGCTCAGGTGATCTTGACTGGGTTCACTCATGTGTGTGCAGTCAGTTGGTGGTAGGCTGAAGGCTACCTGCTCTTGGGTGACCTTATCTAGGTATACCAGTTGTCCTTCAAGTGACAATCATACTACTTCACAGGCTATCCTGGGAACATTTTCATGGCCATTTCAAGGGTCAAAGGAAGGAAGTGGATTGATTATACAAGAACTATTAATCATGCTTGTTACTGTCCCATTGGCCAAAGTAGGTATATGGTTAAGCCTAGAATCAGTGGAGAAGGGGTATCCTAGCAAAGGGCATGGATATAGGTAGGCATGAAAAATTATATCCATCAACACATTTTACCCAAAACTCAATCTGAATAAATTACAGGCTCAAAGACTAACATGTAAAGGTATCCATTACAATATGGAAAATATGTAAATAATGGAAAAAAAACTAAGAAATCAAATAAATGATGATGAATTCCTATAATTAATCTCAAGTAGTTACTGGAAACTGTTTTGGAATAATATGAATAATATGGGATAATATTTCTAATATCTTAAGTAAAAATTTAGATACAAAATTATATATACAATAAAATTTAGTAGTTAAAAACACATTTTAAATACATATAAAAATAGAAAAAATAAAGAAGAATCATCAAATGTTAGTAATGTTTACTTTTAGGTAGTGGAGTACAGAAAATGTTTACTTTTTAAGATTTCTGTATTTTCTAAATTTTCATAATCAGTATGTAGCATTTTATATTCTGAAAGGGATATAAAATAAACATTGTATAATTAGTAGCCTGTGGTACACAGAAATCTAATATAATTTTTGAGATTCCCTCCCCCTGGTATGTACACCCTGTATAATCAATCGCTTCTTCTTGAGCATAAGAGGGGCTATGAATATTATGTATTTCACTCCCATGATTAGATTGTTACATGACAAAATGGAGGGATTTTGAAGTGGTAGTCCCAAAGGAATTGACGTTCAGTTAATCAAAAGGGAGATTATTCTGGGTAAGTTTGACCAAATCAGATAAGCCTTTAAAAGGAATTGGATCCTTTCTGAAGGAAGAGATTCAAAGTATGAGAGAGATTCTCCTGCTGGTTTTGAACAAGTAAGATGCCATAATGTAAGCGGTCCATGCAGCTAGAACCTGAGAGCATCTTTAGTAGCTGAGAGAGACCTGTGTCAACTAAAGCCAACTAAACAAGAAAAAGAGAACCTTAGCCCTACAGCTGCAAGCAGCTGAATTCTACTAAGAGCCAGTGACCCAAAGCATCAGAGTGCAGCACGAAGTGAGGCTTGGATTTCAGTCAGCTAAATTCAGACTCCTGGCCCACAGAAACTGTGAGATAATTAATGTGTTCTGCTTTAAGATGCTAAAGTTGTGATAATTTGTTATGCAGCAATAGAAAGTTAATAAATAGCCCTTTAGAGCCAACTCCCTTTCACTCTTTCATTTCCCAGATTTTCTTGATATCTGTTGGAAGTAATAGTACATAATTCAAAATCATACCACCATTCTTGATGCAGTTGATCAGAATTATTGTGCATATCCATTCTTATAACCTCTTAAAATGAAGTTATTATTTGTCAAATGAGAGTCCTTGGATTTAGGTTTGTGCTACATTGATGGTCACATAGAAAATTAAGTAGTATAGTAGAGTCTTGGAATTAACAGGTTGTCAACTATCATAGATAAATGACAAAATTTATTGTGTGGGTCAATCAATATTCAGTTAAACCATATGCCATGAAGAATGTTTCCATGGTCATAATTAGTAGCACAAACTTTCAGCAGATTTAGAGCCACATAAACATATTTCATATGGACAATATGAAAAACCATCACAAACATCAATAACAACCTAGAATTTGACAATGTATAATACTTGATGTCTCTTCTTTTTTATCACTCCTGGCAGTTAGTTATCTTTTCCTCTAAACTACTGCTTAGAGTCAAAATGATTTTCAAAACATCAATCTATGAAACCATTTCCAATCCCTCTGATTTGGCCTGAGAAATAAAATCAATTTTCCCTTGAGAAGATAACATTTACTCCATGATTTAAACAGCTCAACTTTTTCTAATGCACTTCAGAAATTGAAGACTAACTAGACAAAATCGCTTTCATCCATTTTCATTACAACCTTAAAAAGGACTAATAGTGTTTGGTGTAATAAGATTCAATAGAAGAGTTAGTAGGAGTTATGAGAAAATTTCATTAAAGCTTTTATGTTGATTCCTTTTCCTGGTGGTTTTCTTAGTCCAAAAATGGCTGGATACCATTGTAGCCATAACACTGAACTAAGACAAGCCCACAGCCATGCTATTTAAACAAGATCGACTTCATATAATTTCTTCGACAAATCTCAATGGTCCTCCATTATCTTCACTCTTCCAAGATCGTTAAGTGTGCTACTTGGGACAAGCCCCCGTCTATGCCTTAGTTTATTTTCTTATGAAATAAGTGATTTCAGACTACAGCAGTAGATCTCAAAGCATGGCTTTGTGTCAACAGACTCAGCATTACCTTCTAACTTGTTAGTAATGCAAATTCCCTAGTCTCATCTGAGATGATGAATCAGAGGTTCTGGGGTAGGAGGTGGGCAGCAATGTGTATTTTAATTAGCAAGTCCTGCTGGTAGACTAGATTATCTTTAAGAAATATTTTAGACCTGATAGATGCTCCTCCTAGTGATGTTAAGTTGTGGCATACACATTTTTTACATTTGGAGTTTACCAAAGTCCTAGTATGAACCTTCTTTCAGCAGCTTAGCTTAGCATGAGGAATTTTTAGTTTGGAGAGGGGCCACGGTCATTTCTCTTTGGGCATGATGTCAGGTCTTGAATTTTAACTTTTAAATTATGGGATTGCTTTCCTTTCCCTCTGCTATATAGTTCCTCCTTACTCCTTCTCCTGAAGATCCCAGCCACCTATGTCCCATTTTGTTACACTTGACTCTAGGAAAACACATTTCCAAGAGGAGAATTTTTGTGTTGATATGAAATGAAGGCAGTCTCACACTGCAGATAGATTTAATTTGTGTGTGTCAGGAACCTTGCAAATTTATTGCTTATTGCCTTCGTAAAGAAAGCATAAGAAAGAAGAGGGCTTTAGCTTTTTAGATTTAGACAAAGGTAGTATTGGATCTGAACTCTATGGCTTAAAATTGTGTAATATTCTATGTTATCTATTGTCTCTTTTTTTTATAATCTGGAAAATCAGAAATACTGAAAACCTTGAAATAAGACAACATAAATGCAATTGCCTGGCATGTATCAGGTTCTCAATAAATTATAGTTTTGTCTCATTTCCCAGTCTCCACAATCAGAGATTTGGTGCCAGACAATTCTATTTTCCAAAATCATTTGCTGCCTGAGCCAGCTGGGCCATGTTCATAATCCTTATGTTCCAGCCAGTAAACTCTCACCTGCTGGCTGAAGGTGTAAATGTTGCAACATCATTATTTTCATTCATCATATTGCTTCACTTTTGTCTACTTTGCATCCTCCTACTCCCTTTGCCAAGAATGGCTTCTGGTTGGTGGTAAACAATCTAATCTAGGAAAGTATCATGATTAGTAATGATAATAATAAATAATAACTTAAAATAATTACATTCTATGAAGCCCAGAGAAGACAAGTATCTGGCCAAAAGTCACAAAGCTGAGTAATGACAGAGCTGGAATATGAGTAAGAGTACAAATAATATAGAAATTCTTGCACTCAGAATTTCCATGGAAAGTTAAAGAAAAGCTATCTTAAACAAAATATTTGTAAAAGCCAAAATCACATATAAAGCTCTGAAAATGTAATGATAGTTGAAATGAGTCAATACATTGGAGAAAGTAAAGTTAAACTTATATTATTGTGCTTTTTATAATGCCTCATGTACAGCTGCATCGATTTGTTTATAAACGTCCAATATGACTGGATAAAATTCTGGGGTGTGGGGTGTGTGCGTATGTGCATGTGTGTGTGTGTGTGTGTGTGTGTGTGCATGCACATGCCTGTATGTTTAGACATACACTTAAATATTTTTCATATTATAGAAATCAAAATGAGACATTTTGTGGGTTTAAGAACCAAATCAAATTGTAAAGGATCATTTGGGCATGCCAAATTCTAAAATAGGTAGCCCAGTTTAAGCATACCTTTGTCTATGGTTATCAGTTACTTACTAGTACCATTGTATCTGAACCAAGGTGTTAAAGGAGGGACAGCTTTGCTTATATCTGATCTGTTTCCAAACTTGAGCTCAGCCTTCCCATGAACTCTAGAGAAGATTGATTTAATACCTTTTTGATCATACATGGAAAAATCAAATCCTCAAGAGATTTTAAAATTTCTAGGAGTACAGGAACAGAAATAACATTCTGATGATTTTTGTCTCTGAGTTCCTATTTCAGGAAATTATGTGAGTTAGGATTGTCTTATTTTTCTCCTATCGTGTTGACATAGGTATGGAACTCTACTTTCTGCAGAAAAACAATACAACCCCTCTCTCCAACACACACAGGACATTCCATTTATCCTTTCAACAGATATTAGTGAAGTCTACAATACGACCTCTGGACTATCTAGGAACAGGGATACAAGCAGGAGAGACAAGATTCCTTATATCATAAATCTAATGTTTCATAAACAATAAACTATTAAATAAGAAAATAGTACAGTGGGACGTATCCTTACAAATTAAGTTGTATCTTTTGGGGGGCTGGAGAAGGGGCAAAGAAGTGCATTTTACCTTACGTAAAGAGGACAGAGAAGGCCTCTTCAAGGAAATTATATTTACGCAATCTGATTTATGTATTTTTGAAAGATTATGCAGGCTCCTGAGTAGAAAATGGATTCTATGGGGGTTGGGCAGGAGCAATAGTAGAGACATCAGTTAGGAGGTTATTGTCTAGGTGAGAGATAGTGGCCTGAGCTAGAGTGGTAGCAGGGAACATAATGAGACCCCCCCATTTAGATTATCCTTTAGGGAAGCCGTTCTCAAAATGTGATCCCTGCGCCAGCAGCATAGAGATACACACCAGATTTGTTTTATCAAAAACTCTGGGAATGAATCCTAGCACTCTTTTAAAAAGTGTCCCAGTCAATTCTGATGAATGCTAAAATTTGAAACCATTGCTTGGAGGAAGTGTTAACAAGCCATGCAGATGGAAAATAAAGCAAAGAAAAGAATTAAAAATGACTATTCCTGGGTTTGCTTGTTTGTTTGTGTTTTTAGGGGAGAAGGGGTAAAGCAGACTTTTCCAGAAGATTTTCTCTGTAAAACTAAATGACTTCAAAATAATTGTTGGTTATCTAAAATTTCCTCAGCCATTACTGCAACTCAAGCATTAGTGGACCACGGCATTGTTTGCTCTCTCTGTATCTTCTTTTATCCTCTTTGTTTTTCTCCATTCTCCTTACTTCCCATTTTTGCTCATGGGTAATACATGACAATTTTCTTACTCCTTGACTCATCCAATCCTATGAGCTAAAAAGCTAACCTAACCTTCCTTTCTTCCATATAATTTCCTAAACAAACACAGTTCTTGTTCATGAAGAACTTTGCTATCAGCTATTAAGTAAATACATTGTCACACTTACAATATTGAGAAATCAATTTTGATTTGCAAAGATTTAAAACTATGTAGAAAATAATTTTAATAATAATCAGATTGTTAAAATAATTTAAAATATTTTTTAAAAAGTGTGCTTAAATGTTGCCAAAAACCTTTGTTAAGAATTTTAAAACTATTGATACTTTTGATGTTTTTTCGTGTCCATTTGTGTTAGGCTTCAAATAAAGAGCATAATTTCAATGTAAAATCTTTATATTCAAATGAAGTTTGATACATATCTCTCACAGTCTTACACCAAACATGAACTGTATTGTTTTACAAGTTACTTTATTTTTTCAAATTGTTATTGCCATTATACTTTACAGTCTGATACAGAATTGAATTAAAGAATAATTCAAGGAAATTTGTTCTTTTACTATTCAATTATTTTACTGCAACAATATTTGCACCTCTTTTCACTGTTGATGTGATAGCAATGTATAACAACATTCTTTTCTTTTAGAACTGTTGTTCTTGCATAAGAATGCTATTCTGTTAATGATAACTGTGGCAGCCAAATGTCTGGATTACAGCATAAAATGTAATTTATTAAAAATCTTTTCCAAGCATTTCCAAGAAAGGGAATTCAGTATTTATTAATACTTTCTCCAATTTAGGCTCAAGGAAAGCTGAATTAAATACAGTAAAACTTGTGGCATTGTCGTTACACTCAATTTTTTATGGCACATATAAAAAAACAACTTCTGAAGGCTTTTGGCATTTTTATCCTTTTTTACCTTCTAGGAAATAGCCCTTATAAATAAGTGCTGAGCTACCTCTTGTTAGAACAATGAAATGGTCTCATACAACTTCAGTTCTGAATGGTCCGCACCAGGTGATGAAGCTGAATCAGATTAACTGATAAAACCACCTATGCTGAGTCTTTCTTACAATGAAGTAAGAGCCAATATTGTAATTTCCAGGACTCTAACACTAACAAAATGCTGATTTAAATGAAAAATATATTTTGCATATTATAAGTACTAAGTTTCTTGAGGAAAATTATTGTGGGAAGATAGACTCATTGAAGTAGATTTTATTTCCAAATTTAGATTCAGTATCTAAAATAAAAATATAAAATGAGGAATAACTGATTGTTTTCTGGTCTAGAAACTGAGAAAAATGCTCACTTTCTGATAGCACTAAGAGAAGAAGGAAAATACAGCATTATAGGATCCCTAAAGCCAAGTATTTCAGGATTCTGTGTTACCAAAAATGTCTAAATAATTTTCCTTAGAGCTTTTTCTCCCAATGTGTCAGATTATTTCCATAGTTTTATATGCCTCTCCAGTCCACAGTTTAATAAAAATAATTGGAAGTTGTTTATAGAAAAAATGATTTTACTTATACAAATATGCAGAATAATCAATATCTCTACCCTTACTTATTACCATGTTTGTTGTTTTAATTTTTATATTGGTAAGCACTATTTTTCATTTGGAAATATTGACTATATGTTCTTTCTCAAGAACCTTTAGGATATGGTTCATATTATCCCTCTGTATTTCTCTCCATGCTGCATTTAGCATAATGACCTGTGAGTCTGTCAAAAGGATGAAGAGTCTGAGATTTTACCATACTTCCACACTAACAAGTCTCCCTAGCACAGCTTCATAGATGCTAGCAGAAAGCCCAGGACCTCTGGGACAGAAACAAAGGATCTTATTGCATATGACACAGAAGGTGGCATGCGTTTTAAGTTTACATCAATTACTTTTGTTCCCAAAGTTTCATGGTGATAATGTGGAAATGACCCAGGTAGATGTAACAGTCTGTGTCATAGATGTGCAACCCTGAGTTTAGGTTTTCTCCCATCTTATTATAGAAGCTGCAAACAAACCTGCCCTACTTTTGCTCCTGAGAAAGATACTATTTATATAATCCTAGTCAGGAAACCAATATGCCCATTGACCTGCAGGGAGCCACCATCTCTATCCTCCCAGGCTGCTTACTATACAAACATCCTTCAAAAGTTAGTCCAGGATAAAACTGTCACACAATGTGTGGAAACATCATGGAGAATGCCCTCAAATCATGATCTACTGGAAAACAGTAGCTATTTCTTAAACTCAGTAAAATGTGTGTGCTTTAGTTCAGGCTGCTATGAGCAAAGTACCATGGACTGGGTGGCTTATAAAAAACAAAAATATATTCCTCACATTTCTGAAGGCTAGAAATTTGAGATCAGGGTTCTCGTAAGGGCTCTTTTCTGGGTTGCAGACTGCCAACTTCTTGTAGTATCCTTACATGTTGGAAAAAGGGTCAGAAAGCTCTCTAGGGTCCTTTTTATAAAGGCACTATCCATTCATGAGGGCTCTGCTCTCATGACTGAATTTCCTTCTAAAGACCCCCACCTCCTAATTCCATCACATTGGGGCTTAAGATTTCACCATACGAATTTGGGAGGAACATAAACAATCAATCCATTGAAGTATATTTCTTATAATACAGATTTTTTTTATGATAGATGTCATCCCCAAATATTTGCAGTTTAGAACAAAATTGGCTCATAATCTGATTAAGTTTCATTGAATTTGGCCCCCTTATCCTACTTTATAAGCATTGTGCAAATCACATATTGTTAATCTCCATGGAGCTAGCTAAACTGCCAATCACCTCTTAAATCCTCTCTCTCTCTTTCTCTCTCTCTCTCTCTCACACACACACACACACACAAACACACAAACACACACACATTTGGAAGGCTGTGTGGAAGAAATTGGAGCATTTCATTTGGGAGTATACAAAAAGATTGATTCAACTGAATGGTCCTGCAATACTGAGTAGAAATAGATGTTCATATGCCAGTGTTATATATTTTGGTCCTGTATGCAAAAGTTTAACTTCTTTGCAGCAATATGAATCAGACAGAAAACCGATTCTTTCTTTCTTTCTTCTTTTTCCTCATCTTTTTCTTTATTTCCTCTGAGCTAGCCCTCTAAATTCTACTTCAATATTTAAATCGTGTTAAAGTTTGAGTGCCTGAATATTTCATTACCATTCCATCCCTAAGGTTCATCAATTTTAAAGATGGATTATAAATCTATAGCAAGTTGTTCCTGGGAGATATGGTGACCAAAATAGCTTACTTGAGGTATATATTCAATTTCATTCTTTTTCTGTGCTAAATTTTATAACCAGGTATTCCAAAGGGATAAAAGAAATATGGCTTATGTAGCGAATAGTTTGAGTAGTGAACTATTACGAATGCATGGTTGATAGCTATTAGAAATGAAGTAATATAGTATTGGAAAGCACATTTCTAAAAAAACAAATCATGGAAAATATTTATATATATGCAAATAGGACATGTAATTGCCAGCAGTTGGATCTGAGTTTCCATTCATTTCAAATACGGATCTTAGTGGAAAACATCAACTATTTTATGTTTACAGAGGAAATTTTTGTGTGAAGGGAGACGGTGAAAGGAATAGAGCCTTAAATAAAATGCTATCTGACTATGTGTCATAATCATGTATGTATGCAGGGCATTTATGAAAACCTCCATTTTATGGATATTAAAATAGATTCAGAGAAAGTTTATGTGTTTTACTCAAGGTTATAGAGCTGTTAAGTAATAGTACTTTTACTAGAGCTCAGATTTTCTTGGCCAGGGTTATTTTTGCCATATTATAAATTCACTTTCTTTAGTGATAATATCTATCATTTATTAATTATTCAATGTATGTTTGGCCTATGTAAGCAGTTTACTTGGGCTATCTCATTTAATTGTCACAACAGCTCTATGAGACAGGGTCAATTATTTTCCTTTTATATTCAATATGCAGTAATTTATAAGGACATAGAGAGAGTGAAAGCTTGAACTTAACTTCAAACGTAAGTATTTCAGAGCCAGGACTTTTAACTGAAATGCAATCTTAGAAATTAAACATATTCAGCAACTTCTCACCCATATTGATGTCTCAAAGTTAGAATTTTGAAACACTTCCCTGTCAGAAATAAAATATATTTTTAAGATTCCATGAACTACTTAAGCTTCAATAGAAACTCATGCAAAAAGTAAATTCAAGCATAGTTTTTTAGCCAAAGATTAAAAATTAGAGGAAATATCAACCAAAAATTTCCTGTCAATAAAGAATAATTTCCATATTGTACAGTGAATAAAGTATCATCAACCAATGCAAGACATCTTTTTGGAAAGTCTTTTTGAAATATGTTAACAGGTGAACTACATTTGCTTTGTATGACATCCGTTGCTTGTTTGATCTGGCTGATGATTCAGAGGCAAGAGCTAAGCTTGGATTCTGTTTTTTATTCCCTGCAAAGTTCATATTACTCTGTGATGCTTTGGAAACAAAACAATTATTATTCATATCCCACAGGGAGAGCCAAACTGTACATAAAATTGTATCCGGTCTACTCTATTTCTACAACAGTGTTTTATAAGAAGCAGAGTCTCCTTGCAATTTTGTTATGAAAACAAAAATAATCATAATGCTTTTAACAACCTTGAAATCTATCCTACCTACAAATATAGCAGATTTTCAAATCACGTTTTAAAGCAGTGGGAATTTAGAAAATCTTAGTCTCATATGCCACTAAAAAAAGTACAAGATTCTTTGTGTTAGCCTTGCCTCTACAGAAATAGGTAAGACATAATACAGTATTTACAAAGAAGTACATCATAAACACTGAGAAATTAGACCAAATTGTAGGTTGGTGAAAAGTAGATTTTGCTAGTTTTCCCTTTGAATCTTAAATTTATCATACTGAAATAATTTGCATTCCTTTCTTTGAGGAAGTATATGTTTATGCTTTCATTTTAGCATACAAATATTACAGAACACTGTCCTGATAATTATTGTAATTCCTTAATTATCCTTGCAATAATCTCATACATTTTTATGATGTTAAAATAATTTACATTTCCTTATTGGAAAAGGAAAAGAAAATCTCCAATGGACATTCAAAGGATAAATTGGAAAAGGGACTTATTTTTTATTTTTTATTTTTTGGTGTTATGTTGAGCCAGCCACTAACCCAACCAGTGCAAAATCTTTATGTGAGATTATTTATTTATTTGTTTTACCTTTCTCTCATAAATGACTATTTTATAATCATTTTAAGATATGTTTCTATTATTAATATACACAGGGGAAAGTTGAATGCACATATTATTGCTTTTAATTTTCTAAGTTCTTTATATTCCTCCCACCTAAAACAAAACATAAACAATATAAGGGGAGAGAACCTATTATTCTTTAGACAAAATGACTATATTTCTGTTTTTTCTTGAGCAGTGACAATTTATACCTATTTTTCCAATATAGTTGTTAATAGTAGTCCCTTTCATTCTCAAAACTCCTGGTTTAGATGATGAATTACATGACACTGTCTATTATCTATTAACATAATATTGTTATGTTACGAACCACTTCCAAACGTAGTGACTTAAAATAATAATCATTTATTATCTTTCACCAATTTGGTTTCAGTTGAGTTGATCTGTTGATTGAATCTGTTTGAATGATCTCAGCTGGCCTTGCTTATGCATCTGTGGTCAGCTGGCAGGTTGGCTGGTAGCTGGTTTATCTAGAACGACCTCACCTGAGATGATTTGTCTCTGTTCTACTTGGTCTTTCTTATTCCTGCAGTCCATCCCTGGGCTTATTTTCATGGCGGATTTAGAGTTTTAAGAAAGTAAATGGAAAGGCACAAGCTCAAAACTAGTAGAACATCACTTTCACACAAGCACACTAGCATATTTTGTTTGCTAAACCAAACCACAAGATCAACCCAGAGTCAATGGGGAAGAGGACTAAAATGTTACAGGGTAAAGGCTGTTAGATATAGACCAAGCATTAATTGGATACATCAGCACAATCAGCCAATGACTCAATATGTATATAAAAACATATTTTTCTCTTAATCAAGTTTTCTCACCTCTCTGTGGTCAACTACACATGCCTTTTCAAAAACACAACCTAATGATTTCTTTTTAAATTTCTCTATACCCTATATTGCTTTTTATATCCTGGTCTCTTTACAATGTACTCACAATAATCACTTGGCAAACTCCCATTAAAGTATTCATTTCCATCACATTTTTCTCCAAGATATGTTTATATGAAAACTTCCAAATTCCCATAAAGTTTTTTGGTTGATACAGGTAAAATTGTAATTACATTTTGTCTGCTTCTGCTTTTTAAAAAATATGTTCTTCCTTTCTTTGTAAGTAAGCCTGCTGCAAAAATATCAGACATAATCACCTAACAAAGATTGCCAGAGAGATAATTTGTATTTTAAAATTCAAATGATTGATTATTATAACACAATAAGCATTTCTTTGAAACCTACCATATGCCCTTGATTGCAGAGAACAGTAAGAATATTCAGGAGAGTCATGTATTGATTTGCATTCATTCAATAATAGAAACAGTGTTTTCTTTTATGATGTAGTTTATATTCTCATTGCTGTTTTTCAATATCAGTTTTCCATAATCATATACTATATAATGCATCCTATTTGAAAAGTAAAGTAGTACTCAAGGAACTTGAAATAGATTCAGTATGAAAATTGCCTACTAAATAAGATGGTCCAGTACAATATTTATTTATAATATAATCTTGTGCTGCAGTTATTACTTTCTTAGAAAAATTTTCTACTTGGAAAAACCTTTTTTTCCCAAAGCATCCTTTTTTAAAAAAAAGATTTATCATTTATTTTTTATTTTATAGATGCCAGTGGAACCTCAAAAACACAATGCCTCTTATGTACATAGACAGAGAAACCTACAATAATGTTCTTTTATTATTATTCAGAAAATTGGAACTGAGCACAGAATCACATAAATTGTCAGTTGAAGCTGAAGTGCTACTATCTCCTTGATCAATGAAATACTTTTTGCTTAGTGTATTTTGGGATTAAGGTAACATCATGAACCAGCATTCTCCATGATGAAAATGCTTTGAATATAGTGACATAGTAATATGTAAAATTTTCTTGATGAAATACAATTTTGTAACTTTCCCAAAGTAAATACAGAGAAAAATATATGGGGATACCCCTATTTCCCTTCAGCTCTAACAGACACTTTAATATTAAAACAGTATAATTATTTTCCTCAATTTTAAATATTAATAGCTTTTTCTAAAGATTTTGATTTTTAGGGTAAATTATCCGCTAAACTATTATATAGTTGTGAAAACCCATAAAACATGTAAACACACACACACACACACACACACACACACACAGAAATAGCCAGTTTGTATGTATCAGTAATCCTTCAGTATAGTAAATGGAGGAACAGAATAAACATGAATTTGTTTTTATTAAGAGGTGCACACAGGAGAATGTCTACATTGTGGATTCTTCTCTAATGAAGCCATCTGTTATTAACAAGAAGCTGAGTTAAAATTTCTGGCTTATTGCTAATGTTCTAGTCATTCAAGCCATGTCACAAAAATGTAGCTGATGGAAGATAATAATGATCAAATAACATTTATGGTGTTCTTAATATAAGGAACTTGATAGTTTCTAGAAATATGATGCAATGGTACTTTATAACAAGTACAATTGGTCTCTCATGGAGCAAAGATTACCTGCTCAATACTGTTGAAATTCTACACTTATGAGATTCCAGGTATATAATTGCTTTTCATCTCCTGAAAACCTAATTAACCTAAGTACAAAATATTTTGTTAATGTAATTGATTCCAGAAACAAGCTATTTGCTTGTGATATTCAAGTGAGAAAAATGTAGAGATTTAGATAGGGAAGCAACTAAAATCAAAATACAATGGTTTAAAAATATATGCAATTATATAAACTTTTCTAGAAGGATGCTGTAATGCTTTGGAATTAATATTTCATAAAGGTAAATCACATTGTTCAAATATTTTTTAAAAAATTGATTTTACTTATTTTTGTGTATATATTTCTTCTCGTGTGGGGATGAACAAACTCATATTATTTGAGATTATTAGAAATCCAACTTTCCATATATCTGTGTAGTCCTATAATAAATTTATATTGTTGTTACACCATAAATTTTAATTCCAGTAGCTAATTTTGCAGTGATTTTGAATATCTTGAGTCTCTCTGCTCTGGTCCTCAGTTTACATGTTTCTATAGTTTTTCTCCTGGTCATAGATTCTATATCTGTCTTTGATTCCTATTGGAACAATGTCTTTCTCAGCAACCCCATGGCTTCATAATGCTGAACTTCAGCAGAATATCTACTGAGCTGAGTCCAGGCCAAAGTAAAGAATAAGCAGCAAGTAAATGGTTGTATTTTTAAGATCCCAAGAGAAATTGGTTTATACACACTAGATAACTGATATACTCCATCTTGAAATATTTGAATTCAAGTTGTCTGATGTAAGTATTTTTTAAATCTTTTCAGATGATACTAATGTGAGTTTGTTTTGAGAGGAATAGCTTTAGAAAATGGAGACACCAGAATATTTGTCCATAGGAATTCTAAGTAATAATATTTGAACCAGTTAGCTTTTTAATACTAGGAAGTGCACAGATTAATATACAACAGATGGCTTTGGGACTCATTTCTGAAAAAATAACTTTATATTAAAGATTTTTGAATAGAAAAAAAGTAATGTAAATGGTAGGTGAACATTTTTTGGAAAGGATATAGTGAGTTACTAAAAACAAGCTTGTGACAAATTTGAGATGGTTAATTTCATGTGTCATCCTGACTGGGTTAAGGGATACCCAGATAGCTGGTAAAATATAATTTCTAGGTGTGTGTGTGACAGTGTTTCCAGAAGAGATTAGCATTTGAATCAGTAGACTGAGTAAAGAAGATCCACCCTCTCACCGGTGTGGGTGGGTATCATCCAGTCCATAAGGGCCAAAATAGAACAAAAAGAAGGAGACACAAATTTGCTCTCTATGTTAGCTGGGGCATCCATCTTCTCCTGCCTTTGGATATCAGCCCTCCTGGTTGTGCACCCTTGGACTTTGACTGGGACTTACAGCATTGGTTCCCTGGTTCTCAAGCCTTCAAGTTTGGACTGGAACTACACATCCAGCTTGCAGATGGCAAATCACAGGACTTCTCAGCCTCTATAATTGTGTGAGCCAATCCTAATAATAAATCTCTTTCTCTCTCTCTGTTTCTCTGTGTGTGTGTATATTTATATATATACACACATTCTATTTGGTTCTGTTTCTCTGGAGAAACTTGACTAATACAAAGCTTGATCATAATTAACTAAGCTCCTTATTTGATGTTTTTGTTAAATTACTAGGCAAGGAGGATTTTGGACAAGTAGTTTGTCTTTCCTTAATAAAATATTTTCCTAGAGCCTCTAGGTCCATCCCAGTGGGCAAGATTTATAAAAATGGTTTAAATTGTAGTAAAATTTAAAGGGCTTGTAATTAGCTTGAGGAATTACTGCCATTTGAGACATATCACTAAGTTTTATCTTTGGTCCTGTCCTATTCAATATGTTTTTAAGGACTATGTTAAAGATAAGTAATAGCTTTTTAAATTTTTATGACACTGACACAGGGATCACAGATATATTAGGTAGAAAAATAAAAATTCAGTTTACTTACTGCATAAATATTGAAAATTTCCTTATTGAATAAAGATTAAAAAAACAAATCTGTGTTTGCCTTTCACTCCCAGTTTAATTGATACAGTGAGGCTAGGCTTCCATTATTCCCAGGTGAAACCTCAAGCAGGTACCATGAATTCTGTGGTGTCTCTCTTAGAGTACAAGTCTGTAGTCCTTTCAAGTCACAAAATTAGTCTCACTTTATTAACTAAAATATACAGTCTTAGGTAATAATCAAAATTATGAATTTGACTTGAAGCTGAGGCTTTTGGAATCCCTTGGTTTCAGCCTGCTTTAGGTAAGAAACCAGCAGTTTCATGAGAATTGATTGACTTCCCCTTTCTTTCCTCATTTGAGGTCCCTCCTTGCCCACACTCCCCCCCCCCACCTAGCATCTTCCTAACTACTGTTTGGACCCCTTCAGATCTGGAAACTTGGGGAGGAAAGAGAGAAAGGAGAGAATAAAGAAGACAAATCATTACTTGACAATGACAGTCAAAGTGGTCTAGCATTGCCTTGGCAGGAGCTTGACATTGACTCATTCTCCCATGAGCATTTTACCAAAAATAGTTTAGAAGGACTCACCAACCCCTACCCCATCAAGGAGAATCTCTCATTTGCTGTTCACTAAATGAGGGATGAGCTTCTAATTTGTTATTTCTTCTATTAGCCTAGTATTCTGGTGATATCTTCACCTTGCTTGCTATAGGTCATTAAATATGAAATGTCTGATTTTGACTCAAAAGCGTAGGTTATTATATCTCAAACAAGAAGCAGTAAAATTAATCAAAGTATGTACCTAAACTATCGACACAGTTTTGCCACTTTAATGGCAGATTGTTTATGCCAGTAGTGAAGAAGCCTGGAGGGTGAGTGGTGATGAAATCGCAAAAGGCATTTTCCACAGCTTTTTGAGAATTAAATATTTTTCCTTGAAAGAAGTGGTCAAAAGCCTGGAAGAAGTGGTAGTTGGTGCAAGGTCTGGTGGATACGGTGGATGACTGAGAGTTTCCAAGTCCATCCTCTGTAGTTTGAGTAGCGTTGTTTGTGCAATATGTCGAATGTTGTCTTGCCAGAGGATTGGCCTGTCTCTATTGACCAATCTGAGCTGCTTAATTGCAAGCATCCTAATCAGTTCATCCAGCTGGTTGCAGTAGACATCTGTTATAATTGATTGACCAGGTTTCATGTTTCATGAGGCCGTAGTGGATAATACCAGTGCTAGACCACCAGACACCATTAGCTTTTTTTTTTAATCAATATTTGGTTTTGGACTGTGTTTCAGCACTTCATCTTTATCCATTCATTGTGCTGATCACCTGCGATTGTCAAAAAGAATCCATTTTTCATCACACGTAACAATACAGTGTAGAAATGGTTCGCCTTTATGTTGTGACAGCAAAGAAAAGCAAGCTTCCAGGCAATGTCTCTTCTGACACTTGTTTAATCCATGCGGAACCCATCTATCCAGATTCTTTACCTTGATAATTTGTTTCAAATTGTCCAATATTGTTAGAATAGTAACATCACACTTTGCTGCTACTTCACACGTAGGCTGAGATAGATTCACTTCCACTACAGCTTTCAACTCATCATTATCCACCTTGGTCTCAGGTCACCCATGTGGCTCATTTTTAAGATTAAAATCACCAGAAGGGAACTTCTCAAACCATCGATGTACCAGTGTGTTCATTAGCCACATCCTTCCTAAGCACTTTGTTGATATTTCGAACTGTCTGTGCTACCTTGGTTCCATGACACAACTCATACTCGAAAATGACACAAATTTTTGACTTATCCATGGTTTCACAAAAATTGGTCTAAAAAATGTGAATGATAATCACAAGCCAAAATGTGCATTTGAAAGACAGAATGTACCTTCACAATAAACATAAAACAGAAGTATCAAAGTGAAATGTCAGAGATATCAGCTGTCAAACTTAGTACTTAAGAAAATCAGACATTTCATATTTAATAACTTAATACTAAGGTCTTATGCCTCCCATGAAGCCTTCCTTTGACAAAATTGAGAAGCACACAACTTTTCTTTCACAAGAATGGCTTACTTCAAGTCCATGGGAAACATGTATAAAATAATACTTTATTGGGAAAATATCTTCACGTTTAGGCCACCCAAAATAATCATTGTTCACTTGTTCCGTGGTAGAGCAGTTCACCCGTTTTTTTATGTGAGCTAGCTGCTTTATAAAATCAGTTTTCTATGTCAGTGCAGGGGACATATATATCAAGTATCCCATTAAACACCCTGTCCTTAGGGTTGATATTCTCTTTTGCTTCTCTTCTCAGAATCAACTCTTGATTCTTTAATAGCCTTGATGTTGTTAAGAGTAGTGTAGCTGGTTTTCAATAACCTATTCTTCTTATGGTCTAACACCTACTTTGTAATGCAGTTCACTCAATTGGAACATCCTGTTCACTAGTCTCTTTTTCTTGCTCCCCCTCATCTTTCAGATCTCTAAATGCTGCTATGGCTCAGGACTTAGATCAGAGTGCTTTTTAGGTGATTTCATGTGGTCTCACAGCTATAAACTAACAACTCACAACATTTTATATTCACTCTGACCTTTAGGCTCATATATCCAAATGTGTACTCAAAGTCTTTTCTTAAATGCCTAAAAGACATGTCAACACTAACATGACTAATCCCAAACCTCTAATTTGGTTCATCCTCTATGATCCTCCAAGAGTCTTTACTTTCCTGATAAAGCACAATTTCATTCTTATGGTAGCTTCATATAATATGTGGGTGTCATCTTTAACTTTACTCCTTTTATTAGTTTTCATTATGATGCAGCTGTGGCATCCTATTAGATTTACCTAAAATATTGTTCCAGATTTGGACCACTTTTTTTTTTTTTTTGAGACAGAGTCTCGTTTTGTTGCCCGGGCTAGAGTGAGTGCCGTGGCGTCAGCCTAGCTCACAGCAACCTCAAACTCCTGGGCTTAAGGGATCCTACTGCCTCAGCCTCCCGAGTAGCTGGGACTACAGGCATGTGCCACCATGCCCGGCTAATTTTTTGTATATATATATATATATTTTAGTTGGCCAGATAATTTCTTTCTATTTTTAGTAGAGACGAGGTCTCACTCTTGCTCAGGCTGGTCTCAAACTCCTGACCTCGAGCGATCCACCTGCCTCGGCCTCCCAGAGTGCTAGGATTATAGGCGTGAGCCACCGTGCCCAGCCCGTGTTTCATGTTTGAGTATCTATTTTTTCACAGGTATTATACTGGTGGAGGACAGGGGTTCGAGAACGAAGCACTGTAGATTAGGAGAAGGCTGTTATGCTTGGCCTGTAGTTTCAATTTCAGATAAATATTTAGAGAGACACAAAGTAGAATGTGGTATTATTTCTTAAGAGAACCACAAATAATACACATTCTCACACTAAACAAAACATTGAAACAGTTGTGTTCATTGGTTTACTTAGCTGTGCTTACCATAGCAGTTTGTGTATCTGCCTATAACACCATTCATCACAGTCTGACTCCCCTGCCACATTGCGAGTTTCTCAATTAGAGGCAGAATCCTCTTTGTATCATCAACAAAAAGAAGACTGCCTGATTCATAGTAGTCATTATGACAAACTTTCGTGATGCTAATAAATTTGTCATATTCTTACAAATGATTGATACTTTTTAAATGTTGCCATGATGACTTTGAAAAATCATCTGAGAATTTTCTCATTTGGAATTGTCTTGAAAAATATATTGTTGCCCTAAAAATGAATTATGTTTATTTTATCCTTTGTGCTTTTTTTATGTTTTTTTTTTTGATAATAGGCATGAGTCACTTCTGTAATTCAGACATAAACTTAAGAAAGGTCTAAAAATCATTCTTATTACTTTGTTGTCATACTTAATATTTGTTCCTAAATGGTATTACACAGTATGTGTAAAGTCTTATATACTCTGAGAAATGCTAAGATAAACATAAAATAGATGCTACCTCTAGCAGAACTTCTGCAGACATGGTCTGGGATCCATTTGAAAGAGAGAGAGTGTGTGTGTGTGTGTGTGTGTGTGTGTGTGTGTGTGTAGGATGGTGGCTGGAGCAGTGGGTGGGAGCAAAGATGTGTTCAGACCCTTCTTATATCTTTGCTCATAGTAGAAATAGCAACTCCTTAGTAAGCTTGTTTTACTGCTTACAGTATTTGGTATGTTGATAAGCTAATCCTTTCCTAATTATAAAAACAAAAAGAAAAAAAGTCAGCATGGTTTTTAGGCAAAAGGATTTAAGGAAAGAATTTATAAATATTGCTTGTAAACGTGTGCCTATTTCTAGAACCAGCAGGTATCTTGACATCCTTCATTTAAGGGCAGTTTGTAACCATCACAGTCAGTTTATCCCATCTGTTGTCCATGAGAGGAATATCTATTACATGTAATGACCAGGATTATCAGATTACATGTTGAGGATTTTCTGATGATTTCCCATAATTTCAAGGAATATAAAATAAATTGAGCTGAAAGAGAATGTGCTTAACTAGGGCTAATATAGTGGGCAGTCAAGTCTGGAATTTTTTTAAAATGTTGTTATTCTTGATGGGCTATCAAGGGCAGCTTGAAATTCATACCAAGAAGGGGAAAGACTCCCATGAACAATTGGACTAGCAAAATTTATTTTGAATATTTGTCTTTTTTTTTTCTTTTTTTGAGACAGAGTCTCACTCTGTTGCCAGGCTAGAGTGCCATGGAGTCAACCTAGCTCACAGCAACCTCAAACTCCTGCGCTCAAGCGATCCTTCTGCCTCAGCCTCCTGAGTAGCTGGGACTACAGGCGTGTGCCACCATACCCAGCTAATTTTTTCTATAAATTTTTTGTTGTCCAGCTAATTTCTTTCTATATATATATATATATTTTTTTTCTTTTTTAGTAGAGAACAGGGTCTACGCTCTTTCTCAGGTTGGTCTCAAACTCCTGACCTCAAGTGATCCACCTGCCTTGGCCTCCCAGAGTGATAGGATTACAGGCATGAGCCACTGCACCCGGACCTTGGATATTTGTCTTTTAAGCTCTAGCAAAGGCGGTAAATCTCAGAGATGTCAATAAAGAAGGGGCCAATTAAACTGATCTTCTAAATTGACTAAAACTCATGTTAAATTAAGGCAGTTAATTGTTACATCATGTCTGGCTTTAAAACTGGCTGCATGTAAAAACGTGCACCATTTTAAACAGCACATCAATGAAGCTTTGTGAGAAGAAATGCTCTGAATCACTTTCTATTCTTTGTTCTGAAGGTTTATTTACTGTGCTCACTCATGTTGCTACTTCTTCAGAAAACTATCATATCTTTGTGCCCACTGTAAATCAACATGAACTATTTCACTATGTTCTTAATATGAAGAGAAAACAATCCTTTTTCCTGACCCTCTCAAAGACATATTTCATTCTCCTTAATTTTCTTAATGTTACAGAAATTAAAGCACAATGAACTGAGAACCTAACATTAAATTCCACTCTAATAATACACTTAAAAAACAAAAAAAAAACCCAGAAATTTCTTATATCACAGTTCTGGAGGTTGGAAGTCCACAATCAAGGTGTCAGTAGGGTTGATTTCTTCTCAGGGATGTGAAGGAAAACTCTTTCCAGGGATCTCACCCTGGCTTATAGATAGCAGTCTTCATCCTATGTGGCTTCACATCATCTTCCCTCACGTGTGTATCTCTGTCCAAATTTCCCCTTTTCATAAGGACACCAGTTATATTGGTTAAGGCCCACTCTAATGACCTCATTTTAACATGATTACTTCATTAAAGATCATATCTCCAAATAAAGTAACATTCTGAGGTACAAATGGCTAAGACTTCAACATATGAATTTTGTGGAGGGGGACATAATTCAATCCATAACACAAATTTAGAAGCCCTTTAAATCTCAGGCCAAAGAATACGTACTTACTATAATAGACATTATACCCTTCTAAAAGCCTTTTCAGTGGAAAATATAATAGATAAAGAAAATGCTTGAGACAATGTACTATTGTTTTAATAAAAATAGGGATTTCTCTGAGTATGGAAATATCTGTAGTTTTATTATTGCTTTTTTCCCCTTTTGATTTCCGTATTAGTTCTAAACATACATATGTATGTGTGTGTGTGTGTGTGTGTGTGTGTGTGTGTGCGTATGTGTAAAAATGGTTCTGATATTTAAAAGCATTCCTGTTGAAAAATGTTTTTCATTTCCTTATTATCTTGAAGTCATGTTAACCTTTTTTTTGTTTTGTTTGTTTTTATTTCAGCTTATTATTGGGGTACAAAAGTTCTGGTACCCATGTCCCTCCCATTCCCCTGAGTCAGAACTTCAAGCGTGTCCATTCCCCAGACAGTGCACATCGCACTCTTCATGTAGGTATACACCCATCCCCTCCCCCACCCCCGTCACCCCCAAGTCAGAACTTCAAGCGTGTTAACAGTCATGTTAACTTTTAAAATTAAATTATCTTTATTAGGCAGAACAATGGTCTAATAAATAATTATATTTTATTCTCTATTTTAGTATAAAAGTTAATATATTGTAGGATCACATTGTTCTTCATTTTTATTTACTATTAAATTTTATACTGTGTAAATTATATATGTTCAATTCTATCATGCACTTTAAAAATAAAAAAATCAGTGTTTCTAAGCATATCAGATTGCCATTAGTCACTTGATTTTGTTTCTTATTAATTATATTCAAGTGCTTTCAACTATTAGCTATAATTATTAAAAAGTAATTATGGATAGATTTAGGAGAATTTTCCTAGTCTCTGTATATTCATGTGGTGATTAATTATATTACTTCTTATTTCAATTTCTTAATTTAGATAAAAGTTTTAGAAGATAAATGAATTCAGTAAAGTCTGAGGTTACAAAATCAATGTACACAGTACAGTAGCATTTCTATACACTAATAAAAATCAAGCTGAGAATAAAGTCAGGAACTCAATCTCATGTACAATAGCTGCAAAAAAATAATAATAAAATACTTTGGAATATAGTTAGCCAAGGATGTGAAAATTCTCTACAAGGACTATAATACACTGAAAGAAGAAATCATAGATGACACAAAGAAGAAAGCATATCATGCTCCTGGATTGGTTAAATATCCATATTGCCCAAAGTATTCTACACATTCAGTGTAATTACAATGTCATTTTTCACAGAATTAGAAAAAAAATGCTAAAATTCATATAGAACCAAAAAAGAACATGAATAGCCAAGGCAATCCTAAGCAAAAAGAACAAATTAGGAGGCATTATATTACCTGACTTCAAATCATACTATTAATACAAAGCAATAGTAAACAAAACATGTGGTACTGGTATAAAAGTAGATACACAGACCAATGGAACAGAATAGAGGACTCAGAAATAAAGGCAAATGCCTATAACCAGCTGATGTTTGACAAAACAGACAAAAGCATACACTAGGGAAAGGGCACCTGATGCAATAAATGGTGATGGAAAAATTGGAGAGCCATAGGCAGAAGAATGAAATCGGATTCCTACTTCTCACCATATGCAAAAATTAACTCAAGATAGATTAAAGACTTAGATATAAGACCTGAAACCATAAAAAGTATTAGAAGAAAACCTAGAAAAAACTATATTTGATATTGGACTAGGTAAAATATTTATGACTAAGACCCCAAAAGCAAATATAGCAAAAAACAAAAATAAAAAAATGAGAATTAATTAAACTAAAATGCTTCTGCACAGAAAAAAAAAAAAAAGATATAATCAACAGAGGAAATAGACAACTGACAGAATTGGAGAAAATATTTGCAAGCTATACATCAATCAAAGGCCCAATATCTATAATTTATAAGGAACTCAAACAAATCTTCAAGAAAAAACAAAACAAAACAAATAACCCCATTGAAAAGTGGGCAGAAGACATGAACACACATTTGGACTATAAATTAGTACAACTGCTATGGAAAACACTATGGAGATTCCTCAGAGAACTGAAAGTAGATCTATCATTTGATCCAGCAATTCCATTACTGGGGATCTACCAGAGGTAAAGAAGTCATTTTATTAAAATGACACTTGTACCCATATATTTATCTCAGCACAATTCACAATTGTGAAGATATGGAAACAATGGATGAGTGTATAAAGAAAATATGTTGTATGTATACACACACACACACACACACATACACTCCATGGGACACTACTCAGATATAAAAAAAAAGAAGAAGAAAAAAATAATGTCTTGGAGCAACCTGGATAGAACTAGAAGACATTATTCTAAGTGAAGTAACCCAGGAACAAAAAACCAAATACCACATATTCTCACTTATAAATGGGAGCTAAGCAATGGGTATGCATGGCCATATCAAGTGACTTAGTGGTCACTGGAGACTCAGAAGGGGGAGGGTAGAGCGTGTGCAATGAAAAATTACCTGCTGGGTACAATGTACACTATTCAGGTGACAAATATATTAAAAGCCTAAACTTCTCCACAATGCAATTCATCCATGTAACAACAACAACCACAAAAATTTTGTGTCCCCTAAATATATTTAAATTAAAAAAACTGTTAGAAGATTCATTTAATTACAATTTGATAAGAAAAGTCAGAAAACTCTCAACTGGCCAAACACAACTGGAGAAACACATGGCAATGTGTTGTTCTCTCCTTTAATTGAATTGTATCCTAGGCTAGAAGAAACATACACAGATGATTTGTCTTCAGGATTGACCATACCTCTAAAATTTCCTGCATATTTATAATGGTTATGATGGAAGGAGAGGGATATGAAGAACCTTGTTCTATACAGAAAATTTTTAAAATGTAGCAAATGGAATATTCGGTAGCTCCTCTTACATTCAGGCATACATGTCAGCAAAACAGAAAGAATATGCTTCTGACCTCAAGTGCTGTTTTCAGAATATATTTGTAAACAAAAGCCTTTGCATTTTCTCCAGCTTCCTAACTCAATTTTAAAGTTTCTCCAAATTATTTTAGCTCCACTATCTATAACTCAAAAATGATTTGAAAATAAATGTAATTATTTTGGGGGTATTTTTACCAAAAAATATGCCAAGTGTGGGAAACAAACAAATCTACACAGAAAGCTTACCAAATGCTGCAATTTTGTATACTACATATGCCCTTAAGCTTTATGAAAAAACAGTCTTGGCATATTTCTTCATTGATCTTTCTTTTAGCCACCAACACAAAGACTGGCATGCAGTAGGTCTCTAAAAAGTATCTTTTGAATGAGTAATTAAATGAATAAATGTTGTTTCTTCAAAATAATAATACAAAAATCCACCAGATAAGAAAAATATTTAAATTAATGGCAAATAACACCTATTAAATATGAGATTGAATACCTAATACTTAAGCCATTGGTAATTGTAGGTGGCATGGCCACTGCATCAGTATCCCATTACTGCTGTAACAAATTACCACAATTTAGTGGCTTAAAACAACACAGATTTGTATTACAGCTCTGGAGTTCAGAAGTGCTAAAAGAGTCATATGGGGCTATTATCAAGATGTTGGCAGGCATCTGAAAACTCTAGAGGGAAATCCATTTCCTTACTTTTCCAGTTTTAGAGATTGCCTGCATTCCCTGGCTCTTGGCCGTCTTCCAGGAATTGCATCATTCCAACCTCTGCTGTTATGGTCACATCTCTTGCTCTTACTCTGACCTGCCTTTCTCTTATAAGAATCCTTGTAATTACATTTGGGCCCACCTCGATAATTCAGTGTAATCTCTTCATCTCAATATCTTTAATTTAATCAAATATGCAAAGCCCCTTTTGACCATGTAAGGTAATAAATTCACAGGTTCTGCAAAGTAGAACATGAGCATCTTTGGCTTCTCATCACTCTGTGTTAAATAGCTACTCTGCACTAGAATGTTTATAGCAGCACAATTCACAATTGCAAAGATGTGGAAACAACCCAATTGCCCATCAACACATGAGTGGATTAATAAAATGTGATATATGTATACTATGAAGTACTACTCATCCACAAAAAAATGGTGATCTGGCACCTCTTGTATTATTCTGGATGGAGACAGAGCCCATTCTAGTAAGTGAAGTATCACAAGAATGGAAAAACAAGCACCACATCAAATTGGTATTCATTGATCAAGACTTATGTGCACGTACAGTAGTAACATTCAACGGGTGTCCGGCAGGTGGGAGAAGTGAGGAGGGAATGGGTATATTCACACCTAATGGGTGTGGTGCACACCATCTGGGGGATGGACATGCTCGAAGTATATGTAACCTAAACATTTATACCCCCGTAATATGCTGAAATAAAAAAAAAAGAAAAGAAAAAACCACTATGCTAAGCAAAAGAAGCCAAACACAAAAGGCCACATATTATATGATTTTATTTACATGAAATGTCCAGAATAGGCAAATCTATAGGGACAGAAAGTAGATTAGTGGTTGGGGGAAAAGGGTAATGAAGAGTGAATGCCAATGGGTACAGTGTTTCTTTTGGGTGTAATGAAAATATTCTAGAATTGGCCAGGTGTGGTGGTGTGCACCTGTAGTCCCAGCTACTCAGGAGACTGAAGTGGGAGGATTGCTTGAGACCAGTAGTTCAAGCCTGCAGTGCGCTATGATTTCACCTGTGAATAGCCACTGCACTCCAGCCTGGGAAACAGCAAAAGGAAGACCCCATCTCTAGGACAAAAAAAAAAAAAAAAAAGGAAATGTTCTAGAACTGAGTAGTGGTGATGACTGCACAACCTTGGTAATATACTAAAAATCACTGACCTATACATCTATGTAAAAGAATGAGTTTTGTGGTATGTTAACTATATCTCAATTTAAAATTTTAATATGAAAATATAGCAAGCTATTGAAGACTACATCCCCTATGATGCCATATGTATAGAGAGTCCGGGATCAGAGAGAAGCATAGAGAATGTCAAATGAACTCATAACATTCTACTTATTAAGCCAGGCAATGGGTTTATGGATGTATTGCTTCATGCCTATCCAATATTCAATAAAAAACAAAAATTAAAAAAAATAATTACTCAAATACTTAGTGATAGTGAACAACGGGCTTCTCAGTTCAGGTTTTGTAAAACTAATTTCAGAGTGACCATCCATCTCACCTTATCTAATTATCTGTATTTTGGCTCCTAACCTCTGATGACTGGCCAGTAACCTAGACACAGTCTTGTACTATTAATTCTGTTTGCTCTTGGCTTCTTAGGTGTTGGGGGTCATGATAGCTATTCTGGCAGTAAGAGACAAAACACCATCACAAAACAGTGAATCTGTGCATAGATGTCAAAACACAAATATGAAAGAATATTTATGAGTGTATTCAATATTTTAGTCCAAAAATACTCCGGAGGAGACAAAAGAGTCCTTGCAGTTCACGTGATCATTGGCTTATTCAGTGTGCCTCTGATTCAGTATCCCTCTCTGTCTAATCCCTCATAGCATGAATCTGGCTCTACATCTTTAGCCCCCTAGATTACTACTGTCATGCAGAAGTATGTAGCAGATTTCTATAAATAATCTACCCTCACCGGCATAATTTAGAAGAGACAGCCACAAGTCTGTGCTGGCCGGAAGTTAGGCTTACCCACCATGGCTTTTGTTACAAAATATGTTAGGGCTGCTCTGCAGATGCTGCTTACCATGATTTCTCCTTAGAGAGTGAAGCCCACCACTGACAGTGAAGGACAAATGGCAAAAACTTTGACAGTCCATGCCCATGCTCTGAATGACAAATATAATACCCACTTCTTTCACTTATTTTTACCTTGCTAAAAAGTCCTTAGTTGCAGAAGAAGCCCTGCAAAGCCCCCAAAAGAGCTCAAATGTTGTAAGAACATCAAGTTTATATACCTTCTCCTGGAACACTTGAAAATGGCTGTCTTAATTAACAGTTTCAGGGGATCTGTCCAAATTGAGGATGACTACGTCTGTACAATATGGGGGAGGGGAGATATCATTAAAAAGCACAAAATATTTTTGCAGATTTTACAAAAACATATAATCATATTAAATATTAATAGCGCCTTTCCCAGAAGGAATCTACAGAAAATGAGGGACCATGAAGGTTACACTCCATTAGGTTAACAATCAATTTACCTTTCTGCATATTTGTCTGCCATTTACATAAAGTTAGCCCCTTGCTTGCTAAGTACATAGAAGTTAATAAGTATTTACTGAATACTTTCTATTATCTTCCTTCCTTCCTCTTTTTCCAGAGAACTCCTCAATTGCACCAGCATTCCTTAGTCCCTGAGCGTGATACTCATTTACATTGCTATGAGCAGCACAAGAAGTCTCTTCACTGCTCTGATCCCCCAAAATATACACTTGAAGATAATCATCAGTACCCGGACCTCAGAGGCAGTAACTGATTGGGAGGGCTTTCAGTTTCTGGGATTCTGAAATGATTGATTATTCTTTCTCTTTTCCAGCTTGCTCCAGCATTGGCCATAAATGATGATCACATGACGATTAAAATAACATTAAGACATTAATGTAAAATGTTTTGAAGCAACCAGTTTATTATATATTCTTAATGATACTCTTAAAAAACTATTATATCATCTACTTTTTTCAAATTGGTTTCCTGTATATTTTAATAAACATATCTACTACAAGACACCTAGAAATTTTGGATAAAAATGAAATAAACATAATTTTGAATTTATAGCTGTGACTGTGAGATAATAAAATAAATTCTTAAGGGAAAAAGAAAAAAAGAAAGAAAATGAAGCCACACAAACATAAAATCATTGTTCCTTTTTAATTGGATGGGTTTCCATGTTTAAAATGGCTACACTAAGCTAAGTTTAAAATTGAAAGCAGCTGGGAAAGGAGTTGTAGTTTTAGGAACAGAGAAACTTGTTTTTTTTCCTAACTCCATAATTTAAGAGAAAGATTTCTAGTTGCCTTTAGGTTTTAATTTCTTCTCTTTTATCTTTCCATTCTATAATTCTGGAGATCTTTAAATGTAGTAATGTTTATTATTGTAGTCCTGTAATTATTTTGTAAAAGTAGAAGTCTCATTCCATTTACAAGACAATGGGGAATAGAAGAAAGTACCTGCATTAAGTAGGAAAGAAAAAGAAAAGACTGCTTCCTATCCAGCTCTGCTCTACATTTCAATGCCACAGAACCTTGCAAAAGCAAAGAAAAGTGATAATAAAATTGAGTCCATATGATGTATGAGGACATAGAGTGAAATATGGGGATATCATTAAACTTTAAAAATTATCATTCCCTCATCTGTAAAATGGGAATAAAAAGTTTACATTGCCTAGCTCATAAGATTGATGTTGAGTTTTGTAAATGAAGACATAAAAATGTATGATGGTGACTAAATAAATAACAATATTGCATATGCAATAAACATTGCTAGGAAAGGAGATTTTAAATGTTCTCACCAAAAAAGAGTATGTGAGGTAATGTGTATGTTAAATGGTTTGATTTAGCCATTCCATAATATATACGTGTATCAAAGCATCATATTGCACACCATAAATATATACAATTTTATTTGTCAAGTTAGAAAATGTTTTAAGAAACGGAAAAAAAATGTATGCACTCCTAAAACTTTAACATGCTATAAAATTGTTGTAGTTGTTAATGAGAAGCCACTTGTAACTCTGCCAAAATTTTCCTAATTCTGTATAGACAGGGGAAAAATATATTTTTCCTTTACTGGCTTCAGTTCTGTAAATGGAGCCCTGCAGATTAAACTGATGAAAGACAGATTAACTGGAGAAAAGGTTTATTTTGTATACATATGAATATACATATGAAGGCCTTCATAGAAAAGAAGTGAAGATCCCAAGAATGGGCTAGACTCTGTACTTACAGATCATTTTAACAAAGAATAGTAAATTGTGACATGACATGACAAAGGGGAATGAGTTTGGAATTCTAGGGGTAGTAAATTGTGAGAAAGCAAATATATGGGGGAAACTAATGGGATATAAGAGTTATTTTAGTAAAGTTTGTTATATTATAGAGTTGATCTCTCATGCAGTCTCTGGGATGGTAAGTGTGTCTTATGAATAGTCATCATCCGCTTCTTGACATGGGGAGAGGGAAGACTATCACAAATGCAAATTTATACCCAGTCTTTAGATAGAACAGGGGCAGGTAGAGAGTTTTTCCTGCATCTGATGTTTCTCAATTGCCTTCTGCTCAAAATGATTCTTATGCCAAAGTGTCATGTATTGGGGTGGCATACTCTGACCCCCTTCACCACCCTTAAAGCTTTGGTTTTTTGTCCATGATGTCACAGATTTATTATCTGAAAGGCAAAAAGATATACTGCTTTAGAAGAATAAAAATGGGCTTATATTTTCTATCTCTGAAGCACATTTGCATTTAGAAATGCCTTTATTATATATATATATATATATATTTATATATTTTTCCTCAGTGATTTTCCCAAGTTAGTGTTCCAAAAATTCATCTGGGCCAATTTTAAATGCCTGTTCTCCAAGTGATTCTGATTCTGGGTGAGGTCCAAAAATTTTCATTTTTACTCCATGTGATTCTGATAGCTGTGATCTGTGGAATATGCTTTTAATAATGCTCTGAGAGTAATAAACAGTCTTAGTTCAGATTTGCTCTTCCAGTAAACACATGCAGGTATGAGTTGGAGCTGGCTTTCTCATCTTCTGCCAATGCATAATCTGCTTGTATTCTTATGTGTTTTCAAAGAGTATGCAAAAGAGAGTAAAATTTTATGTTTTTGAAGAGCTTAATAGGACAATGAGAATCAAGAGAGGAGGAAAAGAAGAAAGGAAGACAAAGCAAAAAGATATGAATGGCATAATCATCTTTGGGATATGGGTACTATCTAGGCTATTCTGTTCACCAGATAATATTCTGAATATTTACAACTGTATACTGACTCATTTTACAATATACTTATGAAATAAAATATATTAGTAATAAAATGTTCATTTTGCTAAAAAAGGTACAAAACTATTGTCTATTTATATGACTCCATTTTATAAAAAATTAGTGCTTAGTATTCTAGTATGCCTGTATTGTAACACTATCTCAAAATCAGTTAGGAAGAAATACAGAGTTGTGTAAAGGAGACATATTACCATTATCCTAGAGGTCACTGGTGGTAGCTCTAGAATCTATTGGAAAATTAATATGCCACTAGTGAAGTGAGTAAAGACCTTGTTATTTCATTGGCTTTAATTGGTATAATCTTACAGTTAGCAACAACTGTAATTTTTTAACTTGAATCAAATTATATTCATGGTAATTTCCAGAAGTCTTATAAGTGTGGTATGCAATCTAATAGAAATATACTAATCACTTAATATGATATGCCACTGTACAACTTTAACATTTTTAATCCTTTATTATCAGGTGGACATAAAGTAAGTACATCCAAGGTTCACAATAGGATGTAAATATTTTGTTTATATGTGTTTTCTACTCCCTACAATTTAGGTTTAGTTAAAGCTTGATGTATCTCAGGTCCTAAAATGTTAGCCAATGTAAATGTAGGTAATTTATTTTGTTTCAAATGTCTTTATAAATTGGGTATTAGCACTTTACCACGTTAGAATCATGTGCATGATTTCTCATGAGTATCTTTTAATTGATTTAAATGAACTTAGGATAATAAGTGATAAGAAAAAGATTAGCAGCTGTTTTGTGATCCATCCTGCCTCCTCAGGAACAGCCAGAGAATAAAAGAAAGAAGAAAGAGAAAGTTGGGTAAAGACCAACCTCCTTGTTAACATGCCAATCAAGCTACCAGGTGAATTTGACCAACAGAAAGATAATGGAAAGTCCTGATCTATGGAATGATTTTAATACAGATTTAGGTACATCTGGTCAGTCAAGGTTGCTGATGGTTAACAAACAGAATTTAAAGACTTGTTGAACATGATCCATTAAGAAACATATCACCAGCTTTATAAGTATTAGGGTATAAAGTTGATACATTTTATAACTGAAATATCTCCTGTTGTGGAAATTACTTAACCCCAGATTGTACTGCTTATAGATTTCATCTGTCAGCTAGACCAGGGTGTGTTTTAATGTGGCAAGAAAGAACGCGAGGGGCTTCATTGCTGGTCTCAGATTTTTTTATGCTTTGTTGGCTAATCTGTGGATTTTACTTGAGTCTCACTATTCCCTGTTGAATTCTTTATTTTGCCTATTGATAAATTTTCTTATTTTTCTAAAAATTTCAACTCTTCCCAGCTATTTCACCATAGACAAAAAGGGTATCTAATATGAAATGCACCTGCTTTTCTCTCTGTTTCAATATATCTATATTAGTTTATGTTCCATTGTTTCTCATCTGACTACAGTGTATATTCATCACTTCAACAAAAAAATTGCATCAAACATTGCGTTGATAGTTCGAATTATAATGGCAAAGAATACAGATTCTATACCTGAGAGTGTGGGATTGTAGTCTAGTGAGCAAGATAGATATTTAATGTCATATAATAATTTGTAAATTATCTACAATTTGCTAACCTCTAACCAAGTGTAAGAAGTTAGGAAAGTTTTCCTTAATGAAGTGACATCTAAGGCAAGAACTGGATATAGGACAAAGAAGGAAGGACTAGGGGGGTGATGGTTACAGGTAAAGAAAACAGTATGAGCAAAGGTCCTGAGGTCATTTAAGAACTGAAGGAATGTCACATGGATGATGTTCAGGATAGGATAGAGTGATGAATTGGAGAGTGAGGCTGTAGTCCCAGTTCAAAGACTATGGCCTTTAACCTAAGACAGATAGAATACCCTGGATGGGGATTTGCATTGTTCCAGACAAAACAATGCAAATTAATAAATCCTTTTTTCCAGATTCAAAACTTTACCTATGTTTTTGTACTAATTTCCTTCCCCTACACTCAAGAGGTTATCATCAATCATCTTCTTTTTCTCCCTCATCTTCAAACCTTTTTGCCTATCAATTTCTTTCCCTCACAAATACCCCAGTTACCCCTGGACCAAAAAATTGTTTTTCTTCAACCTGGATACATATTCCCTTGCCTTTTATTGTCAAATGTCTTGAAATAATAATGTACCCTCTGCTACAGTTCAACTGTTGTAAGAATTACATCTAGAAAACCCATGAATAAACTTCAGTCTAAGTCTCCCTACTAGTTTATTTACATATCATTTGTGCAGTATTATAACAGGCATTTAATGTATCACTGAACTGTGCTCTGAGATGAAGGGTTTAGCTTACTTGTAAATTACTTACCCACTCCACAGTATTATCAAGATTAAACAACATGATTTTCCCCTCAATAAATATTTATTGTGCAACTGCTAGGTGCAAGAATGGAAATACCAATACGATAAGAGACAGAGAAGGTCTGTTCCCCTCCAGAAACTCAGAGGTGATAGTGGTGCAGGAAGGAAAGAGGGAATACAGATAAGAAACAAGAAAGTAAATATACATGTTAATTTTGTATTATAATATATTTTATAAAAGTGATTTTAAACTATAAGGTAGTTTCAATTTATTCACTCATTTATTCAACCAATATCTGTATGATATCTTCCCTGTGAATTAACTGTGTTGAATAAGCAAATGTCAGTACAAGTGTGTCCTGTCCTTAAGGAGCTTAAGTTCTCTGGAGGGGTAAATATGTGACCTGATAAACTACTTTACAATAAGGTGGGTGATAGAAAAGAAGTAGGAACAAACTACTGGAGGACAGACTCAATGTACTTAAGAAAGTAGAGGCAGGATTTCATAGAGGAGATAAAATCTAGAATGCTGAATTTTAAAGGATAAATAAAAGGTTGTTAAAGATGGGTTGGGGGCTGGGCGCGGTGGCTGACGCCTGTAATCCTAGCACTCTGGGAGGCCGAGGAGGGAGGATCACTAGAGGTCAGGAGTTCGAGACCAGCCTGAGCAAGAGCGAGACCCCATCTCTACTAAAAAAATAGAAAGAAATTCGCTGGACAACTAAATATATATAGAAAAAATTAGCCAGGCATGGTGGCGCATGCCTGTAGTCCCAGCTACTCAGGAGGCTGAGGCAGAAGGATTGCTTAAGCCCAGCAGTCTGAGGCTGCTGTGAGCTAGGCTGATGCCACGACACTCTAGCCAGGGCAAAATAGCGAGACTCTGTCTCCAAAATAAATAAATAAATAAATAAAAAATAAAGATGGGTTGAGGTCTTCCATGATGAAGATTAACGTGAGTAAATGGATAAATGAGGCAAAGTGTTTGGTATATGACCAAGTGAGACAGGTTTCAGGGACAGGACAAAGAATATATGAGTGACTGGGAGAGAGGGCTGATAGAAACATGAGAAATACACATAAGCTCACTTGGCCCTTTATTCCAAATTAATATTACTTATTATTAAATTTTATCAAGATTAAGATATTAGCCTTAATCTACCTATTCAACTCAGGTAGATTATCAGATAAATTAACTAGATAAATTTATAGAATAATTAACTTCTTACCCCATTACCTTTCACGATGAAATCAAGCCTACAATTCAACAACAAATTAAATAGGATTATTTTTTCAGGGGAGACATAACTATATTTTTCTTTCTCCTTGGAATTAATGAAATGTTCCATTCCATAATATGTATTTCATCACCAAACTCTCAAATTCCCACTGGGCAGCAAGATATTAGTACTTGAATATTCATGATGGTGCTGAAGTATAGTCAGTGATTGCATTGTCTGTGCTAAAAGTAATACTAAGAACAACCATTTCTTATATATTGTAAGTTTTCTGCCTACTCTCAGGACCCTTAGGGGGGAAATTCCATTAAAACAAATCAAATTAATAAACATGCATCTCCCCACACAATCAGCATTTATCATTTTTAAATTATTATGTCATTTACCTTCTATGAGTGAAATGCAGTTATTGTTATAGATCATCGCCACAAGATCAATGTCTCTGGCTTCAAAAATAGATGTCTCTTTTGGCTTCAAATTAATCTGCTAGCAGGAGTCTGGTATTATTACTTCAGTATATTAGTATGAAAATATGTCCATGAATATTCATTCATAAGCATGGACTTCTTAATTTAGACAGTTAGCTTTTTAGTATAGTTTCTTTCATTTTCCTTGGGCAGCCACTATCCGTTATCACTTTGCATTTACGCAGCAGCTTTCCTCTAAGGAGCCTAAAGTACTGTAGTTTAATTGTCCAAAAGAAATGGTGTCAGGGTAGAGGGAAGGGAAGTAGAAAAATGTGTTTCCTGATTGTCTTAGGGAATTGGGAGATACTTAGTTCTAATTCTGGCTTTAAGCCCAGACAGTGAGGCTGTGTCTACACCAGTGAGGTTGTGTGCGAAACTTCTAATTTTTGCTTCCATGAGAACATGTACATGGAGTCCCATTTCAAGAAATTCACTATGTTATTCTATCTAAAACAGTCATTCTCAACCTGGGGAAATTTTCTCCTTCTCTCCATTCTCCCCTATCTTAGGCAAATGTGGCACTGTCCAGAAATATTGTGTGTGTGGGTTAGAGGGGTTGTGCTATTGGCATCTTGTACTTACAGGCTGAGGATGCTGCTAAAAAATCCTAAAATGCATACAACAGTACAACAGCCCCATACAAAAGAATTATCAAGTCCCAAATGTCAGGACTGCTGATGTCAAGAGACTGATCTAAGCCTTAATACTGCATAAACATTCAATTTCTCTGGTATTTACAGAAAATGTCTAATGCCGGATTATAGTGGTAGATGATAAATATAATCCTGCTTCTAGTGAAACCTCATTAGCAATAAGGAGAATTCCCAGACATGGTATAACTTGTTCTTTTAATTCCGGAAGCTGTTCTTCTAAGAAGTTATTGTCAGAAACAAAATCATTCTGGACTCTAGGTTCCTACCATGAATCTAAAGTAATAGAATAATTCTTCTCTAATTTCCATGTTATCTGGAGTATCTGATACCCTCTCTATCTTTTTCTGGAGTCAAGGTAAGTTTCTAACTGATATTCCCAGAGCTAACCCATCCAAATATTAGGAGGGCCTCTTTTTTCCAGTGAACAATATTGACTCCAATTAGTGTCACTTTTTTCCCTCCGGAGAACTCCAGAGCCTTCCTTAACAAGTAGAGAAATTCACTAGAACTGAAGTTTCTATAGGAAACAACACTACCTCAGATATGTACATAAAGTTATCATGCAACTATAGAAATTTCTTTTCAGTTTTACCATTGTCACTTTTAGCAGAACTTACTAATTAGCCAGTTACATCTTAGCCAGAACTTATTATTTAGCCACCTTATATCTTTTAGTACATGAAATAGAGTACAATACAATATGATGCAATAATTTCGTAAAGCACAATTTACTTTTAACTCTCCCTGTTCTTGCCTTGCTAAGGTCCTATTCCAGCTTCTAAATTTCCCTATTCATAGGGTTAGTTATCCTAACCTCTATAAGCAAAATGGGAAAGTTTGGAGAGTGTGATGGGGTACAGTAATATGTACTCTGTCAATCAGGTATAAATCAGAAATGTCTCTGGCAAACTAGAACATTTTGGTTATACCAACTACATAAGCCTCAAGTTATTTACCACTGACATCTGTGCTTTTATTTCTCTTTCTCTGTTTGGGATCACACCTACTGATGTCAGACTTTCCTAAGCTATGCTGGCCCATGTGCTGAGAACGATTTCCATTTCCACTGGATATCATTAAATAATACACCAGGTACCCATGTTTCCCAAAGCTTATCATGGTTTTCTTTATTTCTTCTGGGTAATTGCTGATTCTTACTACATACTGGGCACTGCCACCCCATTACAGATACTCTAGGGTCTTCACGAAGCTAAAGCTACAGAGTCAAATGCTATAAAATGGACAGAGAATGACTCTTTTCCAATTATTTGTAACACATGGAGTGTGTGTGTGTGTATGTGTGTGTGTGTGTGTGTGTGTAGGTGCTGCTCTTGTCTCAGCACCTTCAGATTTTTTTCATGAAATATACCATATACATAAACTTAAGTTCATGAATGGTCAGTCTTCTAGATAATTCTGATTAACATATGCTTCTCCCTATGAAGATAATACTATTTTCTTTTTACTGATTAAGCTTATAGTCCATGATTTTTCTTCTCTTAGAATGTGTTTTCCCCCAAGAGACTCCTTAGATTTTTATGTAAATAGGATTCCTAGATTCATCCACTGATCTGTGAACATGTCCAGACAGGTTAATATCCCAGAGGTTCACACAGTTAAGAAATAATCTAAGATTTATTACTATATTAGGACCAAATATATATTTTTATATATATATAATTTTAGAGGTAAAAGTCAAAATAAAGAAACCAGCTTGGCAGCAAATTCTAATCAACCCATAAGTAAAATGTCTGGTTCCAAATGTAACTGATTTTTTTTACATATATTTAGATCTTATTCACATGCATGCTTCTCCAGTCATCTTTTCTTTAAAAGTCAATTTTTAAGAGGATAAAAATTAAAACTATTTATGTTTATTTTTTTAATGTCCATATATTATGGATTAAATTGTCCCCCCCTCAAATTTATATGTTGAAGGTCTAACCCCCAATGTGACTATTTGTAAATAGGGTCTTTTTAAGAAGGTAATTATGATAAATGAGGTCATAAGAGTGGGTCCCTAATCTAATAGGACTAGTGTCCTTCTAAGAAGAGGAAGAGACACCAGGAGTGTGTGCACACAGAAAAGATCACATGCGGACATGGTGAGAAGGAGTCTGTCTCAAGGCCATAAAGAGAGTCCTCACCAGAAAGTGAACCCTGCTGACAATGCGATCTTGGACTTTCAGCCTCTAAAACTGTGAGAAAGTAAATTCCTGTTGTTTAAGCCGCCCATTATGTAGTATTCTGGTACAGAAGCTCAGGCAAAGTAATATACGATGACAATAATCTACTATTCTCTTTATTTTCTACTATATCCTAGCCAAAGGGAATAGCCTATTTTCCTGTATCACCTAGCACATCACCATCAGGTGATTACTGATTAGTTTTTTAAAAAAAGAATGTCCATTTGCTTGTAAATGACTCCTTACCATACATTTTCACAATCCTTTGCCATGGTTTTTAAATATCAAGTTAACCTAATAACTGAAATATATTATGTATTTTTCAAAAGTATAACATTATTTATCTGATCCATTTCTGTAAATTGGCTTGCTCAATCAGCTTTATGTACACTTTATAATATTTAAGGATTTTAAAATTGTCTTAGACAATTAACATTTTGGCAAAGCTATTGGCTTCTAATATTAATAGAAATGGCTGCAATGACAATGATATCCAGTATATTTCTAAAATTTCTAATTACATATTCTTTGGCGTATATAGGTAGATCAGTGCTTAAAATCTAATTTGTTCATCTAATTATTTCTTTTTAAGAGGAATACTCTATTGGGAATCTTTGTAGCATATGCATTAGATCTCCATTATCTTTTTCCAGGTACAGCATTACTCACTAATGAGTGAATTAAGCTTAAGCATTTGGACTGTAACACTATCTTGCTATACAACAAGGCCAATTCCCTTCTTTGTGAAAACATAGAGGCAGAGGGCTGTTGCCAAATTTTTTAAAAGCAGAGCAAATTATTTTTTTTTAATACAGGGTAGAAAAGTGCAAAAGAGAGGATGAAGGAAAAGCAAGAATAAAAAATAATCTCTGTTAGTGTGATGCCTGTAGCAATTGATGAAGCAGTATTGTTAATGAGCTCCTTAGAGGTGGCACAACTGAACCATATTAAAAATCGTCAGAAGCAAACTAATCTTATGTCTTTGGCTGGAATTTTGTTAGATTTTTTTTTTCTGACAAGATATGACAAATGTGTCTCTATTTGTGGCTGTATAGACTTCAACTTCCATGAGTTTGGGCATCAGCAAGAGTAATAGAGTGGGGGATTTGTACACCAATAATAATTGCTGCTATTAATTAAATAACTGCTAGATTCCAGGTATTATACTAGGCGTTTGATGAAATTATTTCATGAAATATTTTTACCATCCCTAGGAAGTAGGAATTATAATACTTCTATTATAATACTGCTATAATACTTCTACATCTACTTTTAAATATAAAGAAACCAAAGCAAAAAGGAAAGTTAGTTCACATAAGGCAGACTTAAGTAGAAAAGTAAGGATTTGAATTCACATATATCTGAAGTGGTTGCCAATTAGGAAATTACTTTAATTGACAGTAAACTTATTAATCAACTACTCTAATGGAAGCTATAATTGTACAATTGTGAACCAGCTAAAGTTCTTGCTTTCCAAAAGCAACTTTCCAGAGCAAAGTTTATTTCTCCTGAACTGAGCAAGTTATATTTTAAGGAAGAAAAGAGCTGTGATCCTCTCAAAGTCAGAGTTATGAGAAACGTTAAGGACTTCTTTGTGTCTGAAAACGTTTATCATTGCCTCCATCATTCAGAAGGATGCTATTGAAATACTAGTAAGTTATATATCAGGAATAACTCATTATCTGTCAATATTATATCTGATTTATTACATTTTTAGATTCTAGTGCTGGCCTTCTCATAGTTAACTGATAAAAGAGAGCACAACACTGTTAAAATTGAGTTAATATGAAATTTATGTCATGTAACGTCTTTTATAACTTGGAATCTGTCTTATTATCTAACCTTATTTCCATTCATTCTCCCATAAATAACCTTTCATTCCTGCAGAAATGAACTGCTTGGAGCTCCTCAAATGTGCCGTGTTTTTTATTGTTCCTTCATACCTTATTCTCTTCTCCCTTGCTCTGGGAGAAGCAACGCCTACACATTAGCCTGGATACTTCTCCAGCCTGATATAATGACCCTTTTTTGACTCTTACATCTAATTTGTGCTATTTTTGTTTAATTGCCCCTATTTGTGATCCTGCAATACTCCATGCATACCTCTATTATAGAATAGATAGGCTATCTGTATCATTAATTTTCACCTCCCCCTCACTTAACTGTCAGATTTTTAAGGTTAACTATTGCCACAATAATACTGCATTACAGACTATCCCAAAAATCTGCAGCCTACAATAATGTTTATTCTCCTACCCAGGGATTTAGCTTGGGTTTGTTTTAACTTATTTATGACAGTCTCAGATGGACAGCGTAAGTCTAGGCACAATCTTTGTGCTTCCGGCTTCTGAATTTGTTTTGGATTCAGTTCATCTATATATGTGTCATTTTGGGATTGAGGCTAAAAGGGCATTGGCTACCTGAGTTATGTTCTTCTCCTGAGGAATGCTGAAATGTAAAAGGCAAACCAAACCGTGCAAGGACATGAAGCTCCCCAGTCCATTGTTCTAAATAGCTGATTGCTTTGCTGTCTGGCAGGGCCTGACCTGCCAACATCCTTGGCCACTTCCAAAGAGGGGTGCTTGCTCCCATGAAGGGAAGGCCATATGATGCTACTCAACAAGAGTAATCCTCACATGTTGTTCCTGGGAATTTAAAATGATATATTCAGTGCGCATTGCACTCATGAATGTTCTGACTCGGGGCGATGGGGGGTGGGGGGAGGGGATGAGTATATACCTACATGATGAGTGCGATGCGCACTGTCTGGGGAATGGACACGCTTGAAGCTGTGACTCGGGGGGGGATGGGGGAGACATGGGCAATATATATAACCTGACCTTTTGTACCCCCATAATAAGCTGAAATAAATAATATAAAAAATGATATATTCATTTGAAAAACTATTTGGTAGTCTATAAAGTTAAACATATTCTTATCTATGACCCAGCAATTCCAATCCTAAGTAGATGCCTAGGAGAAATAAGAACATATGTCCACACAAATCCCTTGTACAAAAATATCCCCAGCAGCTTAATTCATAATAGCCAAAATGGAAAAAGAGCCAGCCCAAAGTTCTTGAGTAGGATAATAATTTTTAAAATCATTGTGTAATAATACAATGAAAGAGTATTTGGTAATTAAGAAGAGCAAACTACTGGCACATAAAAAATATAAAAGAATATCAAGACCATTAATTGAAGGAAAGTAGATCAAAAGGAGTAAATATTATATGATTTTATTGTATATGTCTTTTGGTATACATACCTCCAAGATATATGTCTAAAAGTTTAGGAATGGATGTACTGGGTAAGAGAGATGTATGTCTTCGATTTGAAGAAAAAAAGTGAGTGTTTGAACCAATGTATTCTCCTATAAACGATTTAAAAATGTCCCATGGTGTGGCAATCGGCCAACAATTGATATGAAACTTTCTTTTCCCTATTTGGAAGAGATAAGATAATCTTCAACTGTGGTTTTGATTTAAATGATTTATTCTACTTTTATTATTTTTATAATCATAACACTATCATAATTTTTATTATTTTTGAAGTTAATTGTTTTAAAGATTGACATATAAAATTATATGCATTTACTGTGTATAACATAATTTTTTGAAGCATATATACATTGTGAAAGTACAAAATCTAGCCAATCAACATATGTATCACCTCACATGGTCATCATTTTTGTGAGAACACTTTATATCCACTCTCCCAACATTTTTCAAGAATATATTATTAACCATAGTCACCATGTTGTACTCTTGAACTTACTCCTCCTAACTGAAATTTTGTATCTTTTGATCAACATCTCCCCAACCCCACCACCAAGCACTCTTTTATCATAAATAAATGTTGAATTTTAGAAGCATGTTTCCCATATTTATTAGGTAATAAAATGATTTTCCTCTTTTGATTCATTAGATGGTGAATTACATTTATTTATTTTCTAATGTTAAACCGTAGCCATGTTTCTGGGATAAATCCACATTTATTGGAACACATTTTCTTTATTATTACTATTTTTTATTTCTTGTGATGTGAGATGATGGACAAGTTAATTTGCTTTACTGTAGTAACTATTTTACTATCTATATTTATCCCATAATATTATGTTGTAAACCTCAAATATACAAAATAAAATTTATTTTTTAAAAAAAGTCCTTCAAATAGGACTCAGCCTTTGCTAGCTTTTATTTTATCTTTATTCTTAAGGGATAATTTTGTTGAATATATCTCAAAACTTATTTCACTTACTATGAAGAAAATGTTTTCTTTCTGTCTCTGGGCTGTCACTGTGGGTTGTTGAAAATTCTTCTCTATTAGCGCTATTTTCTATGATTCTCAAAGTGTTTCTTCTTTCAAATTTTAAGTACCAAGCTAGAGGGTATGAAATGACTAATTTTAAAAATAGCTTAATTCTCAGATATACCTGTGAGAATATGTAAATTAAATATTCTCAGCAATGTTTTTAATGTTCTAATGTCTACCATATTTGTACCTCCATTTAAAATTTTACAATATTTTCAATCTGAACTATAGAAAATTTCAAAGTTATAGTGAAATGTTCAAACTTATCAATATTGTTGAATATTTAATTTTTGGAGCTCTGGATAATAAAAGATTACCATAATGCTTTCCATTTGTATTCACATACAAATATGATTTAAGTTGATTACTAAAATTAAAATATTGCAACACATTTTCAGATATATTGACCCATTTTATTCTGGCAACAGCCCTATATATTAGATAGCTGTGATAGATTGTATTTTAAAAAATTTGCAGTAATACCTCCCACCCAACATGCTCTTATTATACTGTGACTTTGACATCTCTTTCACTAAGAAGTAGAGTTCATGTTCCTTCTTCTGGAATTTGAGTGTGTTTGTGATTATGAGAGATGTGACATTATATGATTTCTGAGGTTAGGACATGAGTGTGATACAGCTTCTGCCTAGTTTCCTATGGATGCTTATTATTGGATCCTAACAACCATGAGGTAAGGAAGTTGAGTAGTCATATGGAGAGGCTACATGTAAGTTTTTCAGCTGAGATCCCAATTAAGATTCCAGGTGACACTCAACATCAACTGCCAGATACAAGACGGAGGAGGCCTTCAGATTCTTTTAGCACAAGCTATTGAATCACTCCTAGCAGCTGATGTCCTGTGAAACAGAGTTGAGCTGTTTTCATTGCACTTTCCCTAAATAATAAGTGTTTATTGTTTTATGTTACTAAGTATGGAGTAGTTTGTTATACTGCCATAGACAACTAGAAGAGTCAATATTTTTACCAGCTTAAACTCATATGGCCTGAGTTTTAGAAAAATAAATTGATTGGGTTTTCCAAGGTCACACAGGAACTGAGTAAAGACATAGGACTCAAAGTGAGATTTATGTGTATTAAAGTTGTACAAGTTTTATGTATATTGAAATTGATTAATTTCATACAGGACCCCAGTAAGATACATACTGCTGTTGTCCCAAATCCATTGATGACAAACCTGGGATACAGAGCAGTTAACACAATTGTCCAACTTTACATGGATAAGTTAGTGGCCATAGCCAAGATGCAAACCTGGTAACCTCACTCTCAACATGCTCTCTTAACCATTACATGATCTAGCTTACCAACCTCTCCCTTTTCTACTGGTCTCTGTTATCTTCTTGACAACTCTAGAATGTAAGATTTGGAAGAGGAATTGAGTTATATCTCCAAAGAATTGGTTCAGTGGTCTAAAAAAACAAATGTCACAAGTCTTCTCTGCAGACAAATACATATACACACAAATATTTGCACATTTTCCGGAGGATTATAGACTCCCTTGAAGCCAATAGATTTAAATGTAGGTGTTAGAAAACTTAGAGTCTCTTTTTCACACTATAAGTAGAATTCTAGATTTCTAGTGACTATAGGCAATATAAGGAAATATACACTTTAATGACCAAAAATAAAGAAATTACGAGTTATTGTAAGTGAGGATAAGATGAAAATCAATTTAGCTTTATCAAGATACATTAGACAGTTTCTCAACCTGCATAATTATTATAGATTGAATTCTCTTTTTTCCACAATACGTTTATTCAAGGTATGCCCTTTGTTAATTTTCATAGCACTAATTCCTTCTTTATATTAAAGAATTAGCATCCACTGTTAATTATATATCTATTGATCTAAGCCTTGGACCAAAGATTGATGTATATCAGAAATCAAGTAATAAACTGTCATCTAAGATGTTTAGATAGACACAATTAGAAAATCCAGGTGTTCAAAAAAAAAAAAAAAAAACCTTGATGATGTAATAGTTAAGAAAACATGTTTGAGAGCAAAGCTACCAGTTTTGAATCTTGGCTATGTCCATTGATTGCCTGTGCAAATTTGGAAAATTTGTTTCGTGTCTCTAGGATTGTCCTTGATAAACTGGCAACAATAGCATTGCATATCTTATTGGGGTGCCATAAAAAATTAAACAATTTTAATTTATATAAAATTTTTGGAGTAAAACCTTGCTGTCTTAATCCATTTGAGCTGCAATAACAAAATACCATAAACTGGGTAGCTTATAAACAGCAAAAATTTATTTATCATAGTTCTGGAGGCTAAGGCAAACTAATACTAAGACACCAACAGATTTGGTGTCTGGCGAGGGTTTTCTGTCTGGTTCATAGATGGTGTATTCTAGTCATGTCCTTTCATGGTGTATGGAAGACCTCTCATGAGGGCACTAATCCCATCCATGATGGCTCCACTCTCATAACCTAATCACTCCCAAAGACCCCCCACCTCCTAATGCCATCACATTGGAGGTGAGGTTTCAACATATAAATTTGAGGGTGACAGGAATATATAGTCTGTAGCATGGGTAAATAATAAGATATCAATAAATAATAGCTAAGTCATGTGCTTGTGTGTCTTGAAATAGGCTTGTAATATACGTTTATATTCTTGTAACTTCACAAATAATTGCTTTTCATTTATAGATGTGGTTTTAGTTTCTTTATTTTTTAATGTTAAGATTCAGTGCAAACTTTAGGGCATACTTAATTTCTGCTACCAAGAGAGCCCTACATATTTTGTTTCTGTCAGATCCGTTAAGTGAGGAAAAAAGTAATGGGGTTAAAGTATAAAGACATCCTTCTTATAACGGAGGCAGATAAAAATTTAATGCAGAATAATTACATCACAACTAGCAATTAAACCCAATCTTTGCTAGTTATGGCTACGTCACTGATAAATTGTAAACCAGCAATAGAAGGTCTACATGGATATGCTGATAGGGTAGGATGCAAACTGTAAATCTATAACATATGTTGAAATATTCTGGTAGATGAATAATTATCTAAAAACATAAGGATGCATAGATAAACACACATATATTTGGGAAACATCTCATTTTCAACTGCCAATTCAATCTGATATGAGTAAGAATATCATTCTAATATCTCAAAGTTAAATTGCATTGCACTTCTCTTTCTCAGGAACTGGCTAATTCAATCATAGCACATAGATTTTTCATCAGTTTTTAATTTGCTTAATTTTTGTGAGCTGGTGGTTTAGAAAATTTCCCATTTTTCAACCCTAAGACTGTAAGGAGTCAGGCCATGTGCTATTCTTTCTCTGTGTCATTTTCATTTCAATATAGATTTTATAGTTCATTACCTGTCAATCAGTTTTAAATGGCACAGTATTCATTTTATCATGTTCTGTAAAACTGTTTTATGCTTCTTTCGATGTCTTACATTCATTCTAGACTGAGCCCTATTTATTTCTCTAAGAGCCGTAGCCATCTGTAGCCGTGCACATTTGAACGTGTATTTATTTTAGCAAATGCAATATCTTGCTTTATATGGTATATTCATTTGGGATATTTATTCAACCAAGTGAATCCTGAGGAAGCGGCAGTGTGCAAATGCTTTATCTGTGACAAGCCATTTTATGCCCTATATTTTTATTTATCTCTAACTTGGAGGTATGCAATTTCAAATACATTTTTAAAGTTTTGACACCATGTACTTTTTTGCTCGGTTCTTCCTAATCTAATAAAATATAGTCATGCGATTAACATTCAAAGCACCACAGCAAACCAACATAAATGTTGAGCCTCTAAGTCTTCACATAAATGAACATTTAAATATGTTACAAAAGGAAAATGATGATTTTTTTAAAATTAGAAGGTATCTTTCTGACATAGATTTGTTCCTCTTTTTTCATTGTTACGTGTTTTATTTCATTTGAAAGCTTTCTCTTTGTTAAATACAAATTAGCTTTATTTCTCATCTTTTAACTAAGAAATATTAAATAGTCTTTTAGTGTTATTCTAAAAAGATCTGGATATACAAGTTCTGTCTTGAAAGTATTCAGCCATGTAATATAAAAAATAGAGACATTTATTGAAAAAGATACAAGAAACATTATACATAGGACAATGACGCCTCAGTCCCCTTCAAAGTAGGCACCTTGGGAGCTCACATTGTTCTCCCAGGATCTCTAAACCTAACCCATATAAGGTCGATATTCTCATGTGTTCTGCTTCTTGCAGGCCTTCCAGAATGTGGATCACTTTCGACAGATTCTCAACCATCTTTGAAGCATTTGTGCCACAATTTTATTTGCGCTGCACTCATTGCATGGTTCACGAAAGCCTTTTTAATCATCTGAATAGTTTCCATGGAGGAATGCTCAAGCTTAATGCGAAATTTGATGCAGAGTTGTTACTCTACTCACTCAGTCATTTTGAATGCGATGGCTGCACAGTACACAGGCTCACTCAACAGCATCTAGCGCCCCACTGACTGGTACAGTGACAGCATCACTGTTCACTCATGCGCATCCCAGTCCACGCGCCTTGGCTGCCAGGTTACAATCCATGTCATGAAAAGCATTCTCATTATGTTAACAATGGCAAGATACTTTCCAGACAGCCCCCATATTATAACTCAATCAAGAAAATTTAGGAAAATTTTCCTTCAGAGCTAATTAGGATAGGTGCAATTTTACTGAGGAAACTATGTTTTGACTTTTTACCTATTAAGTAATATAAGAAATAATTATTTAAAAAGGGCATACTTATGGTACTCTTTTTTAAAATATATCCTCAATCATACTTTCTATAATCTTATTTGGGAACTAATTTTAAATTATAACAATCATTTTTGTTGTGTGATTGTAAATCTACTCTCTAGAAAAACAAACAGAATCTTGACCTGTAACATTGGCTGATTTCCACAGGGTAAATTTTCCAAGCACTGTCAATTAAATAATATCAACATTTAAATAATTAGTTCTTTTATACTGAATAGCCAGCTTAGCACACCACTGCTTCATATTATCTAACCTAATTTTTAATGCTTATATTTACATTAATTTATTCTTCTTACTGATTTCTCAAAAGAAAGAAAATATTTTCTCACCACTCCCAGGGTCTTCAGCTTTTTCTCTTTAACAAATATGTAATTTTTCCTTCCATAATTCATATACCATATTGTCTGTAATACATCTTTGCTCTAGGCAAAGTAAATATATTTGCCATCCTCACTTGCTTTTTCTCATTTCTAATAAATTGGATGGCCATTTTTCCTTCCTAGTCCATCATTTTCTCTACTTCCAAAGTTCATCTCCAGGCTTACTACTTCCCTGAAATCATTCAAGATAGATACATTTATTTTATTTACCAAGGCACTTCAGGAATTCCATTCCTCATTTTTTCTTATTCTTTACAAATAGATAGCACTTTTGCATCTCAGTGCAACTAGTTTATTTTCATAAATATGTCAAATTTTTATATCTATGCATAATAAAAATAGGATTTTTGGAGTTGGCATTTGTGTATAGAAAAGGTATTTTATGCTTATGTGGTATATGCTTATACCTTTATATATGTGATTGTAATCTGTTTGTTTTTCCCCTTTGATGAAAACTTCCTAAGGCACATATTTCTCATATAAAATATCTTCAAGCAAATAGTCTAATGTGGTATACACAAGAGGATTCTCAGTAATTGCCTGACATTCTCTAAAAGTATTTTCAGATTGTCTTTATCAGGCTAAATAAACTATATGTCCATACATCTACATCTTAATCATTTAGGCTTTTGAAATTCTCTATTATAAACTTTAAGTTCCTCAGAAAATCTAATAAAATTTCCAAATAAAATCTTTGACTTACTTTATTATTTTTTGGCTTCCTGAAACTCTGAATTTATTCTGTTTTCCTAATTGCCTAACACGTAATTCTTCTTGATAACATACACTAAGAGAGGAACACTTCACAAAATGTTAGATTAATACCAATGGAACAACTAATCAGTATCACATTCTTTATTTTTTTTGTTCCAAAACATATGGTAAAGTAGAATGCATGAAATATATTTTGTGCAGCTTTGTCTTGCCCAATGTAGATTTTATATTTTTACAAATAAAATTTTTCTCTTTGAAGGAAAGCCCTTTCTGTAAAAGCACCTTGAAAAATCACTGGCCCAGAATATATGACTAGTAGTAGAAATTGAGAAGCTTGTAAAATGCAAATTTTATAAGCACCAGGAAGTAAAGTGTTGAGTTAGGAGAAAGGCCAAAATTATTTGGAAGCTCTTAACATAGGGGAAATTATAATCACAACCACAGAAACTAAGATGACCATATGTTCATGTCTTTGGAATGAGTTATTCTATTGATTCCATAAGAACCATATAGAGAGACAGAAACAGTAGATTTCAGCACGATACTGGAAATGCATCAAGCCAAAAGCTGTAGGGGAAGGACCCTGAGATTTAACAGTATGAAGAAACAATCAGGCTGCCATTTCTTTCTCCTCTGAAAAAGATCATAGAACTATGGGGACAAAAGTGTACACAGATCCTACAGATCTGATTTCAAATCCTGGGACCACCATTTAGTAGCGGTGTGATCTAGGTAAGGTTGCTAGCTATAGTATACGATGCTCAATTCAATTTGAATTTCCAATAACCAGTGGAAAATTATTCAGTGTAAGAATGTCTCAAATATTACATGGAATATACTTACACAAAAAAAATCATTGTATACCTGAAATTCAAATTTACCTAGTTATCTTATATTTTTATTTGATAAATCTGCAATCCTAGACCTAGGCAAAATATATAATATCTCTAAGTCTGGTTTATCTAATTTATAATAAAGTAGCTATAATACAAAATGGGACAGAAATTATGAGGATAAGCACACACATGTGCACACACATGCACACAGACTTTATGTGATATGTAAAAGTATTTGGACAATAGAAGATGCACGAGAATTATTCTAATTCTTACTTAAACAAGCACTAATCTCACCATGTAATCATAAAATGACTCTATTTTTCCTCCCCTTACACCTTAACACTTATTCTTTGAGGCTACTCCTTCCTCTTAGTTTTGATAAAATTTAGGTAAATCCCATCATCATGTGGTCAATTCACGGTAGCATTTATTCAGGCAGTAATTAAATATCCAGATCATTCAGTAGTTTTGACATAGATCTTGATTTAAAATTCAGATCTTTTCTCTTTCCCAGCTTGGTTCTGCCTTAGGTAGAAGCTGAGTATGATGGACTTCATTTTTTTTTTTTCACCATTTGTTTTCTTTAAAACCTTTTCCTCCAGATTGAGAACATGGTTTCTGACAAAACTAAGTTATGTGCAATGGGAGGGAGGTAAGAGTGAGGGGTAGGAATATTTGGGAAAGAGAAAAGGGGAGGATGAAATATATTATTTTACTGGTTACTGTTATGTATGGCCCATTATATGATATTACCTTAATTTAGTGCCAGCTTCCTGACTTCCAATATTTTTGAAGTAGAAAATTCAACTTCTGGCATATTTTGAGGCATTAAGATATTGAATTCTAAGGAATAGTAAAGTTTAATTAATTTAAACAAAGACTAGATAGAAGAAGATGTCTTAGCTTGGGCTACTATAACAAAATATCATAAGCTGGGTGGCTTAAACAATAGATATTTATTTCTTGCAATTCTGAAGGCTAGGAAGTCCAAGATCAAGGTGGCTGCTGGCTGATTTATTTCCTGGTGAAGGCTCTCTTCCTAGCTTGGAGATGGCTGCCTTTTCACTATATCCTCACATGGCAGAGAGAGAGAGAGAGGTAGAGAGAGAGTGCAAGCACTCAGGTCTCTTGTTGTCTTCTTAAAGGACACTAATCTCATTATGAACATCTCAACCCCATGACCTCATCTAAATCTAATTCTCTCCCAAGACCCCGCCTCCAAATACATTGGGGGTTACGGCTTCAACATATGAACTTGTGAAGAACACAACCATTCAGTCCATAACAGAAGAGATTTTTAGTCAGCAGCAGAGCATAAATAAAGGTATTCCAAATTTTCAGTTTGGTATCTTCTTATAATCAAATTCAAACAGGAAATCTGGTGAGAAAATGAATGACAGATTTTACCCATTCCTTTGCTGCAGCCCTCTTGCAAAAAGGAGAAAGAGTGTTTCTGCTCATTAAAGATTTGCTAACTAACTGCAGGCATGTAAGTGTGAACGTGTAAATAGATAAATGAAAGGATGGATGATTCAGCCATTTAGGCTTAAAATTAAATAAAAATAAATTAATTAATATTTATTTTAAAATATTAATTATAGAAATTGTTTTTACCTGTAAAACATTTTAAACAAAACATTATGCTATATTGTATTGTATACATATTTTTTGCCACATCTCTGCAAACGTTATCTTCTCTTCCTATATTTGTTCAGTTTGTTTTTCCTCTCAGGTAAATTAGCTTTCTTTGACCTCGATACTCAAACTTATCTTGTTGACATCCTCCTGCACTTCAACTTGTCAGGTTATTAAAATTTTATCCTATTCTCCAAGGTGCTAACAATCTCATCCAAATTAATGTTGTCAGTAATTTAATGAATAAGCTTTCTATTCCAGAATCCCCAAACTCTGAATACATTTCTCACAATAAACATCTACCTGAATACCAGAAGAATGACCTTTAATCAACACAAAAAATGACAATGTGTAGTTAACACCTGTAAAGCACATAGGTTAGTTATTTTCTCTAGTAAATGAAACAAATATAGGTTGAACCAAGCTCAATCTCATTTAAGACCTTTTATTGCCTGAGGCTTTTATCATCAATTATATTTTGGTTTATGCAAGAACTGAGCTTTTGAGGCTGTCCTTATTCACTTCGTTAAACAGATGCACTTATAGGTTGCTTTAGGCACTTAACAAAAAGACAAAATCAGCCCTCAGTTTACCCAAATTAATGAAAGGTAATGATTTAAAAGAACAGGGAATTTGGAAAAAAAATGGTTGTTGTATTATACAGAAGTCCAAAACTGTATTTTTTAAAAATAATGTCACAAATTACTTTCATTGTATGAATATATAACCACTAAACCCTAGAAATATCCTGGAATCACATTATAGATTGGATGATACTAAAAATGTGTGTACAAATTAGAATTAGAGGCTTGACTATGCCTTACTGAGCTCAAGTATTCTGAAACTGGAGAAGGAATTTATAAAACCATATAAGGATAAATTTTGATGCTGCAAAATTCATAAATAGAAAAAAATGCAATTCTGTAATAAACATATTTTAGAATTCTTAAGAAAGACATGACATTGAAGAACAATTTTTAGGAAAAAGTTATTAGTTAATGAGAAAGTAATAACTTATACTTCTATAGATTAAAAAAATTTTAAAACTATTACATCGTGAAAAAATATGCACATGAATAAAGTGGGTGTGTAAGTGATCTTGTATCCTTGAGAAGATTAGGGTAAATGACCTCTGGTGTTTCAACCAGAGGACACAAGGCTAATGTTTTATGATTAGTAGAGAAAGGACAGTTTAGACAGTTGAGATAATATTCATAATCATAAATTGTGGATTGTTGAAAGATCATCTTTTAAAATTTTTCCTTCCTCATTTCCTACTGAACCTTTGAAAGTAGATTGGAAAAGATAATTATAAAAAATTAAATTTCTAAAAACTGTTCTTTTGTAACTTGTGTGAGTCTACTTATATATTAGCTTTAAACACCAATGAATCATTCCACAAACACTATCCACTTATTGAGCTGTGCCAGATTATAATTGGAAATAGACAAAAGCAGGTACTATGTAATAAAAATGAAAAATAATAAAAGTTGTACAACCTGATTCATATATTTATGAAGCTTAAAGTCAAGTGAATTGAGATAAAATTTTGAAGTAAGTATGAAAAAATTAAGAAAAGAACCCTTATGACTCTAGTTTATGTAAAGGAAAATGTCCTGTAGTCACCTAGAGCAGAGAGGCAGACTGCCTTCATTCACTTTCTGGCTCATCCATTTACTGGCTGTGTGATCTCAGACTAACTTACTTAGCTTCTCTGTGCTTCAGTATACCTCATCAATCTGGAAAGGACTCAGGATAGTGGCTGTAATCTTGAAGTATTTGTTGTTGTTATTATTAATATTAGTTATGAGCTCTTATAGTTTGTTTTATAAAGTGGTTGAAACTAAATACTGTAAGTGGAAATGTTGAGTCTCTGAAAAGTCATTTGTAACTGGAGTGAAGTCTTTCGTTCAGAATGTGAATTTGATTTATGAGAAAAACTGAAATGCTGGATGTATGAGAGGGAAAGAATGAAAATGAGAGAATGGCAAATTGCTTTAATTATATTGTTTCTAATTGTAGCAAGAACACTAAAGACTACCTTAACAAATTTTTAAGTGTACAATACAGTATTGTTAACTTTAGGTGCAATGTACCTTTTAATTTCAGAATATTACAGGGGTACAAATGCTTTGATTACATGGATTGTTTTTGTACTGCTTGAGACAAAGTTATAAGTGTGCCCATCACCCAGATAGCATATTGATTAATTTTTAAAGTAGTTTAATTCAAAACACTTTCAAAAATGAAATTTCTAAAGAAATAAAAATAATCTATATGTGTATACAGTAAGACAAAACAAAAAAATATGAAACTTTATATTGATTTTCTGAACATAGGCAGAATAATTATTCTTGGGACATGTGCATGTCTTTATAAATGCCTTAGCCACATTTGTCTCTAGAACTGTGTCACCGATATTTTTGATATTTTTCTGAAGAATGTATTTTTCAAAATATGGGCGTATTATTTTTAACTTTTTTAGAAAAAATTTTCTGAAACATTTTTCAACTTTATTTTATTATTGATAGATTTGAAATTATTGACATCTTTTATTAATCCTTCTTGAAAGATTATATTTTAATTAAGATAACATTCTCCCCATAATAGCTGATGAAATTCTGCTAAATGTAAATTTTTTTTTTTTTATTTCAGCTTAAGTTCTGACTCAGGGGGATGGGGGTGGGGGCGGGGATGGTTGTATACCTACATGATGAGTGCGATGTGCACTGTCTGGGGAATGGACATGCTTGAAGCTCAGACTCGGGTGAATGGGAGGGGCATGGGCAATATATCTAACCTGAACTTTTGTACCCCCATAATAAGCTGAAATAAATGTAAATATTTTAATTCTAAATTTATTATTAAATTTTATAAATATTTCAGCACAATTATTTTCACAAATATCTGTTGCAAACAAAATTCTTCAAATACCTTGTCTCTATTAATGGGCCTTTTAAATGTTACAAAATATATAGATGCTGCAAAATCATAGGCTTTTTCAATTTCCTTTCAATCAGGTTCAAGTTATAAATTTATCCAATTAAAACAGCAGTTTCATTTTAGGATCTTAGTGGGATCAAATATTAAAGTTTAATACAGTTTCAAAAGTAAATCTTGTACATCATGAGTTCTCATTATTAATTCCTTCAGTTTCTTCCTTCTCTTAAAAAATACATTTCAATATTTTCTTATTTGCAAACTTTGTTTTCAATAGTTATAATTTCTAAAAGATTCAAAATCGGAAGTTTTGGGGCCTTCTTTCATTGATTACTTTGATTAAACATTTCCAACTGATTATAAATAAAATGCAACCAACATTCATGAACTCTTTAAATATTTAGTATCATTGTTATAACACCATTGATTTAGAAAGTAGTTCTTCAAAGGCTAAAACACTTCTAAAATATGTTTGATAATGAAGCAGCAAAGAGAGAAAGCACTTGGCATGTCTTTTTTTTAATTTAATATCAAGTTTATCACAGATAATTTTGTGGTTTACTCTATGATTATATTTAAAAAATTATAAATTTTCAAAATTTCAGCTTCTATTTAGATTGATAGAATAGTCCAAGTTAGATAGTCACAGTCATAGATTATACATACACTTCCAAGTATATTTCTTACCTCACTTTCTTCTAAATGAATAAAAAAATAGTTCCATGAAGAAAGATGACTCTACCAAAATATGTGTTCATGACATTAGAGAAAACATATATAAATTTATCTTCAATGCTGACCTTTTAAATTGAATTTGGAACATTCACATAATGTCAAATATTTCACCTTTGAAAAACTAAAGCCCAAAAATCTTCATTTGTTTACATAAATTAGATGAACACAAATCAAATCTTTATTGAATTAACTTCAGTGATTTTCTGTTTAAAATACCTAATGACACGTACGTAAAACTACTTTCTAAGTTCTTCTGCTAATGGAGCCTACACATGAATAGTTATTGCTTCATTTTTTATATGTGTAAAGGAAATTGTTAATGGACACAATTAATTTAGAACATCCTAATTATGGCTGTTCTTCATCATTTATTAAATACTCAGATACACATATACACACAAAGGAATTTAAGTGTTTACATAACATTTTCTATGTTCAGCCCTGCAAATTTTGAGATGTCATGGAATTTAAAACTGCTTGAAGATTAAAACTCACTTAAAATGGCATTAAGTAAGGTGCCTTTTCTTTTTGACTGTTGATTAGTGAGAATGACTTGGAATAGCATACTGGCTGAAAGCCTACTTATGTGTTTGCGGAAACCTCCCCACATATGAGTAAATGCCAAAAGTATTGATAGAATTTGTTTTCTTTTCTTACTATAGACTCCATGCTAAAATAATCATTTCACACCTTTTTGAAGCCATATATATCCTTGTATATATAATTTTAAACTTATTCTTTCTGGAAGATAGCTGCTGAGAAACATTTCCTTGTTTAGTTTCACAGTGTCACAGTCTGTCATCTAATCATCATCATATCTTACTCTAAAAGAGGAAAACACATTTAATCTTTGAAACAACCTGAAACCTATAATCAATTTCAAATGGTAGATGATTCAGGTCAATTTCGAGTGCTGAATGGCAGCCTTATTTTGTCTCTCTGTTCTTCCCCCTCCCCTTGGGTTGTCAATTCCTTTTTTTTTTTTTTTTTTTTTTGTCTTTTGTGCTAATTTTAAATGAAGTGTACAATTGTCTGTAACATATTTTGTGTTAAAGCTCTGTGAAATATTTCATTTTACTGTATCCTTCCAAAGCCAAATTACTTATGTCAGGCAGAAATTAGCATCTACCTCTTTTTATACTGCTTAGGTCAGTGCTTTTTGGTCATTTGCTTTGCCTCTTCAATTTGGTGTTGTACATGGAATTTGACTTCACAGCTTCAATTTTTTCAGAACTGTTATACATACTTTTTGCCCAGAATTTTTTTCAGGTGAGCACTGTATTTCATTTTCATAATCTGTACATTGATGGAAGTTAGATTAGTTGAGTCTTAGGTCCTATCTAGCTAAAAAAGGAAGGAAAAAAAGAAAGGAAGGAAGGATGGCAAGGAGGGAGAAAGGAAGGGATGGAAAAGAAGAGAGAAAAACTAAAAGATAACAAAAGAGAAACCAAAACATGTAAATGTGCATTCTGAGTTACTAAAAGTGGAATCTATAATACATTCAACAAAACAGTACTTCTCTTAGGCCCAGGTAGTTCATGCCCTATCCCTCTCATTCAATTTTTTCAGAAGTTTTTCATCTGGACTATCAGGTCTCAAGTACCATTAAAAAAAGACTTCAAACCTGCTCCTTACTGGATCCTGGTTGATGGAAATGCCTAACTAGAAATTATCTGAGTTCCCAACTGGTGTCTGGGGACACTGTGTGGTCATCTGTGCCATCGGGGTGGGACACCCCAAACCCAGATTGGGACCTGTGTGAAAGCTGTACCCCCTTCTCCCCTTCTGGGCACTCTGTGACCCTCTACGACCCCTCCCCCACCAGCCAACTAACCCATTTTGTTGACCTGACACATGTAGGAGCTTGAGGTCTAATGTCCATCTATGTCACAGGCCCTGAAGCTGAGCCCTGGTTCTAGGAGCAAGCCTAGTAAGGGTCATTCCTCCTGCCTGGAACTTTTTTTCACTGCCAGAATGGTGCTGATGACTTGATTTAGGGTCTCTAATTATCAGTGGGCTGGCAATGAGTCAGAATCAGTCTGGCTATCCATATTTTGCCACCAATTACCAAGAACACTTGAACTATTGCCTCCCAGTGGCTTCACTGTGATGTTACTTCAGGTCTACAGCACCATGGGGCAGAATTCTTTTACCTTCTGTGCCCCCAGACACTGGCCCCCAGGGTTTTCTCCCTACCTCCTCTACCATGTGTCAGGCAATCTTCCTGGATGGCTGTGACTCTTCCTATGGCTTATAAGATATTCACTTCACAATACCAATGAACCCTTCCCATAGGTTTTCTCTCTTGCTTCTCAGCTATGTGGTAATATCATGATCTCCTGGGTGAATCTTAGACATATCAGACAAGGGTGAGACAAATGCAAATGGTCTCTTTTGCAAATTGGTCTGCTTTTCTCTTCCCATCCATGGGCCTCTTGCTTATTCTCCATGCTATTGGCATATTTGAAAGGCAGAAATATGGTCACCATTGGAGATCACATTCCATACTGAAGTGACTGCAGCTTAAAATGTTCAAGAGAATAAGGCAGGGATGAAGGATGCGTTATTCATGTTTACACTACAAAATCCCCATTATTAAGTTTAACATAATAAAAAAATGAATTATCATTTACATTTTCCTGCACAATCTGGGTAAGACTTGCATTTGTTATCATCAATGGAATATGGTTACTGTCTTTGAGAGTCACTAGAGTGGCAGCATGACGGATGAAGCAGTCATAAGAAATGATGTAACTAATCAGCATTAAATAAAATGTATTAGATAAATCTTGAGGCATGGAGATCTATACTTCTTCAGTATAAACAGTTTCCAAAAAGTCATGTCGTAGATAATTGCATCATCACCAACTTTCTCTTAGAGCTGAGATATGAAGTTAGAAAGAAATGATACATTTATCAATAAAGTAGGTAAAGACATGGTTGTTCCCAGACTTCAATGTGCAGAGTTGGTGCCTGGACTGTGTGAAGGATCTGATCTCCATTTCTACTAATAAAGCAGAAAAGCAAAATAAGGAATTATCTCTTTTCTACCCATTATTCTTTCATTATTCTAAATCCTCAATAAATTACTATACTGCATATAGACCCATAAATTTTATGATATATTTTAAAGTCAAATTGTATATATTGACAGGGGCCTCACAGCGTAAGGCATAATAGGAAGGCATGTATACCATATAAATGGTTTATCCTTAATCATGCCTTTTTTATTAGTCTGAGTCTAGACTGAAATTCTAGACATCCAGTTGGATTTAACGTATTTCTGGGAATTCCAGATAATCCTTACTCTTGAGAAGAATCACACTGAATATTACTAAAATGTCCCTGTTAGGCATCAGTGTCATTTTTCTTATTACTCTAATTATTGGAAGAAAGAGAACTTGGAATTTCATTAGAAACTTCTGACCTTATTCACTTCTGCATATCTAGAACAATATCCACCTGCACTGGAAATTCATCAAATGTTCATGGATGGTATTATGAACAAATTAAAAACAAAATTGAACATGGGTAATGAATGAATTTTGTCTTTATTTTAATATAATGTTTATACTGCCTGGTTATTTCTTATAATGCACTGTGTTCAATGAAACCAGGAAAAATGTATTATTTCAATGCAAATAATTAGTTATACTACCTAGAATCAGAGCATTTTTGTTTTTCTAATATGCAGAGACTTCCTGCTGAGGGTATTCCAACCAAACATAAACTCTCTTTTTGTTTGTTTGCTTTTATTTTTCCTTTAATGTAAGATATGTTTTAAAACATGATTGACTCAGAAACTATCAGATAGAGGAGAGAGAGGGGAGAGAGAGAGAAGGAAATTGGAGGGTGGGTTATAGATATTCAACAGGATGCTAGATGTCCATGTTTGAAATAGGAGCAGAAATGGAACCCGTTAGACAGTATAAAATACAGACTTTTGTTCTTTCAGATGTGTGGGTCCCTTCAAAGAACCATCTTCCCTAAGGCTGGCTGTTAGTGTTGTGTAGAACCTAAGACAATTGATTATGTTGCATTAATTTGACAATCAAAAGATGCCTCTAACTCAAGCTACAAATACTTGTAGTGAGCATCTAATTTACAATTTTGATCATATTCCTGTTCTCTGAAAGTATTCATGAATAGTTAAAGGTACAGTAGGATTCCCCTGAGCTTTGCAGCTTTCATTTTATGAGAGGCAATGAAAAAGGGTGGCTGGAGTTACTCTATTAAGAAGATCATACAATGAAGATCTGAGATTTGGGAAGAAGTTGGGAATGTGGTCAGGGCATGGGTTTTGACCAACAAAAAATATGACACATACATGGCATAGAAGGCAGCTCAGTCTAATTAAACACAAGATTTAATTTTAGGAGACTTGAATCTATACTTCATTCTGCTGCTGACTTTGGAAAATCGCTTCACCTTTCCAAACCTTAGTTTTCTCGTTTTTGAAAAGACAAGAGGGCAGAAGGGTTGCATTAGGTATATAAACAATTACACTTCTAAAATGGATTCAGTGTTATGTCATCTTTTCAAAATTTTGCCTGATATTTTCCAAAGTCATTCTTGTTTATCACTTAAAGTCAACAAAAATAGCTGAAACTTTTAATATGAAGTTTAATAGAATGGAAGAACATCAATGCAACTTTAATTAAAGGTGAAATTATTTGCACATGCTAATGCATACAAACAGTGAAATATTTCTGAGTTCAAGCTACAAGATGAAAGGGAAAAAATAAAAAAAATTCCAAAAGGACTGTTCATTTCATCTATGTTATTTCAAAAAGAAAGTCAAGGAATTTTGGAGCTGTAAGAAAAGTTCAAGATAGTAGCAAGCACTTTATTCTGGGATAGCCATTGCAAACTATGTAAATATTGCTTACATTTGTAGTATAGTAAATTGTATTCAATATGTTGATATAGAATATTTGTTTTCAGTCCCAGCATAGTGCCTATATAGAGACACTCAATATATACTTATGAAATAAATGAATAAATGCATTAGAAAGAGTAAATCTACAAATGGTTAAAACTTTGATTCACTCATATATTCACACAATGTTGAAAATATTTGGGTAACAGATTGATATTTAGGTTTGCCCTGGATCCTTTTCAGAATGTAAACTTCAGAAGTATTGCTATTGAAATGTCTGTGTTTTATATACCAATTAAGCAAAAAAAAAGTATTCAGTAAATATTTAATAAGAATATTATAGGCAATGAGGAAATAAAAACAGTAATGCTCTTTTCCAGTAGCAATAGTATGAAGTATGTTCAGGATCTAGTCCCTATCAATTATTCCAAGATTAAGAAGCACATCAAGAGAATCATTGGCAAACTCTACCATTTCTTACTGAAAAGTTTGTCATCATGGACAGACCAAGCCAAGAAGCAAGAGAGCAGATGGTGAAATCGCAAGTATGAATAAATTCATATCTCTCTCTAGCATCCTAAGCCTGAAGATTTGGATATGGACCAACACATACTATTGTTGGCTCAGTGAGGAACAAAAATTATTCAGCAATCATCACAGTCAGGAATAGAATCCTGGAGAATAATCCTGGAGTAACACTTCAGCTATCTCCATTACAAATCCTTCATGGTCTTTAGAAGGCCATTTGTAATGCCAGGAACCTGCCAATGCACTTAAAGTTAGCTCCAACTTCTAAAGAAGCCATTGGCAGAGCCATTCAAAATATTTCCTTTTTAAATTTTCCTTTTTAAATTTCCTACTCATCTATCACCATAGGTTATTTTGAGAATTAAATTAGGTAGTTAAATAAGATTACTTTGAAAGATGTACAATGCTATTCAAGAGTTATTTATTTATACTTTTATCACAAGTTCATCAATTAAACCCCCATTTTTTTGATAATGTCCTAAAAACTGCAAATGTTTTTCACAATGGAATAGATTAGAGTGGTGATGCTTGCAGAAATGTGATTTTCTCTTTCTTTCAAAGAAATAGTGGTATAGGTAAAAATTTCCAATATTTTTAAGTATATTATAAAATTTAAAATGTAATATATCACCAGACAATGTAATTAAATTTTAAGTTGATTATTTTGGACAATTTTATCGATATTATGTGAAATAACTCAGTATCTTGACTCGTTGGATTTGACGATACAGAAATTACACATGAATTACTTAATTTAAGAGGGAACATAGTACAATAAGCTTGCAAGAATGAATTCAATAAATAATGATTGTATAATGAGGTTTCGCCTCATGGAAACCAGACCCATCAATGCAAAGTACATGACTTTAAAATAATTTGCACCTATAATCCTGTCCTTAAATTGGGAGCTGCCATGTAGATGGCCGAAAAATAACTTATCCAGGCAATTTTATCCAAAGAGATGGAAAACCTGGGGTTAGAGATTTTTCATTAACTAATGGATTTAATGATTATTAGCAGATTACAAATGATCTTGTTTACTATTTGTCAGATCCTGTGCTAGGGTGCACTGATGTAGTAACCTAAATGGTAGTTTAAAATATGGCTTTAAAAATTTGCATATCTATAAATGTATACATAAACTTTAGCATATTACTTTTTAATATTATAAAAATATTTAAAAACTATCAGCTAATTGAATGAAAATGTTTTTTTCATTTTTATAATCTATAACAATTTTGTTTTATTCATTCCTTACAATCTTAAATTGGAAATTAATCTTTTCTTCATTTCACAATATTACATGGGTACAAACACTTTGGTTACATAAATTGCCTTTGCACTGCCTAAGTTGGAGTTACAAGCATGCCCATCCCCCAGACAGTGTGCACTGCACCCGTTAAGTGTGAATTTACCCATCTTCTCCTCCCCCTCCCACCTGTTCAATATCCAATCAATATTACTTCCATGTGTGCACATAACTATTGATTGATTAGCACCAATTTAATGGTGAGTACATGTGGAGTTTGTTTTCCTCTCATGTCATACTTCACTTAAAGAATGGGATCCAGCTCCATCTGGGATATTACAAGAAGTAGTTCACTATTTTTTTATAGCTGAGTAGTACTCCATGGTATACATATACCACATTTTATTAATCCACTGATGTATTAATGGGCACTTGGGTTGTTTCCACATCTTTGCAATTTTGAATTGTGCTGCTATAAAACATTCGAGTGCAGACATCTTTTTTATAGAATATCTTTCCCCCCACCCTCCCGTTTGGGTAAATATCTCCATACTACTTTCTGTAGAGGTTGTACTAGTTTGCAGTCCCACCAGCAGTGTCTGAGTTTTCCTATCTCTCTGCATCCATGCCAACATTTGTTATTTGGGGACTTTTTGATAAGAACAATTCACACTGGAGTTAAATGATATATTATTGTGGTTCTGATTTGCATTTCCCCGATGATTAGAGACATTGAGCATTTTTTCAAATGTTTATTGGCCATTGGTCTGTCTTCTTTTGAAAAGTATTTGTTCATGTCCTTTGCCCACTTTTTAATAGGATTGTTTGAATTTTTCTTGCTGATTTTCCTGAGTTCTATATAGATGCTAGTTATCATCCTTTATTGGATATATAGCATGCAAATATTTTCTCCTATTCTGTAGGTTATCTATTCAGTCTAATGATGGTTTTCTTGGCCATGCAGAAGCTTTTTAATTTGACAGAGATCCCATTTATTTATTTTTGTTGTTCCTGTGATTGCTTTTGGGGTCTTCTTCATAAATTGTTTGTCTAGGCCGATGTCTATAAGAGTTTTTCCAAAATTCTGTTCTAGAATTCTTATGGTTTCATGCCTTAGGTTTCAGTGTGTTATCCATCATGAATTGTTTTTTGTAAGAGGTGAGAGGTAAGGATCCCATTTCAGTCTTGTGCATGTGGCTATCCAATTTTCCCAGCACCATTTATGAAATAAGGATTCTTTTCCCCAGTGTATGTTTTTGTTTGCTTTGTCAAATATCATATGGCAATAGGAGGATGGTTTTATATCTGGGTTCTCAGTCCTGTTCCATTGGTCTATGTCTCTGTTCTTCTGCCAGTACCATGCTGTTTTGGTTACTATAGCCTTGTAGTCTGGTATGTTGAAGTCTGGTAGATTGATGCCTCCCAATTTGTTCTTTTTGCTTAAGGTTTCTTTGGCTATACAGGGTCTTCTCTGGTTCCATATGAAGCATAGAATTATTTTTTCTAGATCTGTGAAAAATGATGTTGGTATTTTAATGGGGATTGCATTGAATCTGTAGATCACTTTGGATACTATAGACATTTTAACAGTGTTGATTCTGCCAATCCATGAGAATGATATAGTTTTCCATCTGTTTACATCCACTGCAATTTCTTTTCTCAGTGTTTCATAGTCTTATGCCCAAAAACTTGAAAACATTGAGGAAATGGAAAAATTCTTAGACACACCCCACCTCCCTGGGCTGAATCAGAAAGAAATAGAATTCCTGAACACACCAATATCAAGCACTGAAATATGCAGCAGCAATAAAAAATCTTCCAAAAAAAAAAAAAAAAAACAGTCCTGGACCAGAAGGGTTCACACGTAAATTTTACCAAACCTACAAAGAACAGGAACTTATACTGCAGAAAATATTCCACAATATTGAAAAGGAAGGAATCCTCCCCAACTCATTTTATGAAATCATTATCACCTTGATAACAAAGCCAGGAAAGGACATAATAAAAAAAAGTATAGAGAAATATCCTTTATTAATGTAGATGCAAAAATTCTCAATAAAATCTTAGCAAACCGGATTCAATTACACATCAAAAAAATAATTAATTGTGACCAAGTGGGCTTCATCCCAGAGAAGCAAGGATGGTTCAACATTTGTAAATCTATAAATGTAATTGACCATATAAATAAAAGCAAAAACAAAGTCCTCTTAATAGATGCAGAAAGCATTTGACAAAATTTGCAGCCTTTTATGAGAAGAACTCTTAATAAAATAGGTATAGATGGGACTTACCTCAAAATTATTAAAGCTATATATGACAAACATACAGCCAACATCATACTGAACTGGGAAAAATTGAAACCATTCCTGCTTAGAACTTGAACCAGACAAGTTTGCCCACTATCACCACTTCTATTCAACATAGTCCTGGAAGTCCTTGCCAGAGCAATCAGACAAGAGAAGGAAATCAAAGGTATTCACATGGGGAAAGAAGAGGTCAAACTATCGCTCTTTGCTGATGATATGATATTATATTTAGAAAACTCCAAAGATTCAACCAAGAGAGTCCTGGAATTGATAAATGAATTCAGCAAAGTCTCAGGTTACAAAATCAATGCACACAAATCAGTAGCTTTCATATACACCAATAACAGTCAAGCTGAAAATCAAAGCAAAGGTGCAATACATTTCACAATAGCATCAGAGAAAATAAAATATTTAGGAATATATTCAACTAAGGTGGTAAGAGACCTATATAGGGAAATTAATATTGAAGGATCATTTTGGGGTAATTTCACAGTATTTATTTTACCTAATCAAATACAATGCCAGATCTGACAATGAAAATTTCATGAATTATTTTGTGATTTGTGTTAAACTACACTGGTACAGAGTCAATCCATTGTACAATGGCACATTCATATAACATTTTATAAAATATCATCCATGTAACAAAAACCCATTTGTATGCCCTAAATGCATTGAAATAAAAACAAAACAAATAAACAAAAACAACAAAATAACTATACCAGACACTGTGCTAAGCATAGACATAGAGAAGATATTGCCCTCGAGAAGCTTACAGCTAGTTGGGAGGTAATTAGTTTAACAAGGTAGTTTGAAACATCTAAAGTTAAGCATGGGAATTTTGAGACATACAAGTAGGGTAATTAATGATCAATGGTATCTCCATCCACATTACTATTTAAATGGTAAACTGACCCATCAGGATATGACATTAAATAAAAATGAGGTTTGCTTAAGAGTTCTCAGTAGGAGTGCTTATGACTTTAATGCATAAATGATTCTTTCCATCAGTGATATTTGTCCTCTGCATATTTGCGTTGACATTAGATTTCTTTATTTGATTTGATTTTTTTTCCACAAGATTGGAAATCCTTCCCTTTGGCTGTGCTGAGAAATTATTATTGAATGATCTTTGCCCATTAAAAAAATAGGTACAACTGAATTTCTTACTACTTTGTCATTTTTCCAAAATCTTTTTATTTCTGGGAAGATAGATACCTATAAAAATACAATATTTGCCCATGGCCAAAGACAATTTGAGCTTGATTGAATGAATATAGGAATGTGCCATTCGATACATTCAAAATATTTTCTAGATTCCTTTAAATTCACACTGCTGGGAAAAATAATATATAACACTTTTTCTCAACTTACAAAATAAACAGAATAAGAGAAATATTTTAATTGATGGTATATTTTCATTTTCAATATGCTTCCCTAGAATAGAAATGAGGATTTTTCTTCCTTTTTTTGATTATTTAGACATTTAATTATAAATCCTTGCCTATGTATGGGAGTGTGTTTGTATCATAGTATATATTACCACACACATATATACACAAACACATTGTGCTTGACATGAGTGTGTCAGACAATATATTATTGACAAATTAGCATAGCTCTAACTCACTTGAATGTTAAAATGCTTTATCAATAGTATATTAAAGTATTCAAATTTGTTCCTTTAATCATTCAGTCAGACAAATTGCATTGACCATCTAATTGGTACCAGAATTAAGTTAGATTTCGTGCAAAGACCAATAAGAATCAGGCTTGCTCTTCCAAGACCTTATCCTCTTAGTTATAATAGTAAATGAGGATGTTATAGTGTATTGGTTTTATAGAGGTTAAGGCATAAATGCCTGAGCATTTTGGAGATCTCATAGATATTTATCTGACTTATTTCTTAAATATTGACATATTTTACATATATCCACAATACATTCTAGTTTAGCAAATTTGCTAAGATGGCTTAGATCCTTTGTTTAAAGAAAAATAATTTAACAATAGAGCTTGGTAGCTCTTCTTGTTTCTACTTTCTCCACTTCTTCACCAGAAGTAACTACTCCCATGAGGTTATGTGCAATATTTCCTCACTGATTTTAATATTTTATCTGTGTATGTATATATATAAACAACATATATATTATATATATTTTAAAATATTCATAAGTGCTCTCATATTCATCTTCTTCTGCAGATTACTTTTCATTCAACATTATAATTTTTATATATTCATGTTAATACAAGTAGACTATATTCATTCATCTTAACTGATGTATAAAATATGCTATATACCATATTTTCTTTATCCACATGTCTAATAACATTTAAAATTCTCTGTTACTATATTACTGTAAATAAGGATTCAATGAACATCATTTGGCATGTCTCATTATGCACATATTTAAACTTTTTTCTAAAATGTATATTTAGAAACGGCATGGCTGGATCATATGATGTGCATCATCAGCTATCCTAGATATTGCCAAATTGTTTTCCAATTTTAGATATCACTTAGCATTGCCCACACTTTTGATATTCACACAGCTTTTAATGCTGCCAATCTGATAGGTTTGAAATGAAATGACATTGTTTTAACTTGCATTTCCCTCAATAGTAATGTGGTTGAGCGAATGTTCTCATGTTTGCTGCCAGTCTGATTTCCCTTTCTGTAGATTATCTGTCCATATGTTTAGAATGATTTTTTTCTATTGTTTTTCTCTGTACAATGCAAATGTTGATTCATTGTGACATTTATGCATGGTCTTACATTCAGAAAATGTTTATTTTTACACTATGGTTATAATTTTCTTAATCATATAAAAGCTACATATTTTAAATTGCTGTCATTTTTATAAATCTATTTTATGAATTTTTATGAATTTATAATTTTAAATATTTTTTCTCATCATATTATTATGAAGATATTTTCTTCTAAATTTTCAAGTTTGTTTTTTATACATAATCATTAATCTATCTAGAATATATACATGTACAAGTCAGGTATGTAATTGTATGTGTGTTGATAGTTAAAAGGTATGAACTTTTTTCTCTTGTTTTTTCCCCAAACTGGGTAGCCAATTGTCCAAAAATAGTTTAAAAAATAAATCCTACATTCTTCTTCTGATTTCAAATGCTCATTATATTTTCTATCAAATTCTATATATGCAAAGATCTGGTTTGAAAAATCTTAACACTGTTCCTTCTACCTACATTTCTTTTTCTATTCCACTGCAAATACCACACTATTTTAGCTATTATGGACTTCATTGATTTCAAGTATACCTTTCTTTCTTTTTTCTGAAAAATTATTATTTTGATTTTCCTTAGATATTTTCTTTATTATAAATGTTCCTTCTCTTAAGCATCTTGAGATTTTTACTGGAATTGAACAGTTGAGAATTTATTGAGAATTTATTGAATAATTATAATATTGAGTCTTTATATCCTTTCATATTGCATCACTTTATTTATTTGAGTTTTTCTTTTATATCCTTCAGTAAAGTTTAGCTAATTTTTATCTAAATGCCCTGCACATATTTTGTTAAAATTATTGCTAGGTACATATAGTGAATGAGACATTTCTACTTTTTAAATACTATTTCTAATGAGTCACAGCTAGCTTAAAGGAATAAAATTATTTTTGCTGTATTTTTCTCTGTTTTATATCTTTAAAATTTATTATTATTATTTGTATTTTCTTTCTTCTTTCCAAATCTTACATTTTAAAACACTGGCTGGATGTGGTGGCTCATACCTGCAATCCCAGCATTTTGGGGAGGTCAAGAAGGGAGGACTGCTTGAGCCCAGGAGTTCAAGACCAGCTGGCTGAAAGCCTACTTATGTGCTTGTGGAAACCCGCATATAAGTAAATGCCAAAAGTATTGATAGGCCACACAGTCTATTCTACCCTTACTGCAATGCTATGGCTGGTAAAATTAATTTATTATTAAGGAACTTGGGATTCAGAAAGTTAGGAAAAATAGTAAGCAAAAAGACTCACACTTGAACTCTGTTATTGTTAATTTTTTTCTTTTCTTCTCTCCTGTATAAAAAACCTGGCTCATGTACAGTTGACCCTTGAACAAGGCAGAGGTTATGTATAGTCGAAAATCCATATATAACTTTGATTATCCCAAAACTTAACTACAAATAACCTGTTTACCAGAAGCCTTACATAACATAAATCATCAGTTACCACAATATTTTGTATTTTCTATGTATTATATACTCTATGCTTACAATGAAGTAAGCTAGAGAACAAACGAAAATGTTATTAAGAAATTCATATGGAAGAAAAAATAATATTTAGTATACATTAAATGGAAGTGGATCATCATAAAGGTCTTTATTCTTGTCATCTTCACATTTGAGTAGACTGAGGAAAAGGAGGAAGGGGTGGGGTTGGTCTTTTTGTCTCAGGGGTGGCAGAGGATGATGAGGTGAAGAAGTGGAAGGGGAGGCAGGAGAAGCAGGCACAACTGGTATAACTTTAATTTAAAAATTCCTTCTATAAGTGGACCAGTGCACTTCAAACCTATGTTGTTCAATGGTCAACTTTATTATACTCTTCTCTCATAGAGAAAACACTATTGGTTTGGTTGCTATATGTACTAACACGTAGCATTATAAGGCACATACAAATAAACAAGAGTTGTATTTCTAATCTTTTGCTCAATTTTAATAAATGCCCTTCCAACTACCTCATGGCCTTTTAATGTTCCTATGCAAAAGAGCATGAGTCTGTGTTATTAGAATCTCATGCTGTATTGCACTTATTATGAATTATAGTTATTAAAATTAACTGAAGCATGAGGAGATTTTTTATTTATAAAACTATAATTGTTTCCAACTTTATAACTCTTAAGGTATTCTAAATATACTTAAAAGAATTTGGACGTTTAAAAATGATAGACTTTCAGGTTTGTTAAGCAGAAAGTCTTAGAGCAAGAATTTATTTTCAAGCTCATTTCTGTGTTATTATGCGAAGGTATTAATATCAGCATTTTATCTGTTCTGTAAAGTACTGAAAGAATTAAAGTCAAGTCATGTAAGTAAGGTAAAACAGTTTTTTACCTTGTTGGGAAGATTTTGTTCTATGGTCTCAGTGGGATCTTAGAAAGAAGATGAGCGTGTTTCAGTGAGTGAAAGGCACATTGATTTTATGGCCCAGATACTGTATTTACCACTTGGCTTTAAGATGTCCTTAGGCTTAACCTCTCCAAGTTTTAATTACTCATAGGTAATAAAAATAAAGTAAAAATCTACAAATAAGTGTTAAATTGGGAGAAACACATTCAATGAACATAAATGTTGATACTTTTTGCTTCACATAGCTATCATGATCTTAGCGTTACGAAATGCCAAAGTGTAGTATAGGAGATGACAGTGATGTAATATCAAGGATACCAGGAAATTTATTTTCCCAACTTACAAGTTCACTGGAGATCACCCAATGTCTAGTAATCATTGCAGCGTTATCGTTTTGCCTTTTTACTTGCTTCCCAGACAAAACACAGAAGACTAAACAGATTAAACAGAGAAAGCTGAGTTGTTACAAGTCATTTACACCACTGTGTGAAGGCGGAAAGAAAGACATTAATTCAAAGGAAATGAAGAATACAACTTTGGGCCTTAATGTCCCCAGCTCGGGAAATTTGTATAGAAAGTATCAACATATTTGGCACAAAAGACCACTCTTGATCTTAAATTATAAGAAACTTATTAAGAGAAAAAATTTGACAAATACTGTGACAACAAATGACTCTGAATATCATTGAAAAATTTAACCTTAATATTATAAAAGATTTTTCATGTGAGTATTTCTCTCTAAATACTGTTTAGCTGCATCTCACAAGATTTGAAATAAAATGTATCATTATCATATCTTTCAGTTCCAAGCATTTCATAATTTCTCTGATTCTTTTCTTCCAAGAAATGTTTTAAAGTTTATTTCACCATAGGGAAGAGTTATAGCAACATCACTATGATGTGGGAAAGGTTTCTTCCAAAGTTAAGTTTTCATGTCAAAACTCACAACAGTTATCTTTTACAATGATCCAAGAAAGATCTATTTATTACACAAGTGGGCAGTCTCACTACTAGGAGGTGAAGGTGGAGCTCCTTGGAAGGAAGTCTGGAAAGAGCAAGTGAGCAGAATTATGCACTCTTTTGTGAAGGAAAAATACCACTGGTGGAAGATGTTTAAAAACCTTCCCCCAAGCCCAAGATTTGAAAGAGACAACAAAACATCAATGTTTGTGCATGTTTGTGTGGGGGCAATGTGGACAGCAATAGGGGAGGTGTTTTATCACAATGCTGGAGAGATTATGGACACAGGTGGGAAACAAGGCTTAAAGGTTGCTGGTACTAAATCACAATGTCAGTGAGAGATCTAGATTTTTCCTTTGGTCTTTATGTGTGTATTTTAATAACAGCAATATTACTGACTTAACAATATTAGCAAAAATAGTATTATGAATTTAATAAAAAGAAAATAAATACTAATTATACACCATTCAAATTATGAAGCAGAACCTTGCTCATATCTTAGGAATATTCTATGTACCCCTCTTCTTTCACTACCCAGTAATTAATTACTGTTCTGAATTGTATGGTAAGTATTTATTTAGTTTCTTTACTATCTTTTGAAAGTGTACATTATAAACATACTGTTTATTTTATTTGTATGAATTTCACATAATGGCATAATAATATATGAATTTTTATGTGGCTTGCTGCTTTTCCTTAACATTATATTTTTGAGGTTCAGCCACATCACATGCAACTGCAGTTTATTTATATCCTTTGCTATATATTATTCCATTACATGAGTGTAATTCTAAGCTTGAAAAACACTTTGTTGCTTACAGTTTTGAGCTATTTCTAAGAAAATTCTTTTTTTCATGTTTTGATATGAAACATGTTATGTGCAAGACTTTGTGATGTATTTCTAGGAGTGAAATTGCTTGGCATGGTGTATACATGTATTTATTTTTATGTAAAAATTTTGTCTGAAGTGTTTTTATTAGTTTACTCACACACACACACCCCACCACCATGACTACCACCACATAAGACATATATGAATGCTCTTGCTCCACAACTTCAGGAAAATACATCTTTTCTAAAAAAAGTCTGTTTTTAAAAAAGTCTATTTCAGTTACACAGGAAGAATAATTAAGGCGATATACTGTACAATGTGATAACTATATTTAATGTGTTATGTATACTTAAAAATTTTTAGGAGACTAGACTTTGGATATTTTCACTAAATATAAAAAAAGATAAGTAGGTAAGGTTTCAGATATGTTTGTTAATAGGCTTGATATAGCCATTCCATAGTGTATAAAAAGTAAAAAAATGAATTCACATAAACATGCCTTGGCTTTTGTGGGAATGGGAAAAGACAAAGATTGTAAATCAGAAAACTCATAAGCTAAAATTATATATGTAAATATCAAAGTTCACTGAATTAAACACTGGTGATTAATATTGCAAATGAAATTATAGCATAAGAATTTATACATAATTCTGGGAAACTGCCCTCCTCAAAAAAATATAGTCTTTATTCTACTTTTTATTCTCATTGAGAAGTTAAAAATGAATGTGTTTGATAGTACAGATAGAATTGATTTTGATTTTTTCTCTAGGTTAGTTTATTACAGTGTAAAGTAAATAAGATTTGTTAAAATGTAACAGGGGAATGGCCTGAAAAAGGAAAAAAAAATATTTTTTGCCTGTTTAAACCTCCCCCATTCCTTTTTGGAATTGAAACCTGTATCCCTGCCTTAGGTCTGTGGTTGGGGTGGCTGAGGGAGTGTCCTTTTTGGGAATTAAAACCTGTATTTCTGCCCCAGGCCAGTGATCAGGAGAGGCAGGAAGAGTATCCTTTTTCTTTGTACCACGGAAGATGGAAGATGGCTCAAGGGAATTATCTGGGGGAAGGTCACGGAATTGCCTAAGCTGAAGATGGGATGAATCAGAACCATCAACTATAGTTGAACAGCAATAGCCTGAAGCTGAAAACCTCCCCTATAAAAGCTCTACATTCTAGCACAGAAGGAGGATATTGGTACTTTAAGATGGGAGTCTGCCAACCTCCTCATTTGCCAGCAAATTAATAAACTTCTCTTTCCTTTTTCTTAAACCACTTGCCCTTGTTTTTCTGATACAAGCCTTGGGGACAAGTGCTGAGCTTTTGGTAACAAAAAGAGAATGTGGCAAACATTTGCAGAATGTCTGTAGCAACCATTTCTTTTTCATCTTTTCTTAATAGCATCCCAAATTTCACAGCTTTACTGTATGAGAATTCAATGACATCATAGTGCTTTGTTTTTCTTGTTTGTTGTTTTATTTTCTCATTGCTGTACTCCTCTTATCATTTAGTAGATATTTCATACTTAATGATTAAATTCATTGCTTTCAGACCTTAGGAAAGCTAAAGACATTCAGTGTAGACAATCTTTCTCACCATAGTAATTGGTCAGAAATAGATACACAACCAGACTCAGATACACCAGAAAAAATAGGACTAATAGAATTCAATCCCAGAATTTGGATAAGCTTTCAGAAAGAAGACATTTATCACTTCTCCTACTCAGACTAAGAGGGCAGTAAGTCCCATGAACTGCTGGCTTTTATCTTGGGAACAGAGGGGTAACCTTTCTGAGAATGTAATCAACATTTAGAAAGTGGAGCTAATACTGGAAAAGAGAACCTTTGTAATGGCCCCCTCATTTAAACTATAGGTAAAGTCCTCTCTCAGGAAAAATATACCCTTTGACATGATTGTTTGTAGTGGGCTTACAACAAATGATAATGACGCCTTATTAGGAAGTCTTCCTCATCTCAGCAAAGGGTGTCATTCACCAATAATCTGGGGGTTAATCTTTACTTATTCCTCTTCTCTCCATTTTCCAGTTCTAATCTAATACCAATTCCTATAAATTACTGTTATAAAATAAACTCCACTTATTATTTTTTTTGTGCCATTACTATCTCTTAACCAGCCTATGACAATAGATATACATTTTTTATTCCTATTCTGTTATGCCACCAGTCCATTTTCTACACTTTAGGAAATACACACTATTAAAATTTATCCTCCCTTCCCACCCAAGCATGCTTCAGCCTTTTCCCTGGATGCCTATTCCATTAAATTTGTGGCTAAATTTTTTATATAAGCTTATGAGTCTTATGCAATCTTTCTTCTACCCACCTTTCCAAATTTTTATTACTGTCCTTGGCATTTATTCGGCAGTAGTCAGTGCCCCCTTTCTGTGCTCAAACACAATGGACTCCTTCTCCTCTTGGCCTCTTCACTTACTATTTCCTTTGTCCTAAAATGTCCTCCCTGCTGGGACTACTTTATTCTCATTGCTCATGCCTCTCAATAGATGTCCATTCCTCAGAGAGGCCTCTCTTTACCAAATTTGTCTAAAGAGAACTTAAGCCTCCATCCAGGTTCTCTCTATCTCAATTCTTTTATAGCACTTATTATAATAAATAATTATCTTGTTTAGTTATAGGGGGCACTCATTTATGGCCTGTTAATTTCAAGAGAATTTAAAGATGATCAGAGCTTGCTCATTGATATTTACTCAGCTGTTGGCCCACAGAAAGTATTCAATTCATATTTTGCTGAAAAAAATGTTTATATAACATTATTTAAGTATGCAATATGTATGTTTGGGATGGGATAAAGAGAGTTGCAGGTGCCTGGTAATGTGGTGCTGCTGTGAGCTCTTCTTTGATAGTCTCACACACTTATCCAAAGGAGTAGAAATCTGTTGGTTATTGGCTACATATTTGCCTTTCAAATGACACATCCTTCTTGGTCATGCTTGATTAGATAAGGGTATTTAATTGGGCTGGGCTAAATATTTTTTTTTTATTCTTTATTGAGAATTTGCAGTGAGAGACACAAATGTGAAGTTATAACCTGCATTATATTAATAATAAAACTTCTGATTTAAGGTTTATGACATCATGTTGCTAATGTAATGGTGACTGACTTCATATTTGAAGTTTATCTGTTTAAATTTTTCTTAGATATTTTTTGAGCTATCTATAATCTCTTTCAATAAAATTTCATTTTTTTCTCAAAGTTTTATTGAAGTAGGTTTGTGTTGCTTTCAAATAAGAAAGTTCTACAAATCACAAAGGATGAATAGAAAAATCTTTACAAAATTTTTATATAAGTTTTTGTATGAAGAATGTTTAAAGACAAAGTAGATTCAACTACTAACCCAAAGAGGAGAAGGTATCTAAATATTTATGGATATTCAATATTGTTTTGAATATATCAAGTTATGTGTGAATAAAAATATCAAAGGAGATAAGCTAAATGAATTTATAAAAGTATCTGTACTACATTTGGAAATATAGTAAGTTAAGCCTTTTAGTTTGATGCTACTTAATTTTTTAATTTTTATTAATTGTTTAAAAGTTCTGACAATGTTATTTCATTGAGAGTTATTGCTAAGAAATCTGGAAATCTAATAATATGGACAGACTGAAGAAAATTAGATTAAGTTGTACAAATACAAGTTAATATGTCTAGGGCATTATAATCTGAAACACGTTACGTGAGATGGAATTGTTTGGAAAACAGTAATGCCAAAAAAATTTCCCTCAAGGATGATATGTAATAGGATCTTTTAGACACAAGCACATTATAATATTGTGCCAACTCTAGTGATTAGTTGGAATAATAGCAAGGGAAATCATATCATGGAGTGCAAAGATATGGTTTGCTTTTATGAAATGGGCAAGCAAAGGTAAGTAATAATAAAAAATCACTTGAGTTTATCTAGTATCATTCCTCTGAGGATATAGTATAATAACATAGTGATCCATATTGTCTTATCTGTATTATAAGAAAAAAGTAACCAACTTCATTAATAATTGGGAATTTGAGTCATAAAGTGAAAACTTAAGTGTGACCTCTTGATATGTTGATGATGTTCTCTTAACTATTATTATATTGCCTCCAATGACAATATGGCAGATACTTCCAAATGACAAAGACAAAATGGAAACACAAAATCTTTAATAATGATAAGAAAATCATAGGGTCATCCTTTATTAGTAAATTATGTAAAATAAAGAATATAATTCAATAAATGGAATCTAACTTGTACCTTACTTAAGATTTACCTAAGTGGATCAGCCCTTTGTTACTTCCATAGAATAATTAGGAATACTTACTAAAAGAAAAAAAAAGACATACAAATAAATCGTTAAGATGGTTTAAATATAAAAGATCAGCATAAATAGTGAAAAGGGGGCCGGGCGTGGTGGCTCACGCCTGTAATCCTAGCACTTGGGAGGCTGAGGCGGGTGGATTGTTTGAGCTCAGGAGTTCGAGACCAGCCTGAGCAAGAGTGAGACCTCGTCTCTACTAAAAATAGAAAGAAATTATCTGGACAACTAAAAATATATATAGAAAAAATTAGCCGGGCATGGTGGCTCATGCCTGTAGTCCCAGCTACTCAGGAGGCTGAGGCAGTAGGATCGCTTAAGCCCAGGAGTTTGAGGTTGCTGTGAGCTAGGCTGATGCCATGGCACTCACTCTAGCCCAGGCAACAAAGCGAGACTCTGTCTCAAAAAAAAAAAAAAAAAAAAATAGTGAAAAGGGAGGAAAAAATTTATTAATCTATTGAAGTAGCAAGAGGAAACTTATAATAAACAGTTTTTACCAGTAAAAAAACTAAAGCTTTATGTGCAAAGAGATGATGTGCATGAACCATGAACCTAATTTATAAATGGTAGGCAAGAGGAATTAATTTATTTTAAGAAATTAGAAATGTTCTTTCTGCTTGAAAAAGAGGTTTGAATGTAAGCTGTAAAATTTGTCTCTTAAATATGATTTTTAACAATTTAATGCTTTGAAGCTATAAACAATATGAAACATTTCTGAAATATAGACAAAGATACGGATAAATATAGATCTTTCTTTCTCCCTTTCATCCCATGATATCGAACTTGACTGTTTCCATGACTGTTACCATTAGTTTATAATATGAAAGCAGAGCTGTGTCTTTTATCTTTGTTTCTCTAGTATCTTGGAGAATATGTTTTGACACAGAATAGGGTCCAATAATTGCTAGTATCATAGATGAATATAATTTTCTTCCTTCTTAACTAATTTTATGTTGCCGCATATTTCCATTTTTTAGTGTTATGCTTCCAACAGATTCTAAGTTTGGAGAGGTATTTTCCCACCAAAATTATAACATTAATTTTATTTCCTTCTTTTTTATATTATTTAAATTCTTTATTCCATTTAGAATTTATTTTGTTGCAGGAAGTGAAATTCTCATTTTTTTCCATAACTCATGGTATGAAAGGATGATATCATACTTTCAAAATAATTTTTCTGACCCCTTCCCATTAAGTCATATCACAGTAAACTAAAACAAAAGATGAAGAAAGTGACAGATAAGGGGAAATGATAAAACTATAGCTTCCTTAATCACATGAAAGTCATTATCCCTTTTTTTGCATATGACTTTCTCTGAATGCCTCTTTAAATTGTAGATTACAACTTCCTGTTCACTTATATTTTAGTAGTAATGGTCTTTAATTAATAAAAAATCCATAACATTCTAAAGAGTATAAAAATACAAACTTCATTAAAAAGAATGGTATACCACTTCGGTGGTAGATATTTTACTTGAATAAAAAGTTATGAGAATATGTATTAGGTGGCTTTTTATTTAAGGACCTGAGTTTTAGGAGCTGAGAAGATTTCTAAGCAAAGCATTGAAGGAGTAACTTGCTTTCTTCATGTAGCTTATAATAAAATATGAGAGGAAAGAAATAAATCAAAGGAATTGTTAAGAAAAAAAAGAACCAAAACTTGAAGATATGGCCAATTTTCAATCTATCCATATTAAAAAAATATAAAGCTTGTTTTGAAGAGAATACTAAGACTGTGGCTGAACAACCATTTGATAAAAAAATTATGGGTATGACTCATGAATACAATCAGACGTCTCAGCAGAAGCAAGGAATAGAGATGAGATTATTCCAAAAGAGACATTGCCAGTTTGAACTAAAGAATACAGAGAAGAGGTATGGAATGAATTCCATACTGGGATGCTACAGGATGGGGTAATCAAGTATTCACCTGTGAATATGCTTGAAGGATATTTCAGGAAAAGGGGAGAATGACCCAGGAGTCAATTCATAGATCATCAGAGCTGTCACTCCCATCACAGGCTCAGGAGACAAGGCTGTTTTTCCTCAGTTCCATAGGATGGAATCCCCAGCTTTGTGGACAGGTTAGACTTACCAAGCCAAAAGGTTAGGGCTACCTTGAAGAACTCTGGCACCACCTTCACCCCAGTGGAGATGAAAGGCAGAGCAGTAAGGATTATTCATGAGATTTAAGATTAATGGAATTTGCCTTAATAGGGTTTGGGATCCATCACCCCTTTCTTTCTCCTGATTTCTCCCCTTTAAAATGGGAATGTCTATTCTATGCCTGACTTACCATTGTATTTTGGAAGCACATAAATTATCTGGTTTCACATGTTCACAGCTGCAGAGGAATTTTGCCGCAGGATGAATTGTACCTTAAGTATCACTCACATCTGATTAAGATAATATTTATATGACACTTTGGACTTTAGATTTTATATTGGATTGAGTTAAAACTTTTGGAGCTGTTGAGATGGAATAAATGCCTTTTGCATGTGAGAAGGGCATGAATTTGGGGTGACAGTGACAGAATACTATAGACTGAATTGTACCTCCCCCTCCACAAATTCATGCAATGAAGCCTTAACTCCCAATTTGACCATATTTTAGATAGGTCCCTTATGAGGTAATTAAGGTTAAATGAGGTCATGGAAGTGGGACCTTAATGATACAGAATTGATCACGTTATAAGAAGAGGAAGAGAAAGAGATCTTTGTCTCTCTGAGCTCACAGAAAGAGAAGGTTCTATGAGCATATTTGAAAATGTTCGCTGTTTACAAGCCAAGAGAAGAGGCCTCAGAATAAAATCGACCTTGCTGGCACCTTGACCTCGGACTTAGAGCCTCCAAAGCTGTGAGAAAATAAATTTCTTTTGTTTATATTACCCTATCCATGGTATTTTGTTATGGCAGCCTGAGTAGACTAGGATACCACTTAAGAAATACATAGACATCCACAACCTAAAAATTGTTGCACTTTTTCTTCTATTTGATATTGGATAAGTAATCACTTAAAACCCATTATAGGACAAATGCTTTACCTATGCCCTCTTAAGTGTTTGTTCCTCTGGTGACATTACTCATTCTTGGCCTTTTTCTGCCTCTTTAAGCATTCTGCCTTAGGCAAAGTGAAGTGATTTCTCTGATTTGTAAATTTAGAAAAAATGAACTGGACATGCTCAATTGATCTTCTAACTTTTTTCTATTTTGGTGCAAACTGCTTGTGGGAGTACTAGCTCTCTACTCCACTTTGCTGTCAATCATATCTGGACAGGTGCCTTTGCCCCACAAAGTGGGGAGGTTTGCTCAAATCTAGTGTGCTTAAATTGGGATTGCCTGCCTGTTTATGCAGTTCAGTTAGCAGGACATCACCTTTTTTAATAATAAAAGCCAATCACAGGTGATTAAACTGCCACTCAATACCAGGAATGACAAAAGAGAATGTTGAATGTATTTGTTATTATAGTAAAGGACAGATATATTGTCCAGACTGCTGATCTTAGAGGCATTTGAGGCAGCACAGAGTTCTAGAATTATTGAATTTTCAAAGGCTTACAGGATTGATACCATTTTTAGGAGGGGTTACCCAGGTGAGACTGTTGCAGATAGGCTGGCATATAGAGAGATATATTGGGAAAGAGCCCTTTCCTGATGGCTGATTTTCAGAAGGGAGTGTCTAACAGTCGACTGGTTGGTTGCAAAACCTAGTTCATTGATGTGAATTATCATTGAAATAGCGAAAGGGTCGGAAACTGTTTTCATGAAACTCTTCCAATGGCTATTTTTTTTTACCATGGCTACCAAACAATTTGTCCTTTCCTAATTTGTGAAAACTTTTCTTTTTTAATTAATTAGGTGATATTTTGATCTACCATCTAGTTTTATTCTTTCTTTTGTTTTTTAAGTTGTTCAGAATCTGGTCTGGGAAGAGGGGTGTTATTTATTGGGTTCCCTTAGACCACCAGCAAACCCTGTTAATACATTTTAAATGACTTCCACGTAACATAATAATGAAGGCCAAAGAAAAGTTCAGTACTACAGTTACCAGGTACGAAGAGAGAATTTTTACTATACCAAGTTTCTTTGGAAAATAGATTTTTACATAGAAATTAATCACTAGCTTCTTCAACTCTTTGTAATATCTAACAACTTTTTCTTGGGCTTTTAATGATGCTTTTTATCTTTTCTTCTTACTCTATCAGTCTGTGCAAAGTTCAATTGAATCAATGGCTTTCTTAGAGTTTTGTAATATTTTTGCTTTTCATAATCTTTTTATTTTGGTTATGGCAAAATCATTTTCTTTATAAAAAAATAGATTTTCTTTGCCAAAAAAACTTGCAGTTTGCTGTGTTGCCTAGAAGCGTCAAGTTTTTCTTACTTCTTTTTGATGCCTTTAATTGTTTTAACTCAGGATTCAATTTATTCACAGTTGTTTTTATTTTGTTTTTGTTTCTGTTTGTGTTTCTGTGCTTCTATAGTCAAAATGTTTGCTGCTTTGCTAACACATTTGAAAGCCATAGTTCCAAAGCTAGCATTCCAGTGGCTCCCCATTTCCTGTCTTTTGTGATGAATGTTCTTTTTATATCCTCAGGCCCATTCTCATATTTATACTACTCATAACCAATAGCAAAACCACATTTTTTTTTTTTTTTTTTTGAGACAGAGTCTCGCTCTGTTGCCCAGGCTAGAGTGAGTGCCATGGCATCAGCCTAGCTCACAGCAACCTCAAACTCCTAGGCTTAAGCGATCCTACTGCCTCAGCCTCCTGAGTAGCTGGGACTACAGGCATGCGCCACCATGCCTGGCTAATTTTATATATATATATATATATATATATATACATATATATACATATATATATATATATATACATATATATATATATATATATTCTTTTTTTTTTTTTTTTAGTTGGCCAGATAATTTCTTTGTATTTTTAGTAGAGACGGGGTCTTGCTCTTGCTCAGGCTGGTCTCGAACTCCTGACCTCCAGCGATCCACCCGCCTTGTCCTCCCAGAGTGCTAGGATTACAGGCGTGAGCCACTGCGCCCGGCCCACATTTTTTTCTTTTTAATTTACAGTTTCTTCTACCTTGAAATTGCTCCAACACCCACCCAGGAGCCATTTGTATTGCTTCTTTCATCTGTTAAATGCCATACCACATTTCAAAACTCAACTCAAGATTCACTACCACTTTTGCATCTCTCGTGAGCCTTTCCTGACCCTTACTGTCTAAGTAATAAGATGGGACTTTATAGCAGTTAAAAATGTGGACTCTGGCTTTATCACATGAGATATATCAGACTCTTGGGTTAATTGCTTAATGTCTTCTTGCCTCATTTTCCTCAGTGTTTCAATAGGAATATATCCTTATAGGGATGCTACAAGGATTATTTGCATAATTATAAAGTATTAGAACACTGTAAAGTACAGAATAAGTGCTTGATAAATGTTAATTTTTATTAAAAATGCCCTCACAGTAAGCTGTGCATAATTTTTTGCAATTCTTACATTTTAGCATATTTTAAAAATTTGTTGATGTTTTTCAACACGTATTCCCCTAAACACTAAGCTTCTTCCTTGGATGTCAGAGGACATGTTATAATTTTTGTGCCATCTGCACGACATATAAGGTTTAATACATAGGTTCAGGACAAGTTTATGGATATTATAAATATATTAATGTAAATGTGATCAGTTTCCATTGTACTAATTCAAATCAATGTAAATCAATAAACATTTTTAAAAATGTCTGTTCATGAAAGGTGCTTAGATTTTGAGCTAGGGATCAAAACTGAATAATTTATATACCTACATTTAGGAAACTTAGAATCTAGTTCAGGCAACAGAGCGAGACTCTGTCTCCAAATAAATAAATAAATAAAACAGGTATCTGGACTTTTTAAATATTGCTTGAAGATCTGGAAACATGGTCAACATACTTACAGTGCAATTAATAGGAGTTGAGTAATTCCTGCTCAGTCTAAATGGCCCAAGACAGACCTCTAGCTTGCCACATGCAGGCACATCATTGCCTCTTTTCTCACTGATGTTAGGAAGAGTTTCACTAAGTCATTTCACCATCATGCTTGTATGGTTATTTGCTTTTATATCAGGATTCTTTGCTCTTTAATTTTTATTCTTGACGATAGTGAGATTATGACACTGGTATAGTATAATCAGTGAAAGAAGAAATTCAAAGGTCTATTAAGAACTGTGAATTCCCTTCTTTACCTGTCATGTGTCTTTGAAAATATTAGCAATGCTATGCTCCTTTAATACAACGTCAGTATTTCTTAAATACATGTACAATTGTTTGTATTAATTTTAAAAGAATAACATACTTTTACTCCTTTTCAGAATTAAAAATATAATGCTACCATATGTTCAGGTATCACTTCCCCTTCTTTATTTGCTCAATTAACTCCTCCTGATCCTTCAAATTTCATGTCAAAGGTTGCTTTCTCGGGTGTCTCATTTGAATGTCCCCCCAGGCTAGGTCAGATTTCATTGCGTGTCTACCTAGATTTCTTTGTTTTGTGCTTTTCTTTACATTATGTCCTTATTTGATTAATAATTCTCTCACACACTAGACAATACACTATGGGAATGACACTATGAATATTTACTGTTAATCTACTACTGGTCTGTAAGATGGTGCATAACATAAATTAGTAGTAGGTCCTCAATAATTTTTTGTTGGATGAATAAATGAATCAGAAAGACAAAGTATATTTAAAAGCTTATTATTAATATTATACTCCATCTGGTACAGAATCCTGTTAAGTCTGGGTGGAGGGCAAATAGGTGGCAAGGCAGGTAGAGGAAGTGGCTAAAGGTGGAGAGCAGGAACCAATCAGAATGCAAAAAAGAAACTGCAACATCAGATATTTGTGGCTAGAGACTTTTCCCTAGACAAAGCATGTGCAGTGAGGAGCTCCTAGTGACCTTAACTGACCTCGGGCTCATTACCATCTAATTGGCATTATGGTTTTGCTCCCCTGGTAGGGTTTTCTTGAAGGATTCCGGGAAGACCCATGTGTAAAATAAAAACTGTTACATAACCCCAACCTGTTATGTAACTTGTTATATAGCAGGTTACAGCCTATCAATCACCCAAAGGCAGAAGACGCCAACCAATCCCACCTAGCAGGGAGGCAGGACAAACGAGTGATCATATAAAAGACAGTGTGTGCTAAGAGTTTGGGATCTTCTCCACTCACTGAGAATAAACCCTTTCTCTCTCTGAGACATACCTTCCCTTTGCAATAAATGCTGCACGTGTAAGATTGCTTTGTATTTGTAATCACTCTGTCATCGGCTCAACTCGGTACCAGTACTCATTTCTGACACTGGGGGTGGAGGACCAGGGAACATTCAGACAGACTTAACAATCCTACCAAAGAGTAATAAAATAAAAGTAGTAATCTAAAAATATAAAAAGTTATGTCAGTGCAATATTAAAATTTGGAATAAAACTATCACATGTGCATTATTTTATAGTCTTATAATTTCAATATATTTTCATATATTATTGTTATACAATCTATATGAACAAGATCCCTTCTAAGTTACAAAAACAATACATGATTTCCAGGGTATATGAATTTAATTTATTGGACAAGAGAATCTTTATATTACCTAAAATACGTTATTAACTGATTGGTTTATATTTGTGGTGTACCTGAAAGAAATTGGAATTGAAGTTACCCTTTTTTAAAATATGGAATCATAGTACTGCTCTTGACATGCATCACAGAATGTTCATGAGTGGTTTCGGTGCTCAAAATGGCTGCCTAGAAAAATAGAAAATGGTGAGAGAGATTTATGTTTTATTATATTCTTGGCCTTATAAACTATTTTACATACATCTTCCTTATTTATATTCCCATTCCCTCATTAGTGTAAACATAATGAAGGTTATGTAAGGTTATGTTTCTTTTTGATATTAGGGAATCCCTGCAGAACAAAGAGGAGTAATATTGTGTTTAAAAACAAAACAAATTTCTTCCAAAAGCCAGAACATTACACTATTCACTTGTATCAAAAGGAGATTGTTTTTGTATAAACTGAATTGAGTGTGAGAAATAAATATAGTGGCTATTGGTAAGATTATAGTTATATAATTTTCAAATCTGGTAACAAAATATGTTACCTATTTGAAAATGTGTCATTTCTATAATGAGTTTATGTTAGTACAAGGTGTCAGACCAGTAGCTCTAGGGTGTGAAGTTCTGTTTATCCACCTATTTTTCATCCTATTTTTGATCCTTAAAAACAAACTGAAGTGATACATGTGTGTTATGATTCCATGGTTTTGCTATCTTTGACACTTCTCCTCATATACACTTCTCAACAATAGAAGGATAACAGAAAAGAAAAAAAAAACAACTTCTTTTCATTCTTGGCACCATCAGTACCACTGCAAATACTGTGGGGAAAAAAATGAAAAAAAAAAATAAAAAATCTGGACTCCGCACACAAAGCCCTTATTTCCCAGACATGTACATTTTCTTCTGCTTTGCCGAGAGATAACAGATGGCAGGGTGGTGATTTGAGATGCTAATTAGGCTGCTGTGTTTTTCAGCTAACCTTAGGTAGACACAGTCCTTTGAGGGCTGATTACTACTATGCCATTTTAAAATGCTAGCAGATAACCATTAAACATTCTTTAGTAATGAACTTTTTATAAATAATAAAACTATGATTAACTCTAGTATAATAAAAAACTCTATACCAGCAAGACAGTAATTAAATGCACTATGGCATTTTAAAATAATGATCTTCAAGTTTTAACTGAGCTCCAGAACTAGTAGGTGCGCAAGAAATGAAAACTAGTAGTATTTTTATGTGATTCATTGAACTCTCTATAACAGGGTGACACAAAGGGAACTCTCATGGAAATAGACAAATTCTCTATGGGTAGAATTAAGAGATGAGAAAATTAAATCTAACTCAGTCACCTTGAATAAAATGTTGAAATCTGGAGGAAAAGAAATTACACATTATCTATGAAAGGTATATTAGGAAAGAACTATGATTAGATTCATGAGTGGATAGTGATATTCTGTACAAAGAAACATTTGTATCCAATTGGATTATGCATGTTTTTAAACTATCACAAGAATTGTAAATGATATTTATATCAATATATATTGAATAACATCTTAAATTTACTAAATGACAAAAATGATTCATGTATATGGAAAACACATTTGGATTAAAAAATTTCTGCATGTCAAAATGTAATACTTTCTCCTGAGCCCAAAATAATATATTTTTAAAATGTGGACACATTTTTTTAAGAATCGAGATGAAAATATTTAAAATTTAAGTTTGATCTCAGATCTGCAAAGTTGTTCCAAATCTGACACTAAATGTAAGTCTAATATTTAAATCACTGCTGGATTTTGTAGTAGTATAAAATGATCTCAAATCCACTATAAAATGTATTTATTTGTCCAGGGGTAGGAACAGAGTGAAGTAATTAAAAGCAAACATTCTGGAGTTAAATTCCCTGGTTCAAATTGTGTTCTTCCCATTTATTATCTTTATGAAATTAGTCAAGTTCCTTAACCTTCTTTAACTTCTTGCTTCCTCAAGATACTTAACATGACTTCTCTGAAAACTAAAGAAGATAATTCACATTAAATATTTAGCATACAGCCTAGATAAGCATAAATACTCTACAGATGATACTAGGTATTATTGCTGTCATCATTGTCTTAGGAAGGATGGGAAGGAGACAAAATTATGCATAAATGTAATATCCATTCTAATGGTAAACATACATTAAAAAAAAAATTTCCTAGAAATTTTATAAAAAATCATGCCTATAACTGGCATAATTTCAATATTTGTGTTTTGTGTTGGTATTCAATGAGAATTCAAAAGAATTTAAAAATATTTAAATATATAAACCATATTTGTGTTAGTAAAAACCTTTGTTGCAAGTCTACTATAAAAACATTCTACTTTTGAGCATAGTGGCATTGGACATACTCAGGTGTATTTCCAATATACAGAGCTATCTATGTTAATATGCTTTCCCTTCTAAGATTTATAAATCTCCCTCTAAAACATAGTTTAAGGGATATCCACCAAAGTAAAAGCCCATGGAATCTAATAAAGTCAAGAATTAGCTAAACTTTTCCTAGTTTTGGAATAAATTCATTAAAATCAGAAAATTGGACATTCAGTTTTTCATTGGCACCAGTTTTTGTCTGCAGATGGTATGCAAGAGAGATTGACTTCCAGGGCTTCATTTTTTATCTACAAGTAATATATCAATTATGTTTCTTTGTAAACTAAATTAGTTTATGTTTAAACTAATTTCATGATTTCAAGTAAAATTTTACATTATTTCATTTTATTTTCCAGAGAACTACTTTCTCTGTTTCAAGATATGATCCATTTGAGAAATTCTACACCCATTTTACGGATTTGGTTTCTCTAAGAAGTACATATAATCCTCATTTTAAAAATGATTTAAGGTCAGAGGAGCTAAATGATTGCCTAAAAAATACAATAAATTAGGGGCAGATTCATAGTTATAATCTATATATTTACTTCTATTTTAATGTACTTTCCACTATGTGTCACTTCTTCACTGTGTGTGTGTGTGTGTGTGCACACGCGCGCACTCATGAGGGGTTGTATTTCGAGGCCCCTTAATTTGTACTCATTTTTCATATCATATTATTTTGTTATTCTTGCCATACTTGAGAACTTGGGAAAATTATCCTCCTTATAAATTGCTTGATTATTCTCTGTGCCCCCTCCACTCTTCTTGATATCTTTCAGCTATTTTGAAATTTTGATCAAAACAAAACATAAAAAATTTACTAATTTATTTCTCTTAGAAAAGAGAGAGAAAATTAAAAAAACATACACCCTGACTGATGTTTTATGCAGTCCTGGCTTCTGAGTTTGACAACAATATTAAGCAGCAACCAAGAGAAGAGTATGCTATTTTTCTATGAAGTTAATATCGAAAGCTCTTTAACTTTAATTTTTATTTTAATTTGGCACAATATGAGTGTATAATGTCTCTATTGCTCTGTGTTCTTTTTGTGTTTATAATATAAATACATAAAATGCCTATGAATAAATACTGCTTGCTTTATGTGGCTTCTAGTCAAATCATCGTCATTTTAACAAATCATTCTGCCAGTTGGTTAAGGCTTCAGTTCTGGTATATATGGCAATTGGTAAAAATCAGTCTCCAACTTTAGGCACTTAAACCTAGTATAATGTGAGGAGGCATGAAAATATTTCTGTAATGCAATGACTTAGGAAAATTGATGGGTAGAGTAGATTTGGCAGCAGGAATACTAATGAGGAGACTGCTGCACTCCTCCAGATAAGATGTCAGGATTCAGAGTGTTGTAGTGGCAGTATGATGGAAAAAGAAAGAATATTAAGGGTCATTTTAGATAAATTTTAGTCAGTCTCATTTGGTTTTAGTTACCATCTACTTGCTTCCTGTCTGTCTGTTCCCTGAGGTGAACATATACACTCTACCTTTTCCCCCTGCTACATCATCAAAAAATAATGTCAAGACATGAAAGAAAAAAAAAATTGACTAATTTCCAATTGTTTTATTTATCTGCAACTTTTAATTTTGACAATTCCAAACTTACATGAAAATTGCAATGCTAGCAAAGAGAAACTCTTTGAGGGTAAGTTGTACACATGATGTCCCTTTACCCGTGAGTACTTCTATGTGGATTCTCTTAAAACTAGGACTTTATCCCACAAAACCACTATACAACTATCAAATTCCTGATTTGTTTCAGTGTCTCCAATTTCCTCTTAATCATTCAATTGTCATTCTCTGGATAAGCTCTGTTTTTCCTCATCTTTTATACATCTATTTATTTGTTTTGTAAATTCAGAATTTCATGTATAAGGCTCTAGCTAATTTCCAGTGATGCCTGCCCCTAAATAGAAATGTAATTACACCTAACACATCCCACAAAAAAAATCTACCCCTAAAAGTAGAGGCCCTGAGCTCTCTATCCAAGACTGTGAAATGGTGCTAATAATCATCTAGCCAGAAATGATGCTTCATTCTCCATGGTGCTGGCCAGGCTCAGGAAGGAACTCACTTCCCATAGCAATATCCATGAGGTTGAATTATGCTAAAGCCTATGCTCTGAAGCTAAAAAAGATGATTTACTCAATGCAACTCCAACTTCTGCCATAGGAAAATGTACTCTCACTTTCTCTCTCTCTCTCTCAACCTCCTTCTATCCTTCTCTCAGAATTTTGCAATAATAAAGCCAAAGTTATTGCAAATACAAGTAGTACTCCCTTTTAAAGAAATTTTGTTAAAGTGCAAGGGAAAAGTATAATTACATATTTATACATCATATAGTTACATGAATAATTATACTTTAAACATGTAAATTTTATAAATGTATTCTTCAATAGTAAAATATATCTTTCTCTACTTGAACATGGTATAACTATTCCCATATTTATACAGAATATATTCTAAACATTGTGTCACTTGAATAATTTTACATTAAGCATGTACTTTACATGAATGTTTTCCACTAGCAAAGCACAGCTTTCCTATATGAAACTGAATTTAATGTCTTTTCTCATAAAATTACACAAGTTTTTTTCCTTTTTTTAAAGTAGAAAAAGAGTACATATGGAAATTATTGTAACCAGAAATGAGTTCACGTATAATATCCATTGCCTATAGTGCCTCATCTCAACCTATTAATCTGATTTTACTATCTAACTGGAATTATCTTAGAAACTGGTCTTTTCACTCCTGATTTGTTTGCAACTAATTGATGGTTACACTTCATTGCATGAAATAAAGATACCAAGTGTGACATATTTTTAGATGTTCCTACTTTGTGAGTTCAGATACCTTTAATTCATCAATTTTCATCTGTTCATTTATTTTCTTAGGTAGATAAAATATTTTACATATTTTCACTTTAAAAATGATTCACATTTGTGGTGTTGAAATTGTCCAGTATCTTGACTGTGGTGGTGGATAAAATTATGTAGAACCTAACACACAGGACAGCAAACAGAAAGATGAGTACAAGTAAAACTGAGCAAATATGAGTAAGATCAGAGTTTTAAAGCAATGTCAATATCTTGGTTGTGATATTACACTGTAGTATTGCAATATGTTACCTTTGGGGGAAACTGGGCAAAGTCTGCGATGCATCTCTCTGTATTATTTCTTATAACTGCATGTGAACCTACAATTATCCTAATAAAAATTTCAATTAAAGAAAGAAAACTGTCCATGTTACTTTAAAATAACCTTATCCCTGTTAAATACAATTAAGAAAAAAATTGACATCACATGCATATTCCTTCTGCATTACTTTGAAGTTTATCTCAAGGGAAATGTATTAAACTCAGTTTATGTAAGACTCTAGGCTAATGAATATCATAAAATAATTATACTTAATATCTGATTATTTAAAATGAGGTATAACTTATTTATTACCTTTGGAGAAATAGTGAAAATATTCATTTGCCTTTGGAACTCATTAACAAGGAACTCATTATGGGGCTAATTGGGCTATTTTTGTGAGGAAAAAGCTAAGTAGTCAAAAACTCAGCAATAAAAAAGCCAACAACCTGATTAAAAAAATGGGCCAATGGTCTTGATTTCCAGGGGTTGGTAGTTCTTGGAGGGATGAATAGGCAGAATATAGAGAATTTTTAGGGCAGTGAAAATGCTCTGTATGATACTGTAATGGTACAAACATGTCGCTATAAGTTTGTGCAAATCCATGGGCTATACAACATTAGGTGTGAGCCCTAAATATGGTCTTCGGGTGATTATGATGTCAGTGTAGGTTCATCAATTGTAGCATTGTTAAATACAATCTGTGATCATAATTATTTAGGGAAAAATATACTACACTCAGTGAGTGTAGAAAAGTTGGACCTACTATGATAAGTGTTTCCTTGGGGACATTATATTTGGCCTGTGATTAGTTATAGAAGCAGGAATTAAGTTAACTTGTGAATGATTAAAAGTATTGCAGGTTGTGGCAGCTGTAGAATAAAGATTCTGAGGCAGTATACAGGGCTTTTAACATTTTGGCTGTCTATCATAAATTGCATATTCTTTTATACTAGCACCTTAATTTACTACTGTAGGATTATCTCTTCTCTGCTGGAATGTGTTAGATTGTTGTTGATCAAGATTCCCTGCCTTTCCCTTGTCAAGGACTGTGTATGTAATCCAAGTTAGGCTAGTCATGGGCTTTCTCCTTGAAATGTAAAATTTTAATAGAATAAAATAATAAAATTGTAATGCAAATTGGAGTTCATTCATTGTTGTACGGCTACTGACGCGGAATTTTAAAACTGATCCCACTCAAATCTCTCTTTCTTTCTGTAATTTTACTGTGGCTATTTCTCTGGCTTGTCAGTGCTGTGCACTCTCCCATATAGTTTCTGATAATTTCTCTTTCTGCTGATGTTACCCCAATTCAATTTCAATACTTCACATTGAAAGACCCCTAGTGAGATACATAAACACACACACACACACACACACACACACACAAACATAACTTTTCTTTTAAAATGAGTATGGGGTTTTTGAATGAAAAATTGCTCATTAGAGATGAAAGGAAAGAAGGTAGAGAAACAAGATAGATGAAGGCATAGGAAGACATATATCATACCAATTTTCAGTCTAGTTTAAGAATTAGGCCTTTATTCTAAGATCGCAAAGGAGCCATTATTACAAAATGTTCAAGCAGATGGTTTGCATGACCAGATTCATATTTTTAAAACACAACTCTGGATTTCATTAAGAAAATACTATGTAAGCAAAAAGAGTAAATGTGGGACCATTTAGGAAGCAATTACATTAGGAAAGTGAGAGTTAAGAGGAAAAAACAGATGGATTTTAAAAGAATTTTGATGGCAAATCTGACAGATTGGTCTCTCATGGCAGCAGAAGGAAGGGGGGTTTCTCCAAGACGACCTTGCATTTCTTGAAACCCCTACATATAAAGATGGCATTGTGGAAAGTATTGCTTAAATTTTTGGCTTGTAGAATTTGATGTTTGAAAATGCCATTTAGTAAAGAAATATGGAATGATGCATTATAGTTAGATTTAAGTAAAGGCATATTTTGAACTCACTGAATTATTAATGATTTTGTGACATCCAAGAAGACATAACCAGTAGGCATTGGCTATTTGTGTTTGAAGCCTGGAGAGTAGTTTAGGAGTTATATCCAGCACAGACATTTTAAAATAATTTTTAACTTTTATTTATTTATGTATTTATATATTTTTATTTTAAAATATTAAGGGGGTACAAATGTCTTTGGTTACATGGATCACTTTTGTAATGCTTGAGTCACAGCTGTAAGGATGTCCATCACCCAAATGATATTCATTGTACCCATTAGGTGAGTTTTCATCCATCCCTTCCTACCCTGACTCCCCTGCTTGATTTTCCTCTGAGTTTTACTTCCCTCTGTGCACATGTGTGTTCATCAGTTAGGTCCAATTTAATAATGAGGACGTGGTTTTTGTTTTTCCATTCTTTAGATGTTTCACTAAAGATAATGGTCTCCAATTTCATCCAAATTTTTGCAAAAGGCATTAATTTATCTTTTTATGGCTGAGTAGTACTCCATGGTAGACATATACCACATTTTGTTAATTCACTCATGAATTGATGGGCACTTGGGTTGTTTCCACATCTTTGGAGTTGTGAATTTTGCTGCAATAAACATTTGAGTACAGTTGTCTTTTTGATAAAATGACTTGTTTTCCTTTGGTTACACCCAGTAGTGGGATTGCTGGATGAAATGGTAGGTCTACTTTTAGTTCTCTGAGGACTCTCCATACTGTTTTCCATCAACATTGTACTAATTTGCAGTCCCTCCAAATACAGTACATAACAGTATATAAATTCCTTTCTCTCTGAATCAACACCATCTATTGTTTTTCGATTTTTTTTAATAAAAGCTATTCTAACAGGGGTAAGGTGATAGCTCATTCTAGTTTTAATTTTTATTTCCATGATGATCAGTGACATTGCACATTTTTTAATTCAGCACGGACATTTTTGAGTTCCAGATACGTATAGCTAACTTTCTACTCTGCATTTCCACTTGGAGGCCTCCAAGACACCTCTCACGATATATTAAAAAGTGAACTGGTCCTGCACCACCCTTAAAAACTATACCCTGTTCCTCTTCCTTTATCAGTCATCTCAATGAAGTTCATCATTATCCACCTAGTTGCCACAGTCATTAATCCATGGATCTTACTTCTATATACTTCCCATATGAAAAATCAACAAGATCTATTTACATTGAAAATTACTCTCACATTGTTTGATTTGTTTACATATTCACATCATTTCATAATCCTATGCATTTATTATGCAATTGTGAATATTAAACTTTGCATTTCATCTAGAAGTGAAATATGTTCCAAAGAGTGATATGTGTGCTCCTTTAACATCAGTCATTATTCTCCCTGGTTTTACTATTGCTATTAGGTGGCTATATTTAAATTTAATGAAGCATTTATTCTCAATCAAGAAGACCATTGAGATGATACAATTCTATAAGTCTGTGGTATGAAAGCACAGTAATAAACTTTATTTGGTGTGAGATGAAAAACGATTGAATATACTTTCTATTTATTAATATCATTTTATTCTTCCTCTAGAAGTGAAGTAAATAGTAAAAGGTATTAAAATTTTTTCCTAATCTTTTCTGTGGACTTCAGTGTTTAACAACTAAAGTGTTAAAGAATAAACTCACTGGGCAAGGACAACCTACTCTTTTTTAGATACTCACTTCCGAGATACCACAGTAAATTCAATCTTCATCACAAGTCAACTCTTCCTAAATATGTAAATTTCTTTAATGCATAAGATAAGGGAAATATTGGGAAAATTAACATATGTTGCTTACTAAAGTATAGGTTTTGAAATAGTTATTTTGAATGTCAACATAGTAAATTCAGATATTTTTGTATCTACACAAAGTAAACTAGTATATGCATTCATAATACAAATAAAACTGACATATTACTTCCATTGTTTCTACATTAACTAGGATAATAAAAAACAAAGAAGCAAAAAACAACTCATTTTTTTAAGCAACTACTTTTCAGTTTTCCTAAGCAAACAAATCAAAACTACCTACCTTTAAAAATTATTCATCCATTTAACTGAACTATTTTTTTTAGTATTAATTTGCCTTGCTTATTATACTTTTTTTTGCTTTTTGTTTTGTTTTTATTTCAAAATATTAAGTGCTTTTCACATGTTAAATATTTCTTAGATTTGATAGACGGACCACTGTGCTTATGAAAAAAAAAATCAGATTTCTGATCTCTGGCCCAGACATATTATAGCAGAATCTATGGTTGCGGAGTCTAAAAATGCATTTAAACAGCACTGTTAGTGATACTTAAATCCTTCAAATGTTAGAACTAGTGCTGTAAAACTCAAAAAAGAGTGATTTTACTTTGGTCATTTGGAGAGTAATACAAAGAGTAAGCAACAAACAAGCAAAAGTGATATAAAACTTATATTGCTAAGAAATAAAACTGATAATGATGAAAGCAACATGCTTGGACTTGAAACCCAATGGTTCTGCAAGTGAATGCAAATTTCACGGTGAATATGATTTTTCCAAAGGGAGGAAGTGAAGCTAATAAAAAAAATGTCACTGTCAAATTTTAGGTTTCTTGTCCATCTTTCTGTTGCCTTTCCAAAATATAATCTAATGACTTTCATAGTCATAGTAGAGGTGTTATAAAATTAATGATTATTATAAAATGATTCTATATCTATTTCAGACTTTTAAATTATTTGGTATGTGCAAATAGAGAATATATTTTAAATAAATAAGTTTAGATGGATAAATTCAGCTTTTATCATAGTATAGTGACTTGATTTTGACCAGCCATATAATTTATTTGAGATTAGGTTACAGATAAATGTATTTTTGTATCATTACATATAGATTGATATCTTGATATATATTTTATTTCATTAAGATTAAAGGTCACAGCCAACATCATTCTGAATGGGGAAAAATTGAAAGCATTCCCACTTCGAACTGGAACCAGGCAAGGCTGCCCAATGTCTCCATTACTTTTCAACATAGTACTGGAAGTCCTTGCGAGAGCTATCAGGCAAGAGAGCAGAATCAAGGGAGTCCAAATAGGGAAAGAAGAGATCAAACTCTCACTCTTTGCTGATGATATGATGTTATATCTGGAAAACCCCAAGAATTCAACCAAGCGACTCCTGGAACTGATCAATGAATTCAGTAAAGTCTCAG
>CM052440.1:26124483-26175297 GCA_028533085.1 Varecia variegata
GGGAATAACACCAATTGGGTATCGGACAGAGGTGGGGGGTGGGGGAGGCGATGGGTGTATACCTACATGTTGAGTGTGATGCACACTGTCTGGGGAATGGACACGCTTGAAGCTCAGACTCGGGGGGATGGGAGGGGTATGGGCAATATATCTAACCAGATCTTTTGTACCCCCATAAAAAGCTGAACTAAAAGAAAAAAAAATTAAAGGTCAAATTGAGAAATACACCATAAAGAAGAGGATATGGTCAGCCTAGTTTCCTTATTCTGAAAAAAAAAATATGTAATTACTTTCTAGAAAAAGTGCTGAAGTATTTAGTGATTTTTCCCTCTTCTTTTTTACAAAGTGTTTCCTTTTTAGTACATGCCTGTCACTTATATTCTAGAGCAATGTATAGCAACTAAGACCAAAGGGCCAAATCCAATTTGTTGCCTGTTTTTGTAATTAAAGTTTTGTTAGGAAGTAGTCACAACCATTTGTTTGTGAACTGTCTGTGACTGGTTTCAACTACAACTGCAGAATTGAGTCATTGTCAGAGAGACAATATGGCTTATAAGCTCTAAGATATTTAATATCTGGCCCTTTACAGAAAAATTTTCCAATTCCTGTGGAGTATATCCAGTGTATTGGACAACTGGAGTGGATCAATTTCTATTTCTTCATATTATGGCAAATTTATATTCAATAATAATTTAAATGAACTGAAAATAATGACCAGAAAAGACATGCAACTAGGGAAAACTTTGTTTTTCAACTTCATTTTTATACTCTACCAGTAGAAAAATTAATTTAAAAATAAAAAAATAATAACTATAGTACAAAAAGGGAAGAATAACCCTTTAATTCTTTAAATTCAATTTATTTTTAAATGGGAAAATATATACTGAAAATTTTTCCATAATAGTCAGCAATACTAATTTTGTAGTAACTTGAAAGTGAATTTTAATAAACCTGGAATGTCTGTAAACAATATATTTTAGGGAAATAGCAAATTGTACAACTTAAACAGTTCTATTTTCTTAGTTTTAACAAAGAGCAAAAAAGAAATTGTAATTTTAAAGATATTATTAAAACATCTTTAGCAAGGCCAAATATTACACCAATAGTTTTCACTCACTGCTTGAAATTTTAAATACAAGTAAAAACTCCAAGTGGTCTCAGAATAAAAATGAAGTCAGAAAAATTTTGTTTCTTGTCTCTACAATCACTGTATGATGTCTAATCTATTATTTAAACACAGGAATATGAAGTACCACAGGAGCTGGAGACACAAACTGTGCCTGAAGCAAGTCTGAATGACTGTGAACTGCTGTGGATTTAATCTTGAAGAAGTGTGTGTATTCTTCCAGGTAGAATACAAAGTGTACTAAAGGATAAGCAATAAAATGTGCTAGTTTGAAGCTCACATATATTTGGAAACTCAAAAGTAACTGCAGCAATTGTGTAGTAATTATTTTAGCAACTATTTGTTTTTAAGTTCTCTACACACTGCAACTTTATATTACCTACATTGAGGTAGATAACTAAAGTCCTGTATTTGTTACACACTGTCTATTCTCCATTGAATCTTTGCAATTATCTTTATTTCTTTGCAATTTACCTTTTTAGTTCTGTAATATTGATTTCTCTTTTCTTTCCCTGCAAAATAAATATATTTTGCCATAAAGCCTAAATTCCCCCCCTTTTCATACCACTTGTAAAAAATTCCTTTACAAGTTTCAAGCCTCAACATGTGTTTATTCTTTTTTTTTTTCATATCCTCACAGGCAGAATAGCTTTTTCCCTGCATTCCTCCAACATTTCATTCATACTGCAATCATAATACTTGTCATATTGATAAGATCGATCTCTCTTCCTTTCTCTCTCTTTCTCTGCCCCCGGACCCCCAATCTTTCTATTTGTATTGGCCCTCTGGGGCCCGATAAAGTTATGGTCTCATAATCATCCCCACATCACCAGAGCAAATGTACTGCTCAGACTATATCGTAGGCATTTGAAAAAATCTCTGGTGGTAAATGAAACCATTGAATATAAGGATTACAAGTGGATGCTACGGTTGCAATTTCACCTATATAATTTGCAGTACTGAGTCTAATTTTATAAAAATAGAAGTTGCTATCCATTTGGAAAAATAATGTGCCTCTAAAATTGTTTTCAGAATAAAGGAAATGAACAAAGAGGAATCTCCTACCTTCTATTTCTCATTCAATTCCAGAATATTTTCTTTTTTTCACTAACTGGAAAACTTGTGTGAAGGCTTTTGCCATGGGCATTGGTATTAGGCTGTTCCCTGATAGGCTTTAGTACTTATAAATAATATTGATTATGTTACCATTATTTTTATTATGTATGTAAGTGGCTGTACTCATTTTTAAAATAATTTTACTCACATAACTTTACCTGATGCCTACCTAAGCATTTTTATAAACAAATGGGGGGAAAGTAACTATTTTGCTATAAGAAATTATACATTATAGTTTATATCTATTATATGTATTAGGAACATAGAATAAAAGGGGTGCTCATTCTGGCCAGAATGTTTTAGAAGATTATAATTTAGTTCACATTTTTCTGAAATTTATTTGGTCAAATTGTCTTTTCTTATTTCCTTTGCTGTGCTTTATTTCACTAGGAGAAGTGGGCAATATATTTTCTTTTAGATGGTAAAGGTGAAGAGAGGAGGAAGAAGAGCAATTTTGTTTCTCATTGGAAAGCTCATGCCCAGATCCAATTATGAAAAGTACTATAATAATATGTTATAATGTGACCTAAAATATATTTTTTCTTTGTGCAATGTGTGTCTATTTTAATCTGGAGAATTCAGAAACCATAAGACAGACGTGTCTTTGGGTTATGTCAAAATTTTTTTTAAAAAATCATTTTGGTGTTTCATAAAATTGCTTTTCCTACATTGCACTTTGGAGTTTTGTGACAGTTTGTATTGAGGAAAGTTTACTTTTCTCTTTTCACTTTAAGAATATGGTGGAAGACATTCATCAGATTTCAATGTTTCCTTTTTATGAGTAGCCACCCACAAAAAGATGTTTCTTTCTACATTGAATGTTGCGAAGAGATGGAATCTGTTGAACACATGATTGAATTTTATCTTACAAACCCAGTAAGTCATATGACAAATCATCTCTTTGTTTATTGCTAGAGTTTAGAAACCTTTTTGCAATCCAACTCATTCAAATATATAATCATTAATTTTACAGACTAATTTCAGCCTATTTATGCCACTGAATTTTGCTATTCAAGGTTTTCTAATGCTTATATTTTAATTTTACCTATTAGTGTTATTTCACGAACTTTTAAGTCATATTTGAAATCATGAAGAACACAGTTAAATGAATAAATATGTAATATACAGTTTAAAGGCCTTGTCTAGACTCCAGAAATCAGAAGAAAGTTTTGAGTTTCTCATAAGTGTGGCAGAAATAAATTATTTGAAAGGAAAGGTTATTTTTTGTTTTTGAAAAATGAAAAAAAAAACAGTAGGAAATGGGAATTAATGCTAAGAAATTAATACATGTTCTTGAATACATTTCTAATTCCTTTTCAAGATGCTGGTGTATATAAACTAGAAAAAAATGGACTTGGATGCAATATATATCAATTGAAAAATAATAATGACAGCAGTCATTATTTAGTGAGTACCATTTCTTCTACTTTTTTTTTCTTTCTTTTTTTAAATAGGCCATTTAAAGAATTTTATAGTGAGTACTGTTTTGAGCCAAGACTGTGATAAGTGGTTTATGAGGGGTTTTATATTAATAGATTAAAAGCAAAGGTAAGAAATCCCAGAGTTCACATTTGAGGTTAAAGTGCACAAACTTACTTTTAACACGTTTGCATTATGGCAACATGAAAATCATAATTTTAGATTACTAATGAGGGAGTAATCCTTGTATAGAGAGAATTGATTGAACATAGTTTTTTTCTGAAAGTGTCATGCTTGTTTTAGGTCATTTCATTTAAAATAGATTGTTCAATATGAAAATCTTCGTTATTCATTGCAGTACATTTATCATGCTATGTTCTTACTTAAAAAAAATTTCCTAGCAAGACACATGTGTCACTTAGGAAATAAATACCAGAATCAATCTTTTCTCTCAAAAATAGGACATTTCTCCATAAATTAGTATGTAACTAAAAAATATCACTGTGGAAAAATATAAAAAGCAAGCAAACAACAAAAACAAATATTTCCTAAAGTATTTGCTTTTGAATTCCTTTTAAATAAATGATCATGTTTTGTTAAATGTTGTTTAACAACCTTTATAAATAACTTACATTTTGATAAGACATTATGATCATTTTAACATTAATTAATATATAATTTCCTTGCCAATATAAAATTGAGTATTTAACTCAAATCTGATGCATTTTGTTGATAAAATAAAAATATCTATATCCAAAAACATTGGCAGTCATGGGAGAGGGGAATTAATAGAAGTATATCTATACCTGTCATCTTTCTGCATTAATGTTTAAAGGCATTACAGAATTCACATAAATGATTCCAACATTTTTGGTAATAGTACAAAGTATATAATGTACTTCATGTGGCAATAGATGCCTATGAAAATAATTTTCTAAACTCTAAAATTATATGGTTCGTTGGTGTTCAAAAGCAAATGTTTCTTTGTCTTCTACTCCTTCTTTCACAGAAATAAAACCAGTTAAGCATAAATTAATGTTTAAATGCAGTAATATTTTAAATTTGTAAACCTTTACCTCGCTCTGTGTCGTGCCATTGCCTCTAATCAACCAACATAAATCAAGAACAATGGTCAAAATATGTTGGGAAGAAAAAAAAGAAGAAAAACTTGAAGATAAGAATGGCCAATTAAAAAATAGCAATGACTAAAATAAATAAGGATGATGTGATTTATCTACTTTTAAACCTATTCTTAAGTTACTGGCTAGTTTATTTGCTTTGCAGATAGATAATAGTGGCTCACTTACAAAGCAGATGTCTATCACTAGGACACGGGTCTATACACTGATTCTTGTCTGCAGGCTTTCCTATTTTGAGAAATAACTAATAACAAGTGTGCACATGCACACAGAAATACACTCACTTTTTCATTATATGCATTATAAACTTGGCATAGTTTGCTAAATAAATTGTAAAGAACTCCTCTTTGAAACAAGTAGATAATTTAAAAAAATGAAATCTCTTCTACACAATGTTCGAGTGTACAAATGTACGTGTGTGCATTTATTTGTGTGTTTTTTATCTCTGTGTATGTTATAATTTTCTAGGCCTAAAATCTCTTTTTCCACAATGGAATTTGCAAAATGGGCAAACCACCCCTTTGTGCTTGGAAGCTTGATACTGATCTTCTAGCTTCGTGTCTTTTTCATTCTTCACCCTAATCACAATCAAATTCTTCACTCAGTTCCACGATTGGCTTGAGAACAATTTGGATTGAAATCAGATGAGCAACACAGATGGTATCTAATATTGCATCTCAGTTTTTGGCTTGACTCTATGTGCTGCTTACTCAGAGGCAGAGGAAAAGGGAAGAGCTGCTGACAGATGACACTATTAGGACCATCATAGCCAAGATAGACTGGCACCATTAGAGTGTTCAACAATCTGTTTTATATCTCCATGTTACTGAGTCTATATTATTAAACAAAGGTATCCTTTGAACATGTAGCATAACGCCTCGAACACAGGCCATATATAAAACACACATTTTACTCTTTGAAAGGTATATTAAATAGAATGGTTTTTATAGGTATCTATCAAATGAGAAGCTGTATATCATAGAGGTTACCTATATGTAGTAGTAATATATTAACTTCTATTAACTCATTTAAATCTATAACACATTTATTTTACATATTATAAAGACAAAAACTCTGCTATATTACATAGTATTCTCAATAAAGTTAACGAAGTGTATTTAATATTAATAGATGGCCATTGATTATTTAATAGTTATGCATTTTGATTCACCATAGATATCATTTTAGGAAAATGATAGGCATTTCAAAAGGGTAAGTATTCCTTTCAAATACATTTTAATGAGAGAATAAGTAGAGTATTTTTTCTGTTCATAAGTTGGATGTTTATACATTGCAGGTATTTTATAGAAACTATCAAAAAAACAAAGAAGAAAATGCAAATCAAATGTACTTCTGTCACAAAGATGATTGTTAACTTAGAGCTCCTTTTGTCTTTTTTTATGCTTATGTGTAAATATTGATGGCACACTATGTATATTATTTCTTTAGGAAAAATATTACTATTTCATTTGTAAGATACGACAAAGTTGGTTGTGAAAATATAGCAATTTATACAAAATATAATGATGGTGCCAACCAGAGTTGAAAATATAAGAATGAAATATCAATACTTGTGTTTACAATTTTACTAAGCTTTACTAAGCTTTTTATCTTAAACTAATTGGATTTTTACAACAACTCTCCTGAGGTAGGCATCTAATTTTGCATTTTTCATTTGAAGAAACTATTTTCTGAGATGAAAAATTTAACCAAGTCCACGTATACTGTGAATAACGAATTAAGAATATGATTCTAATTCCTAAAAATCCACATACTATGTTCTTTCTTTATATATCTGCAAAGAAAAGAAATGGATAAAGCCATGTGTATGCTAAAGAAAATATCAGCAAATTTTAGCTAATAAGCTGTATGTTTTAGGGAGTGAATTAAGGAAAAAAATTAAATATCTCTAATTTTTGAGTCTGAAAACTGTAATGTTGGTTGGAATGACTGAAGATGGTAAACTTCCTTCATTTTTGTGTGGGCACAGCCCCAGATTTGATTACTTACAATTTTAAAGAAGTGATTCTACTAATTTTCCTGCAGCCAGATTATTATAATATTTTTCTGTCTTATCCAATGAGCTATTAGTTCAAGTTGCTTTAATGAGCCTCTTTCAAAATAGAAATGATGAAAACTTAGATTGAACAGTTTGTCAGAAAATTTAGTCTGTTCAAATGCTGAGGTTAAATGTTTTCCATTGGATATAGGAAGTTATATAAAAACTTGATAATACATGATGCCTTTGTCTTAATATATTTTGAAGCTTAAAGTTTCATTTCCCCTTATCATTAATATTTTTATATTATTTTCAATAAAGATTTCAAAATTAACTTTCAATAGCATGTGACATAAAACCTCTCTCATATATAAGCTAATTTTGTCAAAAAATATTGATCTTTGTTAATAGTATTTTTCATTTTCTTTTTATTCATACTAGTTTCACATAATCACAACACGAATAATTGGCCCAATTATGTGTATAATGGATAAAATTTCCTTTTGCCTGAACAATGCATATAGTGTTTTATTTTTCAATATATATTAAACACATTAGAATTAATGGAGTACCTTTCCAAAACTACTAATTACAAAAATTATTATAAATTTATTTTCAAAGATTTTATTTCTGTGAAACAAAAAGAGAAAATGACTTTTTCTTAAGTTAAAATAAGTAATTAGGAGAAACAGCAAGTTTTATAATTCTAAAGTTTATAAAGAAAGCAAAACCCCATAATAACTAACACAACTTTGAAGAAGAACAAAGTCAGAAGATTGACACTACCCAACCACAAGACTTACTATAAATTTACAGTAATCAAGACAGGTTTTACTGGCAAAAGAATAGACAAAATCATCAATGGGACAGAATGCAGATCCAAGAAATAGACTGACACAGACATAGTCAATTATCTTTGACTCTTTGAAAAGGAGCAAAGATAATTCAATGGAAAAAGTCTAGTCTTTTAAACAAATGGTGCTGGGACAACTGGATACCACATGAAAAGATATGAATCTACACATAGGCCTCACATCTTTCATGAAAATTAATCCAAAATGAATTATAAACCAAAATGTAAATATAAATCTATAAAACTTGTAAGATTTAAAATATGAGAAAATGTAGGTGATGTTAAGTTTGTCAATAACTGTTCAGATACAATACCAAAATCATGACCCAGAAAGAAAAAAATAGTTGTTCTTTGTTAAAATGAAAAAGTCTGCTTTATGAAAGACATAAAAAAAGAGAATGAGAAGAAAAGCCACAGATGGAAAGAAAATATTTCCAAAAGACATAGCTGATAAAGGATATAATCTAAGTATATAATCCAAACTATACAAAGAACTCTTCAAACTCAACAATAGGAATACCAACAACCCAATTATAAGATGGGCAAATGATCTACATATATACAGATGACAAATATGCATATGAAAAGATGCTCAACATCATACTCATCAAGTAATTGCAAATTAAAACATTAATGAGATTTTAGCCTATTTGAATGGCTAAAATCTAAAATATCGACAGCACCAAATGCTGATGATGATATGTAGCAACAAAATCTCTCATTCATTGCTGGTTGAAATACCAAATGGTAGACCCATATTGAAAGACAGTTTGGCATTTGGTACAAAACTAAACAGTCTGTCATATGATTCAGCTATTGTGCTCCTTCTTCATTTATCTAAATGAATTGAAAAGTTGTGTTTACATAAAAACGCATACATAATGTTTATAGCATCTTTATTCATAATTGCCAAAACTTGGAACAACCAAGATGTCATTCAACAGGTGAATGAATAAATGAACTCAGGTACATCTATATAATGGAATATTACTCAGTGATAAAAGGAAATGAGCTATCATGCCACAAAAAGACATGGAGGAACATTAGATGCTAATTAAAAGAAGCCATCTTTAAAGGCTACATACCATATGATTCCAACTATATGACATGTTGAAAAAGGCAAAATTATGGACAGAGTAAAAACATGAGTGGTTTCCAGCAGATTAGCAGAAGCTATGGAGAGATGAACATAGGAAACACAGAGGATTTTTTAGGGCACTAAAACTATTCTGTATGATGTTCTAATGGTGTTCAAAGCCCACACAATGAACAACACAAAGAGTTAACCCTAATGTAAACTGTAGACCTTATTTAATAATAATGCACAAATACTGGCTCATCAATGGGAGCAATCATTTCACACTACTGCAGATGTTAATAATATGGGAAAATGTGGTATAAAGGGGTGTTGGAGGTGGGAGGGTATACGGAAACTCCATACTTTCTACTCAGTTTTCTGTAAACACAAAACTACTCCAAAAAATAAAGTCTATATTTTTTTAAAAAATGGGAGAAACTTAGAAGTTTATTTTAGAGTTTGGGAATAAATTCAGTGACTTAGAAATTTTGCAGTCTCTCTTGACTCTATATCCTGTTTTGTCTACCACTGAAGCCCCTGTTTTTCTTAGAAACAAAACTGTCAGAGAGAGTTATCAATAGTCACTATCTCCATTATTCCTCTTTTTCAGTCCTTAACCTATTCCATTCCCAACACTCAACCAAGCTGTTTTTACCAAAATCATTGCACATGACTTATATGTTGCAAAATTCTTTGATTAATTTTCAGTCCTCTTCTGAAATATTTGACACAGATCATCACTCCCAATTCCTTGAAACTCTTTCCTTATTTGCTTCCACTAACTTCTATTTTTCCTCCTTCCTCACTAGACTGTTCTTCTCAGTCCCTTTCGCTGGTGCTTCCTCAATTCTTTGAACTCTAAATGCTGAGTGTTCTGTAGGTCTGCCTTTAGACCTCTTTTCTTCTTCCACATCCACTCATTTACTCTAGGAGCTAAAGATTCTATAAGCTAATGAGTCACACACACACACACACACACACAATCCACAGCTTGATCTCACTTCTGAAATACAGATTTACTCATTCAAAATTTTACTCAACATTTCCATCCTTACCATATCCCAAACTGCATCCTTCTTACCCCAAACCTGCTCTACTTTGTGTACTCTCTCTCTTCATTTCTATTCTACAGATACATTCTTGATTATGTTTTTTTTATTTCACAACCCACATTAAAAATATCATCAAATATCAACTAGCTCTGTCTTCAAATATATCCTAAAATATGAACACCTCTCGCCACCTCTACTTGTTACTTTCATTGTGTTCCAAGTCCCCACCCTTGTTTCCTACTCAGATTACTGAAACATTTCCAAAATATATCTTCCTGCTTCTGCAACTGCCTCATTACAAACTATTCAATGGTGAGCTATCTCACTCAGAGTAAAAGCCACAGTCCTGACACTGGACTATTAAACTCTGTACCAGAACAGTCCGATGGAAATATTATGTGAGCCTTAAGTATAATTTAATATGTTCTAGTGGCCATACTTTTTTAAAAAAATAAAAATAAAGGTGAAATTAATTTTAATATATATTTGACCCATTATATATAAAACATCATTTCAACATATAATCAGTATGAAAATCATTGATATATTCAACATTATTTTTTTCATACTAAGTCTTCAAAATCCAGTATGTATTACATAACATCTCATATTGGACTAGCTGTATCCAAGTGCTCAATAGAAATGAATGTATTGGTCAGCACAATTGTACTATCACCCCCTCATTACCTCTTTGATCTCAGTGTTTACTACATATCTCCTTACTCACTCTGACCTTGACTTTTTCCTGTTGTTTGAATAGATCCTGCTTTTGAGCCCTTTCCCACTTCAAGACCATTGTACTTCCCATTCCATGAACTTCATATGATTTTCTTCACCTAAATACCTACAAGTTTCCTTATACTTCATTCAAGTATTTGCTCAAATATGAGCAATTCTGTTACCTTTCCATTTCTCCCTATACCACCTCAATTGTACCTATCACCATCTGGAATAACATATCTTTTCATTATATTAAATTATTAACATTTGATTATTTTTTCCTTTCAAAATGGTCACTTTAAATAGCTCAAATGATGTGTGAATGTATATATGCATATGTGTCTGTATAAGTAATGTATGTGTATTCAGTCTTCCTTTAGGTCCTATAAGCTACATGAATGCAAAGATTTTTGTCTGATTATGCATTTTTATATCACTAGCATTTAGTGCAGTGATGGCTTATATTGGATATTAAATAATTAAATATTTTTAAAAAATAATTGTAAAAATTAGTCTAGAAATTTTTACAAGTTAAAAATAACAATATGGTGTGATACTATATTTAACAAGAGTGAACATTACTGGAAATATTTTTTTAGATATACATGTGTACCTATTCCTGGCTAAACAATCCACCTCAGAATATAGTAGCTTAAAATAGGGGTCAGCCAACTTTTTCTGTAAATGACCAGATGCCAATTATTTCAGCCTTTGCAGGTCATAAAGTATCCATTGCACCTAGTTGACTCTACTGTTGTAGATGAAAGTAGCCACAGATAATGTATTTTATATATCCCAATGTGTGATGCTGTGTTCTAATAAAAATTCATTTACAAAAACAGAAAGCCAAACTATGAGCCCTAGTTTTCTAAGGCTTAAGACAACAGTTACTAATATAATTCATAAGTCTGTGGATCAGATACCTGGCTCTGCTGATACAGGTCAGGCTTGGTTGATCTCAGGCTCTCTTATGTGTCTGAGGTCAGCTGGTGGGTTGACTGAGCGGACTGTCTAATCTACTTCACTCGCATGCCTGGTGTTTGATTGGCTGTTGGCTGAGGCAACATGAGTAATCAGGCCAAGTATCTTTCATCATCCAAATGGCTAGACTGGGAATAATACTCTTGTGGAGGCTTGGCTGTATTCCAGGAAAGAGAGTGAAAGCATGTAAGACTTCTTGAGGTCACATCTACTGGCCAAAGAAAGTCATAAGGCCATCCCAGATTCAACAAGTGGCGTATCAGATTTACTCTTTGGGGGAGGAGTGGCAGTCACAATGCCAAGAGGCATGTCTACAGAGAAGGGAGAAGTGACATCCAATTTTGCAAACAATGTACCATACTATGAATTTCACATATTAAACCAAATATGCTATCTCTAGGAAATGGTTCATTATTAGAAATGCTCTCTATCTGTGTCAAGTAAAGAAATAGGAGGCCACAATCTTTTCCTGCTTAAACACTTACCATTGTTTTAGTTTACATGGTTGTTTGAATTTGGTGAATGTTAACCTTTGCCAATACCTGTAGGTATGGGTACATTCTTTAATCACACTTGCCCCATTCTGACTGTTACTGGACTCATCAGAATCATCTGGACCTATACTGTGTCTTTCAGTTTGTAATTTCAGCTAAAGATTCTTATAATTTCTATTTTATTATTTATATTATGATGTAAGAAATACTTTCTTATCGAATTACATTAATTAATGCTCTTCTTTTTGGTAGAAAATGCTGAGACTTGAACCCTTGAAAATAAACAATTCTAGATTTTAATCTCTGGTGTTCAATATCACCATGATGCCTTTCATTTTGGTGGTACCCTAGAGGTAGTGATTCAGTCAAATATTTTATTACCTGCTTATCTCTGTTTTCTACACCAGGCTATTTGGAAAATGAAAGCAGATGGAGCTGGACAGAAATGTAGTTCATAGAGACAGTTACTTACTCATTAAAGTTTGTGATAGATCTAAACAGTCAGTGCAGAAAGAACTTGTTTTTTTATGGTAGCAACTGAATTTTTTTCATACACTGCCTTATCCACACAGGGAAGAAAGTACTTTCTAAAACAAAATTATTTTCAGAGTATTTTGCTCCTCAGACAATAGGTGTAAAATTAATAAAATGTAGGTTATGTTCTAATAAATTTACATTTTATTCATTGGAAAAATCATTAAATATTTTTAAATGAAAGATATTAAATTAATTAATAGTTATCTATACTATTCAGTCAAGCCTCATAGGAAATGGTAAGATGAAATGGAATTAGAAATTAATTATACAAATAATTCCAGCTCATCAAGGTGATTTGTCTAAGTTATCTAAATATTTTGAATAGCTTATCTAGAAAACTGTCACATTTCTCATTATGATTTTGAGATCAATTTATATCACTCCACTGGATGAATTAATATTAATATTGAGATGTACTTCAGTATTATTGTCTGAATGTCTTCAAATAGAATGATGAAGATTATAGCTATTTATGAAAACACGTGAAATTAATTTACTCTGCAGACATTTCTGGTTAAAGGAAGCCACCGTAGGGAGATTCACTGATTAGAACTGAATATACCATGAAAACACTTATGTTAAAAAAAAAAAAAGAGTTTGTGAATGTTATTCTAGAAGTATGTATTACATAGTATTACTCAAAGTTTTCTTAAATATGAGATGCCTCATCAGTAAAAGGATAAATTTCATATTAGGAAATTTTCTGGAGGGTTAAATGGTTAAGAACTCTTGAGAACATAAATTCCTCAGTATTCTTCATTGAGCAATAGTGGCTTTAGCTTCAAAAAGCCTCAAGTATTCTTAAGTTCAAACACACACACATACACACACACACACAGAGTCAAGAAAATCTGGCATATATTGTATTTATAATTTGTTTTTAGTTTTGGGTTTGAAAGGATAGTGTTTCTAAGGTTGCATATTTTCTTCTGGGTATTTGGGTTATAATTAATTTATATCTCAAAAGATTTACGATTCTTAGTATTTTTATTTTCTCACCCTATGTAAATTAAAAATATATATTTATTGAAAAAGTTAATTGGCATATTTAAAGTTGATGCATAATATTATGGTAAGATCTAAAGAAATACAATCATAAGGGTTCACTATTACATAAAAATGTTCACTTTCATTTGCTTTATTTCTTATTGCTTCATATACTTAAAAATAACTTTAATTTCTCTCAACTGATTATTATTTTAGTGTTAAAAATCCCTCTTGGCTTTGGATAGCTCCATGGACTTCACTTAAAACCCTTTTATCTTCTTTAGCTTGGGATAACTAGCTACTCCCTGACTTAGTCAAAACAAAACAAAACAAACAAAAATCCCAGGTTAAATTAAAGAAACAAACGAAAGAGAAACTTCCCTCCAAGATCTCATCCCCCTTCCCACTTTTATTGAATCCTGGTAGCAGTAAACCAGAAGAGAAGATTATGACCATGTATTATTGCTGCTTATCAGTTATTACAATCTCTGAGACAGTCTTTTTCACAGAAACTTCCACATTTCGGTTCTCAATGCAGAAAACTTCCAATTCTCCTTAGCTATCTCTCTATATTATTTTACTTAGTGTTAACTATTACTGATTAAAATGTAAAAACTGTAGGTTTTCAAATTAGGACCTTTGAAATCTATTTGTTCAAAGTTCCCACATCTGTTTCAATAGAAAATAATTTAACATTAAAAAGTGAAACAAAATAACTTACTATGCTGAAATTACTCATTCCACATTTAATTAGCCCTTATACAGAAATATCTTGGCACATTCTCATAAGTGATCACACAATCTTTTAGATAGTTTGAACATTCATAAAGTACACTTTTAATATCTCTTTATTCTTGTCCTGTCTCTTTATGACTTCTATTAGTTTGCATGTCTTTTAAAGTCAATGAAACTTCAAGGTCAAAGGCTGTAAACTATCACACAATTGGTTACATGGTAGGTGTTAAAAATTGAGTAAAGACATAGGATAAAAGATTGTAATACACAGGTTGTAAGGCAAATAGAGCCATTGAAGAGATAAAGACACCACCAAAGTGAACAAGAAAAAGGGTTACAGGCAAGGATCATAGCAGAAATCTTTTTAGTCACCACATTCCTGGAGTAGCCTGTCAGTAGCAAACAGACACCCTATCACCATTTATAACTCCCCCAGCAGGAAGTCATGATGCTTGGTGGGTGTTCAGTGAGTGCAGGGAGACTGCTGTGCCTTGAATTAGTTTTACCCTCTAACAAAAAAAAGAAAAACAAATGAGTATATAACATGGGAGAGAGAGAGGAGACAGAGAAGATGTGAACATTAGTGTATATTGCTTCATAGGATTCGTGGACATTGTTATTTTATATGTATGCAACATTTTACAAACATAATTTTATAGACACATAATACATGTTGTTATTTTGTTATTTACATATTGTTATTTTATAATGGATTATAAAGGGTATTTAGGACTAGAATACGCCACTTAATAAGATAGACAACAACATTTTAGGTTATGATACTATAAAACATAAGCATTAATCTTTCCAGTAAGGTGGAATCTCATTAACTTAACAAAATAGAGCCTGAAGAAATATAGAACAAGGGAGGAGGGCAGTAGAACAAAAGAAGAAATAAAAAATGTGTGGGGACTTTCTGATTACCCTAAATGAAGGGGAGCCAAACGACCACTATTCTCATACCATTTTTCCTATAGAAAATATAGAAAAGCCAGGTAAGAAGGTATTTGGTAAACAGACAAATAAGTTGGGAGAACTGGAGCCTGGAGTGACAGGGCAGTCTGCTTCTCTCCCTACAGAGTGCCTGCAAGATATTAATATATATAGCAGTTCTCTTCAGTTTCCTTTTTTTTAATGCTGAAATTAGTAATTCCTTCCTTTTTATTTTCTGTCCATTTTAAATCATCTACTGATTGCCTCTATTGTCTTTAAATTCACAAGTTTTTTTTTTCATTTTGATAGATAATTTACTTATGTTCTTTCTCTCCCTTTAAATATCGGTTCCATTTTTGCATTTCTCTTTCAAAATCAATACAAAATAGCAAAATTTGTGTTTTATTAAAATTTTCTCAAAGCATGGGAAAATAATTTTATTTAAAAGGGATTGCAAATATGTAGGATGAACAACTGTAGAGATCTAAGGTACAACTTAAGGAATATAATTAATACATTTTTATTGGATTTAGGGATTTTTTTTGTTAAATAAGCGGATTTTAGCTGCTCTTCTCCAAAAAAAAGTAACTATGACAGATGATAGATATGTTAGTTTACTTCACTATAATAATCATTTAACTATATGTATGTGTGTGTACATAAAATATATCCCATAACATTATGTTGTAAACCTCAAATATGCACAATATTTATTTAAGAAATAAAAAAAGTTTTTCATAATTCAAGTTTACAATTTCATATTATGATGCATATTATGAGATGCAACATACAATATTTGGAACTATAAGTTGGTAAGGACTACTCAGAAAAGACCCACTTCTTACACATTGAATTTTATTTTGTCTATGTGTAGCTGTAACATATTGTGTAGATAGTGAGGTGCCTCAAGCTCTCCTGGAGAGGGCAGCAGCAAGTGCCCCTCTTCAGATAACCAACACAGCCAGCAGGAGGGAGGGAAGAGTACTGTGCTGCCAATCAGAACTCAGCATGCTAACTGCTGACCGTAAAAGTGGAGGGGATTCCCAGAAGAAGGGATTCACAGAAAGTCAAGCAGCACAGCCCCAGTAGGGTCTGGAAGATGACCAAAAGCAACCTCGAGCTAAACTGTAACTTGCATAGCACATGGCCATCTGTGTGAGATCCATTGGTATAAACTTATCAGATAAGTCTATCAAATGCATAAGTTACTTTATGAGTGTAAGTCTTTCTCTAAGGTGTTTCAACTTGTGCAGGTCTCTGGGAAAACATTTACTAAATTGTTCTTGTGGTCTGACCCATTTATCTATGTGTTCACTATATTCTGACACTCTATTTTTTTATGCAGCTTATATGGGTCTTAAATATTCTTTCCCTGATGGCATTATTTTATCTGAATAGCACTGAATTTAATCAAGAACATCCTTAGAAAGTTACCTGGATTTAGAATGCCTAGGGTTTTATATTTCTGGTAGAGTTGTTGAGTGGCTCCAGGTCAGTCACTTAACTTCTCTATACCTAAATTTATTCTACATTGGATGAGTTACTGTAGTACAAAAATGTCTTTGGGTTCACAAATGAAAAGTTTTTACAGAGTAAAACCTTCTTAGGTTACTTACATGCAACAGAAAGATTAGGTCCGCTAATAAGATTTGTCAGTAGTATTTTCATGCCAGCAATCTCAGACTAGGGCTCTCTAGGTGGGCCCTTGGCTAGCTGTGCTTGTTCTGTTCCAGTTCTTAATCTCTACTTTTATCTCTGGCATGAGCAAAGAGTAGATAACAAAGATTTTCTGACTTGTAGTGATTAATTCACAATTCATCCATTCATTCAGAAGATATTTATCAAGTGCCATACATCAGCCCATTGATATCACAGTCATGCATTCCATTAATTTTGAGGGCTATTATTTCCCACTGTTTAAAAAGGCAAATTAGTAAGTGGTTTTTCAGTGAATGCTGAATACTGATTGACAAGCACCTTTGAGAAAATGATGTCATGATTTCCAAAAAGATAAAAATACTAATAGTAGTGACATAATAATAATGTATATGTTGATCACTTATACACAAATCTCCATGGTGAATAATTTACACATGTTAATAATATTTCTGGACAAGATACCTTTATGTGATAATTATAGGTAAAGAACTGAGGGCCAGAAGACTTAAGTAATGCACATAATACTTGATGGTATTAGAATTGGAAAACAGGTGGTCTAAATATAGATTCCAAGATCTTCACAATCACAGTTAGAAGAGTACTTGCATCCCTACAGATTTTGGAAATATTCATTTGCATATAAATAATTATCATAGATTCTCTCTCCAACTGCTAATAAATTGTCAGACAATTAACAGAAAATACTTCAATGTGGATGGGTTAATAGACCATAGTTTTTTTGTTAGCCAACCTCTACAAACTTTAACTTTTAGAGGAAAGCCTATAATAGTAATTAATTAGAGGTTAAATTTTTGTAGACTGGAAAATAAAGATTTAATAAAGCATTACCATTTTAAGTTGAATAAATAAATGAGGTACTATAAAAGTTCAAATTAGCCAAAGAATTTGGGAGAATGGAATGGAATGTTTTCATTTTTTAGTGAAACTTGAACTTTCCAAATTTTATATCATATAAAACAAAAAAAATTGTGTTTTTCTTCCAGTTGGTTAATCTAGAAACAGAGTCAAAACAGTATAAACAAATGCTAACATCCTATAATTAATAGTGTGTATCAGTCAGACTAGGTCACTCATGCTATTCCAATAAATAGTAAAATACAGATTTATTTCTGGCTCAGTCTGTGCATCCATTGCTGGTCAGCTGTGGACTCTGCTTGATCTTATCCTTATTTGAGGATGCAAGAGGATTGACCTGTCTCTATTGACCAATCTCAGCTGCTTAATCTCAAGTATCCTCATCAGTTCATCCAGTTGGTTGCAGTAGACATCTGCTATAATCAATTGAATAGGTTTCATGAAGCTGCAGTGGATAATACTAGCACTGGACAACCAAACAGACACCATTAGTTTTTATTAATGAATATTTGGTTTTGGACTGTGTTTCAACACTTCATCTTTAACCGACCATTGTGCCGAATGCTTGCAATTGTCAGAAAGAATCCATTTTTCATTACACGTAACAATACTGTGTAGAAATGGTTCATCTTTATGTTGTGACAGCCAAAGGCAAGGTTTGAGACAATTTACCTTCCCATGCTCATTTAATTCACGTGGAACTCATCTACCCAGCTTCTTTACCTTGCCAATTTGTTTCGAATGGTCCACTATTGTTGGAATAGTAATGTCAAACCTTGCTGCTACTTCACATGTAGGCTGAGATAGATTCACTTCCACTACAGCTTTCAGCTCATCATTATCCACCTTGGTCTCAAGTCACCCATATGGCTCATTTTCAAGATGAAAATCACCAGAAGGGAACTTCTCAAACCATCAATGTACTGTGCGTTCACTAGCCACATCCTTCCCAAACACTTCAATGATATTTTGAGCTGTCTGTGCTGCATTGGTTCCATGATGGAACTTGTATTCAAAAATAACACAAATATTTGACTTATTCATGGTTTATCAAAAAATGCTCTATAAAAAGTTTTGAAAGATAATCACAAGCCAATCATGCATTTGAAAGACTGAAGATGTACCTTCACAATAAAAATAAAACAAGAAATGTCAAAGTGAAATGTCAGAGATGTCAACTGTCAAAATTAGTACTTAAGTAAATCAAACATTTCCTACTTAATAACCAAATATAATATTACAAATATTTTCTTTTATGAGCATGCCCCAAAGTCCAAGAAAAGAACCATTTTATCTCTTGACACAGGTCTAAAAGTATTTCCTCATAGTCATTCACTTCCTGTTTGAAAGTGAGAAAATAGTCTACATTTATTGAGTTGTTTATATCTGTTTGTATGTTATTATATAAAGGTTTAATAGAGATGCTGTCATCTATAGATGCTATGAACTGAATTTTAGTGTCCCTTCAAAATTCGTATGTTGAAATTCTAATCCCCAATGTGTATTGCGGGGGACCTTTTGGAGGTAATTTAGGTCACAAAGGTGGATCTCTCATAAGTACCCTTATAAAAGAGACACCAAGGATCTCTCTAGCCCTCTTTTTGCCATGTGAAAATACAAAAAGACAGCAGGCTGCAATCCAGAAGAGAGCCCTCACTAGACCTCAAACATATTGGCACCTGGATATCAGCTTTGCAGCCTCTTCAAATTGTAAGAAATAAATTTCTGTTGTTTATAAGCCACTTGCTTTATGATACTTGTTATAACAACTCAAACTCACTAATAGGTTAATATTACTAATAATAAGTTAAACATATAAGGATATTTTCTTTTTCTTTCCTTATTCTAAGCTATTTATGTGATTGAACTATAGAAATATGAGTTTTCATTTATTTGGTTTCATTAAACATCAGCACAGAAATTCAACAGTAAGATAAAGTTGGAAAGTTTCTTAACTAGAACATCTGCCTTAATGGAAAACCTGTTTCAAAATATTGATGATTCATTGAAATCGAAACTCCACCTTAATGAAAACCCTTGAAAAATGTTGACAGACGAAATATGTCACAATTATCAGTGTAGCTTTCATATCCCTTTGGCAAAAAATGAAGCTGTATTTCCATATATCATTTGATATTATTAGAAATAATTGATCCATTCATATTAGGATGAAAAGTGTGCCATTTAGTTAAATGTGTAATTTGTGTGAGGTTTTGTAACAAAGCATTGTTCTCTGCGTTTGTTCATTGAACAAATGCAACAAATATACATTTGTTCCCGTACTTTATGAAAGGTACATTTTCATTCTGATGCCAAAGTTTTATGTAAAGGAATTATTCTGTTTCCTTCTGAGGAGTTCTAAGCAAGGATTTCTGTGTTAGTGTTTAACACCCTTTCATTAAAATTTCAATGTGAGGCTATCTCTTCAGATGAATTTTATTTTATCCTAGTTTATTTAATTAAGTTTCATCAATGTAATATTATCTATCCACATGGTTTTAATGTCTAGTAGATAAGAGAGTGACATTAAGAACAATAGAAAACTTGTCCTTCTCCACTCCCCACTTTTATTCCCAGAGACAATCATTTTCAGTGCTGATATTAGTTTTACATGGTATGTCTTTGTATTTCTGTAATATTTTTATACATATTTATTTGCTTATTCACTCTGGGTAACTATTGACTTCAGATTCTTAGCCCTACTAGCCCTGTGTTGTTTTTAGAACACATGATTCTACTGTATCACATGCCTATATTATTAATATATATATACATGATTGGTTTCATAAGACTGTGTACCTGGATCTTCAGTATAAAATATGTTTTGAAATTTTTTCCATGTCAGTAAGTAATCTTCTGGTAAAATTATTTTAATTGCTACATAGTATTCCAGCATATGGATGTTTCATGATTTATTTAAATAATATCTTAGTGTTGGAAATTCATGCTTCATTCTAATAAATTACTTTTTATTCAGTTAAAGTGATGCCTCTCTTATCTGTGGATCCCTGATCTGGAAAATTTAATAATTGAAACCATAGCTGAGAAACTGAGCCTAGTTAGCAAAGGGTCATCAGACACACACATACATATGCACACACAGGACACATAGACGCACACACCCACACACCCCTTCACAAAATCTGTGTTAGAGCAACCATTTTCTTTTTATAAGGTAGAGCCCAGCAGAACCCCACATAGAGCTTAACTACTGTTATAAATTAGATGAGTTCTGGGGACATGTGTTCAGAAAATGCCTTCCTAGAATAAGACACATCGACAACAACTAAAATTAGCAACTAGGAGGCTGACATTAAGGAGGAAAAAGGAAAGGCAAGTTAGCAAATTAGATATCAGAACTCAAAAACAGAGTAGTCAGAGACTCCTTAACATATGGGCAAACATTTCTACAGTCCTGAATAGCCCATCAGTGCATAACTGTATTGTAACATGCAACATAGGACCTGTTTTTTTTTTCTAATAAGGACCATGAAACCATAAAGTAAAGATAAAATTGATTTTGATAGCAACTGTTCAAGATTAAAAGAAATTACATAATATATTTTGGATATAGTTTCATGTTTAAAAATCCAGACTTTGCAATATTTTTTGAATATTAGAAAGTAACACTAGTTATCTGAATATTTGACAGATAATATATACAAAGAAAAGCTTAGAGTCTTTAAATAAGCCATATCTGCATTTGAATCAAAGATTGATCAATTGGCTGTGTGATGCTGTGCAGATAAATGAATGTAAATTTGTATCTTTTCAACATTAGAATGAGTATATTATAATGAGAAATATGGTTATTTTACAAAAAGTCCTGGCATAGGAAAAATATGCAGTACACGAATCCTATCATAATAGTTCACTAATATTGAATTCTTCATACTGTGATGACAATGGACTGTGAAGTTACTAGAGCAAAAAAATTGTTAAAATTTTTATTTTATTTTAACTGAAGCAAGCTAAATTTCACTGGCCTCTATCATCACTCTGCTTTACCTCTGGGTACCAAGTTGCACTGAAAACACACAGCAAGGGAGTAACCCCATATGTGGGGAAATTCCAATCTTCTTCAGCCAAAATTGCAATACTAGTGAATTTCAGAAACAGTAGTAATGGCCATAAACTTCATTGGTGCCTAACGGGAAGGAGTTGACTACTACCTATATTAAATTTTTTTTATTCACCTCAACAAAGTGCATAAGAGTTTTACAATATGTCTTCATAAATATTTTTCACTAATCTATACTTTAAAATATTTTTAAAAATACTTATACATGGAGCTAGATATCTTTTTCCTCAAAACTGAAGTCAATAACTATTTCATTACATCTTCAGCAATAAAAAAATCCACAAAGGTCCCATATATGCTTAGCATTTTGTCCCCCACCTCAGAGAAGCTTCTCTTTGATACTGCAAGGTAACAGTGAAGTCACAGTCAAATTTACAGTGCTTTAGGGTTGGACAGCTCATTTCAGTGAATGCTCACATGGGTACTTTGCCCAAACAGCATGTGTGCAAATGCAGCTCATGTGTCCAAAAGAAAATGGGATCAGGAATCTTGTGGTTTAATTATATCTAGAATAAAACTAGAGCTATTCTCTAATTTATTATGAAGACACATCACTTTAATGAGGTTTCAATGAGCTGTGCACCAATTGCATGGTGTTAAAAGCAAAAATGCACTGCTCTTTTCTTCCCTCTGCAAAAGCAAAGATATTGATTAGGCCCATGATTAAGTACTATGTGAAATCTATTTTCCATAAGCATAAGTCCACTGTATATTTCCTTTTAATTGTAAGGAAACCATGTGCCAAGCCAGTATTTTTGGCTAAATACTGACATACAATATATTTAAGCACGGTCAGGCAGTCTCTGTAGGTGAACTGATAAATGTAGGGAATGTGCGTACGTGTGTGTGTGTATGTTTATCCGCTATTTTCATCCAGTAATTTTGCATGATCTGATGTCTATTTTGTCTGTGCACTGAGTAATTTGTGTATGTTTATGAATAATGTACTGGATGAAAAATTTGAATCATTCTTTTTTTTTTATTTATTCAACTATTATGGCCCTAGTATTGCACTAATAGATGCAGATACAATATGAGCAGGTCTATCTTCTTTGAAGTTTATGAAGGAACTTGACACCATTAAAGAATCACATTCTCCATGTTTTTCTTTGTTTTTTACCACTGCAGTAAGTGCTGCTAAAGAGAAGAACATGACGCTATAAGAGAGTAATATTGGAGGGTATGTGTAGTCACAGAGAATAGGAAAGGATTTCCTAAGAAAGTAACACTTCAGTTAAAGGAAAATAGCAGTTAACCAAGTGGCAGGACATAAGAGTCTACATTTTGGTAACTCCATTTTACTACTTCCTGGGAAAAATACCATTTCAGGTATGACCACCCAGGAAAAAATGGAGATTTAAAATATATATATCGGCTGGGCGCGGTGGCTCATGCCTGTAATCCTAGCACTCTGGGAGGCCAAGGCGGGTGGATCACTCAGGGTCAGGAGTTTGAGACCAGCCTGAGCAAGAGCGAGACCCCGTCTCTACTAAAAATAGAAAGAAATGATCTGACAGCTAAAAATATATATATATTATATATAAAAAAAAAAATTAGCCGGGCATGGTGGCACATGCCTGTAGTCCCAGCTACTCGGGAGGCTGAGGCAGGAGAATCACTTAAGCCCAGGAGTTTGAGGTTGCTGTGAGCTAGGCTGACGCCACGGCACTCACTCTAGCCCGGGTAACAGAGCGAGACTCTGTCCGAAAAGGAAAAAAAAAAAAAAAATATATATATATATATATAATCAGGAAGATCTTCCCTAAATTTGTCCTTCCTTGTTTTTTTTTTTTTTTTTTTTTTTCCAGATCTTGTATTTCCTCATTCAAGTATTGGGATAGGTAATTCTCTTAAAAAGAATATGGAAATAAATTTGTGAAACTCTTAGGAAATAGTTGTAATTTAAATCCGTAGGTAATAATATTAAACTTTCCTCACAAGATTTAGCTTCATGTTGTGCCTCTAAACTCCTGGCCAGGCAGGTATATAGAACAACACATATAGAGTCAAATCTTTGTAAGGCATAATGAAAGTAATTTTCTCTGACAGAAGATTATAATTAACTGAAACTTCAGGAAAAAAAAAAATCTTCCCTGACTACTTTCTCAACTGGTTTTTGTATTAAATTTGTGAGTATTCGAAAGAATATAATTTCAATGAGTTTCCCCTAAATGTTATATATATAGTCTAAAGATTATGCATATTTATAATTAGACCAAATAAGTCTAAGAAAGCACATACAATTTTTTGTTAAATAATGTTCATGAATTGAGACGTCACTGGGAGAACTTAGAAATAATTTGTACTAATAATGCCGTTTCATTTTTTAAAAAATATATATTGCCTGTTTCTATGCATCTCCTTCCCCATATGTTTGCTTTACATGAACAGTTTCAAAATTATGACAGCTTTTAAAGCTCTTTATGAATTGTGTGTTGATATTAATTCTTTTCAAATAAACATAAAAGTTTGGAAAGATTTTATAAGGTTATCTGGCTCATTTTTGAAACCCTGGAACCCCATCTCAAATATACAGTGTGGTCCATTTTAAATAGCTTCCTCCATTTATTCTCTTATTCTTTATAGGTAGTTTAAGGTATAACGCATGCCATTTTAGTCTATGTAACATCCATCTCTATAACTCTTACCAGTCCGTGAATACTAATGGATTTATAGGGAATAAAATTTGACTGGAATTTTGTATATATCATTTAAATGGCCTTCTAAGCATGTGTGGAAATTGCTGAGGCCATCACACTCATGTTCATTATCAATTTCATTACTATTGAATATGGTATTTCCCAATGTGGCAGACATCAGAAGCCACGGACATGTCAAGTAAAGAGATGACGCACTCCTTCTTTGAAGCAGTTTGTGTTAGATATTAGCCAAATTGTGCTGTTTATTTTCCCATAATTTACAGGGTTTTCAGTAAAACACTCTTTCACATCTAATTCATAGCCTCTCTACATTATATAGGGATTATTTTTCAAAAAAGGGCTGGCACACAGAACATACTTGAGTCAAAGACCCAATCTTATGTTCAGAGTCAACTGTCTTTCTGGTGGATTTTTTTTTCTTGGGTGCAGCTTGACCCATTGATCCTTGCTTTCCTTAGGAAGAGACCTTCAAGGGGCTCTTTGTTGTTGCAGGTAAACCAACTTCTGGTGAAATCACCCCATCAATTTACTAGATATGGCCACTTTTGAATTCCAGTTTGGAGTCCAACTGGAATTCAACTTATCTAAGACTTTCACTAAATGCCTACTATGTCTGGGACACTATATTTAGACCATAAGAATTCAGAAATATGAGACATAGTACCTATTTTAATCCAGATAGAAATACAGTCATGCATATAATTTCAATACAATGTGAAAGTCACTATAAAGATACTGACTGTGTGCTGTGGAGGCACATAGCCTGGAAGATAAAGAAAGCCAGATACTGGTTTAGTAGTAAGGGCAGGTATTAATCAGTGATATACTATTGTATAATAAATTTCTGATTAAGATCTTTTTCTCTGTTAATTCCACTTTGACTACTGCCACATCAATTAAATATGAAATTAAGTATGCATATCCACAAAATGATTTCTAGAACAATTAAAAATTTTTATATTATGAAGAAAACCTGTATGGTTGAACAAACTGAGTACTTTCCTAGAAGTCAAGAGCCCGATGTCAGAAGTTATATCTTAGTCAAGATTCTTTGTCTCAATTCTTCCTTTGTAATTGGATATCTTGTTCTCCATATACTTCTCTGTTTGCTTTTTTTTTTTTAATTTTTACTTCAGAATATTACAGGGGTACACATGTTTTAGTTACATAATTTGCTTTTGTACAGTTTGAGTCAAAGTCATAAGTGTGCCCTTCATGCAGATAGTGTGCATTGTACCCATGAATTTCATCTCCCTCCTACCTGCTTGATTGTCTGGGTTTTTATGAAGATATGTAAAATAAACACCTGAAGCATATAGATCCAGAGAAGAAAATTTATACAAACAACATGCTGAATGAAGGCAAGAATTGTTATCCATTTTGTTAACTGCTATATCCTCACAATTTTGACAATATTTTGCACATAGTTGTCACTCAAATATATGTTGATAAATGAATGGATGGATCAAGAATGCATGATTTAACCTCTTCAAGGAATTGTTACCTCTACCTCTTTTCAAGAATGCTAGGGAAATTGTGTAAATGACACTGACTCAGATATTCAAACACAAATGAAATTCTGCCTAATAATAATCAGGTAAGATCACATTTTAAGAAAATGGAATTTTAGACTGATTTACTTATGGATTGCTTTTTACAAGTGTTTCTTATTTAACCCACTAATTTATCTGTACAAATAAAATACAGACCAATTATAGTTTGCAAATCTCCAATTATCCTCATTAATTATTAAGGGTGTGTTACTGTAGAGGCATAATTACACTGAAATAATCTTTCAGTGTCCAAACTTACTTGTATAATAGTGAATTACAATTTCTAACTTACAACTTTTCAGGCTTTTAACATACCTATTTCACTGGAAATTACTTGTTCTTTATTCTCTTTTATTGCTCTTAAAGCTTGATTATATTTTACTATAAACTATTAAGAAGGCTGACATATTCATGAGACCTATGGTAGTTTTAAATATATATTTTTAGATTTATGGATTCATATAAGTGCACATAAAAATCTCATTTTTAACCATTTTTCTACATATATATATATATAGAAGTATATGTTTACAGTGAAGTGTCATTGATCACTGGCTTTTTAAAAGAAAGCAAACATGACATTTTCTTATAATTCCAAATTTTATAACTAGTTATATACTTTTTTATGTTAAGCACAAGGTCACATTAGAAAATAAATTCTATCTTGAAAATCATTATAATATGTAATATAAAAATTACAAAGCTTAGAATGATTTTAGCCACTGCACAAAGTACAAGTTCAAAGATAATTAGATAACTTTCTCTAACGGTTTCTAGTTAGAGCTGCAGTGAGCTTTTCATGAGAGATCAAATGCTATACACAAACAAACAAAATTCTAATCCAGACTTTTCAAGGAAAATAATCATTTAAGAATTACCTATTATAAACATAGCACAAAGACACCTCAAGTCAGAAAGAACTGAATTGGTTTTGGACTATTTCCCCTTTGATTGAGTGGAAAAGCTCTGGCTTATTCACAACATGTTGCAAAGGAGTATTGTCACAGTCTAAACATAAGACTGGGAATTACGAATGCCTCTTGTTACTGTTGTCATTTAACATTTATTGAGGTCTAAGTGCTGTAGAGAACACATAATTAGGCACGGTTTCTGACCAGGATATTAACAGCCTATGTGAAAGGAAAAATGTCTAGGCACTAAAACAATTTATTCTCCTTATCTTTGGTAACCTTAAGACATATCAAATTAGATTCCCTATGAGAAATAAATCTTGTGGAAAGGTTTTAAAGAGTCCTAAGGGCTTGAGAATCAGACTTCATAGAATGACCCTAGCCTTCTCTGTCAAGTGTTATTAAAATTAAATTATTACATTCTCTAGATTAATGTTGATTCTATTTTAATTACCGGGTATATATTTCTTCATTGGTTATTCTTCTTAAGAAGTTCAAACTATTCCTTGGGCATTTGTCAGTCAGTATATCTGATTTAACATTAAAATATTGAGAAATAACTAATATATATAGCTAATGACTGTGGATCACTGTGAGGAGGATGCTCTGTGGCTAGCTTGTGCTCTGGCGCAGGCTTTGGAAATTGGAAGAAAAGGCAAGTGGCAGAAGACAGGTGAGACATGATCTTTTTGTGGGGGGGATACATCAGTGGTGAAAAGCATGGCCGAGAACATGGTGAGTGCTTATATGTGGTTCTGAACAATAGTGGCAACATGCCATGGGGAAAGCACAATCACATGGTTTCACACAGGAGATAACACCTTGGTTTCATAAATGTGGTAACTCATGCCTCCTGGGAAGGTCAGCTAACCAGGGGGGCTGGACCAGAAGAAAACACTGTGGCAGCCATCTTAGTTTGGCCCAAGAAAACTGTTGCCTACACAAATGCAGTTTCCCTTACATTCCACCCCCTCGGTAATAGGTTTGGCAGCTGACACACTGGCCCATGGGGAGGCCCCTTGGGTGCAAAGGCCACAACAACAATACAGGGAACAATACAGTATTACCAGATCACAACCAGTAGCTCCTAAAACTAAAAGGGTCCAATGCCAGGAGGACGAGAGACATTCCCACCATTGTTGTAGTGGGTCTCCAGTTAACTGTTGGATGGCCTATACCTCTCCATCAACTTCCTTCAATGCAGAGGGAATACCCTCCTGGTGATCAGGTATATATACACAACATTCAGTATGTATGAGTATGCATGTGCCTCCTTGAGCTGCAGTAAGGAGATCAAGGGCCAGGTGGTTTTGCAAAAACTACCTTTCTCATCTGAGTGACCTCATTCGTCAGGAGGGCCAAAGCCTGCCGGGTTTGATTCAGGGCCTGAGCAGTATGCTCCACTAGGGCATTCACTTCTATCTCTACCCTTAATGGCTCCACCCCCAGGGGAAAGAATAGCCATGGAGTCTGTTTCACCCAGTGCCAGCAGGAGAACATGGCATTACAATTATGTGGTTTCTTGGTAAAGGTGGGGAGGACCTTCCCCAGGACATATGGCTGTCCTCACATGTACCTCAAGTGCACCTTCCTGTCAAACGAGCGGGAAGATAAAGCCACCCATACTGGAGGGTGCCCTATTAACCAACCTTGGGCTTCTCATGTAGGTAACCAGACGGTGAGGTCCTTAAACATGGCCCAGTTACCAGTGCAGACATGCAAAGAGGATGACTCATGCACAAATATGGCACAAAATTCAGCCCATTGGCTGCTCTGTCCCTGCCCTGTTTCAAACCAAGTTTCATTATGATTTGTGCCTCCACAGGAGGGAGACTTCATCCTTCAAGGTACTTCAAGGCTACTACCATCATTGGGCCGAGGGGCCACGACTGAACCCGCTGGTATGCCATGCCTCTGCTGGAGGGGGACCTCGTCCTTCAAGATACAGGCTCTCTTCTAGGTATTACCATGGTCTGAGGGTTAGCTTCAGACACAAATTCAATAGAACCCAGTACTGTTTGTAACTCTGCAGATAAAGGGCTGGAGCTAAACTCTGCTCATTGCTCCAAATAAGCTCCCCACTTCACCAGAGTGGGTGTCTGGGCTACCCCTGATCGTGGGCTGATTATCCATGACCTCACTATCCTGCTATGGGTATGCGGTGCACACTGGCACTTTAGACTGCCCAGTTACAGCTTCACAGGACTGAAGGGCGGCATACACAGCCGCTAGCTCCTTTTACATCAAGGAATAGCGCTCCTGAGGGCCTTTCCAAGTCTGGGACCAAAACCCAATAGGGATCCACTGCTTATGCTGGCATTGCCACAAACCCCAGCCCATCGCACTTGAGTCGACTGTCACATCAAGGTCAAATGGCTGTGAGTGGTCTACTAATTGTAGCATATGGGCCTGTGCAACAGCTCTCTTGGCTGACATAAAAGAGGCCTCCGCCTCTGGGGACCAGTCCTAGTGGCCCCCTTTTTACACAATGAATGCAATGGCCACAACAGTTGGGCCAAGTGGGGAATAAATATATGCCAATACTCCAAAAGCCCCATGAACACTTGTAACTGTTTCACCATAATGGGTCCAGGGAAGGCTTGAGTCTTATCTATAACTGTCTCAGGGATTGCTTTTGTCCTACCTGACCAGACGACACCCAAGAATTTGACCGACGAGCCAGGTCCCTGGACTTTGGAGTTGTTCACTGCCCAACTGCATTGTTCCAATGAGGTTTGAAGACTGGAAGTGGCTTCTTCTAGATCTGTAAGGGAATCAGAGGTTAACATTATATAATCAATATAATGAAACAGAAACACTGAGGATGGCTGACTCCATGTGGCCAAATCCTGTGCCACCAAACCATGACATATGGTTGGGCTGTGGAGGTAACCTTGCAGTAACACCACAAATGTCGACTGTTGTCCTTCCCACATGAAGGCAAACTGGTCTTGACTGTCCATAGCTATGTCTATGGAGAAAAAGGCATTGGCCAGGTCCACCACATAGTGGTACTGTCCAAGCACCAAAGTCAGTTGATCCATCAGATCCAGTATAGATGGCACTGTGGCATGCAGTGGGGGAGTTACTTTATTCAGCTCCAAGTAGTCTACTGTCATTCTCTAAGTTCCGTTCAGTTTCTTAATTGCCAAACAGGAGAGTTGAATGGACTGTGAGCAGGGCATACTATGCCAGCCTTTTCCAGCTGCAATATGGTTTGTGAAATTTCTTCATGCCCAAACGTTACTGTTGTGTGCATACCACAGAGTGACGTGTGGGCAGAACCTGCGGGGGGTGATGGGGGTGGGCACGCACCACCAGCTTCACAACCCTAACTCAGAGGTGGAACTCTCCCATGCAGGTGGTTAGGGTTAAGCTATGCAGAATGTCAACACCCAGAATATATTCCTTCATGGGGGACACATACACAGTGTAAGGCCTAGGGGCCAAGTACCCTAACCCCAGTGGAATAGTCACTTGTTTAACTTTGACAGTTTGCCCACCATAGCCATCTATGTAGGAGGGCTGTCCAGCAAACGGCTCAGGGTTTCCATAGATTAGGGAGCAGTCAGCCCTCGTGTTCACCAATGCCAAAACCCACTGCACATTTGTAGGGGACCAGTGAATAGCAAGTTCCTATGCAGCCTCCGGGGTCCTCTCTAACCGGGTGCCTTGGCTTAACCGCTAGTCTGTATCAAAGAGGGGGGCTTCAACCACAAAATGTTGCAGCTGCATATTGCAGGTCTCTTTGGCAGATATCTCAGTTCCTTGCCTCTTGGGTGCTTTCATGAATTGCTGGTGGGGAGCCAGCTGATTCCACAAAGCCAGTAATACCTCATTAGGCTGTTTATCTATTTTCTCTTTACTCCTGCTGGTAGGAGGTCTATCTAGCCACATCTGAGTTCGAGACACCTTCAGGGCCCCTTGTACTGCCTTCTTCTGCAGGGGGCCCAGAGCTCGTGGGCCCTTGTTCGGTCCTTGTAGCATACGTACTCGTCCCTTTCCCCCTTCCTGCTCTTAGGCATCTCCCAGAGCCACCATGGCAGTCGTGACCTCATGTATCCGCTTCCCCACATAGGGAGTGAGCACAGCTGCCAGCTAGCCAAACCTGGGGTGGGGGGAGCTGTGGCTAAGATTAGGTCGCTCATGTGTGTAGTGAAGTGTGCCTCATGGGCCCCGCCAATTATCTACTGCAAAAATGGCTTGGCACATTGCCAACGCCCATGTATGAATTAAGTCCGTGTATGAAGTCCACTTACTCACAGTTTCGGGTAGTTCTCTGGCATCATCCCATACTGCGAGGGCAGCAGCCATAAGCCATTCAAGCAAGGAGTGGTAGCCCTCGCCACGGCGGCCGCTTGTCTCTAACCTCTGCCTCAGGGAAGGATGTATAGTTATGGATGCCAGTTGCTCCATCTTCCTTGAGGAGCACAGGACACTGTCCGCCCCTTCATCCCATAAGTACAGTAACCAGGCAGGCACAGACTCCCCAGGACTCTGCCAGCGCTTTTTTCCCAGCTCCCACAGCTCCACAGGGGTGGAGGTAGAGTAAGAGAGAAACTCCGTTATTATAGGTGCAGCTGCGCCAGCCTCCAAACCCTGTGAGCTGCGCATGCTCCATTTCCCAGTTTACAACTGGGCGGGCTCTCAGTTTCCTCAGCATCCGAGGTCGGACCGCTTATTAACTCTTTCTCCAACTTCTGCAGGCTGGCTTCCAAATTTTCCTCTATCTCTCCTAACTACCTTACCTGGGCTTCTTGCCACAGGGCGTCCTTATGCTGCTCCCAGAGGGCTGTAAAGAAGAGCCAGCTCACCCAAGCAGCCAGGGCTCGCTCCCTAGGCTGCAGGGACTCCTCCAAGACCTACAAGGCCTTTTCCAGGGCGGCAGGCATACGTTCTACCTGCTCCCATTCCCGTGGCAGGGGCCCACAACATGACGGCTGCTGCCACCAGCCTGTAGGAGGCCACATGCCCTCTTCTGCTGGGGTGGAAGGGACACTTACTCCTCCGGATTCTGCCAACTACGCCAAGTGTGAGGAGGATGCTCTGAGGCTAGCTCGTGCTCTGGCGCAGACTTCAGAAATTGGAAGAAAAGGCAAGTGGCAGCAGGCAGGTGAGACATGGTCTTTGTTGTGGCAGGGGAGGCGGCAGGGAGGATACAGCAGTGGCAAAAAGCATTGTTGAGAACATGGCCAGTGCTTAGGTATGGCTCTGAACAACAGTGGCAACATGCCATGGAAAAGCACAATCACGTGGGTTCACACAAGAGATAACACCTTGGTAACGTAAGTGTGCTGATTCATGCCTACTCGGGAGGCCAGCTAACCAGGGAGGCTGGGCCAGAAAAAACACTATGGCAGTCATCTTAGTTTGGCCTAAGAAACCTGTTGCCTATACAGATACAGTTTCCCTTACAATTACCTTATGTTCTTCTAGTGTAGCCAAATGTAACAGAAGGTAAGTTTAACAATGGACTTGTCAATGGAAAAAAAAAAAAAAGACATTTTCTAGCCAGAGTAAGAGTAACTATTAATATGTGGACATGGAGAAAAAATAATGTAAAAAGTGGTAAGTATTTTTTAATAAAAACTATATGTTTGTATACTTAAAATTCCATACTTATCTGCCATGGTCTGAATGCCTGTGTCCCCCTAAAATTCATATATTGAAATCCTAACCTCCAAGAGTATGATGTTAACAGGTGGGGGCCTCTTAATTAGGTAATTAATTGCCTAATTAAGAGGTAATGAGGCAATTAAGGCAGAGCCCTCTTGAATGGAATTAGTACCTTTTTAAAAGAGTTCTGAGGGCACTTGTTTGACCTTCTACCATGTGAAGACCCAGCTAAAAGGTGTTACCTATGAAGAAGTGGGCCCTCAGCTGATAGCATTGATGCCTTGATTTTGGACTTCCCAGCCTCCAAAAGTATGGAAAACAAATTTGTATTGTTTATAATTTAACCAGTTTAAATATTTTGTTGTAGCAGCCTGACTGCACTGAAACATTATCTAATTTTGAACATATAAAACTATGAAATAACAGTAATTTTCTTCTTTAACCTGCTATAACTGTCAAGGGTGTGTGTGTGTGTATAAATATACAATACACATACATATATATTCCAGAAAAATATATATAATTCATATTAAATTTGTATATATTATACATTTTTATCATATATAATTTTCTTGGAAGAAATATATACAAATTTCCTATATATATTATATCATAAATACATATCTAACTTTTTGCCATTTTTTCCTAGCATGAAATTTTACCTAATATATTTTGCATTCTTTATCAGAGATGATAATGTACTGATGCTAGATAACAGTGTTTAGTACTTTTTATTTTAGAATTAGGAATATAAATTCCAATAGCAATAGAGTAGTAGAAATAATTTAAAGTTAATTAAATGAAAACAAGTTTTGGACACTTCAATAATACTTGTTTCCTGCTCATAACTAGAGTTCATTTGACTCTTCTACTAAATCAAAATTAACTTAAATTCTTAAAATGAATTGATATATTTTACTAAGCTTCATTTTGACAAATGAACAATTACCTGTAATGGAAATGATAAAATAGGATTTTAGATATAAACACTAACAATGTGAACTATATTTAGTTTAACAATGAAGGTTAAACTAGAAATGCATTTAGAAAATCCATATCAGAAAGACATAACTATTGTTATAAAAGATAAAAAAGAAAGAGTGCAGTGTTTACATAGCAGAGTCATTACAATAAAGGAATTCTTAAAATAATTTTACATACTATAAAAAGAAATTTCTACCAAAGAAGGAGAAAGTATCTCCTTTAAAAAAAATGTTTCTCATGTATCAATATGGAATAGGTGGGAAAATATTAGATAACATAAGAATATTTAAAAGCCCAGAATATCAGTATGACACACAATTTCAGTCCACGGTTACATGTTTTTTCTTTCTAGAAATTAAGAGGGGAACTAATGCTCTTTGAAAATTATTTTCCAGATGGTGTGCTATACAAATGGCTTTGGGGTTACTATGGTATTCCTCCATTTAAACATGTGATTATAATTGGTAGTAACAACATATCTAATTTTCAGATTTCCTTTGCTTTAGACAGAAGACTTGGTGGAAGGGTTAAGTTTCCTGGGGAAGGTGAATAAAAGGCACATTCAGACAAATTTTGAGTTTAAATGTGACAAGTTAAGTGGCTATGAATCTAGTTTTCTCTGTGAGTGAAGAAGATTTTATATAAATATATGAATGTTATTTTTAGGAGTATTACTAATAGATGAGAGATGACTTGTGAATGATGTTAATTTCTTATTATAGAATTATAAACATTTCATTGTTTTCTTTTATCATTGTTGAAATTTAGTTGAATTGTACAAAAATTTTGTTTTAGCTGCCAGAATCTTACCCAACAATATGAGTCCTTGTGAATGGGGTTCCAAAAATAAGAAAACTGCAAAATTAAGCCAATCTTTGTTTACGGATGGGTAACAATGGGAGAAGAGAGGAAAGAGTAAAGTTTAAGCAACGTTAGGAATAAAAGAAACAGCCCGAATATCTTTTCTGTATGCGTCCATTTACAGAGTCAATCAAGGCAAATAATGTATGTCTGGGGCTGCCTAAAGTGATAAGCATGTTCTAGGTGATGAATAGAAGGTGGATTTGGGGTTCCCATTATATAACAGTCTATTAGCTTTGTTCCTCCCCTGTTATTGTTAAAAGCAGAGTCAAAAAGGCAGTTGACTTTGTCATTCTTTCAACTTCTAAATTTGTCTTTATGTTCAAGTTTTTGTTCTGATACCTAATAAATGCTTAGCCATGGGCAAATTATTAAGCCTCTCTAAAAAGAGATTATTATTCTGTAAAATGGGGACATATCATTTAATGATTTTAATAGAATGATGTAAGTGCTTATAAAGTGTTTAGCATATTGCCTAGAGAAAAACTACATTTATTAAGTCACATAATAGATTAGTTCATTCCATTGAATTTAGTACTATAATCAGACTTAATTTATATAACAATTTATATAACAAAACCTTTTCCAAGCCTCATAATTTCAGACATGTTGAGGTCTATGCTATCTTCATGAGCGGTTTAAAAATAATTTCCTTCTCTCTCTGCTACGGTTGGATATGGTTTATTTGGCCCCACCAAGTCACATGTTGAAATTCTATCTTCAGTGTTGGAGGTGAGGCATGGTGGGAAGTGTTTGGGTCATGGGGCAGATTCTTCATCAATAACTTGGTGCCATTCTCATGGGCATGAGTGAGTTCTCACTCTTATTCAAGAACTGGATGTTGGCAAGGGCCTTGTATCTACCTTCTCTTTCTCTCTTACTTCCTCTCTCTCCATGTGATCTGCACACACTGGCTCCCCTTCGCCTTCTGCCATGAGTGGGAGCAGCATGAAGCCCTCACCAGAAGCAGATGCTAACAGGAGGTTTCTCAAACTGCCCGCAGAAATCTTGGCCAAATAAACCCCTTTTTAAATAAATTACTCAGCCTTAGGTATTTCTTTATAGAAACACAAACAGACTAAGTCACTCTCCAAATAACAGGTTTGATTTTTCTTCTTTTTCTTTTTAAAACAATACATTCAAGTGAATGTTTATATTAGCATTATTAAATTGATATACAGGAGGAAGGAATATTGATGACAAAAATGTTTACCTGTAATATTAATAGTAAATGTCATAAAACATTTGCTAAACACATAACTTGTTAGGATTTTATTTTAACTACAATAAATAATATATATAATATATAATATATACTATATTATATAATATATATAATATATAATAAATAATGTTACATATGCCTTTTTTGTTTCTTTTTAAAAAATTTTTTTTACTTCTGGCTGGGCTCGGTGGCTCACACCTGTAATCCTAGCACTCTGGGAGGCCGAGGCGGGAGGACTGCTCAAGGTCAGGAGTTCAAGACCAGTCTGAGCAAGAGTGAGACCCCATCTCTACTAAAAATAGAAAGAAATTAGCTGGACAACTAAAAATATATAGAAAAAATTAGCCAGGCATGGTGGTGCATGCCTGTAGTCCCAGCTACATAGGAGGCTGAGGCAGAAGGATCGCTTGAGCCCAGGAGTTTCAAGTTGCTGTGAGCTAGTCTGACTCTACGGCACTCTAGCCAGGGCAACAGAGTGAGACTCTGTCTCAAAAAAAAAAAAAAAAATTTTTTTTTCAGCATATTTTGGGAATACAAATGTTTAGGTTACATATATTGCCTTTGCTCCACCCAAGTCAGAGCTTCAAGCATGTCCATCCCCAGACAGTAGGCAAAGAATTTATGAACAAGACCCCAAAGGTAATCACAGCAACAACAAAAATAAATAAATGGGACCCGATCAAATTAAAAAGCTTTTGCACAGCCAAGGAAACTATTATGAGAACAAACAATCTACAGAATGGGTGAAAATATTGGCATGTTACACATCTGATAAAGGGCTGATAACTAGAATCTATATAGAACTCAGGAAAATCAGCAAGAAAAAAATCAACCCTATCAAAAAGTGGGCAAAGGACATGAACAGAAACTTTTCAAAAGAAGACAGACTAATGGCCAACAAACATATCAAAAAATGTTCAGTATCTCTAATCATCAGGGAAATGTTTCTTAAAATGAACCATCAGTGAATTTTGATTACTGTTCAGTTTTAGCTGAGCCATTGAAAAATGACATGGCAGAGGTTGGGTTATGTAGAGCTGTGGGTCCATAGATGCTTTATCAAACAATTCATGTTTCTATTGGGAACTTTCCCAAAACGACCAAAATTTGGATTAATATATCATTCACTAACTAACTTCTGTGAAACAATAGTATTGAAAACCACTCTTGAGAGAAAGGAAGAGAGAGGAAAAAATATCTTCCATGATTCATTCCAGTAAATAGATCAATATAAAGCTATAATCTTTATGTGAAGGCTGGTGGCTAGCCAGAAAACAAAGCAAACATTCTGGCTATTTATTATGGAAAATGCTTGAAAATTGCAGATTCCCTAAATTTATAGCTTCTATTGTTTCTATATCATTTTGCAATTCAGAGCTCAACAGAAAATGCTGTTTCTCAATGACGGAGACAGTTGCATTTGGGTTGCATTTCCCTTTTTGAAGCAGAATTAGCACTTTAGAAATTATGAAATTATGGTTGTTTCAAACTGGTAACTTAAAAATATGGAAAATATACAACATTAATGTACTAAAGGAAAATAATGTGGGAAAATAATGGGTTTGTAAATAAATCTTTACAAATATTAGATGTCAATTTAAAGACAAAAATAATGTATTTTTTTATAAATCTGTGAAATAACTTTGTTTAATAAGCTGCCTCCACAACCTCTTCATCTAGATATAAGTTATTGAAAGCCAACTATCAATGTATTTGAAAAAAAACTCAATTTTCTAAAGAACTTTCTGAGCACTCATTTTAGTGTTCTTTTACATCTGTATGATGTATGTGTATTCTCTGATATTCCTAATAGAAATTTCATTAGCAGTCTTATGTATACTTTCCTTAATAATCTGTTTTCTTTTTATTATTCAATTTTAGAGTGACAATATTCTCCAAGAAAAATATATATCCATTTTTCATTGCACGACATTGAAAAAATACTAAAAAATACAATGAAGAAAATTAAAATGATCTTCAAGATTATCACAATATTTACTATCTTATTCCTACAATTTCAGAATATCAATAATCTATTGGTGAGGTTGGCAACCTTTTTCTGTAAAGGTCCGACAGTAACTTTTTTGGACTTTTTGTGCCATATGGTCTGTCCCAACTATTCAACTCTGCTGCAGTAGTATGAAAACATGTAGAGATAATAGGTAAATGATGGGTACAGTTCCATTCCAATAAACCTTAAGTTATAAAAACAGGCCATAATTTTGTTTAATCTATAAAATAAAGTACTTATCTTAGGTATCAGAACCTGCCTCACTAGTATTTTGGATATTTACCTCAAATAGCCTTTCTATGAATAGGAGTAGGGATATAGTATAGGTCAATGTCATTCATTTTCATTGCCCTACATCTGGACTCTCTTCCTGTTTGGATTATCCTCCACTTATGAGTATCGGTGATATTTACATCCTACTACAGGAAAATGATACCCTCATTTTCCCAGATTCTCTTGTAGTTAAAACACTAGTGTTTTACAATTAAGTATAACTGTCAATGAAATGGAATATAAAATTGAAACATAAAGAATTAGCATTCAAAAAGAATGCATTCTGGCTGAGAATGGAGGTAGAGACTGCAGGTACAACATTGATTTTCCAGGTACTGAAGTTATTGCAGTACAGCAGTTGCTTACAGAGACCAGGGCTGTCATAGTCAGCAATGCATTGTTAAGCAGTGAAAATATTAATGTGTTCATCAGACTGGTTTTATGACGTATCCTTGCTTGTTTCTGTCCATTTTCCAAATCTCACGCTATAGTTTTCCTTGAGAAATTAGATTGGTTAGTTGGAACGGAGGGGAGTAAAAATCTTGCTAACAAACTGAAATGATGGTCTCTGGAATCTAGGCTTTCAAAAATTATAATTGGTTAAATTGTTACTTATTATGACCTAAAATGAAGGGACCATCAATGACAAGCTTAGCAAGACTCTTGGCTGATGCCTAAGAACAAAATAAACTAACTCAGCCTCTGTGTGGTGGGTGGTTATTTGTAGCTCTGATGCACAATCTGAAAAAAGAAAATGATAACTTTAGGTTTCTATTTTCAAATTTTCATCTCATGGCACATACTTTCTTTTATTATATTAGATAATCTCTTATAAATGAATCTGGAGCACCACCACAGCCAAAAACCAAAAACAAAGTTTGATTATATAAGCTTATAAATTACAATATTAGTCAAATTCACAATCTCAAGTAATTTCTATGAAACCTAGGGTGTTAATGGAGAAAGGATGGGACTCCAATAAGAGGAATATGAATCTATGGAAGGATCGAAAGACTCTGGTTTTTCTGAATTCCTTAACCCATTAAGCTTTCCTTGACAACTTATAAGCTGCTACATCTCTCTCCCTCCTTCCTTAAAATGCTGAATGTCCTTGTCTAAGGAATTTATCTTACATGAGGAAGTCAACGTGCCTAATGCACTCACCTAAACACACATTATTTTAATCCAACCACTAACTAGAATCAGTTAATAGCAAGTGCTTGAGGCATCTTGATTACAATGCAAAGTCTTCAAACAAAATATTTGAAAGATTTGACATTTCATTTTTTTTTGATTTTATACTATATTCTTTTTTTCTTGTTGCTGTTGTTTATTTATTTCAGCTTATCATGGGGATACAAAAGTTCAGGTTATATATATTGCCCGTGTCCTGCCCATCCCCCCGAATCAGAGCTTCAAGCATGTCCATTCCCCAGACAGTGCGCATCGCACTCATCATGTAGGTATACTATAGTCTTAAAATACATTTTATACAAGACATAGTTCTTCAAAGCTTATTAACTATTTTTGTTGTATTGAAAATTTGAAACTGATACTTATTTTCAAACACTTCAACACTTTCCAAAACTTGTTGCCAATATTGCATTATTTCTTTAAAAAATTGTTTACTCATTGAGAGAATTATACATCAACATCCTAGCTATGCCTCCTCTTCTTATTGTAAGGCTTAGACAATTTGTTTTGGACAATGGAATATGGAAAAACCTAAAGTATGCCATATATTAGTAGAATTACTTTATATGATTGCATGATTGAGCTTTGTATTTTGCACTTTTGACCTCTGCCATAAAAACCAAAGTTCTCAGATATTAACTCTTCCTTCTGCTTTGGCCCTGGAGAGAGACTATACACAGAATAGAGACCCAGCTGGCCCACAGTTTCTGAGAAAAATGTATAATGTTTTTGATTATGAACATGAAATACATGTTTTTGTTGTAATCAGTTGAGATCTGGCTATTTTTTTTGTCACTGTATCAGTATTGGCAAAAATGTGAGAAATAGATTTTGGTAAGATTCTAAGGCTGTTATTTTGAAGGCAAAAGAATGTAATGTTAATTTGCACTGAAATGCCTAATACCTGCTCATTTTTTACTTACTTTGGAGTCAGTTTTTTCTGGAATAGGAAATGATTCTCATTATTAAACGGGCAGGTTGACTAAAAGTAGTTAAGATGCTAGAAATTTCTTTCAGCAAATAGAATTGTTCAAGTAAATTTATCATGTGTAACCTGCTAACCTATTTTTAAATCTGTCCCTTGAGAAGGCCTAGAAACCACTACTTTTTCTTAGATCTTAAGAAATTCACTGAGGAGATGCACAGTGACATTTGTTACACCCATATATTTACCTATATATTTAATATATAATATATATTCTCTTGAAGAAGAGACACTAAAGGTGAAATGGACTTGCTGATTTCAGTACAGACACTAGGATCTTGAGGTAACAGAACCCAAGTAGTGACTCAACCATAGCAGCAGAATAGACAAGGCAACCATAACAGGCAGCTTGCCCAAAATTCTTCTGGTGGTGTACAAATGAGCATTTCAATAGTGTCTTAATTCTCTATTTAAAAAAGAATCCACACCACCTAATCTGAGCCCCTTTTATAGAGGATCAAGGAATCTCACTCACTACTAGTCTTGAGTTATTCTTAGAACCAGAATTCCTTGAAAGAAGGGGTGTGAGGTACTCAACATACAGTATAAAAAATCACAGAGGAAGCAGTTGAAATTTAAGACACAGCATGTAAGACAATTAGGTATTTCACATTTTAAGACAAAAACAATAAAATGTTTGAGATGGAGAAAGCCTGAATGCAATATAATAGAGTTGATCTAAATAGTTAAGGAATATTTAGTATGGGCAGTATCTTGTAATCATTAAACTATAAGCTTTAAGAACAAAGAAAAATGATTTGAAAAAGTAAACTTATTTAAGAGTTTTGTCTATTTACCTACTAGATTTTTAGTAAAGTAAAATAATTACTAGAATGAGAGTAACATATTAATCAGTAATGGATAGAATTAATTTTCCTGAAATTTATATTTTTAGAAATATTAGTGTGAATATTGGATGATTCATATTATTGCATTAATTTATTCTTCTAATTATTTAAATTCAAACAGCAACACAATTTTCATTCTTTTAAAATTAATAAATACACATTTAACATAGAAAAACATTTTTTAAGATATATATTTCTGGCTATGATTGAGATATCTAAATTGCTGCTTTAGGCATTTTCTTTAAGAGCTACTAGAAAATGTATCATTTTTCTGGTATCAGTGTTAAAAAATATATGGTGCACTTGTTTGCATGAAATTTTATGTGTTTTAAGTCTACATCTGGTGAACGGTTTAAACTAATAAGAAATCATTTTATGGCTAAAAGTCTTGCAAGAAATATCTCAAGAATCAAGTTTATAATTTTCAAATCCAATTATTTAAAATTGTTTTTTAAAACATTTTTACCTTGAATCTTCTTTAATTGTTAACTTGTACAAAGTTCTTTGCTAAACTTGTAAGAAGACCATTGGTTGGATAGAAGCAATATAGCATTGTGGGCAAGAACATTAAATCTGGAGACAGACTGTCTAGGTTTGAACCCCTGATCCAAACTTACTCACTTCCCTATTTTATATGTGTGTGTATGTATATATATTTAACTTCCTTATAGTATTGCTGTCATAATTAAATGAATAATGCACCAAAGGCATTTACAGAAGTGCTAAGTACATATCCAGGACTATATATGTACTAGCTAAATCTTCATCTTGATAAGATGTGTGAAATACAAAAACACTTGAGAAATCCAGGTATCAAAGTTTACCTTCAGAAATAGTAAAGGCTTGACTGACATCAAAATATTCTAGTGATTCTTGTGTTATCCAGAAAGGTCTAGATTAGAGTTAGAATACCTGAATTCTGATGACCTTACTATTTACATGCTATATGATTTTAAGAAATCATAGCTTTTCTTTCCTCTAAAGCAAACACAATAATAATGAGCCTAAACCATAGAACAGGGAAAAGTTAATGGAATACCTTATACCATTCATTTTATAAATTTATAGTCATTCACTTTCAAAGTGAGAGCCCAGGGTTTAGTTTCTGCAAGGAGATACTAAAAACTAAGATGGATATGAGAGTGAGTGATTATGAGTCATAGTCAGTCTTAGTACAAAAACACTCACTCAGATGTTAGGCTCAGCTGAAGCCACAGATGCAGGGCAGTCAGATGGAGAAAAAGAACATGATTAGAAAAGATGGGTCTGCTAAGGGCATGCATGGTGAAATGTACAGGTTTAATAAACAGTTTGTATAGAATGAGAAACGGAAAGCTTTTTAAAGTCCACTGAAGTCCACAGAAAGACAAAGAATGCTTTAGTATACTAAAATGGGTCAGCTAGCACACTCTAAAGTACCATCTAAGTACAAGTAGTTAGTGTTAAATAGTGTCCCCCTCTCAATGATGTGCCGAGTAGACATTAATTGTTCACTTTAGAGTTTTACGTGAAGCCACTACTGTCTTCTCACATTAAATCACTCCTATGAAACACTCAATATTTAGCAGTGAAAAAAGGATATAATACTTTTCAGGTAGGAAAATTTCTTTAACTGAAGCTGTGAACTCCTTATTCTTAGTGCTGGCTCCTCTTCAAGGCGCTTAGGTTGCAACAGAAGCAGAAGTAGCATTTGTTGTGTTCTCTAGCTGATTCTGGGTAATTTCTCATCATAGTGCCACTATCAAAATCTTACCACATCCACCATACTTTCAGTTAGTGGCTTTCTTCAGTGACTTGTTACTGATCCTGATGTTCTGATTTTCTCATCTAGGTTAGGTTGCAATCACATCATTATTTTTTTAATCAGCATCTGTCTTTTCCACTTCAGAGCTTGAGGCAGATGATATTTCCCAAAGATGTGCACATACACGCACACATACCAGAGTTAAGTCAATGGTTCGAATGATTTTTCTACTTCACAGTGGTGTCAAAGTGATGCACATTTAATAAATTCCTTGGCTTACAATGGGGTTGCATCCAGAAAAACCCATCCTAAGCTGAAAATATTCTAAGTTGAAAGTGCATTTCCCAATTATTGTATTTTCAATTTAAGATGGGTTTATTGAGATGGTAATACCATCATAAGTCAAGAAATATCTATCTACCTATCTATCTATGACCCATCTCTCTTATAATTTCATGTTTACACTTTTCTATTGGAGAGATATATTTTCTGTCCTTGGAATGGCCAGACTTTGTAACTGCTTTGACCAGTATATTGTGATGGAAGTGATGATAGGTCATTCTAAGGCTTCTATCTGCCTGTGTTTTGGCCAAGTGTTTGAGGAGCCCTGAGCTGGCATGTAGGAAATTTGTCTACACCAAACCCATTGTGCTAGAGAGACCACAAGAAGAGAGCTGCCTGAAGAAATCCAGGCGTTACATTCTCCAGGTGTTCTCACATATTCTCATCATGCCTTCAGAACATTCCAGCCCCATTCTCTAAGCCACCTCAGGTAATGCTGAGTACAGAAGAAATAAACTGCTATGAGCAAAATAAATGTTATTTTAAGCCACTAAGCTTTTGGTCAACTTGTTATACAGCTCTAATACCTGGGATAAGGCTCTTCAAAAATTAATTGCCAGGATTGCAAAAAGTGGAGAAAGTGGAGATTGTTATTTATCTACATGCATACATATATGTCAAAAGTACAAAAATATAGATACTAGAAACTGATACTCTTGCTACTCATTCTAATTCTTTTAAGCCTATCTCAAAGAAATTTCACATATTTCAAAGAAAATTAATGGCTCCACATACACCCAATACCCAAAGTTAACAACTCTCAAGAATTTGTCCAAGTTTGTCTTTTTTTTTAGTATTTTAAGTTTTTTTCAGTAGTAGTTTAAAGCAAATTCCAGTCACTGTGTCATTTCACTTCTTTGCAATTCATACACATTATTAAACACCATGTACAACTTCTTACATAATCACAGTGCATTATAATCATTTATAATATTAATAGTACTTATTTGGTATAATTAATATCTAGTTCATTTTTAAGTTTTCCCACTTGTCTGAAAATCCATTTTTATGCACTATTTTTTTCCAATCAATATCCAACCATCCTACACATTCTATTTGGCTATGATGTCACTGAATAATCCTCTAATCTACTACAGTCCTCTTTTTATACATAAGTATAGGTATAACAATAGAAAAAAAAAACATAGGGTCATTTCAATAGAGGCAGAATTCATTTAATATAACTCAACAGAATTTCACAATAAAAATTGTCAGCAAACTAATAACAGAAGAAAATTCCTCGAAGTGATAAGTTATGTACGAAAAATCTACTGCTAACATCAGAATTAATGTAAGGTTCATAAAATCATGAAAGAGAAAAATTATCCACTCTCTCTCCTTCTACTTAATATGATTCTGTAGAACCTAGCCAGTACAATAGGCAAGAAAAAGATACAAAAGAAATAAAATTTGGAAAAGAAGAAGTAAAATGCTACATTCATCCATGTTACATTTGGAAAGATTATATACCTTAGAAATATAAATAAATATAGGAAGGATTATTAGAGAATTAATAAGTAAATTTAGCAAGTTATAAACTGGAAAATCAATGAAAATATTTGTATACATGAGTGTGTGTGCGTGCATGCACACGTGTGCTTGTGTGCTAGGAATAATTGGAAAAATAAAAAAATTTAAATTGTGACATACTGATGAGAAAAATTAAAGTTTACCTACATAAATGGAGAGAATTATCATATTTGTGGATTGGATGACAATATTTTTAAGATATTTCATGCGATGCAAATCAAAATATCAGTAAATGAGTCTCCTTCTGGAAATAACAAAGTAATTGGCATCAAACTTGCTGGTTGCTAAAAATAATTACAACACTGGAAAAAATATATGACTTAACATTTTCCAGGTATCAAACAGAAAGTATTGGATGACTTTTACCCTTGAAAGAAGGGAAACCCACAAGATGACCCCAAGGTAGCCCCTTAGTCACTCTGCCTTTCTCCCTGGGGCCACTTTCATGCAATAGAAGAGAGTGAGAAACAAAGGAATGGTGATTTCACCTCATGGGTTACATGCCCTCTGCCCTCGTGTAAGGTCTTACCCTTAAGCATGGACTGGACCCCTTGATTTGTTTTCGCTGAAAGTAGCAAATGTGATGATGTCACTTCTTAGCTTAGAGTAAAAAGAACGACTTTTCTCCTATTAGCTGACTCTCTCTGTAGCTGCCTTGACTTGCATATGTTGATGAAGCAATCTGCCATGTTGGAAAGACCCATAGGCCAAGGATCTGATGCCAACAGCCCTCTGCACAACAACCAGCAAAGAACTGAGGCCCTCAGTCCAATTGCCTGAGAGGAATGGAATACTGCCAACAAACACATGAGATTGGACGTGGATTCTGCCTCAGTTGAGACTTCAGATGTCTACAGCCAAATGACATCTTGATTGCAATCTGTGAGAGACTCTGAAGCAGAAGACCTTATCAAGGTTTTCCTAGATACCTAATGTACATAAGCAATGAGAAAATAAATGTATGTTGATTTAAGTTTCATGGTAATCTGTGTGCAGGAAAATAACTAATATGCTTCCCAAGTGCACATGGGATACTCACCAAGTCATACTTTGGGCCATAAAGCAAATAAGAAATTTAAAATAATAGAAATGACACAAAGCATCTTCTCAAAACATAATGGAATTAAACTATAAACCATTAACAGAAACATATATAATATAGCCCCAAGTATTTGGAAATTAAGCAAAAAATGGATCAAAGAGAAAATATGCAGAGAAATTAAATATAATTTAAGCCAAATAAAAATAAAAATTCAGAGTAAAATTCATAAGATTCAGCTAATGTTATATTAAAAGGAAATTCATAGCATCAATTATTTTTGTGTATGTATATTTACACATATTTGTGAAAGATATACACACATATATATGAAAGATATAAAATCAATAACCTAAGCTTTCACCTTTAAGAAACTAGAAGAAAAAAAGAGCAAATTAAATTTACAGCAAGCAGGTATTAAGTTTAGATCAACAAAGAAATTGAAAAGAAAAAAATAATGGAGAAAAATCAGTAAAACCAAAGACATTTTTTCTTTTACAATTTTAACAAAAGAAATCGCTATCCAGGCTGACAAAGGAAAAAATAAATCAATTGTCAATGTGAAGAATGAAAGAGAGAAACTCATTTTGATCTTACAGACATTAAAATGATACTAAGAAGGAAAACTATGAATAACTCTTTGCCCACAAATTCAGCAACTCAAATGAAGTTCCCTGAAAAACACAATTCCCTGAAAGACACAAAACCATATCTTATTCAGGAAGAAAATGATAATCTGAATAGCACTAGCCATATGTCATATTAAAGTAATTGAATATGTAATTAAAAATCTCTTCTTAAAAACAAACAAATACACAAAAAGAAAATCTTCCAGGACTGTATGGTTTCACTGGCAAATCCTACCAAACAGTTAAAGAAGAAATAACACCAATTATACACCTACCCAATCACTTCCAGAAAAATAGTAGAGAAACGAAAAGCTACCAACTTGTAAAATGAGGCCTACATTACACTATTACAAAAACCAGAGAAAGATGTTTCAAAAAAAAAAAAGAAAATATCCCTTATTAACACAGATGTACAAAATCTTTAACAAAGCATTATCAATATTATATGTTGAATCCCTTCATATGTAGAAAAGATAATACATTATGTCAAATTGTGATTTTATCATAACATGCTAGGAATTTAAAACTATAAAATGTTTGAGTAATTTAAATAAGATCTAAATAAATAAAGTGATATAATGGATTGAAAGATACAATTTTTATAATATTGTCTTTCAACCATCTTCAAATTGTTCTACAGATTAAATCCAGTCCTGGTCAAATTTCTAGAAGACTATTTTTTCTTTAAATAGAAATAGAATGGCTATTGAATGAAATTTTATATGGAAAAGCAAAAGGGTTTGAATAGCCAGTACTATTAAGGCAAAGAAGCTTAAAGTTGGAAGACTTATACTAAGTGACCACAAAAGTACTATAAAGACATGATAATGAAGTAAGTTTGGCATTGTCATACATTAGACATGCAGTTTAATGAAATATACTAGAGTCTAGAATTTGGCTTTTCAATATCGTAGCCACCAGTCACTTGTGCTTATTTGAATTTATATTCAAATTATCACCAAATTAAATTAAAAATTCATTTTCTTATGTGCACTCGCTACATTTCAAGTGCTCAATTGCTAAATGTGGCTAGTTAGCAACAGTATTGGACAAAGCAGATATAGACCAATATCATTAACATAGAAAATTTTACTGGACAGAGCTTGCTTAGAAACACAGTGACACTTACATGGTTATTTATTATTTTTTCATTATTTTAAAATATTACAGCGGTACAAATGTTTTTGGTCACATTGGATCACTTTTGTTTTGCTTGAGTCAGGGTTATTAGTTGTGCCCATTACCCAAATAATGTAGTGTTCATTGTACCGGTTAGGTAGGTTTTTGCCCACGCCCTCTTCCCTCCTCCTACTTGATTTCCACTGAGGTTTACTTTCCTCTGTGCACATGTGTGTTCATCAGTTAGTTTCAATTTATAATAATAGTGAGTACATGTGGTGTTTTTCCATTCTTCAAATACTTCACTTAGGATAATGGTCTCTAGTTCCAACCAAATTGTTGCAAAGGCCTTAAATCATCCTTCTTCATGGTTGAGTGGTAGTCCATAGTATACATATACCACATTTTGTTAATCCACTGATGAATTGGTGGGCACTTTGGTTGATTTCACATCTTTACACCTGTGAATTGTAATTACCCAGTAGTGGGATCAAATGGTAGATCTGCTTTTAGTGTTAGCAGGAGAGAGAGGGATGAGTAGTTGTCTTTTTGAGATAGTCCCTACAGATTTTGCTTACTGAATATGGTAATGGAAAAATGAATGAACAAATCTATAACTTTGGGCTTTAGCTTGAGCAAATTGGTTAATTGAAGTAGTATTTATTGACTTATTAAAGATAGGAGAGAAACAGATTGAAGGGAAAGACAACAATAACTAATTTCATTTGGATTATGTTAAATTGAGCCTTTTATTAAGCAACTAAGTAACGTCCATATCAACCAGGCAGTTGGATATTACATTCTGCTCTTTAGTGGAAAGGTCATTGACAGAGATCTTAATTTAACAGACATTGGTGTGTAGATGACATTGTAAGCCACAAATCACCTAGGGAGCAAGTACAAAGAAAACAGAAGAAAAGTCTAAGAAATTAGTCCTGAGACACTCCAACATTTTGGAAGCTAGAAAGAGGAAGAGGAGATAAAATAGAGACAGAGAGGGAGAAGCATTGAGAAAGAGGAAAAATAGGGAGAATTTATAATCCCTGTACCCCAGAGAATAAAAACATTTCATGAAGAAGGACTGAGCAACTATTTCTAAATTCATATTCTCTATGATTTGCTATTATAGTCTTAGACAAATAAATGTATTTACCCATATTCCACAGCTGTCTCTTTCACTTATTTATGTTTGTTTTTGTTTGTGTCTTATTGTCAGTGGACAATAATTTTCTTTGCTTTGTTATCATTTAATTAGATGATTATAATAATACTTTCGTTGGACGTCGTGCTCTGGAATAACCAGAAAATGGCTTGTTTTGGAATCAGGGATTTTAAAATTATTGTTTATATGCATGGCTGGATTCCACAAATGCATGTGAATGTAGCAACTGTAGAGGGAAAAACACCATGTAAAGATATTCATTGGTATAATGCCATCCATGCAAGGGCATCCATAGGAACTCAGCTTAAAGTAAATGGGCAAATTGGGAGAGGGAGAAGAAAACATCTGAAATGGGCAGTAATTCATCTGTACTTAGTTTTTCTGTATATAAAAAGCAATCTATGTTTTGATGTATTTTCAGATATGATGATAACATGTAAACAAGGGGATCAACAAACTCAGTTCTATTTCTGAAATAGTTATAAATCTTATATTGAACACATAAGAAAATATTGAAGATGAAGCTTGAACTACTTGGAGAAAAGCTTGTCATCATTATCACCACAGTTTTTTCTTTATTAATATGAATGTATTAGGTGCTTAATCAATGCTTAATGTTGAATGAATCATTAATGAAGCATACTTAATGCAATACAGCTACTTCTAGACATAAGTGAGAGACACTGTATACTTACTAGCTGAATTACTAAGGTTACAGATTACATTTGTTAAATATCTTTAAAATATTTTCTCTGATTATCTGGCATAAATCAGGAAATCTGCTCATACCTTAGGCAGCTATATACTGACAACTAGAAAGACAAAAGAGACTTTGTAACAGCTTTCAGTTAAAATGATGACACTAATTAAGATACTCAGATATGGACTTAAGGACCAGTTGTGAAAGGTTCCTTGGGTATTAACACATTTAAGATTTTTGTTGTTATACTGTTTGCCATTCTCAGGTCCAGCACATTAGAAGTTTCATTTATTCTCTAATAGACTGGCAATATTGATGCTTCACATTTTATGTTTTATAACATTTATTTTTTACCCAATTTTTTACTTGTCAGCAGAAAAGAATAAAAAAGTGAGGTTATTGCATATAGAAAAGAGTCCAGCTTAAAATGTCATGTGCATGTTTGATTTTTCTACTGTATAATTAGCCCTGTTTTTCTTCTATGAAGTATTATTTTTATTTATGTTTATTTTTAACCAATTTACAAGTGATATTATATGATTTAGAATACAGAACAATTTGCTATAAAAAAGAGTATCTGATATACAGTAATTTGAACAAGTTATACTGGTATTTGCCTTTTACAGGACAGGATAGGGTGTGCAAGTGGGTTCTGTTCCACAATCTTTGCAGAGTTTTCCAAAGTGATTTGCCGAACTTACGCTACTACCAGCAATTTATGAAGTTCTAGTTTCTTTGATCTTCATCAACACTTTATTTTTTTCTTGTTGTATCATAGCAAATGGGGTGTTAACCTTAATCATCAAATTAACATTTTAGCAGATTGGAATGGAAAAAAAGTGAAATGGAATATCAGTAAATTCTTATATACAAGTAACCGGCAAGTTGTCCACATCCCTCTGCTCATCTTTCGTTAATCAGAACTTAGCCGCATGGTCACACCCAGATGGAACAGAGGCAAGGAAATACCTTTCCTAGCTAAAAAAGCAGTACATTTTAAAATATTTTATTATGGAAGAAGGGATAAATGGATTTTGTGGAGAACAACAGAAATCTGCCACAAGGGGGCTAGGTAGGAAAATGGTCAACTTCCAACATACCATCCCTTACATCCAGGAGTGTTTATGCCACCCTTAAGAAATAATAATGAATGTTCAACATCTCTAATCATCAGGGAAATGCAAATCAAAACCACAATGAGATATCACTTAATTCCAGTGAGAATGGCCTTTATCAAAAAGTCCCAAATCAATACATGCTGGCGTGGATGCAGAGAGACAGGAACACTCATACACTGCTGGTGGGACTATAAACTAGTACAACCCCTGTGGAAAGCAATATGGAGATTCCTTAAACCAATTCAAGTAGACCTACCATTTGATCCAGCAATCCCATTATTGGGTATCTACCCAGAAGAACAAAAGTCATTCTATAATAAAGATACTTGCACTCGAATGTTTATAGCAACACAATTCACAATTGCTAAGATGTGGAAACAACCCAAATGTCCACCAATTCATGAATGGATTAGTAAAATGTGGTATCTGTATACCATGGAGTATTACTCAGCTATAAGAAATAACGATGATACGACATCTCTTTGGTTCTCCTGGGGAGAGTTGGAACCCATTCTATTAAGCAAA
>CM052440.1:26175797-26190297 GCA_028533085.1 Varecia variegata
CTTCTCTGGTTCCATACAAAGCGTAAAATTATTTTTTCTATATCTGTGAAAAATGATGTTGGTAACTTAATAGGGATTGCATTGAATCTGTAGATCACTTTGGGAAGTATAGACATTTTAACAATGTTGATTCTTCCAATCCACGAGAATCATTGTATTAATTATATTTATATTTTGAAATGTTAGTTTTTAGTTGCTATCTACTTTATGGGTAGATTTTTCAGGAGTTTTAGAATTTTCTCTAAGGATATTCAGTCTTATGGTCTTTTGGCTTATAAATACTTTGTGTGAAATTTGGCAGTGATACTTTTCTTGCTCATTTTTACATGAAATTAATTTGTCTGAATTGTTAGAAAAAAGTAACAAGTCAGGATAGTTTTTCAGTCATCATTAAGGTTAAAAGATACGGTATATTTTTCTATGTGATGACTTGAGTCTTTTTTGCTCGCCTACCTCTATTTCTTCTTTCTTTCATTTCTATTTTCTTCATATGTCTGAAATTTGAAATCAATCTCTCCTAGTTTTTCTCAGTATAGGGCTTTGTTCTGGAAGATAGTTTCAGTTCCTTAATTTTGTTTCAGCCCTGTCACGGACAAAGAGTACATGTAGCTTGTCATAATCCCTGGGACATGGTGTTCATAGTGTTTTATTGACCTTAATAATTATATATTTTGGAGACCTATTTTCTGTTATTGTACTCATTTCAAATATCCTTGCTTAGTTCTCAGCTTCTATATTCATGTTTAATAAAATATTTTATGCAGAAGAGTTATAATGTAGTTAAATTTATTCTTATTTTTCTTTTTAGATTTGTCCTTTTTTCCTTTTAAGATTTTTCCCTTGTCTATACTAATATACTTTCTTTCAAATATTTTAAAATTTTGCCTATCAAATTTAGGTTATTAAATCTAACTAAAATTGATCCATGTCTATAAGGGGTAGGGATTTATTTTTTTATTTATTTGTGATGTTTTATTTATGAATCATCTCCAAAATGTTTGATTTGGCTGGGCGTGATAGCTCACACCTGTAATCCTAGCACTCTGGGAGGCCGAGGTGGGTGGATTGCTTAAGGTCAGGAGTTCAAGACCAGCCTGAGCAGGAGCGAGTCCCGTTCTTTACTGAAAAAATAGAAAGAAATTAGCTGGACACCTAAATATATATAGAAAAAATTAGCCAGGCATGGTGGCACATGCCTGTAGTCACAGCTACTCGGAAGGCTGAAGCAGTAGGACTGCTTGAGCCCAGGAGTTTGAGTTTGCTGTGAGCTAGGCTGATGCCATAGTACTCTAGCCTGGGCAACAAAGTGAGACTCTGTCTCAAAAAAAAAAAAAAAATATTTGATTCATCTTCTGAGCCAATATAGTTTGCTATTACTATTAATAATTGTGGGAAAATTGTATAGTTTATATAAACAAAATAATGATAAATTTTTTGTTTCTTTTCTACTCATATATTTGAATTATTTTCCTTGTCTTAAATTACTGGCTTGGACACATAATGTTGAATAGGCATAATAATAGTAAAAACAATGTCTCAGTCATGAGTTTAATGAGGAAGGTGTAAATATTTCACAATTAACATGAAATAAATTATATGTTACCATATCAAATATGCTATAAAGGATGTTTCCATCTATTTCTAGATTTCCAAGTGTATTTTTTTAAATCATAAATGACAATATTTATCAAATTATTCTGTATTTTGGGGATAATGATTTGATTTTCATTTTTAATTTATAATTTCGTATATTAGTCTGGTGAGTTTTAAAATGGAAAATAGTTACTCAGAGCTGGATTAATTTTAATTCATGCTTCAACATGCACTGCCATCACTGATACCATACAATGACTCTTTCTCTTTTCCTTTGAATAGACTTTGTTTTATGGAGCAGTTATAAGTTCACAGCAAAATTGAATAGAAAGGACCGAATTCCCATATACCCCCCAACCCCACATACACCCAGACCCTCCCGGCCCCCATCATCATCATTCCCCACCAGTGGTACATTTGTTGAATTGATGAATTTACCTTGACATGTTATGACCCAAGTCCATAGTTTATGTTAGGGTTTATTCTTTTTTTTTTTTTCCAGGAAATAATTTAATGATGAGATTGAGAGCAGCCATTAAAAATTCCCATGTAGTAGGCTATGATAATATGCAGCATTATGCTCTTAGTAACCTCTTGATCCAGTAGTGTTGAAATGAATGAAGAGTGGGTTTTGATAAATGCATAATGGCATGTATCCACCATTACAGCATCCTACAGGATAGTTTCATTGTCCTAAAAGACATCTGTGCTCTGCCTGTTTGTCCCTCCTTCTCCCTTTCCCGCTGGCAACCACTGATCTTTTGTATGGTCTCCATAGTTTTACCCTTTCCATAATGTCATATGGTTTGAATAATACAATGGATGACCCACTTTTCACTTGTTTGTTTACTTGTTCATTGTCTGTGGTATGGTTTGTAAGCTAGAAACTTGGCAATATCTTACAATTGCATATTTGTTCCTTCCATATATTGTCCCTCTACTTCACTCTCTTTCCTAATGTCCTGGAGATTAATAGGAGATTTTAATATTGTTTTAAATAGTGGACTGTTAATATTACTTTTCAAATAGTTTTGCCACAGATGCGTGTTTGCTTAAATATAATACTGTTTAGTAATTGATCTTTATAAAAAAGGACTGCTTTATGTAATGTTCTGAGATTTAATTATTTAATTCAAAAATATTTTTATGCCAATGGCCTTTGGGTTTTTGCCCCTTTTTTTTTTTTTTATTGTCACACACAGTGTATTATGAATATGTTTATGTTACCCTCATTGGCAGATGTGCAAGAATTTCTCCTGTTGTGTACTTAAGAATGGAACTGCTGGTATGTGGGCTATGTGAATGTTTAACTTCACAAGAAAATACCAAATTGTTTCTTTTTTATTTTTTATTTATTATAGCTTATTATGGGGGTACAACCGTTCTGGTTAAGTATATTGCCCATGCCCCTCCCAACCCCCTGAGACTGAGCCTCAAGGGTGTCCATTCCCCCAACAGTGCACGAAAATACCCTGTAATATATAATAGATCACATTATCCATGGTCCATTGTCCAATATCATAATTTTTACCATAAAAAAAATCACACAATAAAATGTGTTTAAAATGATTGTTTACTATGGCCTTCATTTGCAATATCCAAACTATTAATAATTAAAAGATTTGAAACTCATTCAGTTCCTTTCATTCTCTCTTCATTGAGGATTAAATCCTTCAACAAGGATTATATCAAAGATACGTACCTAGGACTAGTCTCATGCATAATTACTTCACTATGTTTTATATTAAAATGTATATTAAATTCTCTCCCTTGAGCTGGGTTTGAGATTACACATTGTTTATTAAATGAGGCCAATGGGCAGCATGGATTGATTATTTCACTAAAATTTACAAATTATATTAATTGCCAACTTTACCACATTTGGCAACACTTTGCTGGTTCAAGAGCAATAATGAGGGACCGGATTGCTCACAATATTTTAATAACTTGCCCAAGGTTACATAATTAGTGTGTGGATGAAAAATTTGATCTCACATGGCTAATGTAATGCTTCTTTGGCATTTTACAATAGAATCCTTTTGACCTTTTGAAGTATCACAAAGAGAGGTAAATTTCTCACTGAGATTTGTTGTTCACTGTTTGAGTTACCAGGATGGTACCTTGGGCTTCTTGATTTGCAGGGCTATTTTGTTTAAATACAGTAGCTACTCAATAAATGGTCAGTAATGGCCAACCTCAGGAAACCACTTCCTGAGTAGAATTTTTTTTGTCTTATATAAAATTAGAAAAAAAATTTAAAAATGTTTATTAAAACCTCAAAGTAATATATAAACACAAACATTTCAAATGATCTGACAAGAAAAAATCATAGAGAATAATAGATTTCATAAAAGACATACTATCTCTGCCTTTTAGTTTTTATATATGTTTTCATCACAGAGTTATTATGTCTAGTCTGAAGGAAATTTGATTTTTTTTCCACACACATCTGCATTTGTTTATTGGTTTGAGAGTCTGTGGGGTTTTAATCTCTCTGCTTTTCCAGCAATAGATCAATAGTTCCTTAGAGAAATTATGATATGTATTATCTTATTAAAAAGAACATTTATTTGCTGCCCAGTTTAATTTTTCCTCATAGCCCAAGGCTAACTGACTATGAATGGAGAATATTTGATTACTTTAATGCTGAGGGCCTTTTATAATAGAAATAATTATAGGACATGAAGTCTTGTTCATATATCATTTATTTCAGAGCACATTTTTCAAAAGTGCGATAAAAATTTCATAGAACATTAAAATGGAAACAAAGTATAAAGTTAATTTAACACATAGAAACAAAGTATAAAGTTAATTTAACAGATAGTTTTATAAATAACTTGTTGTCTTCATTCAAAATGGGCCTCCTTAAAGGCCTTAAAAGATTAGTCAATGTTCATTTCTCATCTTTAATTTTCATCTTTGTCATCTACCTTGAAAATACAAAAGATATGATATGTCCAGATATTTTATATTTAAATTTTGATTTCATGTGGTCATATTCTTATACTCATGCACAAAATTGCAGGATGCGTTTGTGGATATACTCCTTTTGTAAGAAATATCAAGGCTTTATGTAAAATAAAACAGATTCACATGATCAAATATTTCTGGGAAATGCTGGATAAAATATAGGCATAGTTGGTCAATATAGTTATTGTGACATTGATCAGAATCTTTATTAAATTATAGAGTGACCCTACAGAAGTAGAATACAGAATATAACAATTTTATTTCTGTAAATTATTTAATCATGTAATATAATAAGGGGTTTGCTTGTTTCTGGAACGCCTTTATGAAATTATGTGCTGTAATATAATAAGTCACCTAAGTAATAAATTAATTTTATAATGTTAAATTGAATTTTTATCCATAATATCAAGGATTTGAAACTTGTTTTGTATTTTAATCTTATCTGTTTTTGATTCTCTACTGGATATATACCTTCAGTTTCGTTTTATGAGAATTTTGCCAATTTCCCATCCTGAATTTGCTTTGTAAAATTTTGTGTATCCTGAAATGATAGGCTTTATAGATTGTTGAATATGTGTAACATTAGTTAAATGCTATTTTAAAATCAAAGATATTTATGAAAGGTGCAATAAGAAAATACCACAGTTGAAGGAGTCCTTTTTTGGAATGCTCATTTACCATTTTAATATTTATGTTTTTAAATAAACCTTTTATTTTTAAATAAACCTTTTATTTTTAAATAAACTTTTCATTTTAGAATAGTTTTAGATTTACAGAAAAATCACAAAGATTATACAGAGAATTCCCACATGCCCCACACCCAGTTTCTCCTATTATTAATATTTTATATGTATATGCAACATTTGTTACAATTAGTGAGACAATAATAATTCATTATTACTAACTGAAATCCATACCTCACTTAGATTTTCTTAGTTTTCAGCTAATGTTATTTATGTGTTTCAGGATATCACATCACATTTCTTAGTCATGTCTCCCTGGACATCTCTTAGCTATGGCAATTTCTGACTTTCCTTGTTTTTGATGACTTTGAGAATTTTGAGGAGTATTGGTTAGGTATTTTATAGAAGGTTCCCCGATTAAAATTTGTCTCATGTTTTTTTTTCATGATGAGAGTGGTATTAAATAGCCATTTTCATCATCTCATCTGTTAAGGGTACATACTATCAAAAGACTTATCAATGTTGATTTTGACCTTGATCATCATCTGGCTGAGGTAGTCCTTGTCAGATTTCTCTACCTTTAAGTTACTCTTCCTAAACCCATTCCATACTATAATATTTGAGTGGAAGTCATTGCTGCACAGCTCATACTTAAGGAGTGAGGAATTATGCTTTTCTTCCCTAAGGGCAGAGTATCTGCATAAATTATTTAGATTTCTTCTGCATGGAAATTTATCTTTTCTCTTCCATCTATTTTAATTTTTAACTTATTTATATCAATACAAAATCATTAGCATGAATGTGGAGAGATAGGAACACTCATACACTCCTGGTGGGACTGCAAATTAGTCAACCTCCATGGAAAGTAATATGGAGATACCTTAAAGAACTAAAAATAGAACTACCATTTGATCCAGCATTTCCACTACTGGGCATCTACCTAAAGGATAAAAAGTCATTCTATAATAATGGCATCTGCTCTCAAATGTTTACAGCAGCACAATTCACAATTGCAAAGATGTGGAAATGACCCAAGTGCCCATCAATACATGAGTGGATTAATAAAATGTGATATATATATATATGTGTATATGTGATATATATATGTGTATATGTGTCTGTGTGTACATATATATTCCACACACAATGGTATACTACTCAGCCATAAAAAAACAATTGTGAACTAGCACCTCTTGTATTATCCTGGATGGAGCTAGAGCCCATTCTTCAAAATGAAGTATCACAAGAATAGAAAAACAAGCACCACATGCACTCACCATCAAATTGGTACTAACTGGCCAACATTTATGTGCACACATGGAAATAATATTCACTGGGTGCTGGGCAGGTGGGAGGGTGGTGGATGGGATGGGTAAATTCACAGCTAATGGGTTCAGATGGCACTGTCTGGGGGATTGGCATGCTTGTAGCTTAGCTTGAATGGTGTGGTGCAAAGGCAATATATATAACCAAATTGTTTATACCCCCATAATATTCTGAAATCCAAAAATTAAAAAATAAAAAAAGAAGACATCATATTTATTTTATAATTTGGGTTATAGTTATTTTGTTTTACATTCTGGCACTACAAGGTCTTCTAAGATCATCTTCTCTATATCCTCCCCTAGGCTTAGAATTAGCCATTTCTTCAAAGATCCTTGCTCCTTTTATTTGAGAATGGAGCTAGAAAGCAAGATCAGGGTGTTACGTGTGCTTGTTCCAACTGAGGCTTCTTTGCTTGGAAGCCCTCTCAGCTGACAGAGATAAGAAATATATATGTACATACTAACCAATGTATATGTACATATTTATAAATATTGCTGTATGTTACCATCTGTACCTATATTAAGCTAAATATGATTTAATATTGATGTGTTCCACCCAAATCCATTACTACATGGGTCATTGTAAACTCCTCCCCTTGTTTGTCTCTAACCTTAGGCTCTGTGAGATGCCTTACTCCCACCCTTCACCACCCATTTAGTTAATTGTTCAATTCTAGTATATATGTATATCAGTATCAAAACTGTTAACCCCATACATCATGGGAAAGAATTTTATAAACCATAGTTATTATGTACAGTTTTTGTCACTTTTTTTTTGCTTCAGTCGTACAAATTCTACGAACTCCTAAAGATATCTAAGCTAGTATCTATTTTTCCTAAACACTTCAGTGAAGCTGTTTTATATATTTATAAGACAATTAGATTGATTTGTTACATTCTTCATTACATCCTGGAGTCCTTGGATCTCCAAAATGATTTTTAACTCTCATATATTAAGGTTCACTCTTTAGGCTGTAAAGTTCTATGGCCCTAGGTAAATACATACTGGTATATAACCACCACTATGGTACCATACAGAATAGTTTCACCACCCTAAAAAGTTCCTTGCACTTTACCTATTCAAGTCTTCCTTCCTTCCACCAAACCCCTTGAAACCACTAGTGTTTTTACCAGCTATACAATTTTACTTTTCCAGAATGTCATATATTTGGGATCATACAATATGTAGCCTTTACAGGCTTGCTTCTTTCACTTAGCCATATGCATTTTCATCTATGCATTCTTGTGTCTTGGTAGCTTTTATCCCCAAATAGTAATCCATTGTATGAATGTTGTACAGTTTATCCATTTACCTATTGACAGACATGTCGGTCTCTTCCAGTTTTTGGCAAGCACAGATAAAGCTGCTATGAACATTCATGTGTAGTTTTTCTGTAGACATACGTTTCAAATCAGTTGTATAAATACATATAAGTGCTATTTCTGGCTGTGTGCTAAGACTATGTTTAGTTTGATGATAAACTGCCAAACTGTCTCCCAAAGTGGCTGTACCATTTTGCATTCCAACTAGCAATAAATGATATTTTCTGTTCTTCTGCATTCTTACTAGCAATTTGTATATTCAAATTTTTGGATTTTAGCTATTCTCGTAGGTATGTAGTGGTACGTCCTTGTTTTAATCTGCAATTCCTAAATGATAATGATGTTGAGCATCTTTTCATATGTTTATTTGCCATCTGTGTATCTTCTTTGATAAGATATCTACTTGGATATTTTGCCAATTTTTAAATTGAGTTGTTTTGTTTTTTATTGTTGAATTTTAAAATTTCTTTGCATACTTTGGATAAAAGTCTTTTATCATATTTGTGTTTTGCAAATATTTTCTCTCAGTCTGTGGATTGTCTTTTTATTTACTTACAAGTGTATTTCACAGAGCAGACATTTGTAATTGTAATAAAGTCCAGCTCATCCATTCTTTCTTTCATAGGTAGTATTAATATTTTTGTTATTATATCTAAAATTCATCACCAACCGAAAGGCTACCTCATTTTTCTCCTATACATTATTCTAGAAGTTTTACAGATTTTTTTTTCACATGGAGGTCTATGGTCCATATTGAGTTAATTTATGTGGAAGGTGTAAAGTCTGTATTTATTTATTTTTTCTGGCATGTGTATGTATAATTATTCCAACACCATTTATTAAAGAGATAGACTATCCTTTCTCTACTGAATTACCTGTGGGCTCAATTTTTCACCATTTCCCTAGGAGTTCTTTAGTAAATTGTACAGGAAGTTCCTATTTCTAGTTTCTGGGAATTTTTATCGTGAATGGGTGTTGAGTTTTGGTAAATGCTTTTTCTGCTTCACTTGGTATTATTATATATTTTTTCTTTTTTATAGCCTGTTGATATTATGAATTTTATTGATTAAATTTTGAGAATACAAAACATAATCTTTGTCCCCTTAACTCTCACAGTCGAGTACAGGATTAAATTATATAAGAAATATGCTACATCTGTAGCATTTTTGTATTCTCAAGTCAAACATATGTTTTTTAGTACCTTTAGGTACTCATTAAATATTTGATCAATGAATCAATGTATTGAATAAGACTTATCTTTTGGAAATATAAATTTAACACACTCTTATAACCTTCCTTTAAGGGTAGAGATTTTTCATATTGCAGTATTTGGGCCAAGGGTTAGAATACCCTGTTAGATCTCCTATGGATTATACAGGATAAACTGGGTAGTGTGAATTCAGGTCTAAAGGATCAATAGGCTGCCATCTACTCTCTAATATAACTTTGCTTTGAAGAGTTCAGTTTAACTAGGATTGGTAAATTTTTTTCTTTGCTTTGTATGTTTGATTTGGGCTATCTTAATAGACATTTCTAATTTTTTTGTATTGGGTTTTAGATCTCTTTTCTTATATGCTCTTACCTTGTTCATGGATTTTGAGTATGCTTTAAAAACATGAATGAGAAAATGAAATATTGGTATACCTCTCTTATAATATAATATATTTGGAAAGATAGCCTAAACTGATGAGGAAAAAACTGTTGGAATGGTGTGAAATCGACTGGCACCAAATGAAATTGGTAAAGGGAGGAGTAAGAACCACCCTGAGTCCTGGAAAGGAAGTGAAGCATGATGGAAGTTGATGGAAGGTAATGGAGAAAAGAAGAACATTAGCCAAACATTACCAAGGTGATTACCACACTCTGGTGAAAATCGTTCAGTGGAAACACTTTTCCCCATCTATTTCAATTTTCCATGCAATTGGTCATCTGACAGCTGTAGTATAGCTTCCCAAGTTCTTTACTAAAGAGAAAAGATTTCTGAAAGATTTCAAAAGCATATTAATAAGGGTAAAGTAACAGGAAATTAAAATTGCTTTGCTATTAATATATACAAATAATGCTTGAGCGTGTATGATTTCTATTTAAAACAAGTTTAGAGCTGTCTCTCTCCTTATTTTAGGGTCCATGGACAGTATTGGGATTATGTCTGGAGTCCTCTGCCTAAACACTTTTAGATAAAGTCCCACCATTTATGATGAAAATTAAGATATGCAAAAGGTATACTCAGTTTTGTAAAAATTCAGTGAGAGAAGTTGGAAAAGCTACTCTCAGGCAAGGGCAACTGATGGATTATTTTTTTTTGCATAAGAGGGTCTGAATTTATCTGTCGCATAATATCTTTTGATGAAGTGTGAAGTTATATCGGGAGCTTTGTACACCAAAGACATAGACCATAACCGTGTCTCATTACTTCTAGTATTGGCCACATATGATGAATAGTTACTTAGGCTCTGAATATTGTCATCTACTACTTGATACATGGCTGGGTCAAACAAATAATACTTTAAAGGATGCTCTCATATTAATGTTGATAAAATTCAATGCTTATGTTCTACAAGATCTTTGGCAAGAACATGTGTATGTAAACTTTGAATATTCTATCTCATCTACAAATATCTCTTTATATAGAAATAACCCCCCAGAAGGGATTAGGGAAGGGCCTAAATATAAAGCAATTTCAAAAAAGACTTCAAAGAGAGTGTTCAATTTTAGTCTTAAAGGTCAATAATATGTTTTTGAATTATTGTTCTTCCCTTTTCCTAGTCTCCTAAAAACTGTATGGACTCTACCAAACAATGCCAACTTTTCATAGTGGAGAATCTTGATGTGGTGGAGTAGTGACTCTGCTGTCTGGAGCCTGAATTCAGTGTTATTTACTGTGCAACTTGAGCATATTGAGGAAAATGATAAAAGTTCCATATTTGTATATAGACAGTGCATTAATTATTGAAATCCATGGAAAATTTTTAAACTATATTTGAGTGATTAAGTTTATAAATTACTCTTTTTATATCCCAGAAAAAAATGGAGAATAAAATATGATTAAAACCCAGAAAAATAATATATATCTTCCAGCTATTTCAAGTTTGATGATACATAACCATTGAAAAAATTTAAATGATACAGACACATAAAATTAAAAATAAAAATAATCTACAAATTTTACAAACTAGAGCTAATAGTTTAAAATATTTATAAGAATAAAATCTTACTGAGAATATGTAGGGTTTTTTGTATTAATAAATTTCTGAGATCCTCTATAGTGAATTAAAATATTGTGGAATGTAGAGGAAATATTTGTATGTTTTTGGTCAGTTAAGATTTCTTTTTTCTGAACAAATTTTACTGACAGACTAAGAGGGAAGTCTTAGAAGTTAAACTATAACTGAATATCTATTCGGTGAGAACTCCATAGAGATTCACTACTCCAGAGGTATGTGTTTATACTCAAGTTGAGATGACAACTGAAGCCATTTTGATATCCCCTAGATTGTAAAGATAGAGACACCAGTCTCATTTTTCCAAGGTTCATAAACTGGAATCCATACCAACATAAATTTGTTTACATTAGGGAGCAAATGCTTTCTCTGTCTTTCTCAGTAAGGGAGAAGGGACAGCTGTTCCTTTCCTATTCAAGACTCACATTAATATTTTCAGTGGTGTTTGTCTATAGTACAAATTCTGATATATGTATAGTGACATCTCATCTGGCTCTCATCACTTCACTTAAAGGGGAAATTTGGACATGGAGAACTAGAAAGATTATTTACTATAAGTAAATAATTATTCTGCTCTAAAGCTCTGTGTTTACATTTAAATACATGTATGTATTAAACACATATATCTTAAGAGAGGTAAGTTTTGGTAAAATTTGGACTTAACTATTATTTTTTTGTCAAAGAAACTACTTGTTTCTAATATCCAATTAATTATAGGGAGAGTGGGAATGTGTGTGATTAAGAAATAAACTACAGAAACATCCTGACTCCCAGTTTACTACTATATAGATGCTTTTCTCTCCCGTATACCATAAAAAGGTAGAATTATGTACCAAATATGGTCTTGAAGCAATATCAAATTATATGACTACTAAGTTCATTTCCTTCATCTAAACTAAAATTTTTCTTATTCATTCAGAATTCCCTTTCACAATCAAAAGGATTAGCACCCACCTAATCAATCAACCTAGAAACAGAGCGGTCAACTTTGTTCCTGGAGAACTTTAATTCTCCTAAGTGTCTGTGGGTAATTGAAGGTGTCTAGTAATTCTTAGATAAATTTTCATTCAGAGTGTGATTCTGAGGTATGCTCCATATCTTCTTTGATCAATAACAGCAGAGAAACAGCAGAAACAATGCTATGCCAGTTTCTGGCTTAGAACAGCAGCTTTCTCTTCCTTGGATCCCTGTGTCTCCATGTAAGAAGCCCAACCACCTTCCTGCAGAAATATTGTGAGGCCAGGAGGGCACGCAGAGAGGGAGAGAGCCCCTAGGTAAGCCCAGTTTTTCTGCCATCACAAACAAGGGACGAGGCATGTGAGAGAAGTCATATTGGACTCTCCAGACCATAACATGCACAACCGAATACAACTGAGTGACACCAGTCAATGCACATGAAACAGAAAAAGCATTCAGGTGAGAACTTCCATAATGTTTGGCCTACAAAATACTGAGCTACAATAAAATTACTGTTGTTTTAAGTCACTAAGTTTTGGGGGTAGTTTGTTACGCAGTAGTGAATAGTTTGCTCTTATTTTTTTTCCAGAAGTCACTGAGTAGATACACAAGCCCTGCATTAGTAATCTGTTGTTGCATGACATATTACTCCTAAACTTAATGCCTTAAAAAAACAGTATTATCTCATAATGTCTAAGGATCAGGATTCCAGGTGAGGGTTAAGTGGGTCCTAAGGCTGGATCTTTTGGATTCTGTAGTCAATGTGTTGACTTGGGCCAAAGTCATTTTAAGACTTGGCTGGTGGTAGATATCTTCCAAGTTTCTTTAGAAGATTGTTCACAGGATTCACTTCCTTGGTGATTGTTGAACTGGTACTCTCTGTTCCTTCTAAGCTTATGGTACAATGTTTTTCTCCATCTTTTACCAAATAGGCATCTGCCAAATCAGGCATTTTACATTGGTTTCATCAAAGCAAGGAAGAGAGTAAACAAGAAAGAACGAAAGAGAAGTGACTCCAGAAGTATGAAAGTATCAGTTTGTTGTAACCTAATCTCAGAAGTGGCATCCCATCACCTTTATTGCATTTTAGTCCTTAGAAGGAAGCTACTAGGTCCAGCCCTCACCCAACGGTATTGTATTACACAGGGAGTGAATATCAGGAGGCGCAGTGATCATTGAGGACAATCTTAGAGTCTGCCTACCACAAGCCCTCAGCTTTACAAAAGTATACAAAGGGTTTTAGCCCCTCTTAGGTCACAAAATTATTCTTGAAAGTTGAGTTCCAAAATAATCTGGAATATTCTATGGCTTCTCAGATTAAGTATTCAATTTAATACCAATAATCACTGTAGGATGTATTTTATCTCTCTTAATAAGGGTTTCATTCCTTGTGTTTTTAAAAAACCTATTATAGTTTTAATAGAAATCCTTGTGCATAAATATTCAATAACTGAATGCACAAAAGAAAATTGCACACTATTCAGATGTATATTGGTAGTCATTGGATATGTTTGGATTTAAATGACACTTTTCATATAAGTTGAAATGACTAAAAGAAATTTTGGGATTCATTAACTTTGATATACATGCATGCTCGCTATCTACACTCACCCTTGAGTTACCATATCCCACCTGTATAGGCATGATTTAATCATCTGCTCTGAAGCCAGGCTACCTATGTTCCAAGCTGGCTATGCATTTAACAGCCTTCTTGAATTTGGCAAGTTATTTTTCTATGTTTTGTCTCTGTTTTGCATAATTACATAATAATGGCTATGCCTTTTTATCCTTTCTATTAATATTTATCATCCCATATTAACACCTCACAGTCAATATATCAACAAATCCCACTGTTAGTAAGTCAAAATATATTCTTAATCCAACCTTCCTCATTATTTCCATCACAATTTCCTTGTTCTAAACCACTGCTTTTCAGTTTAGGTTATACCAGAGGCCTTGTAACTCTTCTGTCTGTTTCCTCTCTTGACCTCCATCCTTACCTTGGGCAGCAAATATGCATTGATTGGAATGTGTGTCAGATAATGTCATTTGCTTGCTCAGAAACTTCCAGTGCCTCTTTGTCTCATTAAGAATAACACTCGGGCCGGGCGCGGTGGCTCACGCCTGTAATCCTAGCACTTGGGAGGCCGAGGCGGGCGGATTGTTTGAGCTCAGGAGTTCGAGACCAGCCTGAGCAAGAGCGAGACCCCGTCTCTACTAAAAATAGACAGAAATTATCTGGCCAACTAAAAATATGTATAGAAAAAAATTAGCCGGGCATGGTGGCGCATGCCTGTAGTCCCAGCTACTCAGGAGGCTGAGGCAGTAGGATCGCTCAAGCCCAGGAGTTTGAGGTTGCTGTGAGCTAGGCTGATGTCACGGCACTCACTCTAGCCTGAGCAATAAAGCGAGACTCTGTCTCAAAAAA
>CM052440.1:26190397-26205592 GCA_028533085.1 Varecia variegata
AAAAAGAAAGAATAACACTCAAATTCTTTATCATGGCCAATGATACCCTGGAAAGTCTAACCCTTTGTTATTCCCACATCTAATTTCCTTTTCTCCTTCTCTCACTCACTTTCCATCCATACTTTCTTTCTTGCTGTTCGTTCATCATTTTATGTGTGTTTCTACCTTTCAGCACTGCATTTGTCACTTCCTCCATCTAGAATAGTCTAAAGTGTTGTGTGATCCACTCAATTACTTTTTAAATTTTCTATTCAAATATCAACTTAACCGAGATACCTGCCCGATCTAGATATCCTATCCTATTGCACTCTTGAATTCCTCCAACTGCTTTCACTATTCTATTTAATTTTTAAAAATCTGTCATGACCTGTCATTATTATATATATTGCTTATTTATTTATTGTTGTTTATTTTTGTTTAACAAAATTTTTTTTGTTTATTTATTTATTTATTTATTTATTGTTTCTAAGTGTCACCCAAATATAAACTCCATAATGTAAGGAACACTATCTATTTTTTCATTGTGTAGGAAATAAACATTTTATGAATAAATGGATTTATTAATATATAGCTGCATAAAAACAATGAAGATGCATAAAATAGATACTTAGTTTGACAAAACCACATAGCATTTGTTCTGATTAAAAGTGCAGAATTTATTTTATTATATAATATTGGAAGTAATCTGGATGAAATCTCCAAAAGTTAATTACATAATGGCAGTGTCTTTTTGTCCTTTTTATTCATACTTCTCATTGACCATAGAAAATATTGGGATTCATAATGGGGTAACACACGTTTGGAATGTAAATTTATATAAGCTGTGCTAATACAATAGTTAGAGAAGCCATGCCCTAATATATAATAATATGGTACAGCCTTTGTAAAATTGCCTATGATTCTTGTATGAAGATAACTTAGAACATTATATAGGTGATATGGCTTTTGAAATCTATTGAGGCATCTGTAATAACAATAACATTTAAATTGTGCACAATGGAAATGAATATTTTATTCTTCTTGCTCTGTTTGTTTTTTAATGGCACTAGTATGTGTTAGCCAATCTAGCCTACATTTTACATTTTTCAAGATATGAAAGTCTTTAATTTTCCTTAGTATTTTAGAAAGAGACGACTGAGAACCATAGGTATCAAGTACCTTGCACTCCAAGAATAGTAAAGAATGATCATAAATTGACAAGTAAAGAAGGCTGATTAAAGGATATCCCACAGATTTGATTAAACTTTCAAGATTAAATTTGATCTCCTGTCTTTATGAAATTGGCATTGAAGAAAGAGCTCCCTTTTCTAGGATATGATTTTACAAATTGTCATATAATTTTATATGCTATTTAAATATTGTTATTCAACAATACATCTCTGATTTTAAAAAGACTTGCACTGTAAGCATGTGGAAAAATATTATCTGTACAATATAATTAATAGCCTGTCCAAAGATCAGTGATCAGGATGCATGCTGATATTTCAATCCTGAACACTCTATATTAAAGATGGACTGCTCAATATATCTTTCATGTAAGAAGTTTATGAGGTTCCTTAATAACTTAGCTGGTAGTGTAAGACCTCACCATGTGAAATATCTTGCAATGCTTCATTTCAGATATACGACAATGGCCCTGCAACACAGTGTAGCTAGAGAATGAGATACGGTAGTTACGTTCATGCTCTCACTAGTGATTGTGCAAGTGAAAATAATTACTTCTACTGTATTTTTGACCTTTTGTCCTGGTTAGTGCTTGACTCTCCAAAAAATGAAGTGCTATCTATCTTGCAACAAACTATAATAACTGGTATGATAATGCCTTCTTAATCTCAAGTTACAGAACCTTTAGTGTTCAGCAAGTCAAATTAACGAAATTTATCTAGAGGATTCAACTCAATTAAATACATCATAATCCATCTTCCAAAGCAATCAACTCAAGACATTATTATAATTATGCAACTATAACATCAAATTACTGAAAACTCGTAATTTGTGTATCCAACCAAAACTTTATATAATAAGGTCTCCTTCATTTTATAGATTCACTCTCCCACTGTTAAAAGGATAAAAATATTAACTTTCTAACAATAGGGCATAGGTTTTTTTCCCCTTGGAGTAGTGACCAATTTGCACTGCTTAGTTGTAATGTTTGGAATGAGTGAACTGGATATTTTCTCAAAGATAAGTCCCAGGTCAGATTTCCTTTCTTTATCTCCACTTTTCCATTATCCCTAACTCAATGTACCCTATGAATTAGCTGGTGTTCTGTCAAATAATGCTATCCATACTGCCCTAGGACCTATATGTATATTTTTCTTCTGAATATTAGCCCTGGCTAAATTAATACTGGACTGTGAATTTTATTCAATTAAAATAAGAATTGTGGTAAATAATTTTGAAAATAATATTGAAATAGTAATGAGTAATGAATAGCTTACATAGAGAGTTAAACTTGGGAGAATAGAATTCAGGTCAACTCAAAAATATATGTTGTAAAAAAAGTGACAAAATATACAAAGTATTTTATAGACCTATATGCTTTCTTTATAGGAAAATCCCAAATTATTAGCACTTAATACAGCATGTCATAACTGTTTCCCTTAAATTCATTTACTGTAACTTCCATTTTTGTGAAAGTTACATAACAAATAAGTATTAATAGTAAAATTATGAAGTACCATTGAAATTTGAAATAATTGGAAGAAAAGGGAGAAAAATTAGACTATGGTAATTCAAGCAAGAGCTGTCAAAAAAGATGTTTGTGTAGTCATTTGAAGAAAGAAAATTGCTTCAATCCTGAATAATCCAAAAGCTATGAAAAGACAAGATTTGGGGGAAAATATCAGCTATTGACATATTTGTTCTCCTTGTGTTCCTAAGGTTTTGGGATATACAAGGAAAGCTAAAGTGATTCGACTTGAAATATCTGGCAAAGGGAATATCCCAACTAGCATTATTGTGAAGCAAGGTGCTACATATAGATTCAGGAAATTTAAGAGGAGGTGTCAACAACACTAGGAAGTATTCTGTCATCAGTGGTAGCACAGAGGAATGAAAACCGCTGGGTTCAGTGGTAAGTGGAGAAATGCATAGAAAATTAAACTGTAGGAAATTAAATGACAAAGCAGATTTCATTATGTTGGATATTCTACAGATAAGATGAGCCACCACTCTTTTACATTTACGTGCTCATTCCGCATCAATTGTTCACACTATAAGAGAACCATATTTAGCATCCTGAGAGAAATAGTCTGCGTTTCCAGCCTTAAACGATTATGCAAAGTTGCCCTCCATAAAATGATTTGCTCAACATTCCTTTCTGTATCTATACCTTTCTTTTGTTCTGTTTTCTTTTTGCCTAAATGCCATTCTTTAGAGGAGTTCTTGTTAAGGCATAAGATAATAAACTCATTCAGTGCTTTTTTTTCCTTAAAGAATCCAAGTTTTATTTCTATTCTTAAATGGTTAGCTGCATATCTAATTCTAGATAAATATTTATTTTCACTTAGCATTTGAAGGTATTATTACATTGTCTTTGGCATATTGCTAACAAGAAGTCCATATAAATCTAATTGTTATTGCTCTGTATTTTATCTCTTTTTTCCCCTCACTGTTTCAAATTTGATTTTATAATTCAAATTTTGTAATTATACCACGATTATACTATTCTCAACAATTACCCCAGGAATGCAATATTTGCTTTTAGTTTACTATTTTTCTATGTAGTGGCATAGCCAGTGGTTTCCACTTGGATCATCCTGCAACATAGCTCTAATCTATGCGTCTGCGAGCCAATTGTCCATTCAGCCAGTTGCTGAGTAAGGCTATTTTCAACTCTTTATTCAGGAACTGGGGGAAAATCAAAAGGTATGGATTTGGATCCATTGTAAAATGGATTGAAGTCATGACTCTATCAATCACTTGACCTTCATAAATTTTCTCTGTAACTTTAGATCACCAGGGTATTTAAAGTACCCAGGGATTATTGTAAATTTATAGCCTGAAATCCTAGCCTGGGATTTCCCTCAGCACAGTTATCAGTCACCATGTTAAATGCTACAGATTACTTTAGGAAAGTTGAATAGGAATGAAGTACATACTGTTGCAGTGCTGCAGGATGCTCTCTAAAGGTGATGCAGAGCCTTTATATCATTCAAGGGACTTCATATATTGATAGGCTCAAGACCAGAAATTCAGTGTGGGACATTGATTCACCATTTTGATAACTCATGTTAGATCTCTTCCACCAGGTCTAGATTTTTCTTTTAATATACAGATTGAGCAATATTTTACTAAACAGCCCATTGGCAATAGCATCAATAGACCATAACATTGCATATCATAATTTGCTCTGCTGCCCATTATTATAATGTTCTTACTTTATCTTAGGTTTATGAACACTGTCACTTGAATTGCAGGACTCCAGGATCTCGTTACCCACTCCAAACCCCAGAAAGCTAATTTCAGAACTGACATCTCCACCATAATCTTTGATTTTCATAATATAGCAATTATTGTGTTTTCTACAAATGCTAGAGCTCTCTTTACTGATATATATTTTAATGCTTGATAAGGATGTCTCATGAGCACTCAGATTTATATTTTTAGTGTGTGGTTGAACTTGTCACACATGACAAATACCCAAATTCCTAGCCTCCTAATTTTGAGTAAATTCTTTTACATTATGGTCTTGTATCTTCATTTAATCTAAGCCACTATCATAAAAACAGCTTGATCCAGTGTTGTGCTATTTCTTCCCTATTCTAACACTTTTGGAATCCATTCTCATACATAATCCCTAGATTTTGACAACTCTTCTCCAAGGTAGCTTTCACAAATTAAGTCTTTTGGGGGTATTGAAGAAAAGAGAGGCTAACCTCCACATCAGAGGAGGAAAGATTGATTTTGTTAAAAAATCAAGTTATTTAAAATCATAAAAATCTTCCCAAACACACTCAATCCAATTTTAAGGCTCCCACTTTCTCTAGATAAAATATTTTTATTTTCAATAAAAGACCTGGAAATACTTTGAATTCATGTGCTATAATTCTGCAAATCATAAGGTAAAAATGTGTGTTTGGTTTTCAGATCACTGGTCCTATGGTTATAATAGATCAAATATCCTACCTAGGTAGTAAAGTGATTGGTCTCTGACTTGTCAATTTGAGTTCTTGAGTCTGTCATTTTCTTTTCATAAGCCCTCTAGTGCAGCAAAACTGGGCTTTCTAAGTTGTACTTGTGTTCATCATTTCATCTATAATATGGTGATACAAAAGCCAGTTTGTCTCCAAAAGTGTCTGGAAAGGTGATAAGTCAAATAATTTGTTTTATAACTGAAGCTACATGCCATGAACGGCCAGTATCCCATTTTCTACTTTTTGTGCTTTTGAATCTGACCCAATTAAACAGATAATCTCACATTTCTATCTTGAAGTTTTTAGGATCCTTTTTCTTAATCAAATACCGTATCAGTTATAAATTGGTCAAGAAAACAAACACCAGTGTGAATGTTTTAAATACAAGGAGATTTAGTGCAGGAAATATCAGGCTTTCAAGCATGTTGGAAGGGCTAGAATCTATTCCTACCTATCTGAAATGGCTGATTCACAGGAGGGTGCCCAAAAGGTGTAAGAAGACTCTATCTTTATGTCTTCATGTCCCAACATAGTTTCCTTAATTGTATGGATCTATCTAGAACCCTGCTGGAAAGGAAGTGTGAGAAATGCAGTTTTCAGTGTTTTTATCCTATACACTATTATGAAGTACTTTGAATGAATGAGAGAGCACTAAGTATCAACAAACAATATGTAAGACAAGTCTCTGGGGGTGTTGAAAACAGTCCACAGGGCAGTCATTAAATTCATGTTTTTACCATCATCGTTTTCAGGTCCCTTTTTGACTAAGCTTAGACAATTTTTCTTTCTTGAAAGGTGATATATGCATATAATATCTCTCTGTCTCTATCTCTCTCTCTCCTCTACTCTGTCCCTATATTCCTCCATCCATTTATCAATATATATTCAAGCATTTTTAAGTAGTCATTGCTATAGGTTTCCTCTATTACCTTGGTCTGGAATCTATGATCAAAAGTATCTCATTTATTTTCATAGCAGTTGTTTTCAGTTACTCCTCTTGGCTCCTGACTCTGCTCTCTGAGTGATCCTTTCTTTTTCATGAAAGGTTTGCAGCGGAGCAGTTTAACCAAGCTCGGGTAAATAGCCGAAACTGCACATGCTGTAGCAGTCATGGAATCATTGCAAAAACAGATTAATGAAGCACTATGTGCATATTATGGAGTCATTCATATGGAAAATGATTTATTTTCTATTTTGATTACAAAAGAGGACCATAAGGATTTTACATTCATGTAGAACTGACAATAATTTTAGTTTGTAGTTTTATCTCAGAATTAGTTAAGTTCATACATACACTCTATCATAAGATAGTCCAAAGGTATCTGCACTGCCTTGACATCCCACAGAACATTATATCGATCCATTAAATCGGTGACATCATGCTGATCAAAGGGAATGACAGCAGTGAAAAGGGGCTAGTACACTAGAGACTTGGGTGAGCATGTGTACTTCAGAGGGTGCAATATGCTCTATGAAGATTTAGAAACATTCCCATAAGTGAAGTTTTTTATGGTTCCTATAGTCAGAGCATTTTAAGATATTTGTTCAAAAGTATGACAAAGTTTATTTCCTATTGCAGGGAAGAAAGCACCATTCTAGAAGATTTTTTGAGTTCTATAATCAACATGTTTCACACCTATGAATATACTGCTTTGGCCCCATATGTTGGTGAAACAAAAAAGCTTCCTGTTTTGAGTGATGTCTAGAGCAGGAAAATGCTCTGCAGAAGGTCCAGGCTACTGTGAAAGCAGTTCTGCCACCTGAACCTCATAATCTGACAGATCCTATTGCATTTCCATCAGGGATGGAAAAGATGCACTGTGGTGTTTCTGGAAAACCCCAGTGTGAGAATCAGAATAAAGGCCCTTGGATTTTAGGAGCACAGCCGTGCCACCTGTGGTGGAGAATTATATACCTTTTGAGAAGGAGCTCCTGATGTGATACTACTGTACCCTAGTATATATGAAATATTTGAACATTAGACATCAAACAACCATAACTATAGACTGTTTTTTGTTGCTATAAAAAATACCTAAGATTGAGTAATTTATACAAAGAAGTTTATGATGTAGCTCACCATTCTGTAGGCTGAAATATTCAAGGTCATAGCCCTGGTTTCTGGCAAGGGCTTTCATGCTGCATCAACAACATGGCAGAGAAGGTCGAAGGGGAAGTGGACACATGCAAAGAAGGGCCAAATAGGAGGAAGAAACTTGCTTTATAAGAATATACTCTCTTGAGGACTAATAATAGTCTCAGAGCACAGATCCAGTCTTATGAGAGCTGGAAATCTCACTTACTTACTGCATGAAGGCACTAAGCCATTCATGAGGGGTCTGCCCTCATTACGCAAACACCTCCCAATAGGCCCCCACCTGCAACTTAGGGGATCAAATTTCGACATTAGTTTTAGTGGGGACAAACCACATCCAAACCATAGTACTGTGTAACTGTTAATTATGATCTGGACTCCATCAGAACTTTCAAGTAATAAAGTCTGTTGGGTCTGGCAGTACTACACCATAAGTTGGAAATGGTAGATATAGAATTTGCTCCAAGAAGACCCAGAAGATATGAGTAAGCTTCATGAGCAGACCACCTAGACTCCAAGTCACTAACTCAGGCTGTATCACATCCTTTTTCCAGATCCCACCTATGGCCCTGCAAGTGTCCCATGTGATAAGCTGAAGGAGGAAGAAAATGCCAGAAGTTGATTTATGGATGGGTCAGCCCAGTATGTGGGTACGATCCTTAAACTTAATATTCACTGCATTATATCCATATCCAGGGTTGACACTAAAAGTTAATGACAAGGAAAAATCTTCCCAATGGGTGGAGCTGATCACCTACTTCATGTGGAAGGAAACATGATTTGAGGTTAGAATATAAATATTCATGAATAGTGGAAAAATGACTATGGATTTTGTGTTAAAGACTTGAAAGGGGAAAATTTGAGGCTTAGGGTCAAGGCATTCTAGGGTAGTTTTGTATCTATAGACACAGTACAGTATAGATACAGTAGAGAGTCTGAAATATCAAGTCTATTTTATTACATGTTTACACACAAAGGAACACATCAACTGCAGAAGTGACACAGAACAACAGGTAGACAAAATTACCTGGCCATTTTATGGTACCATATGAATGGAGTGACCTCAATTATAGTGATAGAGGCTGCATTTGGGCACAATAGTTATGCATGGGCCCATCAGCTTTGGCTTCTACTTATCAAAGTAGATATGTCTTTTGTTACCTCTATGTCCAACCTGCCATAAATAGAGACTAGTCTTGAACCATTTATATGGTACTATTTCCTTGAGAAGAAAAAATTCTACTTGTTATCAAGTTGATTGCATAGAGCCCTTTTAATCCTTAAAGGGGCAGTGGTTTTATTTACTGAGATACATGCCTATTCTGAGTATCAGTTTATATTTCCTGCCTGCAGAGCTTCAGCGAGCACTTTTATCCAGGGACTTAGGGAATATTCGATTCAAAAGTATATAATATGGCACAGCATAACATCTGACCAGAGGGTCCACTTTACAGCAAAGGAGGTGTGGTGGTTTTGGGACCCATGTCCATAAAATCCACTCATCATGTCACATACTGTACTATTCAGGAGCATCCTGCATTATAGATCACTGGAAAAGCCTATGGAAAGCAGAACTGAAGCATCAGTTTGAGTCAATACTATGAATAGCTAGGTTGCCATTTTTCTGGAAACAATGTATGCATTTAATCAGAGATATCTTCCTAATAGGAAGAAAACATAGGTCCAAGAACCAATGGGTAGAAGCAAGTATGATCCTAATTACTGCCACTACCATTGATCTATTGGAGGATATTTTGCTATCTTCCCCTACAACTATGACTATGTGGAGTTGGAATTCCTATCCCTCACAAGACACACATTATTGCTAGAAGACACAGCCTATGGAACTAAAACTATGGCTGCCATTAAGGCAATTTGGTCTTCCTGTGTCAGAGAGACCAACAGACTAAAAGAGAAATTACCATCTTGGCAAGAGTAATTGACTCTGAACAGCCAAAAGGCCATACAGGAATATGTATGAAACATGAGTCATCTACTTGGGTGCCTCTTGGTGTAATCCCTGGAGCAACTGTAACTGTGAAAGACATGTGCAGCAAGATGAGACTGAGAAGAGCTCAGTCACCTCAGAAATGAAGATTTGGGTCATACCACCAGGTGCTGAGATGATAGCAACTGGTGAGGGGAATTTATAAAGGATAGAAGGAAGAAGAAGAAGATGAGTACCAGTTACAAATCAAAAACTTCCTGCAGGGATGGAGGAATGTCATGTTCACCAATAACCTCCCTTTTCTAACTTTTCCTATACGAAATGAGGTCCACAGGAACCATGGTGGAGCTGCTCCCTGAACCTGCATAAAGAAGTAGACTTGTGTGGGAAAGCAGAGGACTTTGGCAGTAGCATAGGTCTGTTCCTTAAATCTCATCAACAGTGCTTACTATGGGGAGTACAATTGAATGACAGCCCCAGCTGCTGTCTCTTTGGTTGCACCACCAATTTTTAGCCAAGGCCATGATTGCTCCCTGTCAAAGATTGAGCTCAGAAGATTACTAAAGTCAACCCACTTCTGTCTGACACAGATTCCCAGAGTAAATTTTGCTTGAGCATTCCCCATTGGTCTGAACAAGACTTAGAATTATACTTTTTGCTTGAGATGCTTCCAATTTGATTCTTCCTTCACCTTCTCCTTTCACAGATGGCAGACTTGCATTGTAATCTGAAGAGTCTACTTGCCTATTCCTATTCCATTCCATTTTATCATCTATAGTTATATCTACTCTTTCTTCTCCAAATCTCTAATATATATTATTGTGTCTTGGCATCTGCTTCTTGGCAAATCCAAATAAATACAAGAGAAGAACATTCCAAACAGAGGTAGAGCCATTTGCAAAAGCTTAATGTTGGGATAAATTTAAGCTAATAGTTCACTATAATCAATCCAAGCCTGATGTGGAAACCAAAAAAAAAAAAAAAAAAAAAAGTTCATGTTCAACATACCTAATGCTTCATAAGACTTTTGAGGAATGGAGATGCCAGGATAATCAGTTGAAATCTGATTTAGAGTTCATATTTCATCATGTTCTCAGACCAATAAAATCGACCCGAGCATGCCTTTTTCCTCAGTGCCATTGAGAGCTTTGCCCTTAAGTTAAAAAAATATGTAATGGATGTGTTCCCTAAAAATAAGTGAGGGAAAAATCCCCATATATTTTTTTACATTGGCAGTTTGGTTTTATCAGGTGTATATATTATTCAAGGAGGGAAAAAAATAAAACTAGACTCCACATTGTAATGAAAAATGTTGAAAACAGTTGTGGTAATTTTTTGCACTCTACCATAGCACCTAAACAGAGGTCACTTAAGTACTGAGGCAGCCCCATAGTAAAAAAAAAAAAAAATCCATATGTTTTCAGCTTCTTAAGAAGAATTCCATAATGTTTTTGCTTTTGTTTTGCTATTACTATTGCAATGTAGGGTCCCAATTGCTACTGGCTAAATTTGTGAGGTATAACAATTACTAGAGAAGTAATAAAGGTGATGCCCCTCTGCTTTCTATAATGCTCGTAGGAAGGATATTTACTGACTTGCATGGTGTTATTTAAAAAAAGAAATTATTTTTCATCTAAGTGCCTTTTTCTATGGCTGTGTCCAAGCTCTCAATTCCAAATGGATCACTGATTAAGGCAATAAAAGATCAAATTTCCCCCTTACAATAAAGGCTTTATCTTCTTTTAAAAAGTGATGTTTGTCTCATGTACAAATGTAATAAAAGTCTGTCTTACTTTTGTGAAAAATATATTTATCTGTCTTATGTACGATATATGATGTTAAATCTTTGCACTATTTTTGAAAACATTTTCTCTTAATTTTGAATTTCTGACATTGCACTATTTATTTTTGAGTATGTATTTTTCATTAATTTATTCTCTAAGTATTTACTTTTCATCTAATTTGCTCACTTATATATCATATCTCTTTGATTACTTTATGTCATCACTTTTGTTGACTACTTCTTTAAAAATTAAATCAGTACTCCTTGCTCTGATGTTTAAGGTATGCAATAATATCAACATACTCTGTGATTAAGATTTATTTTCAGTCTTACATGTTAATTTATATTACCAACAACTTGTTATTTTTAAAGGAATACTTCATGGGATTATTTTCTAAACTAAAAAAGTATTCAAATTGTAACTGCATAGTTCAGATAACTTCTGGAATTAAACAGGCCCGTGTAACATTACCCTGTTCAAGAAATGATACATTCCAAGCATTATAAGCACATCAAAATAAAAGAGGTGAGACACAAAGAGGTTGTAGTATATGATATGTTCAGTGACTGAAATAGGCAAAACTATTTTATAATGTTAGAGGTTATTTCTGGGAGGAGAAGGTATTGACCGGGTGTGTATACACACCCACATACAATTTCCTTGCTTGTGGGTTTGTTTTTTTATTTTTAGAAATTGACCTTGACATCTTTAATTGACATACATGGAAACTGAGTCCCAAGAAGGCAACCACCGACAGTCACACAGCAAATTACACTTACAATATATATACATGTATGTGAAATGTTAAGAGTGTATAAAAATAACTTGGAAAACACCACATGTATTCACTGTTAAATAGGAACTAATCGATCAACACTAACGTGCATATATGGAAATAACATTCATCGGAAATCAAGCAGGTGGCGGGGTGGGGGAGAAGGGAATGGGTAAATTCACACCTAATGGGTACAATGCACACCATCTGGGGGATGGGCACTCTTATAACTTTGACTCAAACAGTACAAAAACAATTTATGTAACCAAAACATTTGTACCCCTGTAATATTCTGAAATAAAAACATTTAAAAAATGTAAACAAATAAAATCACCAGGGGAAACTTGTTAAAATGCAGATTCCTAGGCCCTGTCCCCAGAGTTTCTGATTTTGTAAGTCTTCTCTGAGGCCCAAGAATCTATTTATTTGTTTGTTCTTTGTTATTTTTATTTTATTTATATATTTGCAAACTCTTACCTAGACTAAGAAAAAAAGAGAGAAGACTCAAATCAGAAATGAAAGTAGAGATATTAGAATATTATTCTCTGTTTTTGGTGGCCTCCAAGAGACTAGGGTGAGTCATGTCCTGTCAGTACCCCAAGACATGTAAGGTCAAACCAGAACTTTTAGATGCAGCTGTAAATGTGGGCTATTAGATATTTGTGTCAGTTCCTTCTATCTTCTTGTTGTAGCTGAGAGTGGGTATTTAATTGTCACTCTATCTGCATGTGCTAAGCCAAGGAGAGGATCTGCAGTAAATGCTTGCACTTTTGTTCAGACTGTACCTTCTGATTCTAGGGAGATAGCCACTGGAATTAGGGCTATTGTACATCCACCTTTTGTTTTCTGTGGCTGCAGATATGCCCATGGTGCCTATTAGGTCTGGAGCTGTAAGAGAGACACATAAAGGCTCATGTGTAGCAAAATACTGTTTTATTTTGAGCCTCTGGGTGCAGATGGGTGGAGGGAAAAAAGTGTCCACGCTGAGAAAGGGAAAAGCCTTGGGTTTTATAGAGGGTTTTTTCCGAGGGGAGTGAGTAACACCTGCAGAGATAGGGGACGGAGATAGCCTCATCCTTACCAGGGGTGATGGGAATGCTGGCCTGGCTGCAGCTGCCTGTGGTCAAAGTTAGATTTATAAAATACAAGAGATATTTTATAAACAATCTAAATCACAAAAACTAGGAGAATGGGTAAGTAGATTAAGGTATAAGCATATATATAATGTGTATGATATGATAATTAAAATAGTGCTTTCTGGGATCTTTAATACCACAGGAAATTGATCAAATATAATGCTAATTTAAAAGAATACAATTTTTTATACAACCTGATCTCATTTAATTGCAAAATATAAGTGTACTGATACTTTTATAATAACAAATATTGAAAAGGAATAGTTATCATGAGAACACTTAATTCCTCTAGGGATTAGGATTATGAGTGCTTTGTTTTTCATATACACCTTCTATATATTAAAACTATAATAATAATATATTACTCTAAAAATTACAAAAGAGAGAAATAGATGATGTCTTAAGAAGTAAAACACACCTGGGCTATGTGGTACATCCTACTGCTATCCTAGGCTACAAACCTATACACTATGTTACTGTGTTAAATCCTATAAGCAATTTTAACACAATTGTATTTGTGTATGAAAGCATATCTAAACATAGAAAGGGTAATATTTTGTGCTACAATGGCAATAAAGTCATTAGGCAATAGGAATTTTTCAGCTCCTTTATAATTGTACCCCATAGGTATTTTTTCATCCCTCCTACCTCCAACCCTTCCCTGTTGTGAGTCTCTGATGTCCATTATACCATTCTGTGTGCCCTTTGTAGCCACAGATTAGCTCCCACTTATAAGTAAGAATATGTTCCATTTATTTTTCTGTTTTTGAGTTACTTCACCTAGGATAATGGCCTCCAGTTTCATCCAAGTTACTGAAAAAGACATTATTTCATTCTTTCTTATCACTGAGTAGGACTACAAGGTGTGCGTGGAGTGCCTGACAGTTGATGGGCACTTAGGCTGATTCCAAGTCTTTGTGATTGTGAGCTGTGTTGTGATAAACATATGAGTACAGGTATCTTTTTAATATAATGGTTTCACTTTCTCTGGGTGGAACCCAGTAGCGGGATTGCAGAATTAAATAGATCTACTTTTAGTTCTTTGAGAAATCAACACACTGATCTTCAAAAAGACTGTAATATTTTACATTCCAACAAGCAGTTGTTCCCTCATTCAACACATCTGTGCCAACATCTATTGTTTTTTGACTTTTTAATAATGTTCATTTTAACTGAAGTAAGATGGTATCTCATTGTGGTTTTAATTTCTGTTTCTCTGATGATTAGTGATGTTGAGCATTTTCTCATATGTTTGTTGTTTGTGAGGATATTTTCTTTGGAAAAATGTCTGTTTATGTCATCCCACTTTTTAATAGGATTGGTTGCTTTTTTCTTGCTGAGTTTATTGAATTCCTTTTTCATTTCTGATTTATAACCTTGGACTCTCCAGACTCCCATGGCTTTTGTTTCACAGGCTTTATGGTATTTTTGGGTTCCCACCTGGAACAAACCTAATAGTTCCCCAGTATCTAGGCTTTCATAATGGTGTCTGCTCTAGGCTTGAATGCCTATGGGATTCTGCACGGGTTCCCTTTCTGGAGTAACATCTCTATGCAAAGGCCAAGCAGCTCCCTTTGTTAGGCCAAAGACCTGCATGGGCCATGGGTGTTCTCTTGTAGCCAAGATGATAAAAGCTTGTCTTGAAGAGTGGAGCCCTGAGTGCTTCTCTCTCACTGTTTCCCTGCCTCCAGGAGCTTCTATTGGCTGTTCACCAGTCCATAGCTGGGCAAGTTGCCCTAAATCTTCACCTTACCCACTTTTGGTGCTACCTGTTACTTCCCTGGGGAATCCTAGTGTTCTCTCCTAGGTGACCTGTTCAAAATGTGAGAATCTGCTTACTGTTCTGGTTCTTCTCTGTGGAGGAGGCCCATACTGCATGTGTCTGGTAGCTGTCTTGATCCTATCCCCAAAATGCTTCCCTATAAGAGTTAAAGACATCCCTAAATTCAGCACTCACTTGTCAAGGATGGATGAAAAGTGACTACATTAAGGAAAATTACATCCAATAAAACTCATTTACCTTATTCTAAAATTTATTAACATATTTAGAAATGCCTATCTTTCCTCCTCCCCCAAACACCAGAATATATTGATTTGAAAACATGGAAACAACCCAAATGTCTATCAATTCATGAATGGATTAGTAAAATGTGGTATTTGTATACCATGGAGTATTACTCAGCTATAAGAAATAACGGTGATACGACACCTCTTTGGTTCTCCTGGATAGAGTTGGAACCCATTCTATTAAGTGAAGCATCCCAAGAATGGAAAAATAAGCACCACATGTACTCACCAGAAAATTGGTTTCCCTGATCATCA
>CM052440.1:26206092-26246227 GCA_028533085.1 Varecia variegata
TGGGGGGATGGGGTGGGGGAGGGGATGGGTGTATACCTACAAGAAGAGTGCGATGTGTGCTATGTGGGGAATGGACACGCTTGAAGCTCAGACTCGGGGGAATGGGAGGGACATGGGCAATATATCTAACCAGAACTTTTGTACCCCCATAATGAGCTGAAATAAAAAAAAAAAAAAAGAAAACATACCCTATACTTTAAAACATAGATAAATGTGAAGTGAAGTGGAGAGAGAGAGAGGGTAAAGTAGAGGATCTCTGTCCCTTCTCAATGTTTAAGAGATCAGGTATCAGGTATAAACATAACAATTTAGGAAAGAGCAAAACTATGTTTCATTGTGGAGGATAGCAGGGATACTCGGTTTGATGGAAATAATAGTAACATGGTGTTTAGGCTCTTCCATTATGAAGAGAAAATGATGACACTGGACCCTGACTCTGGACTTGACATCTTCATTGTGATTTATAGTAATGTCTGTGGAGGGGAAGGTCACCAGGCCGAATAAGCTACTAGTGTGGCTCAGGAAGAAAGTCATTTGTGTATATTGTAACTTCTCATCACTTTAGGAGCAAAGAGAATTTAGAAACCAGTCTTGACATTTGCAGAGAATATTTATAGTCCTGAAGAGTTCGAAGTGTTTATTTTTGATAACTGGAAAATAAAGTGCCTTTTGCTCTGAAGTTTTCAAACAAGATTGCTGTACCAATGTTTAATAAGTATTCAGTCAAAAATATTCATGTGAAGGCTGAAGTTAGATAACTGAATTTTAAGATTCCTCTCCTTGGACTGTTTGTAACAAAGGCAATGAAAGTACAATGTGAGGACATGAAAGGATATGAAAGAAGTGTTTTTTGTAATTTTTTTTCTCTTTGGCATAGCAAAACATAAATAGTGTTAATTTTTGCATTCCAATGCTTTTATTTTACTTGTCATACATTTCTGACTTCTTAAGAGAATCTCATTCTAGAGATCTTTGAAAGCACAAACACACACACTCTCTCTTTCTCTCTCTCTGATCACATCACCTTAAAAATAAAACTAAATTTTCTTTCCAGAGTATCAATGGTCACTTGCAGTAGCTTTTCTGGCGACCCAGTTCAGCACAGAAATCAAAAGGTATAAACATCAACGATAATAAAGGAAAAAGGCATAAAGGAAAGAGCTATATTTTTCCTCTTTATTGTGTTTGTCTTAATATGTCTTCTAAATGTATGAGATTATTAATAACACCTTATGTATTTTTTCTGCTATTTTTAATGTTTTTCCTGAGGCAAAATAGGTTTTTAGTTGTCTATAACCCACCAATATCTTGTTTCTTTTGCATAACAATACATCCTCTAGTTTATATGCTGAGTTGTGCCGTATCAACCCTTATAGATTCAATAAACAACATTGTTTATTCAACTTTTTATTAAGCACACTTGCAAATATATATGAAAGAAAAATTCTCAGAAGTGAGAGAGCTGATTCAACATGTGTAGACATTTAAAATTTTGACAGATGTTGTTAAATTGCATTCCAAGTTGTAGCAATTATACTAACAATGGATGGGAGGTAACTATACCCATTTAACAATTACTTGCTGTTTTTAAGTATTTCATTTACTATTTTAACCTTCTATCTATTTTAACCAGTAACTATTTACCAGTTTGTTCAAAATAAAATGAAATTCCATACTTTTTCTTGCTGTTTACTTTTTACTTTTAAATATTCATTTAATTATTTTACTTTTAATCATTGACTATATGGTGTTTATTTTTTATAATATGCGTTTTAAACACCATTGACTAAATAATGCATATTTTCTTTAAAATCTATTATGCCATGTTAATGATAGACTAAATTGTCACATACATTTCGGTTCATTTCTGAAATATCTGTTTTGGTTTTAAGATTTTATAGTCATTCATCAGCATTACACTTAAAAATTCTGTTAGCTATACACCCATCCCCTCCCCCCACCTCTGTCCGACACCCAATTGGTATCATTCCCAAATGTGCACCCAGGTGTTGATCAGGGAACATGATGAGTGCGATGCGCACTGTCAGGGGAATGGACACGCTTGAAGATCTGACTCGGGGTGTTGGGGTGGGGGAGGGGACGGGTGTTTACCTACATGATGAGTGTGATGTGCACTGTCGGGGGAATGGACACTCTTGAGGCTCAGACTTGGGGGGGTTGGGAGGGGCATGGGCAATATACTTAACCAGAACTGTTGTACCCCCATAATAAGCTATAATAAATAATAAAAAAAAATTCTGTTAGCTTTTTCATATTCTTAAAAACTTCTTGTAGAGCTATTCAGTACCATCTAATTAACCTTAATTTTGAGAATTTTCTCAATTTTTGCATGTTTATGTCCACATGAACATTAAAATTATCTTCTTTAGTTAAAAATGTATATATATATTTTTTGGAAACCTATACATATAGATTAATATATCAGAATGCTTTCTACTTTAAGTGTAATTGATTAAATATTCAAGATAAAATATTATATGTAAAAGAGAGTATTTATAACCCCATATGGCATGATATACAAAGATATATGCAGCTTATATTAGCTAAATTACTAGTTCATATTTGAACTAGTAATATATATATATTTTCTGTTATTTTTAATGTTTTTTGGACTCTCTTCTTTCTGTTCTACTATTCTGGCTGTTCTGGCTTTTGATCTGAAGTTTACCCCCAATGTTCATGTGGCAGTTGTCTTCTTCAAGCACACCCAAAGTCCAAAATCAAGAAAATAAAATGTTTCTCCCTTGTGTTTAGAGTGAAGAAAATGTTTCCAGGAGCTCTCCTGCAGGTCTCATCTCATTTGTGAAAATCCCATAGATGCCTTTTTTTGAACTAATCACTGGCAAGTGGACTAATCAAGATTTCCCTTCTAAGATGTGAAAAATCTCAGCCTTCACTAAAGCACAGGGCAGCCCAACACTTGGAGGAAACTGGTTTCTGTTTTCAAGGGAGAAGGAGCTGTTGGGTATCCTAACAACACAGTAGCAATACTTAATCTAGGGATAAGTGAAATATTTAAATTATTGAGTCTTTCTATCCAAAGACATTGAGCATTCCGCTTACTCAAGTTCTTTCTATACATCCTATAAGAGGTTTTAATTGTTTTCTTCATGAAGAATTTGCATAGTTCTTGGTGCATTTTTTCTCTTAGAGGTTTATCTTTTTATTTTTATATTTATACATATATAACATATAATAAATATTAAAATATATACTACAATATGTATAAATTTTATATTTCTAAAAATATAATATATATATATAATGGATACACACATCCACATGTACATATATATGTGTATATATGTTTGTATAAATACATGTAGATAGGTATATATGCATATTAGTGTAATTTATATTATGTATATTTTAGTGTAATCAACAAAATGTTGGGGAAACTTTTGTTGTCTATAATATACTTTTTTGCTGGCTAAATTTCCAGTTTCTTCTAGTGTTACTTCTAATGTTGCTTCTGGTATTTTCTTCTAAGACATTTGTTATACAGAACCTAGTTTTAGAGTTAAGCTTGCCTAGCTTTGAATTCTAGCTTCACAATTTACTATGTACATGGCTGTGACAGGTTACTGAATCTCTCTGTGACTCAGTTTATTCATAAATAATATGAAGTGACAGTATTATCTACATCATGGGAGAGTTGCTAGAAAGTTGAATAGTTGTGAGGGTTAATTCTTACAACACAAGAGCACGTGAAGTGTTAATTGAATTTTACTATCCTTGTCAGTAATAAAACCAATTGTTGGGTTCACGTTCCTAATAGATCTTTATTTCTCAGTTTATAGGACTCATGAAAAGAATTAGATGAATAATTACAGTAATTGAGACAATTTTAAGATAATGTATTTCAGATGATTCTAGTTGAATGCAACAATTACTATAATGGAATATTAACCAAGTGCTCTGAGAGGCTAAAGAAAGGATCGGCTTATTTTCTGGAGGGATCAGGAAACACTAGACAAAACCTGTGATATTTGAGCTGCTACTTTTAAAAAGTAGATTTAAACAAAATAGGTCAAGTCAGATGTTTTCTATTTTTTTCTTCTGCTTAAAGCAAAAGTATAATTTTCTCAAAAATCTGAAGGTAATTGAGAAGAAACAAAACAAGTTTTCCACTTAATAGTGAATATGAAATTCTTAAAATTGTTATTTCTTTGGTGGGTGAAAATATGCAAAGGATATGCTTGAGAATTGAGTAAGAGAATATGAAATTTGGGACCTTAAATACAGTATGTCAGGATTTTCTATTCTGTTTATAGAGAGCTTATGATAGAAGCTTTCACAAAGTGAAATGAGAGGAAAAAATTGCTTAATCAGATTATTTAGGTCAAGCACTAGTATAAGCTAAAATGTACTTTTATTGAAATTGTGTTGAAAAACTATGTTTTGTGTTACTAATGATTGAGTGAAAAATAAAACAAAACTAACTGACTCTGCATCCCAATTTTCTTCTATGTGGAACAATTCTCATGAATGTTCTTTAGAGAGACAACATGGCCAAACACTGTAACTGCTACTGGGCTTTGGGCCTAAAATTTATGGTATATCTTGAAATGTTTTATTTGTTAGTTTAATAATCTCCAGGCTGTATCCTAAGAACAGTAACTCCCTAGAGGAGTGTCAATCAAGCTATCAGAGACCATTTCCACTCTCTGGAAAATATATTTCAAAAGGCCCTGATAAAAAAGGGAAAAAGAAACAAATTAAAAAGAAAACATAAGTGAGGGGTGAAAAAAGGATGTTGAAAAGCCCTTATTCTTTTTCTTTTAAAATATCAATCGAAATACAAAAAGGGCAGTATCGCTACTGTGCTTTACACATCTATAAAACATTACTATTTTTGATGTCTGTGGTACATGTCAACAAAATAAAACAAAATGCAAAATAATAAATCTTAGACCTTTTGAAATTCTTCTGAAAATTTAAAAATTAAAATGAATACCTGTCTAGCCTCTGAGGGGAAAGTCTTATTAAAAGGCTGTGATTTCTGGAATATCACAGGAGTTTCATAACTTCTTAGGGTATTTCTTTTTACCAATTCTTATCAAATTTTGCCAGGAAATATTTACTGTCAGCAGAATCTATTCACTGAATAGGACAACACATGGAAAAACTTCAAAACATGGACATGATAAAAAAGAAAACCAAAATAGAAATCAAAACAGTGGAATACTCTTGAGCAAAAAGAGAGGATGAATAGGGTTAATAATCAAACCCTGTTATCCCATTAAAGGTGTTTAGGAGGAGTAAATACAAGACTGAGAGTTCTATTAATGTCACTAAATATGTTTGAAAGCAAATTGAAGAGAGATCTTGTGTTTTACTTACTTTGATGCATGAGAAATTAGAACTGCTGCTGAAGAAAAGAAGTGAACTGATATCAGACATAAGGGTTGATATTTTTTCATGAAAGTTAGGATGAAGTACACATTATTGATATGATGATTTAATGTTTAGGAGTACAACCTCATGAGAATAAGACGTCACTCAATTAGGTGAGAGAAATCTAAATTAGAAATTTTAGGAAAATCTTATAAGAGTAATCAGAGACTATGCATTCTAAAGAAAATTGCATGCTATCTGGATCCTTTACTAATTATAATGCCTAGGACAGTTATTTACTATCATTATCCTTATGTTTTCTTATTTATATAAAAGAGAAAATAATTGCACTAAGCTCATAGTATCATCACAAAGATTAAATTATTTATTTAAAGTACTTAGAACAGTATTTGTCACAATGTGAACACTCAATCAATATTAGCTTATTATTACTATTTTCACTGGGATTTCACTTTCCTTCTTTTTTGCCTTACCAAAAAACAAATAGAATGCAAATTACACAGAACTCTCATTTCAGCTGGGAAGAAAAGCTGACTTCTTTCTGTAATAGAAAGAAAAGTCAAGTAGTTATCGTTAGTCAATCAGAGAATATAAAACACTTGAGTGAAGCCTTCCAAACATTCATAAGAGTAAAAATAATGGCAAATATACAACAATGAAAATGTAAAATAAAAAGGAATATAACATGTAAAACCCAAACATAATTTAAGGGGAATAAAATAAAATCCTATACATAGAATGATTCTATTCCATAGAATAATTTAAAAGATATATTTCATTAAAGTATTTTAAGAATGAAATACTGAAACCATAAAATTAAAAGAAAAATTGCTGACTCAAACACATAAAAGTCAAAAGTCAAAACAATCTTATTGCGGAGCTTAAATTGATGAAAATGACCCCTAAATTATTGAGACTTAGGGATAGATATTTATTCAAATTTGCATGGAGAAAAAAAGAAAATCAACCAGAGGTGGAAAAATCAGGATATATTCAGTTTCAGAAAATAAAGGAGCAGTATCTCTATCTGAGAGGAAGTATGCATTAAGAATGTGATGACAAATGAACATGTAGAAGAAATAGAAAACTAATAGTTAACAATTTTTTAACATGGAAATACAGCTAGCATATACTGCCCAGGAGCTCTTCTGATAGAGGTGGGAGGAACTTCTTGAAGAACTATTGCCAGATTAAGGGATGAAATAAAACAAAGAGCTCAGGAATGAAGACTATTAAGAGAAATATGTTAATAAATTTGAGCATTTAATAAATTTACTACAAATTGTTGGAGGAAGAAGGATGTGATTTGGGGACTTTGTATTGGAACTCAGGGCTGCCCTATCACAGGGGAATACAACACAGTGAAGAATTCTGCTGGCACTCGCAGAAGGAGCATTTAGAACAGACCCAGTCAGGGGGCATCTTCCACCCCAGAGGTAGAAGCCTGAGTTTTGGCTAGCTCCACCACTGGTTAGAGCCTAGAATAAATTTGTAAGGCAGTCAGGCCACAAAGACTGTAGGCCTTGGGTAAATCCTCCACTGTACTGGACTCAGAGCCAGTGGACTCCAGGTGCACATGACCTGTGAGACACCAGTGATGGCAGCCAAGCAAGTGCTTGTGTCTCCCCTCTCCCAACTCCAGGCAGTGCAGTTCAGGGAGAATCTTCTACCAAGCCTTTGCAAAAGTTGAAGTGTTACTGGGCTTGGGGCACTCAATAGTGCTGATGTGGTTTCAGTGAGCAAAGACTTAGATCACAACGCTCAATTCCCTTTTATTATCTGGAATGCCTTCTCAAGAAATATGGGTTCAAACAAGCCCACGCTGTGAAGATTAGAATTAATACCTAACACTTCAATGCTCAGACACTGACAAATATCCACAAGCATCAAGAACATTCAGGAAAACATGACATTTCCAGGAGTGATGAAGATATGTGACATTTCAGGTTAAAGAATTCAAAATAGCTGTTCTAAAGAAGCTCAGTGAACTTCAATACAACATAGAGAAAGAATTCAGAAGCCCATCAGAGAAATTTAACAAAGAGATTAAATTAATAACAAAAATCAGGCAGAAATTCTGGAGCTAAAGAATTCAATTGACAAACTGAGAAATGCATCAGAGTCTCTCAATAGCAGAATTGCTCAAGCAGAGGAAGGAATTAGTGAGCTTGAAGTCAGGTTATATGAAAATACACAGTGATAAAAGAAAAAGGAAAAAAGGAATAAAAAAGGATGAAGCACACCTACAAGATCTAGAAAATAGCCTCAAAAAGGCAAATCTAAGAGTTATTAGCATTAAAGAGGGGGTGGAGAGAAAGTGTGGTAGAAAGTTTATTTAAAGAAATAATAGCAAAGAAAGACAAGTCTCTCATGTTCTCAGTCATATGTTGTCATTTTTTTGTTTATACTTTATGCATTTATTTCATATAAGGCTTTTTAAAGTGTTATATAAAATAAACTTATTTGAAATATTCTTAGTAATGAATCAACCTCCATAGTTATTGAATATCATAGTAAATATTTTCTAAAAATTTCTAGTTTGCTTTCTAACATATTTTTCACATGTCTTCTGCCAAATATATAAAATATCCTTGTGCATCTCTCTAGTGTTGTGTCACATAGTGGGCATCATGGCACATGCCTATTACTTTAACCTCATATTTAATTTAAAATACTATGAAAACATCATAATTATTTCTGAGCATGCCATAATATATTATTCCATAATTATTAACATACTAGACCATGTGCAAAGAAAGACAATAGTTTGTTTTTATTCTCATAAGCTCTCATCTATGGCATGTCAGTAGGAAAAGTTTTAATCTAATTCAGAAAGCTTAAACCATTAAAATAAATCAAGACATACCTTTAGTTCAAAGACTTAAGCAATAATTTTGTTTGTTTCTTTGTTTTTATGTCCCCAGTTCCTTAGAAAAGGAAGCAGAAGGACATTTATATCACTATGGTGTTGGAGATAAAGGGCCACACTTTGGTGAAATCCAGTTTTTTTTTTTTTTTTCTTTGTATATGTGACTTTTCTTTTAAATGTCCGAAGCTGTTATTAATTCTTTCTATTTCTTTGCTTTCATACTCCAGTGATCTTTATCCCTTTAAAGCAAATAGAATATTTTACCTTACTGTGGAATTAGCCAAATGCACAGTTGTTTCAAATTTTACCTATATATTTTCCATGGTCTTAATGTGCTCCCAAAATTCACGTGTTGTTAATTTAATCCTCAATGCAACAGTATTGGGAGATGTGGCTTTTGTGAGGTGTTTAGGTCATGAGACTCATGAGTAGATTAAGGACATTATAAATAGGCTTGATGGACAGTTCATCCCTTTTTGCTGTTCTGCCTTTTGCCTTGTGAGGACATAGAGATACTCCTTTCCAGAGGATGCAGCATTCAAGGAGCCATCTGGGAAGCAGAGCAACCCTCAACTGATCCCAAACCTGCTACTGATCTTTCACTTCTCAGCCTCAAGAACTATGAGAAAATAAATTTCTGTTTTTTATAAATTACCTAGTTTATAAAAGCACGAAATAAGGAAGTAACCTTGCTTTATACTTTTCAATGGAGCTGTCACCTCATTATTTCAGCAGAGTCTATTATCAGTATGCAAGAAATAGGGCTGGAACACAAGGGAACTGAGACGAAGGTAAATGATTGTTATCCAAGTTCTCATTATGTGAGAGTGGTGCCACTACAGCTAGAGGTAAAGGAGAAAAAAAGACCAAAAAGGCAAAAAAAAAAAAAAAAAAATGTGGACATAAGTTACACAAAGCCTCATAACTACAATGATAAGGTATACAGATAATTTCAATAAAATACCTGACAATGATGAGAAAATAAAAATAGAATTACAAAAGAAGTAAACTGCATTCATTACAGATTTATAATCTCTAAGAATGCATTGCCTCAAATTCATCCTTATTTTGTGAGGTATATTAAAATTGAATTATGCAAATTTAAAAGTATGTAATAGGTGCTCTAACTTTTATAACATGTTATTTTTGGAACATCAAAATGCTGTGTTTAAAGATACACATGTTAAAAAGAAAATCCTATTACCTGTAGGCATTAATTCAAATCAAGGGCTGTACATCCAATATAGTGAATATATTTTAAATAAAAATGCTTATAATTAGAAAATTTTAAATTGAAAACAGATTTACTGTTTTCTCAAGCAGTAAAAATTTCAGTCCTAAAAAAAAAAAAAAAAAAAAAAAAATTTCAGTCCAAAGGTTAAGAATTAGAAAAGAAACAATATCAAATTACCCAAAGATAACATTGCTTGGTGTTATGCTTCCAGGTGTGAAAAATGAATGCTGACATCCACCTCTAAATTGTGGAGATCACAAGGGTATAGTTATAAGACCAGTTGTCATATGTAATTGTCTTAAATCTTTGAAACACTAGGGACTCTTCAGAACCAGGATATAGGCAGGACTGCTCTATCTGTATAAACAGTAATTGTATTCAGAACTCCTTTACAATACTGTTTGGAGAGACATAGATTCTTCAGTCAAACTGTTGACAACAAACTGTTTGAAATGTTAGTTAAGGTAATGAGCAAAGGCTTAAAATTTTCTGGTAAAGAAATAATGTTTCTGATAGGAGGATTGTGATTTCCAAGAATCATATTGATAAAGATCAGGCTTACAAAAATACCGATATGGAACTATAAAGAAATAGAAAGTTCAAGAACAGAGACTATACCTTAAAGCAATGTTAAAGGTTTTATCTTTGTAAGTTCTTTTTTGTTTTACCATATCTTCTTTATAAGGTTATAAAATTTACATATTAGAATTCTATCTTTTCAAAATTTCAAATCTATAGTTTTATATAGCATGCCAAAATTAACTAGAGTAGGATATATATACACACATACACACACAAACACACACATTCACACAAAAAAAATAGAAACTATGTAGCATGCATATGTAGCATATCTGCATAGAAACATATAAAGATATACATGCATGTGTGTATGTGTATCCATGTATATATGAGAGGTCTTTGAAAAGTTAATGGAAAATTCACATTATGAAAAAACTATCCCTGGAGTTCAAATTTTTTTTCACCAAAATAGACTAGCACTAACTTGTTATAACATGTCTGAATAACAACTACTTTGAGGCACTAAGTTTAAGACATCAGTTTGAAAAGCACCTTTATCAGAGCAACATAAATTTTCCTAAAATTGAAGCATGTCCAAACATCAAATTTATGGTAAAGCTTGGGTGGAAAAATGGTACAATCATTGATGCTTTACAAAAAGTTTATGGGAACAATGTCCAAAAGAAATCAACAGTTTAGAAGTGGATAACTTGTTTTAGGAAGTGATGAGACAATGTTGAAGATGAAGCCTGCAGCACCAGACTACCCACATCAATTTGTGAAGAAAAAAATTCATCTTGTTCATGCCCTAATAGATGAGGACCAACAAATAACAGCAGAAACAATAGCCAACACCATGGGCATCTCAGCTGGTTCGGGTTACATAATTCTGACTGTAAAATTAAAGTTGAGCAAACTTTTACTCAATGGATGACAAAATCTTTGCCCTTAGATCAGCTGTAGATCAGAGCAGCTCTTTCAATGGAAATTTTAAACAAGTAGGATCTAGATCCTGAAGCATTTCTTCAAAGAGTTGTAACATGAAATGTGGCTTTACCAATGTGATCCAGAAGCAGAATCTTATAGGGGGCCAAGGTGGGGAACTAGAAGCAGCCTGCACATGCTGCTCTCATGGAGAGCATGGAAAGTGGCAAGTGGATATCCACATTCAGATCAGCTGTCTAAGAGAGAGCACTGGGAGTCAATAGAGAGGTGATAGGAGGATCCCAAATTGAAGGAGAAGGAAGTGGGGTGAGTGACTCTGCAGGATTGGAGGTACACATGGAAGACACCTGCATGTGGAGAAAGGACAGAGGAGAGAAGCCTGGGGATCCACACGTCTGCCATAGACATTGCAATCAGAGGTGCAGGAGGGCCCCCTCACCACATCACCAAGGCACGTAGTCATCAGTCTGGCCAAAGTAAATTTCTTGTAGGAGAAAATCCTACAAGCTGCAAGATGAAAGCATCAAGTAACTTACAAAGGTAAACCCATCAGACTCACAGCAGACTTCTCAGCAGAAACCTTACAAACCAGAGGGACTGGGGCCCCATTTTTAGTCTTCTTTAACAGAATAACTGCCAGCCAAGAATTTTGTGTCTTGCAAAACTAAGTTTTACAAATGAAGGAGAAATAGTATTTCACAGAGAAGCAAACACTAAAGGAATTGTCACCACTAGACCTGCCCTAAAAGAAATACTTAAAGTGTTCTATCCATCAAACAGAACAATTGATACCCAATGGTATAAAAACATCTCAAAGTTAAAACTGACAGCTCAGCCAGGCGCGGTGGCTCACGCCTGTAATCCTAGCACTCTGGGAGGCCGAGGTGGGTGGATCGTTTGAGCTCAGGAGTTCGAGACCAGCCTGAGCAAGAGCGAGATCCCGTCTCTACTAAAAATAGAAAGAAATGATCTGGACAGCTAAAAATATAAAGAAAAAAAAAATTAGCTGGGCATGGTGGCGCATGCCGGTAGTCCCAGCTACTCGGGAGGCTGAGGCAGGAGGATTGCTTGAGCCCAGGAGTTTGAGGTTGCTGTGAGCTAGGCTGATGCCACAGCACTCACTCTAGCCCGGGCAACAAAGCGAGACTCTGTCTCAAAAAAAAAAAACCAAAAACTGACAGCTCTTACAAAATAGTAGCACAAGGAAACAAACAAAGCAACTAAGTAACAGTCAGTGTGACGAACAGAGCAATATCCCACATGTCAATACTAATATTGAATATTAACAGTCTTAATGCACCATTTAAAAGGTATAGATTGGCTGACTGGATTAAAGAGCACACAACTCAAATATATACTGTCTCCAAGAAACCCATTTATCTCACAAAGATTCCCATAGAATCAAGGTAAAGGAGAGGAAAGAAATATTCCTCACAAATGCAAGCAGAAGTAGCTATTTTCATATCGCATAAAATAGACTTTAAATCAATATGATCCTGAAGACAAAGTAAATCAAAACAACGGGTACCAAGAGTAGCCATCAAAACAACAACAAAAAAAGTGATCCACTCAAAGCAAAAGTGGACCAGTGAAAAACAAAGGCTATGGCAATAGTTTTTTGAGATGTTCAGAGCATTTTGCTTGTTGACTTTCTGGAGGGCCAAAGAGAAATAACATCTGCTTATTATTTTTTGAGAAAGTTAGCCAAAGCTTTAGCAGAAAAATGCCCTGAAAGCTTTGCCGGAGAGTCCTTCACCACAATGCTTGTGCTCATTCCTTCCATCAAACAAGGTATAAATTTTGCAAGGGTTCCAATGGGAAATAATCAGACATCCATCTTAGAGTCCTGATTTGGATCCTTCTGGCTTCTTTTTGTTTCTTAAATCTTAAAAAAATATTTAAATGGCATCCATTTTCCTTCAGTTAATAATATAAAAATGACTGTGTTGACATGGGTATATTCCCAGGAACCTCAGTTTTTTAAGGATGGACTAAATGGCTGGTGTCATTGCTTACAACAGTATCTTGTACTTGATGGAGTTAATGTTGTAAAATAAAACTTGTATTTTAAAATTTTGTTGAATTCCATTTGTCCATGAACTTTTTGAAGTCGCCTCATAAATATTCCAGATTATATATTCAATCATTACCAACAATTTACTTAATAACTTTCATAAAGTCATGATTTAAAAGCCTCTAAATGTTTATTTTTAATTAGAATGAGTAAAAAGAGGTTACCTTTACAGGATTCTATTTTAGGCAGCTTTGTTTTGAACAGGTGGGTTAGATAATAACATATTCTAGTCACTCATCTTCATGGCTTCAATAAACTTACCTCACTGGAATATAAATACTAACTCTCACATAGCCGCTTTGTCAAATTATCTGCAAGTTTTTTTAACATTAATCTTAAAGTTTTTTTGGTTTTTTTTTTAGAATCGTATGATAGATTTTAGCTATTCCTTATTTTGATTGTGGCATAAGCAGTAGTCTAGGAAAGGGGAAGAAGATATGGATTAAAAATGAACTCTAAAATAGAGTTCAGACAGTGATCTAGCACCTTTTATATTTTCCTGGATAGAGCTTGAGCCATCTTCTGCAGTGAGGTATCACAAGAAGGGAAGAATAGGCTACACATGTACTCGCCATCAATTGGCACTGACTGATCAACACTATGGTGCTTACATGGTAGTAATATCCTCCAGGGATTAGGGGGTTGTGGGGGGCTAAACTCACAACTAATGGACGTGGTGAGCGTTGCAGAGGGGAAGGGTATGCCTCTAATCCCCACTTGGGTGAGGCAAAGTCATAAAATGTAACCAAAATGTTTGTACCCTAATAATATCCTGAAATAAAAAAATAAATAAATATTTTTTTAAAGAAAAATGAACTCTAAAGTAAATGGGAAGGATCTATTGACACTCACACCTAGCAGGGATAGGTAATCACCTGCAAAAGTACCGCATATTTATTTTCTGGTGGAAGTTTGAATTAGTAAACCTATATTACAAATATTGTAAAATACTTACCAATATAAAGCCCTTGGAAAGAGACCAAGGATGGGAGAGTACAGATTTATAATCATCATCACCTCACAGATGCTATGCAAACTTACACAACTCCCTTAGAAACCTTGGGATTTAGTTCCACATCAGTAAAAGAAGAGTGGAAGTTTAAAAGTTGATCTCTGTACAACTGAACATTGTCATTAATTTGTTCTAAAATTTTCAAATTATATTGGTTTTTGAAGTCTGAAAGTTTGGCTTTTACCATTTAAATAATATCAATCTGGGCCAGGCGCGGTGGCTCACGCCTGTAATCCTAGCACTTGGGAGGCCGAGGCGGGCGGATTGTTTGAGCTCAGGAGTTTGAGACCAGCCTGAGCAAGAGCGAGACCCCGTCTCTACTAAAAGTAGAAAGAAATTATCTGGCCAACTAAAAATATATATAGAAAAAAATTAGCCGGGCATGGTGGCACATGCCTGTAGTCCCACCTACTCGGGAGGCTGAGGCAGTAGGATCGCTTAAGCCCAGGAGTGTGAGGTTACTGTGAGCTAGGCTGACGCCACGGCACTCATTCTAGCCCGGGCAACAGAGTGAGACTCTGTCTCAAAAAAAAAAAAAAAAAAAAATTATCAATCTGCTTCCTTTCTAAACGTGTTTTAAAATTAGTGGTTATTAAGCTGACTATTTTGACAAGTTGTTTATCTTCTTGTAGTGTTACTTGCCTTTTAACCATAATGCTTGTAATTTTTCCATTCTATATCATAAAATTCTTCAGTCTTAGAAATTTCATCTAAATTCACTGCTATTCCTAAAGACTTAAAGTATGTGTGAAGAATAATTTGAGTCTTCAAACTTGTTAAAGATTCCACATTTTGTGACTTGATTATATGCATTTCTTACCATCATCAAAATCATCCTCATCAGACCAAACGTGTGTGTATAATGTTGTATATAATATATGTATGTACATTCATGTGCATACATATATAGTATGAAGGATTTTTTATTAATTACGCACATGTTGATTCCTTTGGTCTTTAAAACAAACCACGTGGTAGATAACATAGATAACATTGGTATTCTTCTTTTAGAGATGAAAACACACTAAAATCCCAAAGGGTTACATATTTGTTCAAGATGATGCCACTAACAAATGGCAGCTATTCATTTTGAGTCCTGATTAAGTTCGTGGAAATCACACCATGAAGGAAAATCCTCATTATTTTCATGAAATTGAAAGCAATGTCATTGACTCGCTGTGTCACCACTGGTAAATCACAAAGCTATGTAGATTTCAGTTTTCTAAGCTATAAAATGTGGAGATTGTATTAAGTCCTTATACATACCTCCTTTAGCTTGTATGTTGATAATTTTAGTTTTGTTAATTATTTTAAATTCTAGTTAATAAAACTTTCTTACAACACCTTGAACTAGTTTTCTTTCCCCTTATCCAAGGCTTTAAGGGACAGTCAAGTCAGTAAATATGCACTCATGCATATATTCATACATTAATTCACTTATTTTTTAAACCTTCACTTATTTATTAAACACTCTGATTCAGTGTCTTTGCTGTTCACTGGAGTATATTTTTATAGCACTATTTACTTGAAACCACAATATATGGAGGAGGCAAATAATGATTAAATAATCACACCAGTATATTCAGAGTTACAAATTAAGTGTCATAAGAACATAATGCAAAATATCAAGAGAGTATATTAAAGCAGGGGGAATAATGATGGATATGAGTTTTAGGGATAAGTAGATGAACTACATGTACAGTGCCTGTTATGAGAAGAATCACTATAATATTGAGATATGCTATACAACAATAAACATTTTATATATGGAAGCAACTTCTCTCTCATTTAGCCACTGCATTTTGGTAGCAAATGCTTAATATTGTTATGTTTAAAATCATCAGCAGCCAAAATGGGCTAGGTTATGCAGTGGTAACAATTAAAAATATTATTGATATGCAAAACTGAATATTTTCCCTTACACTAAATGTCCATCAGTGAGCAGGTTCAGTATCTGCTGATCATTGTCACTAAGAACCCAGGCTCAGGCTCATGCTCAATATCTGTCACGATGACAGATAGAAGAGAATGTGGCAAATAACGCATTACATCTTAAAGAATTTGCCTGGATATAACACACGCTACTTCTACTTTCATTTCATTGATCAAGGAGTCACTTGTTCCGAACTACCATCAAATAAGTTAGGAAGGTACAATCCTACCATGTACCCAGAAGGAAAACCTGAGTGTTTATGAATTGCCCGACAAGTATCATGCAACACAGCTGATATAGGAGCTTTAAATAGGGGTAAAATAAACCTGAATGAGGGCGTAAATATCTCACTTGTGACATTAGCCTGGGTTCTATTACAAAAAGTGGTTGAATTTTGTACAGAGAAAAATAATCAATTCCTTTATTTCTTTGAACATTTAACTTTCATTATTTAAAATACCTTTTTATCCACCTGATGAATATTTTATTCATTCTTAAGTCCCAAATCACATATCACTTTCTCTGGAAAGTCTTCTCTGATCCTCTTAAGTTGCAATAATCATTCACTCTCCAGGCAATATCTGTACCCTTTTCCTGCTTTGCATTTATCGTGCTTAACTGTCATTTGTTTATTTATCTCTCTGACTCCCTTACAGGATGACATGTTCTCCCAGTGCAGAGACGATGCCTTATTTCTCTCTGTGTCGCCTGCATATGTCATGATGCATAGAACATAGAACATTTCCAATTCAGGTTAAATTATTTATTATGTCTTGTGAGTAATGTTTTTAATAGCAAAATATATGTGATTGGTTGGTGAAAAAAAATGACATTAAATCTGGAAACAGTTTGGGATTTAGAGCAAGGAAAAAGCTTGTTCAGGAAATTGTGACAGATAAATTCCAATGGATACTACTGCATCAGATATGTTAATTTTGAAGGAAGAGTTATTGTTTTGGATGCAAGAGCAATTATCAAGATTAAAATTTAAAAAACCGATTTGCATTTTGTTTTATAACGTTTGCTGATTGCATGTATTCACTAATGGAATACTTTAAACTCTTCAAAATACACTGTTTAACATCATAAAAAAAGCACTATTCTTGTCATTACCTGGACAACTCAACCATTCCTAAGAAGAAAACAATTATATGTACTTTTTCTGTATCCAAATATATTAAAAAGTAAGGTTTCTCTAGGCTCATCTCAGATGAATTTTCCATTTTTCCTACTTACGGTTACCTCAAAATTTAAAAATATGACAGTGTGGTTAACCACTGATTGTAATATGTAAATATGAGTTTTAACTACTGAGTTGCATCAACAATCTTTTTGAAAAGAAAGTTAATTCAGTTTAAATTTATTGGCCTCTAGGTTAAAATAAAAGGGAGGTCGTATATTTGCCTACTCTTTGTCTACTCTAAGATGGTACATAGATAAATGTTACATCACAAAGAAAGGTACAATTTATTTAGCTTTTATAAATCATCTCCTTTTTTCACTGTAAAGAATATATGACAGGTTTTTGGATCTATTTTAAAAAGACTCCTGTATAAAATTAGAATTGGTGCTAGAAAACTTTATTTTTAAAATAGACTAGTAGGTCCATTTACAGAATAGTTATGATGATGTAATTTGGAAGTAGATTACTTTCAAAGAAAGTTGTCTGGTTTGGACTTGATTATATCACAAATTTCAATAAAATTAATATTGCCTTAGAATATTTTTTAGGAAATAGTGATTAATAAAATACCTTAAGGGAAAAACTTTTGAGTTTGAATCTTTTTTTTTTTTTTAGGGTCTTGGTAGAAAGAGCCAAATAATTCAGTTTACATTTAAAAATGAGCTAATTGCTTTATAAAAGCTCATTTTCACTTTTGGATAAATGCTTGAATTTTAACTATGCTAAAATAACTATGCCATTCCTGTGGCACAGTCATGAATGAAACCGTTAGTAAACGAGGGGGGGAGAAAACCAAAACCATTAGTGTTCATGAAATACAAAGTATTGGCCAATAATTAAATTATAGTTCAATGCAGATAAAATTGTTTTGTTCAGCCATGTCTGCTAGGAAAAGAATGATGGACGCAAAGTGAAATAAAACTTATCTGTTTTCTGTGGGCACTGCGTTAGTTCCCTGAAGGAGACAGATCCATCTGTACCTGTCAAATGTATTAACTTTATCACAAGCTGAGCTTTGACCCCAAACTCCATTTAGTTGCCCAAAATGGTGACTGTACGTGAATCACAGAGACTAATTTGGATCTCCAATCTCTGGATGAAAATAAAATCAAGTTGAGTGACTTCTTTGACCCATTTCCTGTAGGTCTTCACCCCAATTTGGACCTCTAGATCTTACAATTTTGAAGACAAAGGCAGATGAAGAAAGCTTTCTCAAGGGGAAAAAGAACATATATATTCCTATGGTTTAGGACAGAGATTTAGTTGTTCTAAAAAGTGTCCAGAGATAAAACCTATTTATTAAGGATTATCAGAGAGATATACACTGTATTCATTTCTCTCTGAGGTATAAATTATCTCTTGGCTTAAGATAGGCCACCTGAGAATTAGGTGCTTGGATCAATTCTTCCCACCTAATTATGATCAAATTGTTCTTTGATGTGAACATGTTGAGGGATATAACAACAATGTGTTTTTATTCTAAGCATGTGGTTAAAAATACTGTTCAGAATATATTCTTTATAGGGGCAAAGCCAAATAATAGTTTTTGTATTTTTACAAAGATTATCTGTACTTTTCTAAAACAGTTGATTTATATTCACCTCAGGTACAGTGTGAATATTGTATTTGCTATAAAGTTTAAATCCATGTTTTTTGGCCCCCACTTGAAAAACTATAGTATTCAAGAATATAATAAGCTTATTCCCTAAGTCTTCATATTTTTCTTTAAATTTTCTTACATAAGTTAATATACTTTATGTTACTATGAATGAATCTTTTAATGTAACAGTAAATCATTTTAGAACAAGACCATATGTCTGTGTATTTGTGTTATATTAAATATTTTCTGCAATTGAGAAACATGATATTTTTAATTTTATATTCTTAAACCAATATTTTTAGTTTTTTTTTTTTTCCTGCACAGAAATTACCTCTAATTATTAGTAAAATTTTCTGTATAACTTACTGGTTTACTCATTTCTGTCTTATTTTTTTCTTTTTCATCCTTTCTATACATTGTTGCATCTGATGCTTTAAAATGTAGGTAGAAATTTTGTATCTATGTTCATAACAGATATTGTTCTGTGCCTTTCTTTTCTTGTGTTGTATTTGTCTGTTTTTGGCATCAGGATAATGCTGCCTAATCAAATTATTTGGGAATTGTTTCCTTCTCTTTAGTTGTATGAAAGAGTTTGTGTAGAATTGCTCTTATTTCTTCCTTAAGTAGGCAGAATGGACAAGTGAGGCCATCTAGGCCTAGAGTTTTCTTTAACAGAAGGTTTTCAAATCCAAATTTTATTTATTTAATAAACATGAAAATATTATGGTCATCTGTATCTTCCCGAGTGATTGCTGGTAGATGGTTCTTTTAAGAAATTTGTCAATTCTATGTAAGGTGTTGAATATATTGACACTATATTTTTAATGTTAATAATAGTCCTTATAGTTCTTTTAATATATGTAACATAAATAATAATTTCTCCTCTTTCTTTGATGATACTGGATATTTTTATCTTCTTTTTCTGATCAGTATGGCTGGATATTTATCAATTTTATTAATGATTTCAAAGAATGTATTTTTTTATTTCATTGATTTTCTCAATTTTTTTATTTTCTATTTCAGGAATTGCTGTTAGTATATAAATTTATTCTTTTATTGGTCTAACTTAGACATTATTTTTTTTTCTTTTTCATGTTTTTAAAGGGAATCTAAAAGTCTTGAGACCTTTCTTCTTTCCTGAAATAAGTGTATAGTGCTATTAATTTTTTCCTAAGCATTGCTTTAGGTATATGATACAAAATTTGATATGTTAATTTTCTTTCATTTTCACTAAATTCAAAATAGTTTCTAAGCCTTTCTTGATTTCCTTGCAGACACAGGGATTATTAAGTAGTTTCCAAACATTTGGGGATTTTTCCAAATATCTTTCTGTTATCAGTTTTCATATAATTCTCTTGTGATCTGAAACCATACTTCCATTCTGTATACAATTTAAAGCCCTTTAAATTTATTTGTACTTATTTTAAATACTAGCGCATGGCTTATATTTATAAATGTTCTATGTGTACTGGAAGATAATGCATATTTTGCTGTTGTTAGGTAGTGTTTTATATTATGTCAATTACATCAAGTTGGTTGATGGTGTTGATTATATGTCTTCCACATGCTTACTCTTTTTCGGTCTAGTTATTCTGTCAGTTATCAAGAAAGCATTATTGATATCTCTGCCTTACAATTGTGAATTTATCTATTTCTCCTCTTAGGTCTATTAGTTTCTGAAATAGTTTATTATGTGCATAAATGTTTAGAATTATAATATTCTTTTGATGATTTTCACCTTTATCATTATAAAATTATCTTCTTTATTTCTGATAATATTCTTTGATTTGAAATCTCCTTTGCCTACTATTAATACAGCCAATCTGGCTTTCTTTTGATTAGTGTGAACAAGCTTATCTTTGTCTGAACTTTTATTTTAGTCTATTTGTCTTTACATTTAAATTGATTCCATGTAGGTGGCATGTGTTTGAGCCTTGTCTTTTTGTCCCCCAAATCTGAAAATATCTTTTGTTGGGATATTTAGACTATTTAACTTTAATATTGTTATTAATATGGTTAAATTTAAACCTACATCTTGCTCTAGTTTTCTATTTGTCTTTTCTTTGTTCCCTTATTTTTTTCTGCCATAATTTGAATCAGTTGGTTAGTTTTTACGATTTTGTCTTTTGTATTTATTTATTAATCATAACTTATTGTTATTATTGTGTGTGTTTGTGACCCATTTGATATTAATGCCTTCCAACTAAAGGCCACCAGGAGCATACCTGTGATGGTTAATTTCATGTGTCAACTTGCCTGGGATGCGAGATGCCCAGATATTTCGTTAAACATTATTCTGGGTATCTGTGAGAGTGTTTCTGGATGGCATTAATATTTGATTTGGTAGACTGAGTAAAGTACATTCCCCTCTCCAACATGGATGAGCCTCATCTAATCCATTTAAGGCCTAAATAGGACAAAAGATAGTAAGGGAGAATTTTCTCTCCTTGCCTGTTTTTGAGCTAGAATGTCAGTCTTCTCTTGAAGTCGAACTGGAATATATATCATCAGCTCACCCAGTTCTCAGACCTTCAGGCTCAGACTATAACTACACTGCCAGCTTCAGTGGGTCTGTAGCTTGCAGATAGCAGATTGTGAGATTGCCTCCATAATTGTGTGAGACAATTTCTAATAATACATTTCTCTCTCTGGAGAACTCTAACACACCCTCTTTAGTGAAATTGCTTATTTTACCAGTGGAAAAAAAATGTACCATGGAGAACAAAGGGGCACCCTAACAAGGAGATGTTAGAAAAGACTTATTACAGGATTTGAGTTTGTATTAGTTGATTTTAGGGGGAGCTTTGCTATGGAATAAAGCTGACAAGAAATATGGATATTCTAAACTTTGTTATTTTAAATTTATATCTAAAGTATGAAGAATTAAATAAAAGTTAAAGATATAAATCATTAAGTAAACAATAGTTATTCATATTAGACAGAATAAGGCATGTTAACTCACTTTTATTGTTTGGACAGTGTTCATGTTTTGTTTGTATTCAGGCATGATTGATTTTGTTTGTTTATTTACATTGATAATGGTCATAGAGTGCTCTTGTCTGTTGTTGGAATTCTGTGATTTTTTTTTTTTTTTTTAAGGTTCAGCAAGATAACACCAAAGCCTGACTGTGGTTTTATTTGTCCAAACTCAGCATAAAATAAACTCTATGCCCCTGAGCCTTGAAAGTAGGGCTTTTCCAGTGTTCCTGCTCCTTGCACCATGGCAACCATATATTACCTGTTATCTGTGGTTTGTCCTGAATGGGAGATAATTCTCTGCTGTTGCCCTAATTATTGCAGGGGACTGCAGAGATATGGCACTAAGTGTCCTGTATCATCTGTGACTAGATTCAAGATTAAAAAAAAAAATCCACATATTTATGAATTATAGGAACAATGGGGGAATTTTAAGCGTAGATTTTATATTGTATATTTTATCAATTTGAATTTTTTCTGAGTAATTAAATGTATACTAGTTATGCAGAAAAATGGCCTTGCTATTAAATACAAACTGAAAAATAAATAGAGGTAAATATGACATGTGGAACTCACTTTCAAATGGTCCCACCAAATAAAAAAAATATGCCTACCTGAAAATAAACATACATATATAGAGAGAGAGAGAAAGAGAGAAAGAGAGAGAGGAAATAAGTGTAACAAAATTAATAACTATTGAATCTAGATAAAGATTAAACAAGGTTTAATATACTATTCTTACAACTAATTTGGAAGATAAAATTTTAAAAAAGTTTGTAAAAATATAATACCTAGTTCTCCTCTAGAAAATAATAGGCACTTCATGAACTATAAGGTGTTAAATTTCAGCCATACACAATAGTCATTTATTATGTACAGTCATGAAAATACTGAGGAAATATAAGTTTGTAAAGAACATTGATGAGTACATTAATTTATGGAGTAAATTTACATCTATAAAACGTGCATTCTTGGATTACCAATGCTATCTATTTCTATATAGCCCATAATATTTTATTGTAACTGACACAAAAGTGTTTTGCAAGACTGAATGACTAAAATAATAAAATTATATTTATTAATTTATAGCATGTGATTCAATACAAATGTGTTGAGTAGGTTTGCTGTGAATACATAATATAAAAAGAAGAGATTGCATTTAAAATAATAAAATAACATTATGGGCAATGGAAATACTAAAATCCAAAAGCAAAATTAGGTGAATGCTGTTTTTTTTATTTAAAAAAACCCAAAAAACTATTATCACATCAACAGCTGGTTAATAATTACCTACTGTGTGCAAGAAACACAATAAGGTAGGCATTGAAAAGTTATAAAGATAAGTCACACTTTGCTCTTAAGGTCATGAATAGTTTATATTTATTTCAATATCTTGGTGAATTATTGAAACTATTTGCAATGCTTAGTTGAAAATTTAAAACTATTTTGTTTTCCATTTTTTCTACAACAGTAAATTATATGTTTAAAAATATGCTACTGTGCTTCTTTGCAATTAAATATATTTTTGTTTTGTAATGAACTAAAGGGAAGAAAAGTATTTGATCCATTATTAAGCTGACATTGTCTTCTTCAACGAAAAACAACTCTCATATTTAGTGAGTCATTTTATATTCAAATTACTATTTCTGTGGACTACTTCTATCTGTTAAAATAAGAAGTCTACATAATCACAAAGAAAGCATGTTACTCTCAGACTAACTGAAATATATTTTAAATGCTCCTTTTTAAACATATGATTTCATTAAAATTTCTTAAGTATATAAGATTAAAACATTTTAAAAACATTTTAAGAACATTTTAAACTTGTGCGTTCAAATGATTATTAATAATGACATTTGGGATAAGTTGTTTATCTTTAATCATATAGCAGAAATGTAGATATCCTAATACTTCACTAAGAAATTTGATGTTTATAATATGTTATTAAATAATTATGATATAATATCCTAAGCACAAAATTTTGGGTTTTCAGAGGATATTCTCAAGAAGTAACTGGACATCTTTTATGTTTAATTGAAGCCTGTGAAATTACCCTTAAAAGGATAGCATAAAACTATAAAATATTGATAAAAAAATTGAAGAGAACAAAAAATGGAAGACATTCCATACGCATGGATTGGAAGAATATTGTTAAAATATCCATACTACCCAAAGCAATCTACAGATTCAATGCAATCCCCATCAAAATGCGAATGGCATTCTTCACAGAAATAGAAAAAAAAAATCCTAAAATTTATATGGAACAACAAAAGACTCAGTAGATTACAGTAATGGTGTGAAAAATGTAGCATAAAGAAATTTCAAATTATGCCAAGAACAGAGAGTAGCAATTGTTAAATAAAAGTGAAAAATCTGGGCAGGCAGCATTTTAGACACATATGTCAAGAAAGAAACACTGGGAAATATTGAAAGACATTAGATTACATAATTTGCATCACTGTGAAAGGGCACTTTTTACATAAATAAGAATGTATTTATTTACATAAATAAGAACAGTATATGTCTGTCACTCTTTATGTGCTAGCCACATTAAGTCCTAAAGATACAAAGAGACTGAGACATCAAATTAATTCAAAGCAATTCCTAGCTAAGTAGGGTAGATCTTCTAGATAAGAGCAAGTGTCTTATTGCAAATCAATATACTTATGAAAGACAACTAAAAAATACTAATTAAGAACAAAAAATAAACATTTTTAAAAATCTGTTTAAAGTCATCAGAGAGCTGCTGAATTAATGAGTGTAGACACCTAGATTATAGAAAGGAAAAAAACTACAGAGAAGTGAGTATACATTCTTTGCTATTATTTCTCTTAGGATATTTGTCTCTTTGGGGCACAGGACAAATATGTGAAAATACTCTGTACTATCTGGATAGGGAAACACTACTGGGGGACAGAGAAACTATGAGAGCTATCACAAGATTTGTATTGAAGAAACTTCGTATTGATGAAACAGAGTTGGAAAATTGAGGGTCAAGATTCTAGTGAGATTTTTTTAAAGGATACAAAACTACAGCTAGGTAAGAGGAATAAGTTACAGTGTTCTATACCACAGTAGGATGGCTGTAGTTAACAGTAATATATTATATAGTTTCAAATAACTAGTAGGGTGATATAGAATGTTCCAAACCCAGAGAAATTATTAATGTCTGAGATGATGGGTATACCAAAAAAAAAAAAAAAAAAAAAAAAACTTCCAGTCAGAAGGGAGGGGCCCAGATTTGGGCTGAAATATATCCAAGTCTCCCAATATGTATGAATTGTGAAGCTGCCAAGGGTTAGAGGCTAAAAATGGTGAGTTTAAACAGCCATAATAATAAAGTGGAATGGGTCTGTTAGCATTTTGACTTTGCTGAGGCAAAAAGGCTGAGAGTTCAGGGAGAAACCTTCAGTGGAAATTGTTAGGGGCTCTACCAGAGAAGCTGGATAACTTGATGTAGACAGATCTTACCAAAATTTCAATCCACTGTCCTCTCAGCTCGCAGACTGGTTAGATTAGTTACCAGCCATCACTGTATTGGCCTCCCAGAGGAACTAATGAAGGAAAATAACAACATCATCTCAAATGTCTACAACTTTTTATAGACCATTTTTGGCATTCAACAATAAATAAAAATAATTACTAGACATGATAAAATATTAGACCATGTACAGTGGCTTTGGGAGTTGGGGAGTCCTGATTTATGGATTTTGCTGAATTTTATAATATAAATATTTCTACTATGAATGATTTAATGCTATCAACATGAAGTCACTGAATGGAGCATTAGGAAGAGCTATTCACTATCAGCTCTTCCAAGTTGATATGAGTCAGTTTTGTAATATCATTGAATGTGACACAACATGAAGACAGAATTACACAAAAGAAACAGACTGCAGGGTATCTGGTCATTGGAGCCTTCTGCCAAGAAATTTAAAATAAGAGTAATTAAATGTTTAAAAAATAGGAGAAAAATGGATAAAACAGACAAAATAAGAAATGTACTAGATTACAGGAATCTAAAAAGAAAGAAAAAAAATCAAACATATTCTATATCTGAAAAACACAATGACTAAAATTAAGAGCACTATATTTGATTTTAACAGAAGAATAAAACTAGTATAAGACATGATTAGAAAAGTATAAATCATGTTAATAAAAAATACCCAAAACAAAGCACACAAAAAAGAAAAGATAGAAAAATACAGACAAAAATATAAATGGAAGGTCTAACCTATGTATAATTGAAGCCTCATAAAATGGGAAGTCCCATAAAAGTGTGGCAGTAGCAATATTTAAAAAGTTAATATTTTAACTTTTAAAATTATTTAAAATATAACTCTAGAGAGTCAAGGAGGATTGTGACTTGTAGCGAGGCAAATACATGTAAAGGACAACACATAATAGCACATTACAATAAAACTGTGAAGATAAGCATAGGAATGAAACAATTCTAAAACTAACAAAAGGAGGAAAGAGGATATCCCTCTTCAAAAGTACATGGAAAATACTGACTAATGATTCTCAACAGAAACAATAGAAGCCAGTCATGGGATACTATTTGCTAATATAATTTTAAGGTTTTTTGCTTCCATCTTTATCCATCCCCATGTTCTCTGCCATCTAAATGCTGGTGAAAAATAACATCAGCTAAATTCTCACCCTAGGATATCATGTTGGATATCCCTACAGGAAATTCAAACTCATTATTTTTGTCCCTAAACTCTATTACTCATTCTTTGTTTTTTCTCATATTCTAAAATTTCAGCACAATAGGTTGCTATTGAATTCTCAATCATTTTCAGGTCTCTGTGAAGCCTGGCTTTTCAACTTCTAGGTGAGTTTCTTATGTTTCAGTTTCTCTCATTGTGTATGCTAACCTTACACTGTCCAGTTCTGTCACAGCAATATTAACTATTTGTGGGATTATAAAATATAAAACTCTCCCACTAGAATATAAGTCCCTAAATTCAAGGTTGTTTGCTGTTTTTGTATCCCTAGAACTTAGCACATTGCCTGTTGTTTTACTGGTTTTCAATAAGCATTTAAGAAATAAATTAATAATTCTTTGCTTCTATATATATATATTCTTACAATAACTCCTGTGACATAAATTAATCTGGGTCCATGGCTTTTTTGCAATACGGAAAAACCTAACTACATATTAGCTACTTGCAGTTCCCTTCAAATAATTATTCTCTTTTACCTCCAAGCCTTTACCCCTAGTATTACTTTCCTTGAAATGTCCTCTATCTGGTTTTTCATTTTACTCAGTATTGTTTATTATCTAAACATACATTGGTTGTACCTGTTCCTTGGGACATGCTTGACTTCTGCAAGACTAGGTTAAGTATCTCTATTTGCAATCTTAGAAAACAGGTTTATGATGGCTAATATCAGCCCAATTCTCTTCTATCATAAACTATTGCCTAAGGGACTATATAAATAGGTTAATAGTAGAAACCATTTCAATTTGCATAGGATATATAATTTGTGGCTAATAAACATTTTTTTGCATAAAGAGGTAAGTTCCAAGTGCTGGTTTTGATTCAGGAAATCTCATTTAACTATTCTTTACACTGCAAAACAAATATTACATGTTTCAGAGATCAGATGTCTTCATAAGTTTTACTTTTTACAATTCATGTTACTACTCAGTCATTAATTTAATAAATGAGATAATTCATTTTTTCGACATCACATTATTGAGCAGTTGAATATATGTTAAACATCAAGCTCTAGAGCCTAAAAGACACTAGAAAGGCCCTAATGGGAAAAATATTACAGAAAAAATCCTGCTAATCACTTAAGAGCTACTGATTTGTAAAAAAATATATATAATATGATATAGTAACCAAAGTATCTATCAGCTACAGTGTTAACACTGATGAGGGATGTCCACTGGGAAGAAGAATTATATAGAGGCTTTTCAAGGGCAGCAATGGTAAGTTTGAGAGTCAAAAATTAACTGGTTTCCAAAGAATGAAGAGAAGAAAATTATTACATCAGGACTATATGTCTAAATTAATTGGGAGAAAGAATGAAAACAGCACATTTAGAAAATTATAACTCTCTCAATACTGTTTTCGAGTAGCATGTAATGGGGAGAAATTAGGGAGTGACTATGAAGACGCCGTAAGCAAAGCCTACCTGTGGGGTCATGTGTTATGTCATGCTGAGAGTTTCCGACTTTTCTATGCAGGTAATAGAAAATCTTTGCTAGGTTTTAAGTAAGGGAGTGATATGATCACTGATGCAGAATGAGCACCCTGTGAGCAATATTTACACTTTGGATAGCAAAGACTAGAACAGAAAGATCAATTTAAAAGCAATGCCAAGACGATGGTGGTATATATGAACTGAAGCAAACACAGTTGAGACGAAAATGGTTTTGATTTGAGGAAAAAAAAATAGATAAAATTAGGCAAGACATGGTTACCTATTAGAGAAAAGCAGCAAGAGCACATGAATGTGAATAGCAATTAACTGATTTCTAGTTTAGACAGCCAGTATCACAGTGGTAGCATTAACAGTAATAGAGATAATAAAAAGAAATAGAATATATAAATCTTATTTTTATGTAAAGAAATAATCTGCTGATATTAATGAGCAAACGGCAATCATCAGATTTCACAATATTGCTTAATATTGTTTGTTCTAGCTGGTTATGCTCCTGTGATTTTTTAAAAGCCTTTAAAGAGAAAATATAAATGAAAGTGATTTATTGTGAGACTCAAACAATGCTACTGATGTTCATCTTGGGATTTAAGTAGAAATACATGGCTTGTCAAAGGTATCCCCATAGAATAAGTAAGTCTGGTAAGAGAGACAATATTCACACACTCATAGTTGTAGGAATCTGTTTGGGTCTTTTTCATTTGAATTATCCCGTATCAAATTCACTAAGGACACATTTCACAAGAATAGTGTGCCCCAGAAAAAGCAGGGGAAATGGTACTTTCATGGTAATTACAACCAGTTTGTTTTTCAAAAATGGTAGTAAAATGGCTTTTTGCATCTGAAGGTGAGATTCTAATTCTATCCCTCCCTCTCCTTTTTTCTCTCTTTCTTTCTCCTCTTCTTTCTCTTTCTCTTTTTTTCTTTTCTTCCTTTCTTACCTTTCTCTCTCTCTGTCTCTCTCTCTCTCTCTCTTCCTCTCTCTCTCAGGTTTTAAGTGTATCTTTTCTATGGTGCTTTCTTATAAAACTTAATAAGTAAACTGAAAATTAAAAATAAAATTAGGAAGCCAACAAAGTCAATAGTGTTGGTAACATGTATTACCAAATACTGTTAAAGAATTTAATATCATAAGCCCTTATTCTGTAAGGGCTGATGCAAATTTTTCTTGCATGCAGGTTGCTAAGCAACAGGCCTGAAAATGTTTTTGTTTGACCATAAATACAATGCTGAGCAGTCCCCAAAAGCATAGGCATTTCCCCCAATCATTTCTGAACTATCATATCACATTATGCAAACTATGCTCCTAAAAATAACAATGTTATGTATAAATTAAAATGCTGTATATGATATGCAAATTATTTCATATAATATTCAAAATTCCTTTCCTGTCAATAACTATTGTAGCAGCACAAGTATAGTTAAAAGTAAAAGCATATAATATGTATTTAAAGTGGATGGAGGTGGTAAAAAATCTTAATATACATAGAATACAATCAGAAATAAGTATGAAAACAGCTCAATCACATAACAAAGATAATGTATGAATTACACTAGTCTTTCATTTGTTCAAAAATTCAAAGACACTACATATTATTTGTAGGACTAACTTAAGTTGAAGTGTTTTATATGGTTCATAATGTATTGTAGTTAATGCATTTCATGACTTCTGTATGTATGAAATTATCATATCAATATGTAATTACTTGTGGGGGGCAAAAGTCTAAAGAGAAAGATGCACAAATTCTTTCAGGAGAAATGGACAAAAGGAATGCAGGTTGCTCATTACATTCTAGATGTAAGATCACCAAATCAAAAGTTCAGAGTTACGTACTACAGCAGAGGGATCTGGGGACATTATATAAAAGGTAAACTTAGAGTTCTAGGGATGAACTGTACCTGATACTTCTTGCACATTCTCAGAGATAAGGAAAGTGACCCACATTTATGCTTTCCTGCAATTTGATATCTTGATAAATAGGACTCTAACCTATGGGGAAATAAAAATAAATAAATACATTCTTCCTAATTTCACTCAAACTTTGTGAAGTTCATTCATGAAATTTGGCTTAGGGATACAGGCTATTATGTTCTTAACCAATAGTGGACATTTCTGATTCCAAATTTTGAATGTAATTTGTTATTATTCCGACATGTTTGTTGGAAGAACAGGGCCAGAGTTATGTTGAATCACAGGTTCAACTGTATTTAAGTATTTTAGTAAGTAACATTTCTAACATTTTTATAATACCTATTATTATGTTTTATGAGTTATAAAGAGTACAGATGGTTTATTAGTTGTTCAGAAAAGCAATACTGGATAAAAAATAAAGTTACATGAATACACACTAAAAACAAAGGAAATATTAAATAATTTTTTAAAAGGTCTATGTGTACACTACTCTAACTGAAGTGGAATTTCTAGTACATACACTGCAAAAGATCATAGTAATAGAAAATTTGTAACAAAGCATAAAGTTCTAGCTTGATTTAGTATTACTTGCTGTATAATAAGTAATAGATATTATTTTTTATTATTACCCTAAATGGTAGTCATTATTAATCATGTTTACTTATTTGGGCTCCAAGTTTTGAAATTATAAAAGAACCTGTATCAAATAGGATGAGTGGATAGTACTGGAACAAAGCCTTAAACAAAAGGGACATTTCATTATTTCATCTAACAAGTAATCTAAATATAAATATTTCCAGTTTTTATGCAATAATTAATTGGTTAATAATCAGGCTCTTATTATCCTTCTAATAAATTGTATTATCTTTCTGCCCTTAGTTTTGTCACCTCATGGCCTAAAGATGGCTGTTGAAGCCTCATTACATCTTCATAAAACCACATTTAAGGCAAAAAGAAGAAAAGAAAACGTTCTCTCCTCTTGAGAAGTAACTGTTCTCAATATTCCATTCATCAGATTTCTATGACTCATGAATCAGTATCAGGTCACACTTCCACTCTTACCAGTAAGTAAGAGAGGATATAACATTACCATGCTTGCGCTAGATAAATAATAATTCATTCCTGGGGTTAGTCAAGAGGCTTGTGTTAATTCTGCATATTGTGCCTCAAACAAAATTTGGATTTAATAAACTGAGAAAGACAAATTGTTTGTTAGGCAACAAATAGTGTATGACCCCAATACTGTACAATCAGCTGCTCTGAATTAACTGGCACTTGTTGACCAGGGAATGGGAAAAGAAACAGTCAGAATTGTTTATGTAATAACCAGATTCTGCAGAAGAGTTTGCTAATTATTTGATAAACATAGTATCAGCCATATTTTTGCATAATTTTCATTTTTAAATTATTAAGATTGCATGCTTTTAAATCTAATTATTTTTAATGTCATATTAATTTGAATCCATGTGACAATATAATTTCTAATAGGTAACCATCATTTAAATGAAGAAAAAGCTAGAGATTTTATAATGAAATAGTGACTTAAAACTCCAGAAAAATTAAAAGTATTTAAAGTGATTTGTACACATAATATGAAGAAAGGGATTAATAATTTAGAGCTGAAAATGCAAATTTCTAAGAATATAACATCCATAGTTCTGATTCTGTGTGTGCTACTATCTAAAAGCTTATAGAATTATTGCTGATAGATCAAATTCATTGCAGTTTTGATCAAAGTGTGAACAGGATGTCCAAGCCCTAGTATAAGTGCACATGATTATGTTTAAAACATTTAAAGATTTTGAATGGATTAAAAATATTAACATGTAATACTGTAGAGAAGCACAGAGGGACATTCCTTAATGCAAACTACTCCACTTGCTTAGATAAATAGAATTCTTAATGCAGTAGAACCACAGATGATTGCAAGAGTAAATTTTACATTTCTTTCTAGATATTAAAAAGTTTGCATGAAATGAAGTTTCTCTCCTGATCCATATCAACGTTTAAAGGTGGGCAATTCAGTTTGCTATGGAATATATCCTTATGAAGCATAACAAAATTCAATTTACCAGTAAAATTCATTTAAATTAAAATAAAAGACTGATCTTCATATAATCCCTTACTTGTACCATAATGATAAAAAATGAACAGGTACTACCTAAAATGAACACTTAGTTATCCTGATTATTTTCATTTCATTTTATAGAAATTATCTTCTACCAGGAAGAAAAAGTATGTGAAAAGGTCACATTACTTACTTCTTGGGACTAGTACACTTAATAAAGCAATAATAAAGAAGTAAAGGACTGTCTATATTTTCTCAGTCGTAGAAAATAGAATTGCAGAATGATTGTCTTTAAAACCAAGTCTGAAATATATAAAATCTTTCCAATTCCCATAAAATTCTCCTAAACAACTTTCCAAAGCTGCTGAAAGTGCCACTGCTCTGATGATCATATACAATTTTATGTATCGTGGAAATTGACTTATCTTTCTAAAATTTATATTAAAAGAGAAATAGCTATAAATAGGAAAATACTGAAGAAAAAAGATGAACTTGCATTATCAGATATAAAATTTTATTATAAATTTGCAGTATTTCATGGTTCTGAGTGAAGAAATGATCAAAACTTTCTATAATTGTAAAAATATCATTATGACTCCTTGTCAGGAACAAACTGAATGAGGGATATATTTTTGTCCAGCCTATGTCCCTTTCTATCAATGTTTCTGCTGATGTAACATTCCCAGAACCCTTTTTGGTCTCCAGTGTAATTCATAATGGTTCATGCCATTAGGAAAGAGTTCTCTAGAAATTCCTTCTGGATAAATTCATCTGCATTTCTGACTTGTGCACAGATGGCTGATTAAATTTATGCCTGTCAAATCTTCATTAAATGATTTTCTAGCCACATCTTTGGCCTTCTCTTCAGAGAACCCTTTTCCAAAGGTGAATTTCCTAAATTTTAGCTTCCTTTGCAATCTGGATAGAATGAGAACTTCCCAAATTATTGAATGTTTGCTACTTTTTGCTCAGCCATTCCTTCCTCCTCTTATCTCTTTCCCCTCACATTTTGTTATCAGCATCAAGAAGACACTAGGTGTCAGCTTCAACATTGCTTGCAAATATATCCTCAGCTAAATATCTGATTTGATCTCTTACAACTTCCACTTTGTACCCAACAGTAGGAAAAAAAAAAATCAGCCAAGCTTATGGCACTTTATAACAAAGACTGCCATTCTTCCAGTTTCCAATAACAGGTTCCTTATTTCTTCCTAAATACTCACCAGAGTCACCATTAACATCCATTTTTTCCACCAATCATCTTTTCAAGAGAGTTTAGGATTTTCTATCACATGCACCTAAATTCTTCCAGTCTCTACCCATTATCCAATTCCAACACACCACTTCCAGACCTGTAAATATATATTTGTTACACTGCTTTCTAGTACCAGGATCTGTCTTAGTTTCCTAAGGGAGCTGAAACAAATTAACGCAAACTTAGTGGATTATAAAAAACAAACCTTTATTCTCTAACAGTTTTGGAGATAAAAAATCCAAAATCAAGGTGTCAGAATGGCTGGTTCACCCTGGAAGATCTGAGGGACACTCTATCCCATGCCTCTCTCTTCGATTCTGGTAGTTGACAACAAGTCTTGGGGTATGTTGACTTATAGACACATCACTCTAACCTTTGCCTTTCTCCTTAAATAGACCTCCACTGTGTTTCTCTGTTTCAGATTTTCTTCTCATTTTTCCTTTAAGTAGGAATCATTGAATATAGGTCACATCCATAATCTAGGATGATCTCATCTAGACATCCTCAACTTATTTGTATCAGCAAAGATCTTATTTCCAAATAAAGTCACGTTCACAGGTACTAGGGTTTAAATTTGGACATACTCTTTGAGGGTCACTATTCAATCCATTCTACTTGTCACCATTATGTTCCTTCTTGACTGAATAACTTTCTTTTTAACATTTCTTTCAAGGTAGTTCTGTTGGCAATGCATTCTCTCATTTTTTGTTTGTCTGAAATAGTCTTGATTTCTCCTTTTGAAGGATAATTTTCTGGATAAAGAATTGTAGTTTGGTGAGGTTTTTAATTTTTTAAATTTTAACCCTTTAAATATCTCAATCCACATTATTTTACTTATACAATTTCATCAAGAAGATTCTTCTAATTCCTATCCTTGTTCAGTATAAGTAATTTTTCCCCTTTTGTATTCTTTCAGGGTTATCTCATTGTCTTTGGTTTTTTGCAGTTTGTGTATGATATGTTTCAGTGTAGACTTTTTTTTTGTTCTCTATTATGCATGGTGTTGTCTGAGGTTTCTGAATCTGTGATTTAATGTCTATCATTAATTTTGGAAAGTTCTTTATTACTTCAACTATTTCTTCTGCTTTGTTCCTTCAAACTTCTTGTGTTCTAATTATGTATATGTTATATCATTTGAAATTGTCCTTCCAATCTTGGATGTTTTTATTGTTATCATTTTCTTTGTGTTTCAGTATGAGAAATTCTTATTAAGCCATATTTAAGCTCAATGCTTATTTCCTTATTCATTTCTACTCTTTAAAGACCTCATTTAAAGGCCTCATTAAAGACGCTGTTCATTTCCGTTACAGTGTTTTCGATTTCTAACATTTCCTTTTGTTTCTCTCTTTGAATTGCCATTTTTCTGCTTATATTACTTATCTATATGTTGTGGTTCAAATGTTTTTGTTGCTCCAAAATTTATATGTTATAAACTTAATCACCAATGCAACCGTGTTCGGAGGTGGGACCTAATAGGAGGTATTTGGCTCAAAAGCGCTCTGTACTCATGAATAGATTATTGCCACTATAAAAAAACTCTTGTGGAACTGGTTTCACTCTTTTCCACTCTTCTGCCATTCGAGAAAGCAGAAAAAATGCCCCACCTTGATATTGGACTTTCTGGCCTTCAGAACTGTGAGAGAATAAACTTCTGTTCTTTATAAATGACCCAGTCTCAGGTATTCTATTATAGCAGTACGAAATGAACTAAGGCAGAGTTCTTGCAAATTATCTTCTTTTTCCATTTGAGCCCTTATCATAATAATCATGATTGTTTTAAATTGCAAGTCTAATAACTCCAATATTCCTACCATATCTGAATCTAGTTCTGATTCTTTCCTTGCCTCTTTAGAGTATTATATCCTGTCTTTTAGCATGATTTGAAATTATTCTTGAAAACAGGACACAACGTATCAAGTAATACAAACTGAGTTCATTAGGCATTTTATATGAGGTTCTATGTTAATCTGGCTAGGAGGTGGGCTGTGTTTAATGTTGTTGTAACTGTAGGTGCCCAATGATTCTGACTCCTCTTGTGTCCTTGTTTTTGTTTCTGCTGTTGTCTCTGGGGTTTCTAACACCTCATCAGGTAGAGTGCAAATTTTAATGCTATTTCAGCTGTAATCTTCTTTTATTATACTGAAGTTCTATTGGTGTGGTCATTACGTGTGGGGGAGGGGACGATTTTCATAATCTTATTAAATCTTCATCTTTTAGTGGTCCTATGTCCCTGTACTTTAACCTTCACAAGTGTGTCTTAGCATTTTTTTAATCCTTAGGTGAGACAGGAAGGCTAATGGGTTCTAAAGTGAAAGAAACACCCTTTTGTTTGGCAGGATAACATTGTGATAGTTCTTTCACCTGTAGAGCATTCCTTTGATATGTAGAACCCTCTATGTATATTTCACTATGTTTTTTTCTTCCTCTTCTCTTGCCAAAACCATGAGCAGATCTGTTTTGGTTCTTCACTGTGAGAACTTAGATGGGCGATAAAACCTATGAAAGCTGCCAACCCCCAAGAATGTGCAGTTTCTCACCCTCAACCTAGTCTATACACAGCCTCCAAAAGTTCATCAAAACAACCATTTAAAGGAAACGACCAGTTTATGGCTGTAGTGGGTTTTGCTGCAGGTAAGCAGATCTCAGTTGCAATGTTGTATTTGCCTGTCTGTCTAGACTTGATGATTGTGATTTGCCCCGACACTTCAGTTTCTGATGGTTTAAATAAAGTCATTCGTTTTCAGTTTGTTCACTGTTTCTGTTTGCTGTAATTCTCTATATGTTGGAGATTTAGACAAAAAAGTTCCTCTATTACTTTTAAAAGCCAAAACTTTTCGGATAGTTGTCTCTAGTTAGTAGGCCTAGTTTTTACTTCACATTCATTTTCCTTTAGCATTTTATTATGAAATCATCATTTGGCTTCGACATTTCTGAAATGTACAAGAGGAAACTGTGATATCTTTTCATTTGACATAGAAAGTAAACTATTAATACAAATATGACTAGGATTGTGTCACACTTAAGAATCCAATTTGTAGAAGATACCAGTAACAAAAGATGAGCTAAAATGAGCATCACTAAGGACAATTACCTCAATTGATTAAAACATTGCAAACTTACTTAAATTCATGAATTTATAAAAATAAAATATGTAAGAATTAATCATCATTTTTAAAACTGGTGAATAAAGGAAAAATTGAACAATTTATCCTGTGTTTACCAATAGTCATTTCTAAATATAAAATATGGAAAATTCATTTTGTGAAATATTTCAAGACAAAATATAAAGATTGACAGGATTAAAATATCACCACTTTGCAACCACTAATATCTTAATGAAGTTAGGCATTAACAGTCAGTAGCTAATATTATAAAGGGATGGTATCCAGCCATTATGTCGTTCCTGGTAAAAGAGTGTAAATTACTCTATGAAGTATTCTTGTCAAAAATATCTAATATTTTGCACATGTTATTACTGATATAGAAAATACAGAAAATAGAACAACATGATAGTGTACACTGTGAGGATGTAATCTGCAAAATTCAGACTTTGGAAAGCACTATATCAATTAACCCAGTTTCTTCAATAGAAATAATGACAATAAAAATACAATAAATAAAATCTTAATGTAATTTTTTAAACATAATGAAAAATGAGAGACTGCTAAAATATTCTTTTTGAGCATTCATCTTTTAAGACCTAAAAGTAGATATATTTTGTGATTTTCTGATATTATTGTTTATTTTTCCAGGCAGTTTTGAGGCTTTATGAATATATCTATGAAAGTCTATTTTGTTTAGTTTTAGTTCTCTAAAACTAGTCATAAGTACCAGAAAATAACACTAAAATCACATGTAAAATTATGAAAGAAATATTCCAAATATTACAAATTAAAAATTATAATAGGAGAGTATTAGCGAATTATAGTCTAGTATAAATTATACAATGTTAATAGTGTTTACTTTAAAAGAAGCATAATTGGTCACATATTATTTTCACTTCCATCCCACATTACATTTAGATAATTCCACAATCTATAAAATAAATACCCTTACATCTTTCATACAAACCACATACACATAGGAAAAAAATGTAGAAGTTTTTGAGAGGAATAGATGATGTTGATGTAGATGATTTTTTCTTTCTGAGTTAGTTTCATGTACTTGAAATTTAAAATACAAAGTCAAAAATTTAAACTTCCCATAATAACCTACTATACCAAAAAAGATTTTTCCTCATTTCAATTTAATATCAGGTAAGGAAATCAAAGAACACTAATTTCCTCAATTTTATGTTATAAATAGTATATAATTCCATAAGTAAACTTTTATTTTATAAAGTTTTAATATTGAAAGTACTAAATAGCAAATTATATTTATGGAAGGATGGATCCTCTGAGCTTTCCTTCCCATTTATGTCCTAAAGCTTTTCTCAAATAACCCAAGAGGGAGGAATTTTTTTTCAAATGTTGAGTTTTGGGAACAAAAATATTTCTTATCATCATGTTTAATTTTATTAACATGAAAAAGTGTCCTACTTTATTAGTTTAAGCCAAGAATGTTTATCTATCTCTAAAAGCAGTTATGCCTCCAGTACAAAAATTCACAGTTTATAACTGTATCAATCAGCAATGTCACAACAATGCTGCATAAAATCCACCCTAAAACTCAAAGGCAAACATCAATAAGCATCTGTTCTCATGTTTATCATTTTGAGTGCAGCTGCAGGTCACCATATTTAGGCTAGGCTCGGTTGTGAACCTCCTGTGTGCTTGCCTTCTCCCTACAAGTTCAGTTGAAGTCCAGTTCACATGTGTTAATATTATCTGGAGGAGAACCAACAGAGCAAGAAAGCAAGCCCACTCACATAAACATATTTTAACTTCTCAATCTTCATGCCTATTAATATACAACTGGATAAAGGAAGTCACAAGGCACAAGACATACAGGACATTGATGCAAAAAAATAATTAAATCTACCACTTTTCTACTCTCTTAGTCAAAGTTATTCATTATCCTTCCGCACACAAAATTCATCCACCTGCTCCCAAAGATTTACCAATTGGTACCTAGGATCTGATGATCTACATCAGGTCTGGAATTAGTTATTTTTATATGGGGACCCACTAACTGAAAAGACAAGTTATTCTCCACCCAAATACCCAACATATGACTGTGGAGTGGGGACAATATAACTGCAACAAACACTCCCATTTGAAAATAGGAGAAATGGGAGATGCATTATAGCCACCGATCCCTAGGAATTCTGAAATCCTGCTGGGCTAACATCATCATATTCTCCTAATCTTACAGTAGAAAATTTTCTTGAACAGACCCTGACTCCACTCCCTGGCAGGAGTTCTGCTTAATGGATCTTTTCACTTGCTTCTTAGCCACTTTCTGTTTATTCTCTGCCTATAATAAATGGTAGACTGGATGTCTTTTTAACATCTTCAACAGTCTGGTAACATTCTTGCAAATACAAAACTCTCAGCTTTTTTTTAACAATTCAATTCCAGTCAACCATAGGTGCTAGTAACCTCACTCACAAATCTTTTAGAGATATGATTCTCATAAAATTTTGTGGAACCCCATTCATCATCTTTTTAGGAGTCTGTTACTTAGATACAAGAATCTAGTAGGTGCCACCTTATTTAGCTCATAAGTCTTAACAAATGGTTTGTCTGTTAAGCCTGTGGTTTTGTTTATTTATTTCTATACGAAGTATTTTAAGGGCCATACAGTTTTTTGAGTTTTGCTCCAAGGCTATATATTAACTTCTGAATTTTTACTGACTGAAGAGACTAAAGATGAACAACAGCATTATTTTCAAATCCAGCATGTTCCTGCATTTCTAGGCTCTCCATAATCCTTTTTAATTGTTTTACAACTTGCCTGTTCTTTTTTCTTCTAACCCCCTACAATAGTTTTCTCAACTCCTGATATCCAGTCTCAAAGCCCATGCCACATATTTCAGATTTTTATTATGGCAGCACTCCACTTCTGGGTGCCAATATCTTGATCTGTTAGCTATTGACTTAATGATGCTTAGGAACAACCCACTCCAAAAACTCAGTAACATACATTAACAATAATTATTGTTCTCATGTTGGTAGGTCTGCAGCTCTGAAGCGAATCGACAAATCTAGGCTGGGCTTGGCCAGGTGGTTCCACTTCACACTGTGGGTCTGGATGAGCTTAGCTCTTCATATGCCCTGGACTCAGCTGAAATATTAGCGGACAAGCCTATCTATCTACTCAGACATACTCAGGCACTTTTCTTGTATCACATCTGATAGTATCCCCTTGGTGAAAACAATTCCTATTGTAAAGAGCATGGATAGATGGAGACATGAATAATTGGGAACCATAATGCAATCTACCACAATGATATCATTAAACTTATGGTAATGGTTCACATTAATTGCCATAAGTCTATTTTAATTTAGTTCACTAAGAAATTGTGGACAGTTTTGATAATAATGAAAGTAATTTCTTTAAAAAATATAAACCAGCCTTTAAACATATAAACCTGTTATCTGATATATCATAAATAAATTGCTTACCAATTTACCAGTGGAAATATTATGTTCTCACTTATATAAACTCTTTAACCTTTGAATACTAATTTTAACACAATTTGTTCCTAATAGTTATGCACAAATAGAAGAATCTCAAGGTCAATTTTGCCTGAAAGGAGACTCACATAGCACAGATTTTAAAGGAGATTTACTAACAGTTAAAACCTTAGTGTAGAGCCAGTTTCTCCCTTGGGCACTCTCTTGAGGAAGGTCAGTGAAGACATGGATTGTCTTATTTTTGCTAACAATCTCTTTCCCATTCCCATTTTTTATGATTATTTTTTTTTATTTCAGCTTATTATGGGGGTACAAAAGTTCTGCTTAGATATATTGCCCATGTCCCTCCCAATCCCCCGAGTCCGAGCCTCAAGCGTGTCCATTCCCCAGACAGTGCACATTGCACTCATCATGTAGG
>CM052440.1:26246727-26290118 GCA_028533085.1 Varecia variegata
TTATCCTTGTTTAATTATCTCTTCAATCTTCTAGCACTTACCTCACAGAATCTTTTCACTTTCCCTGAAAGCAGAGTTATGGTGAATCATCTTTATTCATTTCCTTCCTCTAAATTTGCAATGAAGGACTTGTGTTCCAGATACTAGCAAACAGAGTAGAGATTATCTGAAAGGGATCTGACCTCAGGCTTCTACAGCTGAATTCTAGCAGACCCACAGAGAAGAGCTGGTGCCCATACTGCAGAAATTATTCCATAATATCAAGAAGAATGAAATCCTCCCCAACTCATTCTATAAAACCAGTATCACTTTGATACCAAAGCCAGGAAAGGACACAACAAAAAAGAAAACTACAAACCAATGTCACTTATGTGTATAGATGCAAAATCCTCAATAAAATACTAGCAAACCAAGTTCAACAGCACATCAAAAAAATAATCCACCATGACCAAAAGGGATCCATCCCAAGGATACAAGGATTGTTCAACATACAAACATACATAAATCAATAGGTGTGATTCACTGCATAAACAGAAGCAAAAACAAAGACCATATGATCATCTCAAAACACAGAAAAAAACATTTGACAAAATTCATCACCCTTTCATGATAAAAATCCTCAGAAAACTAGACATAGAAGGAGTATATCTCAAGATTATAAAATTCATATATAACAAACCCACAGCCAACCTCATACTTATAAGGAATATGATCAGCATAGATCTTGGTTATAACTATCTTATTGATCATGAGGTCTCCAGGAATAAAATGGACATGCCATACCTTAGTCAATTACAACTGCTGTAACAAAACACCATAGATGGGGTTCCTTAAACAACAGAAATTTATTTCTCACAGTTCATAAGCTTGAAGTTCAAGATCAGGGTGCAATCATTGATGTGTTTTTGTAAGGGCCCTCTTCTTAATGTGTCCTTGCATGGCAATGAGAGACCGAGCTCTGGTGTATCTTTGTCTTTCTATAAGGGCACTAAAACATCTAATCCTGATTATGTGGAAACGAAATATTAAAAACAATTGATCTCATGCAGACAGAGAGTAGAATGATGGTTACCAGAGACTGGGAAGGATGCAGGGATGGGTGGATAAAGTGGGGATGGTTAATGGGTACAAAAATATAGTTAGATGATAAGATAGAAAGAAAATAGTTGATAACACAGCAAAGTGACTATAATCAACAGTAAGTTTAGGTATACTTTAAAATATTAAGAATATTCCTAACACAAAGAAATGATAAATGCCTGAGGTGATGGTTATCCCAATTATGTTTTATTTATTTATATTTTTTAATTTTTTAATTTCAAAATGTTAAAGGGTTATAAATGTTATAAATGTTATAAATGTTTTTGGTTACATGGATTGCTTTTGGAATACTTGAGATATTTACCAAAATAGTAAATTAAAATAGTAGTAAAGTCTTTGCTTTCTAGGGAGGTTCTAGTAAGTAGAAGCAAGCCAGTGTCCCTGCTGCAAAAACTTGGGAAATTTGTACAAAACACAAAAAGCGTATTTTTAAAGGCATGAGATAGCTGTAGAAGAAATGAAATATAAACAAAAATTGCAGTAATAACTCTTCCTGAGTGAGCTGAAAAACTGCATTCTTTTTTAGACTCCTTTGCTGATTCTTGGCACAGGCTTTGGAGCAGGCTTAGCTCAAGCAGAGATATTCTGCTGGGAAAAGGAGAAACCACAGAGCTTTTAGTTGATATAGAATGCCAGAATAACAAAGCATATAAACCTTGAGGCCTTAAATGGTTGACCAATTCTCTCCACAGGACATTTTATGAGTTCTGGGACTGTGTGGGGGTCAGGGGAGTTAAGAAAAATGTTCTGAAATGTCCTGGAATCTACAGTGCTTAAGAAACAAAATCCTGCTGAGGGGAAGTAGCTGAACTCAAGCACACGGCTGGATTCTCTTCAAGACATTTGTCTTTGAACCTCCATGAGAGGGAGAATGTGATATGTGGCCAGGAAATATTGAAGGGCAGAGCCTGATATTTTATTTTAAAACACCTCAGAGCTATTCCTTTTTCTTTTGTTGGCAAATATATCATGTTAATGTTTCTAGTTATAATGAAAATAGACTTTGAATGTTTTTCAAATATTTTCAAATAATTGTGAAACTCTGACTCACAAAGAGTACAGGTGTTGCTAAAGCAGTCACCTTTCTCCTAGCTTGGAGGCCATTAGAAACTCACATGAGCCACAGATAGACTCAAATTTCTGTTTTTCATAAAGACAGAGCTATTCCTCCAACAGGTTCTCAACATCCAATGTTCACTTGGCCTAGAGTTTTCTTTTTCCCCTACTTTGAGATACCTCAGTCCTTCTCATTTTTGAGATTTTTAGCTTGCTTAAAACATCCTCAAAGAAGATGTTATTGGTCAGATTATTGCAGGTAGACCACCCTTCATTTCTTTCCTGTACTCTCTGTGTCCTCCTAAGAGCTTACAGCAATTTGTAGGTAATGTACACAATCTGAATTCATTTTCTCTTGCAATTTACCTCCCAAAATATTAGCTTCAATGAAGGTAGGGATATTTTGCATGTCTTTGTACTTTTAATGTGTCCACAAGCCCTAGTACATGCCAGGTACACAATAATCACTAAATAAATATTGCTTGAATAAAGTCAAAGAATCAGCAAGTAATTATTTTTGGATATATGTTGTGACAGTCACTATGATAATTTCCACTTTATTTTTGCAATCTACTTCTTGAATGATTTTTGAACTTGTCCAGGTTAAAAGTTGTATTACTCTGTCCATAAAAGAAAATATATATTCACAAGCACAATATATTATGCAACTTTTGACATGTTATTTTGTTAAATTATGATTCTACAAATAAGTGTAGCTTCTCCTGAAAATAAGTGGTTACTGAACATAGCACTATTTTTGTAATTTTATTAAGTAGGAAAAGACATTTAATATATGTTGTTTTAAATGATTTTTGTTAAGATTAAAAACCTATATAAGTATTTTTCTTAATTTCCAATTTTCATTCAATAGGAGATAATAGTGCATGGGATTCCAGTATGTTATTCATGCCTTGATGTCTGTTTACAGCTATCTCTTTGATAAAACAAGTCAGTGTTAAGCTTCAGTAGGCTGAGAAATTTAACATGATTAGTTCTCATTAATGTCACAGTTAAGCGTTTTCCTTATAATAAGGGCATATCCATTCAAACAAGATTCTTGCAGAAAACAAATATCTGTCACACAAAGATTGTCCTTTCTTGCACCATTAATTTCAGGTCAACTAATGGAACGTTAAAGGAAAAATAGCACAAAAAAATTAAGTCCAGAGACTTAAAATCATGTATGTAAATTTAACATGACTCAGGAAATATAAACATGCACAATAATGAAATTTGTCTACTATATTTATTTATACGTTTTAAATAGCATCAGTTTATTTTGTGATATTAGAAGCCACAGTCAGTTTAAGTGATTAGGAAATATGCAAGAGAATAAAAGCTAAATAATAATTACCAACAAACTTAAAACCCATGGAAAATAGCCACTATCATGTTGGTATATTTCTTTCTTGCCCTAACTATTGGCAAGCCCGAGGATGACCAAAAATAAATCACTCCCTTGGAATTCTCATAAACCTTTGTTGAAGGAAACCCTACAGGAAAATAGGAAGTTCTATAAAAACATAGATTGGGGTGTGGTATTTTGATTTTCATAGAAAAAATATGACTCACAAGTTTGTGAAGCATTTAATAGGCCAGATAAAATCCACTTTATATCTTGTATTTTTTAATATTTAATGAAAATATACTTTCCATGATATAATAATGACACAATTTAATAATTAAATTTTTCACATATCCTGTATTATAAATGCAATAAAAATAAAAATATTTGAATCTAAGTCTTCCTGGGAAATTTTGATTGTTTCCAAAAAGGGAAAATATTGATAAAATAATTATATTTCAAAGCATATGAAAAGTTAGCATATATTGATAAATTAGCACCAAGATATGTTTTAATTTCACATGTCCCCTAGAAGCTATAAGGGCAAATTTTTAAAAGAATCCTGGTGAGCATCAGATGCCATTATTTTCCAGTTATAATCTAATTTGTCAGGACTTTCATTATATTAAATTTTGTGACATCGATTTCAACTTGTACTATTTCTCATGTGTATTAGTTATTTGGTCATTTTTGGTTACTTTGTTATTTATCTTACCACTTCTATTGGAATGCAACTACTCTAGCCCCAGGGACTGGGCCCTTTTACTACTAAATTGCACTGCATTGCCTCTTTGTTTATAATGGATCATAAAATAATATGCAAGAGAAATTCTATAAGAAAGGAATGAGGAAAGCTCTATCAAACATAAACATAGTAAAATGAGGAGCAGAAATACTAAATAGGAGAAACATAACACCATTACAATAATCATCATATGGGAAAAGAAGGTAATTTCTTATTTATTAAAGACATAACTCACTATAAATATCTGGCTACCTGAATGCAATAAGTAATCTATAACTACATAAATCAGATGCCTTTTAAGTTAGGAACATATGACAACGTATAATTGATATGCATATTCACACAGAAATAAACATACTAGTCATAACCAATGACCTTCAAAAATATATGTGTACAGAACAAAGGCATAACAGTAGATTTGATATTGCATGCCAAGGGGCAGAGAGTTATCACAGGTGATGGTTTGCTTCATGGCTTCCACACTGGGTGATAGTCACTGGTAGAAATTAGAAACCCATTTATGAAATTATTTTTTTCACTAGGGACATGTGAATCTGTACCTCTAAGAAAACTAAATGAAGAAGTCGAATACATTGTTGAGTATGTAGGAATGTAGTTCAGAAGAGAACATTAGACAAGAATTACATTTGAGATTAATAGAAAATAAATGAAATAATGGTTGTATTTTAGATACCCAAATTAAAAAAATATGTAGAGAGAGCAGTGATATCAAAATACAGGGGCTACATATGTGTTTTAGTTGGTCAAGTGTTTAAAAAAAATCAGCATGTAGGATTTTCGGCAAGGTATATATTCTGCAGTAGGCAGTTTCCCCCCATTGATTGTGCCTTACCATGATACCCTCATTTAATTATATTATCTACATATCTCCTGAAGTCATTTCAGTTTTTAATGTTTGTAAAAGATTTAAAATAATAGATAAGCTTAGGACTCAGCTTTGGGAAATTCAAACTGTATGCACATTTGTGAATGCAATATACTTTAGAATAATCCTTATCAAAATATCTGTGGTGAATGACCAAACTTTATTTTATATTACATATTTTTAAAAATTTTCAGCAGTTTGAGGCTTGACACTATTATAAATGTATTAGTTTTCTAGCACTGCCATAGCAAAGTACCAGAAACTGAGTAAGCTTAAATAACAGAAATTTATTGTTTCACAATTCTGAAATTCTAGAAGTCAAAAACCAAGGTATCTCTTTGTGTGCCTCTTTGTACAAATTTCCCCTTTTTAAACGGACACCAGTCATTTGGAATGGGGACTCATCCTAATGATCTCACTTAACTAATTATATCTGCAAAAATCTTTTTCCAATTAAAGTCACATTCTGAGTTAAAGGGAGTTAGGACTTAAACATAAGAATTTTGGAGCACACCATTCAACACATAACAAGAATTACAATAATAATTCCATAGAAATGCCAATTTGCTTTAAATATTTTTAAATGCTTTCTCCAGTTTCTATACTCATTTCATGATAGACCTGTAGTTAAGAATATACAAATTGTTTCCAAGGCACAAAACATTGTTTAAAGAAAACATAAAAGAAGGAGAGAGTCTTAAATTTGGAAGGCTAGGAAGGGTAATATCAGGAAAAAAATTAGCTTTGATATTTTCAGTATAGTTCTTCTCTTATAATTTGAGTATCTTTTCCCAAGCATGCTGTTACCTCTAATTTCTGTCAGAAGCAAACCTTGTACCCTAGTGTTTTAGATTTTTTTCATTCCTTCTGAAGCTCTGTCTCCAGACTTTCACTTTTCCCACTCAACTAGTCCTAGAGAAATCCCTGCTACATCAGCTTCTCACTATTTCATCGCTCACTCTAGATGGAAGTCACATATTAGGAACACATTTTGGTATCTTGGCTTGACTGCTTCTAATTTATCTTCATGTCTCTGTATAAGGAGTTGTTAATGGAGATTTTTCTGGATCTATGCCATTTTTCAGATGTACTACTTTTTAAAAATTGGAAATATGAGTCATCCTGAAATACCGCTCCGTTTGGTATAATATCTATTCTAGCAAAAATTCGTGTATGTTTATGACACACACAAGATATTCTATTTTTCTGTTCACTCATTTTCCTACTAAATTTTTTTTCCTCTGATTTTCTTTCTAATGAAATCAGAGGGAAAAAAAGAAATATCTATCCTCACATGATTCACACAAAAGCAGGCAATATTCTGTTTAAAGCAATCTGTCATGAATCAATTTCTTCTTTGAAAACACCTTTATATGTAAGAATAATCTATTTTGTGTTTCAGAAAATATATAATTTTATATGCAACTATAGCCTTTCTAATAGGGTGATTCAAAAGTATTACTTTAAACCTTGGAAGGTCCATTGCAAGAATAAAAGAATATTATCATACAAGAGAGTAAAAATCATACATAACATGTAATATTCCAGTATCAAAAACATAAAGTAGCTCATAAGATCCATACTGAAGCGAGAAAATGACTAAGAGAGAATTACTTCAATTCTATTATGAAGCAACATGAATAATTACAGAGAGTACAGTACTTTCATTATACTAACAGTATGTTATAAATACTGTTTTATACTAAAGTCTTGAAGATACTTTAAAATAGTTACTATATCATTAATAGAACTACTAGGACCATAAAAGAATAAAATCCTGTTGGTTTTGTGAAAAGAATAACATAGTAGTACTATATAAGTTATAAAAGAATACAAGTCAATGCAGGTTTTATTATATGTGAAATTTTGTTTTATACCATCTCTTTGGTACTTTTGCTTACAGTTTTGAAAATTGCTGTTAAATGATGTGATGATGATGAAAAATAATGAAACTATATATTTTTATAAATATTTTAAGAAATAAACTTTTTAAGACATGTAAAATGTAACATATTTTAGGCACTTTTCTGGTCAGATGTCTTTAACTGAAGGGGTTACTCAAACCTACATTTCCCAAGGCTAGAGTCTCACAAGTTCTGCTATTATTGAGTTGGAGATTTTCCATTAACTGTTATGTCAGGACATGGATGTAATAAGAGTTTCCCCAGTGGATTTTTTAATTCTAAATATCGTCAATCCTGCCCTCACGGTTGTTTATTTTTTGATAGGCTGAAATGATAAGTCACGCAGTGACACTTTGGATTAGAACCATCACCTCACAACAATTGTCATATTGTAGCAATTATATAATAATTATATAATTATTAATAATAGCTACAATGCATTAAAATGACATGCCAGATACTAGATATACTTATTACATTATTCAGTCTTTACAGTAAGCTAATATTTTGGACATTTTTTGTAGAAAGGACTGGGAGAAGCTGTTGAGATTGAAAGACATAGAGAGAAGTATTAGCTATTTTAAAATTATGTTATAGACTTTAATGGTAGCTTCAGTGTCTGTGCATTAGTGAAAAACATTTTTCTGCCTCTTTGTCCTGTTGGTGCTTTGCAAATTCTAGTCTTCTCTCAAGTACTGTAGACCCAAGATGACTCATCCCTTCTGCTATCTCCAGTGCATGCTGTTTATGATAGCCAATGTCACTACCAGCATTGTGATAGCGACACTAGTTCATGAGGATATAAATCTCATTCTGATCCAGTTTGTCCCATTGTAAACCTCTACAATTAAGACCAAAGTTTTCCTAACATTCTGCTAGATATTCAGAGAGGGGTCCCTGGAGTTTATAGGTGCCCTGGGAAGACAACAACCACAGTAGTCAGATGAGCACTGAGCAAGGTTCTGGTGCACTGGTGGGAATCCCTTGTGCTGGGTACGTTGGGACAGGTGGAGGATGAAAGGTTCCATTTAGGTGTCTGCTGGAAAGAATCACTATCCAATTTAAATCCTGAGATTTTGAAATATTTAGTAATTCACAGCGGCGCTTCTCTTTGTCTACTAGGCTTGCTGTTTCTAGAAAGCCCTACCCTCATTTTGCCTTTTTACAACTCTCCTGGGCTCAAGTCCCTAGATTCTAGGGTCCAATCAGCAAGTTGTCAGGGATACTTTTCCCTTCATTCTTCCCATTTTCTTTTGTCCATCTATATACCCAAATTTTATTGTTCCTTTTCTTTTTTTCAATATAGACTTTTGAAAAATGAAGTAAAATTGACAACAATAATTGACAAGTCAACCATCCAACCAAGAATCCCACATTTATTTTCTGTAATCAATTTTCAAATACAACCTGATAGCAAGGAGGATAGATAGAAGTGCTACTAACTACATGAATTTGAATCATTTCATAGCGGCAAGAAAATTAAAGAAAGGCAAAAATGTTAAGGTTTATATTAGAACATATTAATATAATGTTCTGCTATAACTGCCTAAGATGTACTGATCTGGTCATTCTTAGCCCAGTATCTCTGTATCTGATCCACAAATTACTGTCAGGGAAGAAAAGAAATGAAAACAATGAAAAAAAGAGAAGGGAACCCATGATTGAGCAAAAAATTGTGCATTATACATAGGCATGGGGAACTTTTGAATACATTCCAATAACTGTCAAGGTCCTCTTATTTACACAAATGACATTATCCCATATTCTTCACTCAAAGGGACAAAAATGCAACAAGCATTTATCATAGAATTAAGTTGAGTTATAGTTCTCCCTAGGTTATATTTAGCTTCAAACATTTCTCAACATAAAACCCCATGAAGAAAAGCTTAGTGCTATGAAAATGGTTAATAAATGAAACATTATGCACAGCACAAAATTAGAAAGAAATAGTTTATATTTCTTGATTTTTTTCCCATTATACATCACACTAAAATATATCAATGGTAGAATCATTAGAAATGTCATGTGTGATAGGCTGAAAAGTGGGGGGAATATCATGTTCTGATGTGGGGGGAGCTATGAGTTAACCTTATGTGGAAAAAAGGTCTTTGTACATCTAAGTTAAGAATCTTGAGATGGACAGATTATTTTAGATTATCCAAGTGGGCCCTACATGCAATTGCAATCACGTGTATCCTAATAAAACAAAGTCACAGGGAGATTTGACATACACAGAGAAGAAAGAAATGTTAAGGTGGGAGAGGGAGAATTTTAAAATGCTGGTCTTGAAGATTGGAGTGATGTGACCACAATACAAGGAAGGCCAAAATCTGCCAGAATATGGAAAAAGCAAGGAATTGATTCTTCTCTACAGCCTGCAAAGGGAGTGGGCCTGCTGACACCTTTAATTTAAGCCCAATGATGCTGAAGGTAATGAAAGTATGCTACAAGGTGTAGGTTACTCAAATCAAATAACAGATAGTTCCAGAACAGGGCATGGATCAAGAATATAGATGAAAGAGTCTATATAACAAAGAAGAAAAGATGCTTCCTCATTTCTGCAGACAAAAATAATAGAAAAAAAAAAGAAAAAGAAATAGAATCATTAAGAACAAGTAGGGGAGCTTCTGGAGTCACCATGCCTAAATAGAAATTCTGGTTCTAACACTAATTTGTTAACTTTTCTACCATCATGAAAATGAATATACTATGTCTATATTAAAGAGTTATTTAAATAATCACTTAAAATAATAAATATGAGATTTTAATGGCTGGCTCATAGTAACCGCTCATTAAATGTGGGTAGTTTTAATCATCATTAAGATTTTGAATAGAATAAAGATTAATTGGTTTGTTAATGATTAATGATCACAACCAATATCCTTAATAAAATAGAAAACCAATGCCAATTTTCTGTAGGGTTAGAAGCATAAGGAAATTAGACAAAGTTTAGTAGATGAGTAAAAGTACTTATTTATGATGTGACAGTGAATACAAAATAGGTGGAAAGGGTAGTTCTAAAAAGATAGTGTAAATTCATTTACTGCAAATTAGAAAATCAGTCATACATAAGGCATTGTGAATTAAGACAAAATAAATTAAGGAAATTAAGAGGGTGGGAGAAATATATCCCTTTCCTTTAATTTTTGATTCACAAATCATGGCCAACATATGGACACATGTAGGCCAGATGGTAAATATTTTAGGCTTTATGGGTCTTATATTTCTGTGGCAATTCTTTAACTCTACCATTGTAGTATGAAAGCAATGGCAGAAAATACATAGATGAATGAGAAGGTATGTCTTCCAAGAATACTTTATTTATAAAAACACATGGTGAGCTATATTTGAGTTCCAAAATTCAATGGAGGTGATGGCTGCATGACTCTGAATATATTTTTTAAAACCATTGGATTATATACTTTAAAAGGATGACTATTGTGGTATATAAATTATATCTTTTTAAAGATGCTATAAAAATTGGAGGAAAACAGTTGATTGCATGATCAGACAATGGAACAAATAGTTGAAATCAGGAGTCCTTTGGAAAATACGTGGCATGTAGCCTCCAAAGTTCTATATATATCCTCATTATTTTATTGTGTTCTCAACAGTTTTGAGAAAATTTTTAAAATACAAAACATTTCAAAAATATATGACAAAAGCCTTATGTTCCTAACACTATAGTAAACAATTATTAACAATTTCTCTTATTTGCTTCAAGACTTTTTAATATATAAAAAGTAAATTATTTCATATTAGTGTAGCTACCTCTTCAACTAATATATGTCTATATTCTATTTTGTTGGAAATAAGAATTTTAAAAATCATTTAAAAATGCTATGCTCAAATTATTTGATTACCTAATATATATTTTTCTGAAATGCAATTGGCCCTAGAAAGTGAAAATCTGCTACAAATTATTGACTTTAATATTTTCAAACTGCCAGTTAAGGTGCATGCATTGTAAAGTATAAAAATAAAATGCTCATTTAAAAAATGCGAAAATTAATAAATATATTCTATCACTCTATATTAGGAAAAGTAATGACAGATAAAAATATTTCTGTCACTGAAAGTAGTTTAGAAAAACGTTTAAATTTTTCAATAGAGTAATAGGAATAATGAGACATTTGATAATACCATTGGGAAGATGATGAATATCCAATTTTTATTTCATTCTCTTCCGGCTCTCTTAAAAGTAACATTATGGAGCAAAATTAGAAAAAAAAAAAATCTACAGGAAAAAAAAAAGAGATGAGTATGTTAACTGGAAAATATAAACCAAAATAATAATATTTTATTTTAATAGGTAATAGCTTTGAAACAGAAGAATATGAAATATAACTTAATTTTCTGAAAGTCAAATTAATTTGAATTTTGAGATCCTATTTCTTTTCTGGTGAGCAAATATGACCTTAGTCATTTGTAAGGATCTTCTACCTTGTTCATAGGCTAGAGTCATTGAAAGCACTGGGAATTTAGTAGTCCAGAATAAGCCACTTCATATGAGCCAAGTGAATCTCCATGAAAAAAATGAATTTTATAAAATGCCTATTAATATCTGTCTTGAACATCTTGTCTACTTCATAACCTCAAGGTTTCAGGTTTTCTCTATTAGGTTATTCAAAGTTTAGAGAGACACTTCAAAGAGCCGAGATGCTGGTAGAGGTCATTTGTCTGCACGGAATATCATTTAAAACCATCATCACAGTCAACATGAACTCTCAGATCTAGCACCTGTCTGTGGCCTCTGTTTCAAGTGGGAACAGGCAACATGTCACAAGACTTACCTGTGGTTCTGTCTGGTTATATAACGTGACATTTCTGTTTGAACTCTTTTGACACACTGGCATTGTGAGAATCCATCACATCCAGATGACTGTAGTCTTGATGCATTCACTCAACACTTACCAGGAAGCATGGTTCAGTCTCTCTCTCTCTCTTTCTCCCCTTCATTCAACTCCACATGCCTGTTTGTTCAGAGCTTTCTTGCCTTCCCCAAACCCAGAATGGGAAATTTTCCAATCCAGTTGAACCTACACTTGCTATGCCTGTTCATGGTAATTGAAAGAAAAACAGACAAGCAGACAAACGAGAGGTATACATATAGATATGGCTATAGGTAGTCTTTCTTACTTATGTTCCTTTTCCTAGACATAAGTTTTGGCTTTTAGAAACAACAGCCAGTAAGAGTCACAAGTTGTTTGCTTTTTATCTGGTTACCTAAATTTCTTGAACTGTGGAAAGGACAATGCTAATATAATATACTATAATGTAATATGTATGATATAGATAGAAATAATTGATTAATGTCTCAAAGTATTGTGCCCACTAGATGAATATATGTGAATGAAAATATTTTAGACATATAGTAGGCTGTTTTCAATTTTTAAATTAATGACTTCTTAAGAACATTTAAGAAAGTGAGTGTATAAAAGTTGCACAAAAGACTTAGATGTTTAACGGAGAATTTCTTTTTCTAAAGAACTAAAACAATTCTAATATCCATAATTAGTTTTTAATATTCAGGGTTTTGAATTTGAGTTGTATTCTATATATGTTTATTGTATTAGAATGTAAGTATTAAATATAATTAAACTAATTTTAAAAATGTTTCTTAAATTTTTACTCTTAGTTAATTTGAAATTTAACAGATTAAAAAGTTTATTTCAATGTTGGTAATGAGTTTATTTTTGTGATTTTATAAAGGATTAATCAGAAAAAGCAAAATATTTTTATATGGAACCTGTGTTGATAATTTTGATGGATTCTTAACATATTTCCTTAAATAAATTGTCAAGACATTTAAAGATCACAATTCTCTTTAAAAAGAGTCTGGTTTCAGCTCTGAGATTTAGAGAGCTAACAAGAGGATCAGTCTCATCCATACAACATTGATAAACCTGGACAAACTGCACATTAATTACTTTTCTTGAAGCCATCACAGAACTGAGGTGTTGCAGTGTAATTAAGTAACCTGAATTGGGAAAGTGAGCCACCTGCAACAAGAAACAGGACCCTCTTATTTGCTTAACTGGAGTGGATAAGAAATACAGGTAAAATTTTGAAACAACCAACTAAAGACCAACTGTGGGCTGTATAAGTGTGGGAAGCCCATAGGGGCTGCAGACAAGAAGTGTTCACAACATTTTGCAGACTTTTCCTCCTTGAACCTGACCAGGAGATCACAGAAAGGTCAGGAAAAAGCTAAGAAAGCTCTCTCCCTCCTGGTGCTTCCTGGGAAAGTGGAACAGCATTCATTCCTGAAACTGTGCCCAGACTCCACCTCTGGTATCTCCCATCCAGGATAAAAGATTTAATCTGCAGAGAGAAAGCAAAATAAAAACTGCTGCCTAAGGGACTGGTTGGAAACCCACTGCAGCTGATGGGAGGGAAGAAATTATACCAATAGTAAACTGTATATATATATTAGACAGAGTATCACCCTGTTGCCCTTTCTAGAGTGTAGTGGCGTCATCATAGCTGACTGCAACCTCAAACTCCTGGGCTCAAGTGCTCCTCCTGCCTTTGCCTCTTGAGTAGGTGGGACCACAGGCACAAACCATGCCTAATTTATTTTTAGTAGAGATGGGGGTCTCACTCTTGCTCAGGCTGTTCTCGAACTCCTGACCTCAAGTGATTTTCCTGCCTCGGCCTCTCAGAGTGCTAGGATTACATGGGTGAGCCACCACACCAGGCCAACAATATCTTTTAGTAATAGAAGGGGAGTAAACAATCTCTGATGCATTCTACAAAGACAGTATTTATTTAATACCAAAACCAGACAAAGACATTAAAAGAAAAGGAAACTAGAGACCAATATGCCTCGTGAAAATAGTTGCAAAAATCTTCAACAAAATATTTCCATATCAAATTCAGCAATATATACAAGAGATAATATATTATTATCACGTAGAGTCTATCCCAAGAATGCACAACTGTTTCAACAATTTAAAAAATGTAAATAACCATATTAACAGACTAAAGAAGAAATAATCTATAATCAGCTCAATTGATACAAAAAGAGCATTTGATGAAATTTGACATCCATTCATGATATAATAATTATTCTCAGCAAATAATAAATAGAAGAGAATGATCTTACCTTAATAAAGAACACTCTTTCTCTGTAAGTTCAGAAAGAAGGCAAAAATGTCCACTCACCACTGCTATTCAACATCACAGAGGAAGTTCAAACCGGTGCAATAAGGCCAAAAATAAATCTATTCAGAAGAGATTTATTTTTTCCTTATAGAAAATCTCAAAGAATCAGCAAAAGCTAATGTGTTTAATTGTGTTCAACAAGGATACAAGGCCAAGATATAAGCCAGTAATATAGCTATTTCTATATTAGACATTTCTAATTAGACATTAATAGCATGTTTTTTTTTTTTCTCTTTATTTTTATTTATTTATTTATTTATTTTTTTGAGACAGAGTCTCACTCTGTTGCCCCGGCTAGAGTGCCATGGCATCAGCCTAGCTCACAGCAACCTCAAACTCCTGGGCTTAAGCGATCATTCTGCCTCAGCCTCCCAAGTAGCTGGGACTACAGGCATGTGCCACCATGCCCGGATAATTTATATATATATATATATATATAGTATATATATATATATATATATATATATATATATATTTAGCTGTCCAGATCATTTCTTTCTATTTTTAGTAGAGACAGGGGTCTTGCTCTTGCTGAGGCTGGTCTCGAACTCCTGTCCTCAAGCGATCCACCCGCCTTGGCCTCCCAGAGTGCTAGGATTACAGGTGTGAGCCACCACGCCTGGCCTAATAGCATGTTTTAATGTCTAGGCTCTCTAAGTATTCCCTATCATGCTTCTTTTTTGGGGGATTTATTGTTAAGGTCTTTTGAGTATTATCTTTCCATAGGAATGCCATTATTAATATTTTTTTCAGAAAAAAACAAAAGAATAGCTTGTTAACAATTGTATTGGAGTCACGTTAAGTATAGAATTACATCAGTAAGGCAAGAGATTTTTGCATTGAGATTATGTTGGTTTTATAGGTTTTTCTCATATTTCCTTAAATTTTATTCAAGTGTATCAGGATTGATATATACACACATGCATGTGCATATATACATATATAAACAAACACATGTGCATGACAGTGTGTGTGTGTGTGTGTGTGTGTGTGTGAAGCAAATTAGCCAGAGATCTTTACATCTTTAAGATGTTCCACAGACCCATGGGTAAAACACAAGGGGCAAGATGGCCGATGAGAAAAACCACCAGGCAGAGTGTCTCTTCAGGAAAGATAGATTTAAGAAGAAAGTGAAAAAAAATAAACAGATAAACATAGATGGGTGAGGGACAGAAGGAAGGGTGCCTGAAACTACAGGAGACTCCATGGGAAGAAGTTGCAGAGGAGAACTGTGAGGAGAAAGGCCTCGAGAGCCTTGGAGACCAGTGACAAGGGTAGGTGGAGCGGTTACATTTCCCCTCCTTTGCAACGCGAACTGCTGGTGGGCTCCTGAGTGGTTGGAGAGACCTGCTAACACCAGCCCAGAGACGGCTGCCGCCAGTGAGCGCTGAGCCTCTTGCTGACAGGACACCAGGCTCTCAGCTCCGTCAGGGCACCTCCCGGCTCACAGACCCCAGCCCTCAGGCGGGCGCCATATTGCTTCATTCTCCCCTTCCCCTTCACTACCCGCAGCTGCTGAGAGAGCCAATTTAGCCACTGCTAGTTCCAGAGCCAAGAGAAAGATACACAAAGCCTCATGTGTAGCAAAATGCTGTTTATTTTGAGCATCTGGGTGCAGATAGGTGGAGGAGAAAAAGAGTCCACCACAGGAAACCGCAGTAGGTTTTTTTTTTTTTTTTTTTTTGAGACAACGTCTCACTCTGTTGCCCAGGTTAGAGTGCCTCGGTGTCAGCCTAGCTCACAGCAACCTCAAACCCCTGGGCTCAATTGATCCTTCTGCCTCAGCCTCCCGAATAGCTGGGACTACAGGCATGTCCTACTATGTCTGGAAAATGTTTGTACATATATATATATATATATATATATATTTAATTTTCCAGCTAATTTCTTTCTATTTTTAGTAGAGACGAGGTCTCGCTCTTGCTCAGGCTGGTCTCAAACTCCTGAGTTCAAATGATCCTCCTGCCTCAGCCTCCCAGAGTGCTAGAATTACAGGTACAGGCGTGAGCCCCCATCCCCGGCCGAGCAGTGGGTTTTATATATAATATATATATATATATATAAAGAGTCTGGACTATTAGGCAAGTAGCCTTTGCCAGATACATAGGGAGATAAAGGAATGGAATGCAAGTAGATTCCTTTATCTCCCTATGTGTCTGGCAAAGGCTACTTGCCTAATAGCCACCACCTGGAGGCATCTGCACGGAACTGACTGTTCCTTTTGGGGCCCTGAAGTGGACTGAGGAGTACTCAGACTGTGAACTCCCTACCTGCCAGCACTTCCAGGTCCTGCTTGCCTGATGACTCCAGGAGAGTGGGGCAAATCATGAGGCTGAGAAACATTGATCCAGCTTGGGCACCCCATGGGTGACTAGAGACCAGTACTCTTCTCCCTGGCAGAGTCAGGGATTGATCTCCAGGGCCCAGGGGACAGACCTGCAGAGCAGATCCATACACCCAGGTCTTGATCACATTGCCCAGGGGCACAGATGTGATATTTGTGAACGAGCCTACTAAGGTGTATGTGCCTTCAAAACAGCAGCAAAGAAAATAAAATCCCATTACGGGGCATCTACCCAAAGGAACAAAAGACATTCTATAAAAAAGACACCTACACTCAAATGTTTATAGCAGCACAATTCACAGTTGCAAAGATGTGGAATCAACCCAAGTGACCATCAATACATGAGTGGATTAATAAAATGTGATATATGTATACCATGGAGTTCTACTTAGCCACAAGAAACAATGGTGATATAGCACCTCTTGTATTATCCTGGGTAAAACTGGAACCCATTCTACTAAGTGAAGTTATCACAAGAATGGAAAACCAAGCAGCACATGTACTCATGATGACATTGGTATTAACTGATCAACAATTAAGTGCACATTTAGTAATAACATTCACTGGGAGTCTGGTAGATGGGAGGGGGTGGAGAGGATGGGTATATACACACTTACTGGTTGCGATGCACAGTGCCTGGGCGATGGACATGCTTGAAGCTCTGACTTGGGTGGGGCAAAGGCAATATATGTAACCTAAACATTTGTACCCTCATAATATGCTGAAATGAAAAAATAATTAAAAAAGATGTTGTATAAGCTTATCCATGACTAAAAGATGACTTTCCATTTGTTCAAATATACTTGTAAGCTTTTCTCCGTTTTTTTTTTTTTAATATTTGCTTGTTTTTAATTAAAATGTTGCACATTTTTGAAATTAATTCCCTGGCATTGTATATTTTTCTTACTATTTTAAATGAGCTTTTTTTCCCCCTTCCATTACATGTTGGAATTATTTGTATATATGAAAGAAGTAGAACTGGACAGAAGAAACAGCTGAACTGTGACACCAGCCTGCGGAAAACTCAGCCTACTTTGTAGGGAGCTCCACAGCAAGGATTGCCTATGGCCTGACCTCAGATGATGTGTTTCTCTGCAGCTGACGCAGAACTTGGAGGTGCTGAGTGCTGGAGGTGGAGGCTGGCTCATGAGTTCACTCTCCACAGGTGAGCCACAAGTCTATTTGTAAAAAGGAATTTGTGTAGTGCATCTGCCTACCACAGGATGGGAATCACTGTTTAAAGCTCAGGATGATAGCTAAGGGTGTGAACAAGAGAGAGCTAGCAATAGAGGCTTAAGGAACATTGAATGGAAATGCAGAGGAAGGAGAGTCTGAAAAAGTAGACTGAGACTAATATTAGAAGTGGGGGAAAGTTCTGGAGTTATGTCAAAAATCTAAGGATAGAGGATAAGTATTGAAAAATGTTGATTACTTTAGCAGATGATTTATTTTGCAGGTTTTGACTGTGCATTTTATAATGAGGAAGAATGTTAACTAGAGTGGGCTATGGTGTGGAGTAAAAGTTTTTTAATGCCCATTTTCAAGAAAATTGAATATATTAAATATTAGGGAAAAATCCAGAGTAAAGGAATAAACTAAAGATACAGAGGAAAGGAGGGCTAGTTAATAATAGTAGATATCCAAAGACCGCCCAAACCACATATGGAATAATTATTTTTGAGAGAATTAGTAACATTTTGCCTATTGTGATTGGATGGAAAAAGAAAATGGTTGGTATATGTGAAGTAAGTTTCTGGTGTTTGTGGAGCCACTTAATGAAATATTTGTTTGTTAAAAAGTCAAAGTCATCTACTGAAAGTAAGGAATAATTTGGAGGTTAAGATTAAAGAACTTGGGGAAGCCCATCTCTGAGCTAGATCACTGATGTTTGAGAAAGAAAGCTAAGAAGGGAAATACTAAGATTTCTGTGCTGCATTAAAATTCCAATTAATTTTGGATCCACACATGAATAATAACATCAGTCAAGATCTGTGGTGTACAATACAGTATCCAATAACCACACATGGCTATTACATTAAAATATAAATTAATTCAAATTAAATAAAAATAATAATTTAGCTCTTTAGTTGTAGTAGCCACATTTCCAGGGCTCAACAGTGCCTAGTGCATACTCTATTGCACAGCACAAATATATTTCCATCGTTGTGGAAAATTCTATTGAACAGTCTAGAATACAGTTGGGTAATTTGTCTACAATAGTATTTAGCAGCCTAGGAGCAGCAATTGAGAGAACATACATTTAAATGTCTCCAGGATTGCTCTTATGCTTTCCTGGACAGGAGACTGTTGCTAAGAAACAAAACAAAACAAAACAAAATAAAAACATATCTTGGGAAGTCTAATTTGCATAAATAAAGACAGGAAGGATAAGAAAGGACTGATAAATAAGAGGCACTTAGAGGTGTGAGGACTTTGGTATTTGTTGAAATAGGTACAGAGTGAAAGAGCTAGAAAGATTGTGATTTGAGTGAGATATATAAGATTTCAGAGGTGCAATTGTTCCTGGCAAGAACAAAATTGAAGGTGTGTCTAAAGTGGAATGGATATGAAGTTTCACTGGGGTTCAAAGAGTCAAAGAAATATGGTGATAACAAATCTCTGATAACAATAACTAATTTGGATGCTGAAGTTACATAAGAAGATTATAGTATTGTAACCTATAGAAAATAGTTTGGTAAACAATAGAAATGAGGAATAGGTGTGTTATAGTCAGGGTGACAGAGGACCTTTAAAGACATACGAATAAATGTGAAGATATGCATATGTTAATTAGTTCAGTTTACCCATTCCACAATTTATACACATATTTCAAAACAACCTCTTGTACAGAATAAATGTGTACAAGATAATTTTTTGTCAATTAAAATAAATAAGTATTTATGAATGAGTAAAAATATAAAATAAATAAGAAATAGAGATGGACGGACATGTGAGCTGGGGATCTAACCTCAGGGTTAGGAACCTACCACACTGGTCATATTTTTGTCTAACATTATCATGTCATTATTATTTTCCCTGCATATGAATGAGAAGGCAGCAAAGCATAACTGAAAAATAATGAGCTATGGAGTTCAATAAATCTGAGGCTCAAATCCCAAATCTATACCACTTACCTGGCATTTAATTTGTAGCAATATTATATAACTTTGTTGAATTTAGTTTCTTCCTCTTTGAAATAGAGATTGTCCTATTTATCTTCAAGAGCATGATATGGATTCAACAAAATGATGCATAGGCCTCATCTCCTACTTAGCTCTATCCATTCTCCCACTATCCTCAAGCCACACACTCAATTTTAGTTCTTTGAACACATCATGCTCATTTTTAACTTCAAAGCCTTTGCATTCCTGTATCCATCAGGGTTTTATCAGAGAAACAGAACCAGTAGGTTATACAAGTATAACTGTTTGTCAGAACCTCTTAACACAATGCTTGGAACACTTTATCTTGCTCTTCATGTATCTACAGATTGCAGGCCTACGTAGATCTTTCCTGATGCCTTATCCACTATCTATCCCAGCAACCATGTTTATTTCCTTTACACTTGTGACCACTTTGCTCATTTTGTTTCATTTTATTTCCTGTGTCTTACATTATTGGCCTTAAGGACACGGACTATGCCTCAACAGGTCACTGCTATTTTCCATATGCCTCACAATGAACTTGGTACACAGTGTATTGTAGAAGCTCAATAAATACGTATTGAATAAATGAAAACTTGAGAAAGAATAGGGATTCAAATAATTAAACCTTCCAACTTTCTCCATGAGCCAGCATTCATACTATGACTAACAAATGAGTTAATGATCATTTTTATTTCTTTGCTATGTGTTACAAAATTATATTTATAGATTTTCTTACATATTAACTGGCCATAACCCTTTCCTCCTCACACAACATATATATGAAGGTAGTTTACCTGATAAATTAGTCTTGTTTTTTAATGTCATATTTTAAAATATGATGTATTATATTTCAATATTTTGGATCATTTAAAAGTGACAATCTGTTATATATGTGTGTGTTTAAACATTTCATAAATGTGGTTAGGATATACAATTTCTAATCTTAAGCATACCTTCTTTATTTTCCTTTTTTGGTTATTTTTCTTTGTTATCCTCTTTACATTTTCTCTACTGATATTACTACTTAGTGTACTCCTCTTCATTGAAAGAATGTGCTTTTAAGATATTTGTGCATGCTCCATGATTTTGTATATTATAATCAAACTTACATGGGACCATATCATATTATCTGCTGAGTCATATTTTCTTACTTAATAAGATCTTGTAGACTCAATTGGGTGGTATAGTTCTAATGTATTCTCATAATAGCCACATGGGAGTACATGATATGGATGCACCATCAATTTTTTTAATGTTTTCTTTATTTGTGGGTATGACTACATTTTCAGAAACTATAACTAGCACACACAACAATATTGAAAGGTTATATCCAAGGAGACATTTGCTGTTTAATGAGATTATTGTGCCTTCTTTTCATTTAAAAATAAGATACATGCAAAATGAAAATGGTCTCATCATGCTTCTTCTTCATATCATATACTATAAAACCAGTTTTTCAATTTATTGCCCATGCAATGAAGAACAACTGGAAAACCTCTGTTCAATTTATGATGTCCCCTTTCACTTAAAATTTTTGCGTAAGTTTCAGTCTCTTTTCCCATGTTGATAGTAGCTATAGTTGAGTTGCTAATTGTTTTTAGAAAACATCCCAAGATAATCTTATAACATGCCTGAGCTCAATATTTTACCTACCTCCCTTCCAAAGGGTAACTAATTGGTGGGCAAATTCACCAAAGCTTTTGATCAGTCAGAATTGCCCAGTAGGGTACTGAAGATACCTTAAAAATATTTTTCCTTAAAAATAAAGACTAGTTAAGCAATTTTTTTTGTAATATTGTCAAGTGTGGTAAGTTATAAAAATTTGGAGAGTTTTAAATGATTAAGGTGTAACTCATGGCCTCAGTAAAAAAAGTAAAGTTTGATATATCTATACAGAAGACATATAAGGCCATCCAAAAGCAAAACAAAAAAAGGTTTAAAAAATGTCAGTGTAGTCCTTCAATTTCATCCCCAAAACCAAAATGTAAAACCAGTACCTGTATTTCATAATATACATTTAATTATATTTTATATAATTCTAAAAGTCTACGTTTGTTTTCCTATTACCATGGAGTATTTTTCTCCCTGTCAAATACCTATACCATGTTTTGAGCATGGAGCCTCATCTAAGCACTTGTGACAATAGCTCACTTGGGCCACATTTTAGGCTCCTATTCTTTTACATTCAATTATTCTCTATAAATTTCAATACTTTAATTTTTATGTTCCAAAAATTTTTTATATAAGAAATCAATAGCTCTCAACGTGTGTTCATGAGTAAATGTATTATAGTACATATATGATCTTTCACTGAGAGATCTCTTCAAAACCAAACCTTATCCAAAGATCAAGATTCAGGGTTTATGATAGGAAGGAATCATTAAGATAAGTGTGTCTTTCAACCCTTTTCATGTCATGTTTTGCTCTTCTGGTAAGTCTTAAAGAAAAAAAAATTGAAATATGACCATATGGATACACATTACCTGCCACATATATTGATAGATTGTGGGGCAATTTCTTTTAGTTTGTCTGGTTCACAATTTCTATGATAGAGATCTAATGCACAAATTTGTATTGACTACATACACTGCGTTTTCTGTGAGGGTGAGTAAAGAAAGACATATAATAAAGCATTTTTGGTGCTAACACGCTACATCAGGCACCTTAATTTGCTGCAAATAAGACAAAATTAGAGTTTACAATGAGAACATTGCTACCTTGTGCTTCTGGTAGCAATGCAGCATCCTAACAGCATGTAAGCCATCACAAGATTTAGAGCTCAACTCAATCAGTGGCAACAAAATTAGAAATAAATAGAGGAGGATCAATACAAAGTGTTGTCTGGAATAATGAAACAGCCCTGGGCTGGAAAAATCTATTTTATTTTTCTTATCTTAGCTAGTTGATCTGGAAATTTCTGACTGAGCTCAGGAGAAACTAAGACTATTTTGTTTATAAAGAGAAAGAAGAATCAATGATGAATAATACCATATATGATATATGAATACAAACATATACATTATTATCCATAATAATTAAAAAATAAACTGCAATACATACACACCCAAGCACAACAAAAATATCCCCCAAAAGTCATCCTATTGTGACAAAATGCTTATGTAACATATTGCCATGTTTATATGAAGAAATTTAGGATATTTTCAAAATTTTTAAAGTTTGATTTTATACTATATGTATACAAGTGTCTGAGACATAAAAAATATAATTCTTTTTCTTAATTTTTATTATACTATACAGATTATGCTATAATATTTTACCTATCTATTATATTCTTATTGGATTTACATTTAAAAAACTATAAAACCTCAAATGCCTTCATATAAATATCATTATATTCAGAGTCATTGTACTAGAATGCCAACTATACTAAGGCCAGTTTAGGTTGGCATACATTTATACTGTGTGTGTGTGCGTGTGTGTGTGTGTGTGTGTTTAAGAATTGTCAGAGAAAATAAGAACATAAAACATTTTAATGCTACAGTTTCATCTATCAATAGTTTTAATTTACACATATAAATTCAAATGGACTTATATTTTGGCTAATCTACTAAAGCCAGATGTGTAATAAGTCATTTTAGAAAATAAACAATTTGCCATTTCTTAACTAAAGTAATGCAATCAACAAGGTTGAATCAATGTTTTCAATAAGCTGCAGTGTTTATGATAAAAGAAGAATGCAGACCTAATTACTACCTTAGACCTTTGCAAAGGTGAAGAAATGTTACTTTTGTACCTCAAAGGTAGATGATAATGAGAAACAGCTGCTTCATTTTCTGTCTCTTTGAGATGACCACTTGAGACATCACCTCTTAGTTATTCAGAATCAGGTCACTGTTATCAGAGTTCTCAAACACCATTTGTAAGAAATTCATTTCAAGGATTAAACTTAGCATTACCCAAATTCTCTTGTGGATACTCTGAAAACATGTAAAATGAAATTCATAAAAAGTTATTTTCCTAGCCAAAGCATTGTACTCCACTTGTAGCTTTAAATCCTCACTTAGTTGGGTCCTAAGTAATCAGGAAAGGTGAAGCACTACACAATGTGAGAGGAAATGTTTCCTGGCTAGCACCTTTATTTTACTTTTTTCTTTTTTTTTTTGAGTTTCCTCTTATTTTTGTACAAGAGGGAGTAGATGCCTGTTTCTATCCTAATTGCAGATTTTGAGGTGAATTTAGCCGCAGGCATGTTACTCTATGTTTCCCTTTTTTAATACACATCATTTCTATCATAGCACATCAGTTCTACCATAGATTAATTTTTGCCTATTTTTGAACATTATATAAATAAAATCACTGTGGGAATTTGGTATTTGTTTGCTTTCACACATTATATTCATTATATTTGTAATATTTTTTTTGTTTTACATAGCAGTAGTTCAATCTTTTTCATTGCTGTGTAAGAGGTCTTTGAAATTTACATTATCTACCCATTCTACTATTGATAAATATTTAATTTTTTAAAAAAAATTGCAATTATAAATAAAGCTGCTATTAATGTTTGGGGGCATATGTTTGAGTTGATATATTCACTCATTTCTCTTGAGTATTTACCTAGAAATGTAATTACTTTGTTTAGATTTAGTAGTTATCACTAATTTTCCAAAATATTTTGACTTATTCTATAATATTAAAGTATCTCTCTCTTCAACTTAATTTATTCTACCTTCTGTTGTTTCCAGATTGCTAGTAATTCCATGTAATGAGTTCTTAATTTCAGATATTGAATTTTTTCAATTCTTTACTGTCTTTTCAATACTTTTTTAATAGATTGAAATTCTCTGTTAATCTTCAGCTCTTAAAATTTCCTCCTTTTCCTCTATTGACTTGTACATATTATCAGTATTTTAAAATAACTTTGATAGCCTTGTATGAATTAACTGTAGGTCTGTTTTCATAGCCTATTTTTATTTGTTTTTGATCATCTGGTCATATTTTACCTCAAGCTTTTGAATTTTCTATAGAACCCCAGCTATTGTGGATAAAACAGTTTAGAAGAACTGGGTGATATGATTTTTCATACAGGATTAATTATTTGTTTATGCCAGGTAAATAGAATATCAGTGGATCTCTTTGATACTATCTTAGGGTAGTTTTAGACTATCATAGGATGATGAAACCACCATTCATATCTAAAATTTAATGAAGACTTTTGTTATTACACAGATTATTTCCAAATAAAGCTTGAAGCTAATCTTCCACAGGGATTTTGGTAATTGCAGAACTCATGGATTTGTAGACTTTCAGAAGTGTGAGTGGGCTGACATCAATTATATCGGTTGTTACTTGGAAATAGGGTGTTTATCGGTTATCAAGCAGATGTATATTTATTGGAATCATCTGGTTTTTATTAGCTGATTATCATAAATGAGACATTGGCACTGATTGGTTGGCTTGTAAAGTGTGTTCAGTGAATTGCCATTGATCAATTAAACAATACATGCTGATGGCTATTTTCAACCACGGCTATAGAATAATCAAATCAGCTTTTTACTTAACTTTGTGGGAATATTTTTATTCTGAAGAGTTTATTTGGTCTGTAGTTTTGCTTTATTTATGGGGTATAACTCTAACTCCTACAGCATGACTCGTAATTTTTAGACACATCCCTTCTTCTTCGAAAGCTGTTTAGACCATAGCAAGCTCCTGTTTCCTCAGGCCAGTGATACTGCTACTTTCAGCTTGTGCTCCATTTCTGTACAAAACGATTTAGCAAAAGAAAAAGAAAAAAGAGTTACCCTCAAGGAAACACACAGGATGGAAGCATATGATTTTCAATGTTCAAATCCTTCCTCTACTAATTGTTCTCCAAAACTTTTCACAATTTATATATGTATATATATATATTCTCACATTTATAGTTATTTTCAGCAGGAAAGTCAGACAAATACAAGATAGTTTATCTTCGATGAAACTGTAAGTCTTTGGAAAGAAAATTAATTTTAAATATTAACGCAAACTGTAGAATTGATTCTTATTGCAAGACAGCATGCTTCCTCTAAAAATAACATAATTTGACTGTAATACATGGAAATAGCATACACACTTGAATAAACAGGCACTTTGACATACAAATCCTAGAACCATCAAATAAGTGGTTGAAAAGAATTCCAATTTTCAACCAGAGTAATACCCAATTCTGTTTGATTGATTGCACTAATTGCATTAACAGATCCTCCTGTAATTATATCCTTTCTTCTATAACTTTTGACCCACTTTCACTCTGACTTTGAGTTCAAACATGTATTAATAACTTGCTTTGCCCAATGAGACAGTAGCAATTTAATGTAAGCAAAGTCTCAAATAACTATTTGTACATTTCTACTCTCTCTTTTCAAATTCTTCCACTGCCATGAGGACAAGCCAAGTTGGATTGAAGGAAGATGATGAGTAACATGAGGGAGTATCCCCTAAGCGAAGATATCCTGGAGTAACAGGTCTCATTCTAACCCACCAGCTCATTTCAAACACATAATCCCAGGCAAGACAATCTGAGCTTTGCACAGATCAGTAGAACTATCTGGCTAATGTAAGGACTCAGGAAAAATAATAAACAGTTAATGTTCTAGGGCATTATACATTCAGTTGGATTGTTACTAAGGAATAACTGACTGATACACCAAAGGAAAAAAATATTCAGAACACTTCCTTTTTTTATGGCCAGAAGAACATCTCAGCTGCTTCTAGTTTCTGATGTCTACTTTCTCTGGTCTCTAGAGCCTCTCTTAAATGGCTAACCCGATTATATCAAACTCACCCAGAATAATCTCTTTTTTGATTGACTAAAAAGTAAACTGATAAGGGACCTTAAATGCATCTTCAATATCGCTTTATTTTGCCATATTATGTAATGTAATTATAGGAGTAATATTTTATTCTCTTTGCTATAGTCTACTGATTAGAATGAAGTTACAGATCCTGCCTACAGTAAGGGCACAGGTATTAACAAGGGCATGGGTCACTGGGATCATCTTAGAATGCTTTTTACCATATAAATAATGGAGCTATATTAGTAAATCAATTAATACTGTCATTGAACAATTAATTTATCCATTATACATTAATGGATAGCAAAAATAGCATATGGTTATCTCTGTAGATTCTTAAAAGGCATTTGACAAAATATTACCCCCATTCTTGTTAAAAAGACAGACAACAATTTGGTATCAACGTATACACCTCAAACATGTTAGAATGAATGTATATCAACACCAAAACCAGACACTAACTTCATTATTAAGTGCTAAGAGCTTTTTCACTTAATCAGAAATAAAAAAAGATGTCTTTTATTTTCACAACTACTTAACATTATGTTGGGAGAAAATTCTCTGTGATCTTTCTACAGATTTGTAACAACTTTTTTTCATAATATATTCTCAAGTGTTTGTATAATAAACAGTTTGGAAGATAGACATAATGTCACCTTACAGAGCACGGGGTAAACTTGTTCACCACTATGGACACAACATCTACCTGGGCTGTTCCACATCACCCACGTGGAAATGGAAGAGCACAAGAACCAATAGAAATATGAAGCTCATTCTGTCTGTTGTGCTGTGAGTAATAAAATCCTTTGTGTTTCACCCATGAGTCTCATGGTTTCCATCAGCAAACTTGGAACTGAGGTGTTCTAATTTGTTAGCTTGCACAGAGGGTAAAATATCAGACCATTTATCACTCTTGGCACATATTTTTGGATATATTAGCCATTGCAATTAGGTGAGACAAAACAATGAAAATGATCAGAACTGAAAAGACAAAACAGAATAAAAACTCTATTATCATATAACTTGAATAAATATCTGGGAATCTTTCCCCAAAACACTTCTAAAATTAAAACAACTATTAAGGTAATACAGTAAAATGTCTGGTTTTACAGTCAACATACTAAAATAGCATTCATTGATACAAGCAAAAATGAAGAGTAAAACCTCTATAGAAAGTAATATAGAGATACCTCAAAGAACTAAAAGTAGAACTACCATTGATCCGGCAATCCCATTACTGGGCATCTACCCAAAGGGAGAAAAATCATTCTATAAAAAAGACATCTGTATTAGAATGTTTACAGCAGCACAATTCACAATTGCAAAGATGTGGAAACAACCCAAGTACCCATCAATACATGAGTGGATTAATAAAATGTGGTATATGTATACCATGGGGTACTACTCAGCCACAAAAAACAATGGTTATGTAGCACCTCTTGTATTATCCTGGATAGAGCTGGAGCACATTCTTTAAAGTGAAGTATCACAAGAATGGAAAAACAAGCACCACATGTACTCACCATCAAATTGATAGTAATTGATCAAGACTTATGTGCACATATATTAGTAACATTGATTGGGTGTTAGGCAGGAGGGAGAGGGGAGGAGAAGATGGTTATATTCACACATAATGGGGGTGGTGTGCACCATCTGGGGGAGGGGCATGTTGAAGCTCTGACTCGGGCAGGGCAAAGGCAATATATGTAACCTGAACATTTGTACCTCCATAATATGCTGAAATAAAAAATTAAAAAAAAATGAAGAGGAAGCACTGAAAGAAAAGATTCATATCACCATATATAACTAGTTTAATTCCAAATGTATCCTCTAAGGAGCAAATATGTCAATGCACCAACTAAAACAATACAACTATTAAATGAAACTATGGGTGAATTTTTCTCTACCTGGGAAATGTATCCATTAGAACTAAAAATCCAACAACAATAGAAAACATAAAAATTCAATTTCATTTTTAAAAAATATTGGGCAAAAACAACCCTAAGTAAAAAATTAGTTATTAAATCTTTAATTTCCAGAATCTCTAAGGTCAAATGGATTATTCCAACATTTTAATGAAATGATAACATGAACAAAATTAAGCTCTTTAGGGAGTGTTTGCTTAAAGTTTAGTGACTAGTCAGGTTCTCCAGTCTCCATATTCAACTGTAATCTTTGCTTTCACAAGTACCTCTTGATTTCATCACCTAATATTAAACATTTAATTGCATTTATATTTATTTTTCGTGACTAACAGTCTTTAAATTCAACATTCCAGCAAGTTTCATGTGTTCACTTTTTAAGATTTATTTCTCTTAATATTTTTGAAACATTTCCTTAATTTCATTAATCTCATTTTATTAATTTCACCCCCATTTCAAGAAAGTGTAAATTTTATAGAAAATACTTTCCTCTCTTCTATCTTTCTTTTGTTCTAACTTTGACATTTATAGGATAATATTTTTGGCTTTTCAAATAGATGTTAATCCAGCAGCAAATGTTGAGTAACTACAGGCAAGATGGTGAAGATCATAGTTCTTTAGGGCCAAGCTCTGTGGCATGATCAAGATACATGTCACGACAACTGCTATTAGAGAAATAATTTATTTTGTTTTCTTCCATTAAACTACCATGTTTGTATACTAATCTGTGTTCCAAATGCTAAACTAGGCACTCAGTATATCGAACATGGCATCTTGGCCTCAATGTATATACTTTTTATCAAGAAGCAATGTGTACTGTTATTTACAGAATGGTATGTTTGTAAGTGCTACATTAGCCCTTGATATTTATGATGAAACATCAAACCATAGGAAGACCATGACAAACTCCTGCAGTGGAATAGTGTGTATTGAACCTTACAGTGGCAAGTGGAAAGCTACTTTCTGTTGTACTTTTATTTATAAACACACACACACACACACACACACACACACGTCCTTTTGGAGGGGAATCAAATATTTAATGGTATGTGTACTTGTTTTTATTTATTTTATATCTTTTATAGCAACTTTTAAAGGTTTGTTTCACACCTAAGAGATTTTTCTTGAATTCCGTTTTTCTTTGACTTTAGTGAAACATATCTTATGTGTTTGTCTTCCTGAGACTTTTATTGTCGCTTTCCTATTTTTATAGTCCCCAAGTTGTTGTATGGGATTCTTTCATTATTTTTTACTAGTTTACTTATTTTAAAATAACAGTACCATAGACTCTTGCCATGATTTTCACCTTGAATGTGGCAAAAGTGTTGTCAAAATAATCATTTTACAGTAAGGTAGCATTTCTGTCTTTTTTTATTTTATTTCAACTTAAAAGTACCTATTGATCTTCTGAAGTTTCTGGATTATAGTAGGAGATAAAAGAACATAAAATGTGCCATTTCATCAAATAATATCAAAATGTTTTGATGGTTTATTGGGAAAAAACTGTCTTGAATTCTATTTTTCTAAAAGTTTAGTCTTTAGTGCATTTTCATTCTATTAATTCTTATCTGTATTTTTAAGCAATACTTACATACATTATTAAAAAAAAAGTAAAATGTATTTAGCATTGGAAGTGAAAAATAAGCTGTGTTTACCCATCATAAAATCCACATTTACTGAGTATCTATAATATGCAAGACACTGAGTCAGTAACTGGGGATAAGGAAGAGCAAAAAGTGCCTTTGCTCAGACTGGCATTAGATGGGAAAATGATTGCTTTAAATAAAATAGCATCAAAGGAATTAAGTTGGTATTCGAGGTGTCAACATATACTAGATACAGTGAGTTACAGAGAGATAGGGCCTTCTTTTTTCAGTAGCTGCCAAAGGTAAATACATTTACTTGGCAACAATGACTTTTCTGCCCTTGTTTTTTGCCCTTCACTTTTGTCTTTGTCTTTTGACAGTTGTTTGATGAAGTCCCTTTTGTTTCTTCAGAGGGCAGTTGGGTCTTGTTGCCTTCTGCATCCTCTTGCTCACCCATGCAATTATGTTGCTTGAAAGTCTATCTCGTGTTAAATATAATGAATTTATATTCTTCTGACATTTTTTTCTGTTGATTGATAACACTATCTTAACCTCTCACTTTTTTATTTAAAATTTATCAGATTATTTGGCCATAAAATTGTAATGCTTATTTTGACTTTTCTGGTCCCAGTTTTTAACTACTTATTGCTATACTAACTCTCTCCTCCTGGTTTGATTTTTAAAGTTTAAAGAAACTTGGTAGTTAGAGATAAGATATGCTTTAGTCACCCTTTACTGATAAATGCAGTTTGTTCCTTCGATTGCTATATGTTTTTTAGCAACTTTGTGTATATTATAGGGTCTGTGTTTTTTGGTAAAATATCCTTTGAACATAATAGATAAAGTCATTAGTCTCTAAGGTTAAGTTCTCCTTTGTGGAGGAAAGCACAGACAATAAAGCAAAAATAAAATATTACGCAATAGTGTTAACTGCTATGTTAGGTTATCGAGTATGAAATCTCTGATTTCCTTAAGCATTAAGTTTGGCAGTTGATATCTCTGACATTTCATTTTGACACTTGTTTGGTTTTTTTTTTTTTTTTTATCGTGAAGGTACATCTTCAGTCTTTCAAATGCACTATTTGGCTTGTGATTATCTTTCAAAATTTTTTAGAGCAATTTTTGTGAAACCATGCATAAGTCAAAAATTCATGTTATTTTTTAATATGAGTTCCATCATGGAACCAATGCAGCCCAGACAGCTTGAAATATCAACAAAGTGTTTGGGAAGATGTGGCTAATGAACACACAGTAGGTTGATGGTTTGAGAAGTTTCCTTCTGGTGATTTTAATCTTGAAAATGAGCCATGTTGACAACCTGAGACCAAGATGGATAATGATGAGTTAAAAACTATAGTGATAGGGAATCCATCTCAACCTATGGGTGAATTAGCAATAAGATTTGATTTTACAATTCCAACAATAGTGGACCATTTGATACAAATTGTCAAGGTGAAGAAACTGAATAGATGGGTTCCGCATGAATTAAACAACCATCAGAAGAGAAATCATCTGGAAGCTTGCCTTTCTTTGAGGCCACAACATAAATGTTAGGTAAGGTTCAAATCTCCAGGTGGCAGATACAGGCCAGGAGGGAAGTTCCTAGGGGTGGAGAAGCTGGGAACCAATCAAGGGAAGGGACTACAGGAAAATGAAGAACACCTGACAATCATGTATATCCATCATCTGCTAACATCCCACACCTGTAAGCTAGCCCCTCTCCCCCCCCCATACCAGACCAATAAAAGGAAACCACCTGAGAGTCCTTAATATCTCTCTCCACTCGTGGAGACTGACCCGTTCCTCTCTATGGAATGTATTTTCACTTTTGATAGCTTCCTTGTTTCCTCCTTCTTTTCTACAATGATAGCTGTTTGTGTGGAACTGCTTCCTGTCTGCAATCACTCCGTCATACCAGCTTGCTTGTGATTCTTCCAAGCAAGGAGCCAAAGAAACAGATGACAGTCTGCCAAGAGGCTGGACCTGACAATAAAGGTGAACCATTTCTACACCATCTTGTTATGTGTGATGAAAAATGGATTCTTTTTGACAATCACAAGTGTTTGGCACAATTATTGGATAAAGTGCCAAAACACAGTACAAAACTGAATTTTCATCAAAAAAAAAATGCTAATGGTGTCTGTTTGATGGTGCAGTGCTAGTATTACTTGCTACAGCTTCAGGAAACCTGGTCAATCAATTACAGCTGATGTCTACTACAACCAGTGGACAAAATGATGACGATGCTTGCCATTAAGCAGCTGATATTGGTCAATAGAAACAGGCCAATCCTCTTGCAAGACAACGCTTGACAACGTTTTGCACAAACAATGCTGCTCCAACTATAGAGGCTGGACTTGGAAACTCTCTGTCATCCACTGTATTCACCAGACGTTACACCAACTGACTACCACTTCTTCCAGGCTTTGGACCACTTCTTGCAAGGAAAAATAGTCAATTCTCAACAAGCTGTGGTAAGTGCCTTTTGCAATTTCGTCACCACTTGCTCTCCACGCTTCGTCGCTGCTGGCATAAATAGGCTACCATTAAGATGGCAAAACTGTGTTGATAGTTTAGGCACATACTTTCATTGTACTGTTTCTTGTTTGGGATATAATAAAGTACACTTTTGATTCGAAATTGGACATTTTATATTTAATGACCTAAGGCAGAATAAATGGATAGAGAGTGATAGAAGTGAGAACAACCTAATTTTTTTTTTAAGATTAGTCAGGTGATTCCTCTTTAAAAAGGAGCTAGCCCTAGAAAGGGCAAATGTTCATGCAAAAAGCTGTATCCAATCAGATTGAAGAGTATTTCAGCAGAAGAAAGATAAAGAACAAAGACCCTGAGGTGGGAATGAAGGCAGCTACTTACAGTATAGAAAGGAGACTTGTGGGAATGAATGTAGAATGATGGTATGAGCAAGCAGAAAGGGTCTTGAAATGAGACAGATATAAATACCATTTTATATTTACATTTTGGAGATGGGATGTCTTTGAATATACTGTACAGATTCTATGCATTTATTCATATTTGTTATTTACTTTCCCAGGCCCAGCACATAATAATGTTAGTATAGCAATTTACATATACTATTTTGTTATTCAGTCATCAAAATACATCTGTGTCACTAGAAAAACAAACATGTCAGTGTATTTTACAAGTGAGGAAAGTTAGGACTAGTGTAACAAATTAATGCATTTGTCAGAGTAATGCATTTGAAGTTTGTTGGGAGTATTTGTACCATCACTTAACTCTTTTTATCACTGGTTTCCACTATTTATTTATTTTTTTTATTATTTCAAAAATTATGGTGGTACAAATGCTTATGGTTACATGGATCACTTTTTTTATGCTTGAGTCAAGGTTATAAGTGTGCCCATCACCCAGATAGTGTTCATTGTACCAGTTAGGTAGGTTTATGCCCATCCCCTCCTCCCCCATGCCCCCTGCTTGAATCCACCGAGTTTTACTGAGTTTTACTTCCTTCTGTGGACATGTATGCTCACTGGTTATTTCCAATTTAATAGTGAGTACATGTGGCATATGTTTTCCCATTATTTATATGCTTAGGATAATGTTATATCCAAATTATTACAAAAGGCCTTAATTAATCCTTCTTCATGGCTGAGTAGTATTCTATAGTATACATATAGCACTTTTTTAATTTCAGAATTTTACAGGGATACACACGTTTTGGTTACACAATTTGCTTTTGTACAGTTTGAGTCAAAGCTATAAGTGTGCCTTTCACCCAGTTAGTGTGCATTGTACCTATTAGCTGTGAATTTACCCATCCCCTCCCCACCCCCACCTACTTGATTTACTCTCAGTTTTATGTCTATATAAGCACATATGTGTTGATCAATTAGTTACAATTTAGTATTGAGTACATGTGGTGTTTGTTTTTCCATTCTTGCAATACTTCACTGAGAATTATGATTTCCAGTTCCATCCAGATACTAGATCACCATTTTTTTCATGGCTGAGTAGTGCTCCATGGTATACATATTCCACATTTTATTAATCCACTCATGTATTGATGGGCATTTGGGTTGATTCCACATTTTTGATTATAAATTGTGCTATAAATATTGGAGTGCAAGAGTCTTTTTTATAAAATGTTTTTTCCTTTGAGTAAATACTTAGTAGTGGGATTACTGGATATATTTTTCCAACATTTTCTTCTGGCATTCTTATGGTTTCATACTTTACATTTAAGTCTTTTATCCATCTTGAATTAATTTTTGTGAGTGGTGAGAGATATGGATCTTATTTCATTCTTCTGCATGTGGCTATCCAATTCTCCCAGCACACTTTATTGAATGGGGATACTTTTCCCCAGTGTATATTGTTGTCTGCTTTGTCAAATATCAGTTGGCTGTATGTAGACGGTTGTATATCTGGCTCCTCTGTTCTGTTCCATTGGTCTATGTCTGTATTTTTGTCCCAGTTTGAAGTCTGGTAATGTGATGCCTCCAGATTTTGATCTTTTTGCTTAATGTTGCTTTGGCTATTCTGTCTCTTTTCTGGTTCCAAATGAAGTATAGAATTATTTTTTCTAGATCTGTGAAATATGACATTGGTATTTTGATGGGGATTACATTGAATCTATAAATCACTTTGGGTGGTATGAACATTTTAACTATGTTGATTCCACCAATCCTTGAGCATGATATGTTTTTCCATCTGTTTATGTCATGTGTGATTTCTTTCCTCTATTTTGTGGTTCTCTTTGTAGAGATCTTTCACCTCCTTGGTTAAGTATATTCCTAGGTATTTTATTTTCATTGTGGCTATTGTGAATGGTATTGAGTCTTTGATTTGCCTCCCAGCTTGAATGTTATTCATGTATAGAAATTCTGCTGATGTTTGTACATTGATTTTTGTAACCTGAGACTTTGCTGAATTTATTTATCAATTCCTGGAATCTCTTGATGGAATCTTTCGGGTTTTCTAGACATAAGATCATATCATCAGCCAAAAGAGATAGTTTTACCTCCTCTTTCCCAATTTGGATACCCTTAATTTTTTTTATCTTGCCTGAATTCTGTGGCTAGGATTTCCAGCACTATGTTGAATCCAAGTGGTGAGAGTGGCCACCCTTGTCTTGTTCCAGTTATTAGTGGGAAATGCTTTCAACTTTTCACCATTCGGTATGATGTCAGCTGTGGCATTGTCATGTATGGCTTTTATAATTTTAAGATATGTTCCTTCTATGCCTAGTTTGTTGAGGGTTTTTATCATGAAAGGGTGATGAATTTTGTCAAATGCTTTTACTGCAGGTATTGAGATGATCATATGGTCTTTGTTTTTGCTTCTGTTGATGACAGTGAATGACATTTATTGATTTCCATTTGATCAACCATTCTTACATCCTTTGAATGAAGCCCACTTGGTCATAGTGGATTATTTTTTTGATGTGCTATTGAATTTGATTTACTAGCATTTTATTGAGGATTTCTGTGTCTGTATTGATAAGGGATAATGATCTGTTTTTTTCTTTTTGCGTTGTAACTTTCCTGTCTTTGGTACCAAAGTGATACTGGCTTCATGGATTGATTTGAGGATGATTTCCTGCTTCTTGATGTTATGGAATAAATATCAGTTCTTCTTTGTAGGTCTAATAAAATTCAGCTATGAATCCATCTGGTCTATGGCTTTGTTGTTGTTGTTAAAAGCTTTTTTATTACAGTTTCAATCACGTTGCTCATTATTGGTCTGTTCAGGAGTTCTATTTCTTTCTGACTGAGTCTTGGGAGGTTTTGTGTTTCCAGGAATTTATCCATTTTCTCTACATTCTCAAGTTCATATATATAGAAATTTTCATAGTATTCACAGGTAGTATTTTGTATTTCTGTGATATCAGTTGTAAAATCTCCTTTTTCATTTCTTTTTTTTATTTTTGAGACAGTGTCTCACTCTGCTGCCTGGGCTAGAGTGCCGTGGCATCAGCCTAGCTCACGGCAACCTCGACCTCCTGGGCTCAAGTAATCCTCCTGCCTCAGCCTCCCGAGTAGCTGGGGCTACAGGCATGCACTGCCATGCCCGGCTAATTTTTTTTTCTGTGTATATTTTTAGTTGTCCATATAATTTCTTTCTATTTTTAGTAGAGATGAGGTCTCGGTCTTGCTCAGGCTGGTCTCGAACTCCTGAGCTCAAATGATCCACCTGCCTCAGCCTTCCAGTGTGCTAGGATTACAGGTGTGAGTCACCACACCCGGCCTCCTTTTTCATTTCTGATTGAGCTTATTTAGGTTTTTTCTGTTCCTAGTTAATCTAGCAAGAGTTCTATCAATTTTGTTTATCTTTTCAAAAACCAACTTTTTGTTTCATTGATCCTTTGTATTTTTGTATGTTTGTTTACCATTTCATTTAGTTTTACTCTGACCTTAGTTATTTCTTTTCTTCTCTTGGCTTTGGGTTTGGTTTGCTCTTCCTTTCCTACTTCCTTGAGCTGTGTCATGAGGTTGTTGATTTGTGATCTCCCTGTCTTTTTGATGTAGGCATGTAGGGCTAGAAATATTTCCCTTAGGACTGTTTTTGCTGGATCTCATAGATTTTGATAGTTTTTGTCCCCTTTGTCATTTAGTTTGAGGATTCTTTTGATTTCCATCTCAATTTTATTATTGAGCCAATAATTGTTAAGGAGCAGGTTGTTTAATTTTAATGCCTTTGTGTAGAATTGAGTGTTTCTCTTGGAGTTGATTTCTAGTTTTATTCCAGTATAGTCTAAGAAGATACATGGTATGATTTCTATTTTTTTTTGAATTTGTTGAGACATGTTTTGTGGCCTAAGATATGATCAATATTGAAGAATATACCATGTGCTGATAAAAAGAATGTATATTTGGTAGTTTTGGGGTAAAATGTTCTATAAATGTCTATTAGGCCCATTTGTTCTAGCATCGTGTTTAAGTCCAGTACTTCGTTATTTATGTTCTTTTTGGGTGATTTGTCCAGTTCTGTCAGTGGGGTGTTAAAGTCCCCTGCAATTATGCATCTACTGTTTATCTCTTTGCTTAGATCTAGTAGGGCTTGCTTTATAAATCTGGGTGTTCCTGTGTTAGGTGCATAAATATTTAGGATTGTTATGTCTTCTTATTAAATTGCTTCCTTTACTATTATATAATGAAAATATCTGTGATTCTTTACTATTATTGATTTAAAGTCAATTATATCTGATATGAGAATGGCCATGCCTGCTTTCTTTTGGTTTCCATGTGCATGAAATATTTTTTTCTATACTTTCAACCTGAGTTTGGATGAGTCCTTGTGGGTTAGATGTGTTTCCTGGAGACAGCAGATACTTGGGCTGTTTTTTTTTTTTTTTTTTTTTTTTTTGCCATTCAGTCATCCTGCATCTCTTGAGTGTGGCATTCAAACTGTTTATGTTGATTGATAGAATTTATATGTGGGATGCTGTTCTATTCATCCTGTTGGGTATACCCTGCTGCTTTGCTTTGCCTTTTGCACTATTATTTTATTTGACATCTGAGCTTTAGCTTTGGGGTAGTTTTACACTGGTGGGTTTTTATTGTGCTTATCCATGTATAATGAGGTTTGAATTTTTTCTGCAGGGCAGGTCTGGTCTTGACACATTTCCTCAGTGTTTTCTTCTCTGGAAAAGTCTTTATTTCTCTTTCATATATGAAACTTACAGGATACAAAATTCTAGACTGGCCATGATTCTGTTTGAGAAGATTGAAGATGGAGCCCCACTCCTTCCTGTCTTGTAAGGTGTCAGTTGAGAAGTCTGTGGTTAGCCTGATAGGTTTTCCTTTGTAAGTTACTTGATGTTTTCAACTCATGGCTCACTGGAGTTTCTCCTTCCTGTTTACTTTAGCAAGTCTGATGACTGTGTATTTTGGGAATTGCTTCTTTGCAATGACTCTCTCAGGTCTTTGTTGAACTTCTCATAACTGGATATCTGAATCCTCTAGCAAGACCAGGGAGGTTTTTCTCAGTTATTCCCTCAAATAAGTTGTCCAGAAATTGTGCATTTTCTTTCTTCTTCACCCTTGGGGATGCCTATGATTCTTATATTTGTCCATTTTACATAATCTCACATTTCTTGTAGGCTTTGTTCATTCCCCTTAATTCTCTGTTCTTTATTTTTGACTGACTGATTTAATTTGAAAGAGTTGTCTTCAAGCTCTGAGATGCTTTCTTCTGCCTGGTCTAGTCTGTTCTTAAAACTTTCTGCTATGTTTTATATTTCCTTAAATGAATTTTTCATTTCCAGAAGTTGTATTTCTTTTTATAATTATTATTATTTTAATATGTTGATCTCTTTAGTGAAGTTTTCATTGATTTCCTGAATTGTTTTCTGGTTTCTTTGAGTTGATTTTCCCTTTTCTTAGAGAGTCAAATTGGTTTCTTCATTTAGGTTTATTAATTGTGGCCCAATAACTCAAAAATTCTTAATCTTCATTAAATGTAAGATGCAGACCACAAATTCAAGCTGGAGTCAAAATGGGGTTTTCCTACCAGAGCTCCCAAATCTATATACATTTGAAGTCTGTGTTTGGGGAATTTTGCTTTTATGTGCAGTCTCAGAGTTCACTTACCTGAACATCTTCATGTACCATCTCAGTTTTTCTTCACCAATTCACTTACCTTTTAAAGAGAGTATGTGAGAGAGAATGGCATGTGTGTACTCAGAAATTTAGATTCTGAGGACAAAAAATGTAACCAAAGTGTAGACCACCTGGTATCAGGAAGCAGAAAGAGATTTACTTTTCTTCTGTCTCATCCATCTAAACATCAGAGAGCATAACCCAGAGAGTCAGAGATAGATTTTTTTTTGCTGTAGCAGTTCAATGACTTTGTACCTTGGTAATAATATAATCCAATGACATTTGGCACTCACTGATTCAGTTGACTATTCTTCCAACCCAGAGGAAGTGCAAAAAGAAGAGTTGCCAAGAAACTCTTTTGGAAATCCATCCTTGAAAAGGTAAAGGGACAGGGAAGTGAGCAGAATAATTATTTCCTTCAACATTATCCACCACAATTTTTTAATGATATTCTTATTTTCTGTCCATTATGTTTATTATTTGGAAATTGTGCACTATGTATATGTAATCAAATACATTCAAAGAGAATACTTAAGGACAGTGTGTTGGCAGCTGAATGGCACGTAGAGATTAGAAGCAGAGTGGAAAGATAATTCAAACTTAGATTTGGAACATTAGTTGTTATTGATTATTGTTGCATGATAAATTATTCCAAAACTTAGTGGTATAAAACAAAAATATTTATTATATCAATTTCCGTTTCTTGGGAATTTGAGCATAGCTTAGTTCTGTTGCTAAGGGTATCACAGGCTTCAATCAATGTATCAGCTGGGGCTACATTCATCTTGAGTGTTGCCTAGGGAAAGATCTGTTTCCAAGTTCAATCACCTGGTTGTTGGCAGGATTCAGCTCATGTGTTATTGCAATGAGGCCTTTAATTCCTTGTTGGCTATTGGCCAGAGATTGCCTTTCATTTCTTGCCAAGTGATCCTTTTCATAAGGTAGCTCACAGCCTGGTAGCTTGCTTTATCAGAACAAGTACTGAGAGGAGAGTGAGAGAGAGAGAAAGAGAGAGAGACAGACAGACAGACATGCAGAGAAATAGAGAGAAGGAGGTCACAGTCATTTATAACCTAATCTCTAAAGTGACATTTCACCAAACTTGCTGTATTCTGTTTATTAGAAGCAAGTCACCAGATTCAGTCTATACAGAGGTGAAGGAGTGACACAAAGTCATAACTGTTAGGGGACAGAACTCGTAGGGAGCTGTTTTAGATGCTTCAGGCCATATCTGGATGATTAAGGGAAATATGCTGTTATGTTTGATCACTATTCAGCCTCCAAAGAAAATGCTGTTTCCTCATCTGCTAAATAGGATCATGATACTTCCCTTGAAAACAACATCATGTTGTAAAAATCATGGCAAGGTATGTGTGTCAAAACATGTTAAAAGAATCAGGTACTATGTAAAGAAAAATGGACATTGCTCTTATTCTTAAGTATGGTATAAATAAAAATAATAGTTTGCTAGTGATATTATTGAAATAACATATATGGGGTGAGGTTTGATTACGGAGCCTGCAGAGGAAAATTTTAGACCATACCAGAAGCTAAAGATAAAACCCTAATTTTTAGAAAATATGTGGGTTTTAAAGTAAAATATTTGCTAGAGTGAGAGAAACAGTTACTCATTTACTTCCGAAGTATTTTTGAGTACATTAGTAGTGCCAATCAAACTAAATGTGGTTTGGCTATAGATCTACAGTGAGTTTAATTTTCCCTTAGTATTAGGAATAAATTTGGGTTGCAGTAGTAAATGACCAAAAAGAATATTAGAATTAACTTAAGGCAAAGCTAATGTTTTATATAGGTGAAGAGAGGAAGCTGCAGAGTCATTCCTAAAGTCCTGATCCCCTGATATCTAGGCCAACATTTTTTAAGAAAGACAGTGGTTTCTATTTTGAGATGTACTTTTCAATCACTATTGCAAGCACTATTTGTTATATATTAATATATAACAAAGGAAACATAGATATTACTGTCTTTTTCACTTGCACAAAATTTATTCATGGCACTTAAACGAAGATACTTAATATTTAAATTTACTATTTATAAACAGCTTTGGAAGACATAAGACTGATTCCATGATAATAGGTATATGTTGGTGTGGGTACTTAACTGCTGGGTTAAAACTGGTTCTCATCACTGGCTTCTAGGTAGAAAAAGTTGAATGCATGGAAATAAAACATAGAATGGTTAACAGGGATTAGAGGAATGGAGGATTGACAATATATCGGTCAAAATATACAAAATTTCAGTTAGCTAGGGAGAATAAGTTCAAGCGATCTATTGTGCATGTGGTGGACTATAGTTATAATCAACAATATTTTGAAAATTGCTAATAGAGATTTTAATTGTTCTCACCACACACAAAAAAAGTATGTGAGGTAATGCATGTGTTAATTGGCTTGACTGAACCATTTCACAATATCGGTATATTTCAAAGCGTCACATTGTGCATGATAAATATATGATACCAATGCCTTGATTCCATACCTGACCAAATAAATCAGAACCACTGGGTTTGGGCTAAGGTGTGAACATTTGTACAGTTTTTTAGGTGATTCTAACACTCAGCTAGAATTGAGAATCTCTGAGTTACAACAAAGAAGATATTGATGTAAACTCCAGAGTTGTGTGCATACACAGAAACTACCCAATTCAAATACTTTTCCAAAAATGTACGACTTCTTCAGTCTTTGGTATTCAAAGGCATTTACAGTTACTTTCTCTTATTGACCTCTTTTGGATGAATATTTTTTATGGCTTGTAAAGAGTTAGAACCATCAAGTTATCAAATTAATTATATGTCATCACCTCCTAACATAAAATAGGTGTTATGTTTCTAACAGCAAATGCTAGATTAATGTCATTTTCATCACAAGGAGTTCAAAATCAATTTCAATGCTAATCAGTGGTTGAAAGAATAGATTAGTAATGCAGTGAATGCCTCTACCCTTTCAAGCAACTCTTTTATGAGATGCTCCCTGCTGAGGTGAATAAGGTCATTAGGCTGTGATGTCATAAAGCAAGTTTTATCAGTTTAAAAGAATAAAAAGAAAAATATCCTGGAGAGGAATAAGTTAAATTAAAAACTTCCTTAATAGATTTATTTTTGCCCAAAATAAGCTATCACTTCACCAATAGAGTGAACATATTACTATTTAAAATAAAAATTTAAATGCTGTCTAAATTGAAAAAGTTCACTTGTGTGATTTTTGAAGATTTTCATGTTAAATTATTTTAATTTTAATATAAAATCCTTAAACTTAAAGCTGTTATTGTCATCTCTACTATGTAATGTTATTTTTTTTACTGATATTGCTATATTTGATCCACTATATTATTAAAGTAAGCTAGTCAATAGAGGGAACACAAAATCACAATAATATTCCTAACAGAAAATACGATCTTATTACTCTGATTCCATGGTAATATGTAAAGAACTCAAAGCAATTTTCCTCCCCCCCTTTTTTTTTTTACTACAACTCTGTTACTCATTTATAGTATAGTTTTGAATGATATACTGAAATTATAATTATTTTGTATATATAAAAATATTTTCTATGGAAAGAAATTTAGATCAATATTTTGATCTGTTTAAGTAGATTTTCTGTTTAACAAAATTATTTAAAAAGTTGAGATTGGAATATTTTAGCATGGTATTTCTCTACTGTAGAAAGGCTTAGCAGGAAAAAAAGGTAAAATGTTTTTAAACTTTGTCATTTTACATGGAACTGTAGTGTAAATCCATGAAATTTATGTAATAATTTCAAATGTAGATTAAAAATTGAACTGAAAAGCAAAGTAATTGGTGTTTTTCAATGTTGACAAAATATATTGAGGACATTAGCTATATAGATATGCACAGCTTACTGTATCTATCCTGGTGGATGAAATGTGGCATATTCCCTCATATCAGCAGTATATCTTTACTTCTTTTAAACCTCAGTTTTTATGTTGCTACTATTGGGTTCTTGAGTTATTTACTATAATGTATACTAATTTTTGAGCAATGTCTTCTTAATATGATCATTACGCAGGAAAAGAGCCAAATAGGGGTATAATTGAAAAGAATTCTCAGGCAACACCTTTATCTATTTCCAGTTATAAACATTGGGTCACATGATAGTCATGGCCTTGTTTTAATTCCTATAGTAAGGCTAGATTTTTTTTTTTATGGTCTTTATTGCTAAAAAGTAGCTCTCTTTCTTATTTCATTTTGACCAAGTATCATTTGTCTTTTTCATCCTAATACCTGAATTTACTGACTCTTTTCTATGGCCGTTCATTCTTGTTTGCAAAATGCTCAATTCTCTGCTTAGTCGTTAGTTTTTTATAATGCCTTGTCGAACATAGCAAACAGTAAAAAATGCATGCTATCAACAAGCTGGTTACAACTTCTCATTACCCACGACTCCTGGGTAAATTAGGTGTATTATATGTCTTCTAATTTATTGCTGGTGTATTGCACTAAATATTTTCACTACATAATATAGATATTGTCTCATACACTGATTATGAATTTTTTTCTCAGTACCTATTCCTGGACTTCTAAAACAATGCTACAATTACTAGATTTTAGTTTTTAAGGTGGTACCCCAGTCAGGTACTAATTTCTGTTTCAGACAGGATGAGGTAAATTATCTTGCTTTAAAAACAACACAGATATCTCAAGACTTTTTTATTTTATTTTATTTTATTTTATTTCAGCTTATTATGGGGGTACAAAAGTTCAGGTTATGTATATTGCCCATGCTCCCCCCATCCCCCCAAGTCAGAGCTTCAAGCGTGTCCATTCCCCAGACAGTGTGCATCG
>CM052440.1:26290218-26301568 GCA_028533085.1 Varecia variegata
TTACTAATCCACTCATGAATTGATGGGCATTTGGGTTGTTTCCACATCTTTGCAATTGTGAATTGTGCTGCTATAAACATTTGGGTGCAGGTATCTTTGTCATAGAATGTCTTTTGTTCTTTTGGGTAGATGCCCCATAATGGGATTGCTGGATCCTATGGAAGGTCTACTTGAATCTGTTTAAGGTATCTCCATATTGCTTTCCACAGGGGTTGCACTAGTTTGCAGTCCCACCAGCAAACCAGCAGTGTATGAGTGTTCCTGTCTCTCCGCATCCACATCAACATTTATTGTTTTGGAACTTTTTGATAAAGGCCATTCTCACTGGAGTTAAGTGATATCTCATTGTGGCTTTGATTTCCCTTTTCATGACTTATTGCATTAGCTAGGACTTCCAGCTAGGACTATTCAATATGGGAAGTTGAATAGTCATGGCAAGAAGGGACATCAATGCCTCGGTCAAATCTCAGTGTGGAAGCATTTAGTTTCTCACCATTATTATTATTATGCTAACTGTTAGTGTTTTTTTTTTTTTTTGGTATATATTGTTTACCAAGTTGAGAAAATTCACCTTTGTTTCCTGTTTTCTGAGAGCTTATCATAAAAGGGTATTGGATTTCATCAGACACCTTTTGTAATCTATTGATGTGATCGTATGATTTTTCTTCTTTAGACTGCTAATATGTTGGATTACATAAATTGATTTGTGAAACTTGAACCAGTCTTGCATACTAATATAAATCTCAATTGTTCATGGTGTATAATACTTTTACACATTGCTAGATTCATAATGCTTATATTTTGTTAATAATTTTTGCATATATGCTCATGAGAAATGTTGGTCTATTGTATACCTTTCTTGTAATGATTTTTGTCTGGTTTTGGTACTAGGGTAACACCAGCTTCATGGTATAGTTAAGAGGTATTCCCTCTGCTTCTGCTTTCTGGAAGAGATTGTAGAGAATCTATATCATTTTTTCTTTAGAATTTATCAGCGAAGCCATATAACCTGGTGCTTTCTGATTTGATTATTGGTTGCTGATTCAATTACTTTAATAGACATAGGCCTATTCAGATTATTTATTTCTTATGTGAATTTTGGTAGACTGAATCTTTCAAGGAATTGTCCATTTCATCTAATTATAGGCATAGAGTGCTCCTTAATATACCTTTATTATTCTTTTAATTTCTATGAGGTCAGTAGTGGTGGCCTTCCTTTCATTACTGATAAAAAAATTATTTCTTTTCTCTATTTTTATTGGTTATCCTGACTAATGTTTTATCAATTTTATTATCTTTTAAAGAACAAGCTTTAAGTTTGGTTGATTTTTTTTCTATTGATCACCTGTTTTTAATTTAATTGATTTCTGTTGTAATTTAAATTATTTTTTTTCTTCTGCTTACTTTGGATTTAATTTTTTTTCCTAGTTTTGTAATGTGGAAACTTAATTTTTTGATTTTATATCCTCCTTTTCTAATATATGTATCCAATGCTATAAAGTTCCATGTGAGTACTGTTTTCACTGCATCCCATATATTTTTACATTTTATTTTGTTTTCATTTAGTTCAAACTATTTTTAAACTATTTAGCCCATATATTATTGAGAAGTGCAATTTTTACTCTATAAGTAATTTTTAGTCTAGTTTAATTGCATTGTCAACTGAGGGCAAACTTCGTATATTTCCTATTTCTTTTAAATTTATTAAGGTATATTTTATAGCCCTAAAATTAATCTTTCTTGGTGAGTGGTCCATACTGTTTTGAAAAGAATGTGTATTCTGCTGTTGTTGGATGAAGTGGTCAATAGATTTTTATTAGATACAATTGATGATGGCACTAGCCAGTTCATCTATATCCTTCCTGATTTAGGGTCTGCTGAATCTGTGAATTACTGATAGATTGAAGATGAAGTTTCCAGCTATAATAGTGGGTTCATTTATTTCTCCTTACACTTACCATTTTTGCCTCACATATTTTAATGCTATACTCTTAGGCATATACACATTAAGAATCATTATGTTTTCTTGGAGATTTAAACCATTTATCCTTATGAAATGCCCCTTTCAATCTCTGATAATTTTTCTTGTTGTAAATCTAGATTTGTCTGAAATTAATATAACTACCCAAGCTTTCCATTGATTAGTCTTAGCATGCTATATCTTTCTGCATTCCTTTGCTTTCAATTCATGTGTCCTTGTTTTTAAAATGAGTTTCTTATAAAAACACACATAATTGGATCTAGTTTTTTTAAATTTTTAATTGACAAATAATAACTATATATTATATAGTACAATGTGATGTACTGCACATATATGCACTGTGTAATGATTAAAATTAATATATTGATTCACATAGCTTTCATTTTTCATAGTGAGAAGACATCTACTCTTTTAGTAATTCTAAAATGTACAGCACACTACAATTAACTGTATTCACCATGCTAGGCGAATGTTCTCAAAAATTTATTTTTCCTGTTTAACTGAAACTTTGTCTAACCCTTTGACCAATATCTCCCAATATCTCGCAACCCTCACCTCTGGTAACCACTGTTCTACTCTAGTTCTATGAGTTCAACTTTTTTAGATTACACATCTAAATGAGATACAAAGAGATACAAAGACAATGAGATATTTGTCTTTCTGTGTCTGACATTTCATTTAACATAATGTCCTCCATATTCATCTGTATTGTACCAAATGACAGAATTCCCTTCTTTTTAAGACTAAATAGTATTCCATTGTGTATATATACTTCATTTTATAAATCCACTATGATAGTTTTACCTTTTAACTTGTGTAAATAATTATGGATATAGTTGGTTTGATAGCCACTGTATTTTTAACTACTTCTAATTATTATCCTTTTTCTTTGATTATTTTTTTCTTTTCATCCAGTTTTTTTCTTTCTATATGACTACATTTTTCTCCTCTCTTAGCACATCAGTTATTTTTCTTTTAAAAATAAATATTTAGTAATTTCCCTAGAGTATAAAAGATGCATTTACGACTAGCAAGTCTAGTTTTCAATAGCACTATAGTATTTCATTGGTAGTGAGGTTACTTATAACAGCATTTGCAATTTTTTCCTCCCATCTCTTATAAAATCACTGAGTTTCATTTCACAAACTGTAACCTATAATTACCTAATACTTTGCTATTATTAATTTTTAATAAACATTATGAAGAATTGAGAAGAGTATTGGGTATATAATGCCCCTTTGAGGTCTCTAACTTATTAAGTAGCTTAACATCTGGTCTGAGCAAGCAAATTGGTAACTATGTGCTAAACTGGTGCCCTTTTAAACTGTCTTGGTTACCTCATCATTCTATTCAGCAACATCAAACATCTAAAACCATCTGAGTGTTCAATGTTATGATTGACATAAATATGATTTAAATTTAAAAATATTTATTCTCTTAGCTTATCTGTAAGAACATTCAAAATATCAGAGATTTCATGCCTTACCTCAAATCATTACTTGATTATTTTTTTCCAAATAGAAACATAACCTTTAATAAAATAGCAACAACATTTATGATAAGTCTATTTATATTTAGGGTTTATTTTAGTCCATGTAACAAAGTGATGAATTTAAAATTAGTTATCACCTTTAAAATTCAGTCACAGAACACATTAAAGGCACTTGCAATAGATAAAGTTAGGTGTGATTCACAGGCATTTTTGAGATTACTTACATTATTTTTTAAATCAGAATATGAACATGTTGTTCAAGATAACTGGGAAAAGGAAAACCAGAGTATGGTCACAAGTTTAAGAGTTATTCGTAGCAATAAAAATTTTTTACTCTTTGAAATAATCTCTTCAGTATCCATTTTCATTTTTCTTAGGACCTGTTAGTTTTTATTTTTTCTGAGATATATTTTGCTGAGAGGCCACTGGAAAAACTTTACTATTTTTTTTATAAACTTTTTTATAAAATTTTTAAAATTTTATAAAATTTTTTATAAAATTCCAGAAATAGACTGAAAAATTCCAGAGAAACTTTATTTATTTATTTATTTTTATTTCAAACTATTACATGTTTAGGTTACATATATTGCTTTTGCTTCACCCAAGTCAGAGCTTCAAGCATGTCCATCCCCCAGAGGGTGCACACTACACCCATTAGGTGCCTATATACCCATTCCCTTCTCTCCCTCCCACCTGCCCAACATGTGATGAATGTTACTACTATATGTGTACATAAGTGTTGATCAGTTAATGCAAATTTGATGGTGAGTACATGTGGTGCTTATTTTTCTATTTTTGTGATACTTCACTTAGTAGAATGGGCTCCAGCTCAATCCGGGATAATATAAGATGAAATGCAATCTTATGCATACAATATCCAAAAAAGGTGAAGTCTTGGCAACCAAATGTTGAGTATGGAATTAAAGTGTAACAAACAAATATTTAATTTTACTTTTTATCTAGTTTCAGAAACTTAGAAACTCAATTCATTCCAGTACCTCTTTGAAGTTCTAGCTTCCATTTTGTTTATGGAGATGCTATTTCTACTTTGGTGCTAGAAAATGTAAAAATATTTATCATTCAGATAAATATCTCATAAATAATTGTGAGATACCCTTAATGGTATCTGTACATAGTATAAGAGTATACCTAGCAAATTTTAATATGTCTTTTTGTTTCAAGATTCAAATTAAAAAGTAAATAAAATCATGGCAAAAATATTGTCTTACTGTTGAATGCTGTATGAAAAATTAAATCAGTAGTGCTGGAGCAACACCAGTCTACCCTAAGCCAAGAAAATAGTGTTACTGGGGACACTGATGACAAATTAATTACACAGCAGAATAGATTTTATAATGAAGAATAATTATTGTTTTATTCCTATGGTCTATGACTCAGGATCAGCTCAACAAGTGAGATATCATTAAGTATAAAGTAATCTTTTGGGTTCCTTAATAATAAAAATATATTTTAGCACAAAATGTCATGAAAATTAAACAATACACATGCAAAATACTTAACATAGTATCTGTAACTACAATTTTTAGTGATACTTTGTTAGAACACTTTTAACTTGTCATTGAAATATGCTTTCTCTAATTTTTTCCACAGTAAAAAATATGCATTTTTTATTTAAAAATATAATTTGTTCATTGAAGAAACATAAAACCAGTTTGGTAAAAAATAAGAAAAAATCTTCCACCATTGCAAGTTACTTTATAGTGATAATGAATCTTTTTTTATATTTATTTCAGCTTATTATGGGGGTACAAAAGTTCTGGTTAAATATATTGCCCATGCCCTTCCCATCCCCCCGAGTCTGGGCTTCAAGCGTGTCCATTCCCCAGACAGTGCACATCACACTCATCATGTAGGTATACACCCATCCCCTCCCTCCACCCCCTACCTCAATCCGATACCCAATTGGTGTCAATCCCAAATGTGCACCCAGGTGATGATCAGGGAAACCAATTTTCTGGTGAGTGCATGTGATACTTATTTTTCCATTCTTGGGATACTTCACTTAATAGAATGGATTCCAACTCTCTCCAGGAGAGCCAAAGAGATGTCGTATCATCGTTATTTCTTATGGCTGAGTAATACTCCATGGTATACAGATACCACATTTTACTAATCCCTTCATGAATTGATGGACATTTGGGTTGTTTCCACATCCTAGCAATTGTGAATTGTGCTGCCATAAACACTCAGGTGCAAGTATCTTTATTATAGAATGACTTTTGTTCTTCTGGGTAGATGCCCAATAATGGGATTGCTGGATCGAATTGAAGGTCTACTTGAATCTGTTTAAGGAATCTCCATATTGCTTTCCACAGGGGTTGTACTAGTTTACAGTCCCACCAGCAGTGTATCAGTGTTCCTGTCTCGATAATGAATCTTCATCACCATTTTGAAATGTAGAAGAATGTCTCACAATCTATTCTTTGAGAAGCTAATTTTGATTTCCTGAAATTTGGAAAGTATGAATGAATAGAGCACTTGTGGTTTATCAAGTACATTACTTGTTGTTCTTGGCAAATAATTATTGAGTATTTGCAATAGAGCATCTGTCCTGGAAATCCCAGAAAAATGTAATAGACATTTTATGCATAAGGTTTTAAGTTTCCTTTTACATTTTGTTGGGTGTTTATGACAAAAGGAATAATGTGTCTTCCCCAAATATATTTAGTTTCCTCCTTAGGCACACAGAAGCATTATATTTTCCAGCCTCTACTCTTTGTTTTCATGTAGTTAGTTGGTAGTATCTGACAAATTTCTGTTTAATAAAACATTAGAAGAATGGATATATACTACAACCAAATTTGGATTGTAATCTCTCCCTCAGACAATCCTTAATTTCCTTTCTTTCCCCCTGGCTGCAATCCTATAGGCCATGTATTAAGGAAATCAGCTTAACAGGATGAACAGATGGACAGGGTATGATTTCCTAATGGTAGCCATATTGGATTGTTATGTGAATGAGTACTCAACCTTCAGTGTTAAATCACTGAAAACTCAGAATTATTTTTTGATATAGCAGCTAGCCTTATACACCCAAAGCCTATATAATCCTGTTTAATTTACATAAGATACTATATGCAGTGTTATGAAATGTAATTCAGTGTCTTTAAAAGATGTAATTGAAATTGAACTTTTATAATGTAATAAAGTTAAGTGAGAATAAAAACATCTAGCTTTTGTTAATATATTTTAGATAATGCCATAACACAAAATACATATTATCCCACAATTATAGCGTTGTCTATACTTGTTTGACAGACATGCCATGCAAATATTTTACTCTGATTAATAACTTTCTGTAATTATAACTCAGAGATAAACAGAGTGAGTTTGACTTTTTGCTTATATCTTAAATAAAGCAGAAGTCATCTGAAAATTATATAAAGAGTAAATATAAAATTTTTCCTTACTCCTATATGTTTATTTATTCAATTAAAACATAAGATACAGCCTAGGAACCACTGTTGGTGTATTTTAAAAATCTAATATAGTCAATAATACAGAATTAGAATTATTTTGTATGTATCAATGTCATCATCTTTAGCCCATGAATTTACTTGCCATAGATGAGTCTTATTAGAAAATCAAATATTTATTCTTAATTTTAATGGTAGTAAAGCGTAAAGCATTTCAGTAGGGTTTTTCTTTTCAGTAGGGTTTATAAATGTAACTTTTCATCACAGTAATTATGTAATTGTAGTTGTCATCAATGAAATAAAATGTTTCTAATTTTATAATATTACTTTACTTATGGAGAAAACACCAATACAAGTGTACATCTACTCCAAGCCATAGTGATACAAATGTTCACTAGGGCAGTATAATCTATTCAGCCATATATATTGTATCTAACATATACATTATATTGTTCAGTATATACTATGAATTATAAATATGATACATGGAAGCTTATTTGTAAAGCTCCTAACATATATATTTCCACAATTTGTGATGAGCAGGCCAAATGATATTTGTGTCCTAATTAGGTAGGAAAAGAGACAGTGTGGTTTCATTTAAAAACAACTCTCCATGGAAAAAAAAATGGATCATGTACCATGCAATTATGCATATTTTCATCTGTAGGATGGCTCTAAAAATTGATCTCAGTCACTGGTACAATGAAAATTTCTTGACATAACCATCATCCAAGAAAAGCTTTTACTATGGGTAATACCAAGAATGAAAACTATATAATGTCCATATTTATCTGTAGATTTTTATAATTCAGAGAGATTGTGTAAAAAAAATCTGTTGCTTTCACACTTTACTATGTGCATGAAGCCCAATTATAATATTGTCTCTTTTTCTATTTGAATGTGTCAGTTTTCATATTATGACTTTCACACCTGTGCTGGCTAAGATTAAACAGCCATGTCATCTGAGACCACCCGGCAACTAAACTGTGAAAATTAATTTCAATTTCACCTAAGCCCAACCACATGCTGTTTTCTTATTACTCTCATACCAGGATATCTGTGACTTTCGCCTACCAAATGGCTTATTTATTATTATAGAAAATATGCTAAAGATTTGTGGTGACAAATTATATCTCATATTTCACTATAACTTTAATGAACACATTTTATGTTTGATGGAAGGGTATTATGAAATTACTTTTTTAGTTTTTCTTTGACAGCGTTTAATCCAAAACCTCCTAATGATAAATATTAAACTCTTAGTAGTACTTAGCCTAGCTGGCAATATGTGTGGTAACATGAACTTATATATACAGTATTTAAGTATTTAGTAATTTTAGAAAAGTGTTTCAAAATAAATGAAACAAAATTTGACAAAACAAAAGAAGAAATAGAAAAATCAAGCACAGTTTGAGATTTAATAGTACTGTCTTCATTAGCTGAAATTAAAAAAGCAGACTATGACATTACAAGGAAATTACAGCTCAATATGAGTTTGTGTGTGTATATATATGTATATATGTATGTATAAATATATATTGCATATATATGAAAATTTTAATAAAATATTCAAATTATAATGTACCAATGTATAAAAATGATACCATACCAAGTAGAGTTTATCCCATAAATTAAAGACTTCTTTTACTTTGAAAACAAATCAATTCAATCCACCATATTAACAAAATTAGTGAGAAAAAATGATCATTTCACCTGATAAAATTCATCACTATTCAGGTAAGAATTCTCTTAAAACCAGAACAAGAAAGAAAATTCCTTATACTCATAAAGAGTAGCTTAAATAAAACAAACAAAAAATCTAGAGCTAATATGATACTTAATAATATATGTGAAATGTTTTCACCTGAAAATCAGGAATAAGGCAAGGATCAATATCTGAATCCCCACCCATTTTTAGTCAATGTTATACTGTGATATTAGACAATGCAATGAGAGACAGATAGAGGTAAATGGGGGGAGGAGAGAGCGACAGACAGAGAGAGAGAGAGAGAGAGAAGGAGAGAATGGAGAATGCAGAATGGAACAAAGCAGTAAACCTCTTTGATTTGAGGGTATGATTAAGTATATAGAAAATCCTAAGCACCTACAAGAAAAGGTTATTAAAGGCCGGGCGCGGTGGCTCACGCCTGTAATCCTACCTCTCTGGGAGGCGGAGGCGGGTGGATTGCTCGAGGTCAGGAGTTCAAGACCAGCCTGAGCAAGAGTGAGACCCTGTCTCTACTAAAAAAAAAATAGAAAGAAATTATCTGGCCAACTAAAAAATATATATAGAAAAAATTAGCAGGGCATGGTGGCGCATGCCTGTAGTCCCAGCTACTCGGGAGGCTGAGGCAGTAGGATCACTTAAGCCCAGGAGTGTGAGGTTGCTGTGAGCAAGGCTGATGCCAGGGCACTCACTCTAGCCCGGGCAACAGAGCGAGACTCCGTCTCAAAAAAAAAAAAAAAAAAAAAAGAAAAGGTTATTAAATTTAATAAAATCCACAATTAGCTTAGCAAGTTATAAGATGTTAGGTCAATGCACAAAAACCAATTATATATAGTAAAAAAAAATAAATTATATATAGTTTCTAGAGACTATAAAGAATTGGATTTTTTAAATCCAAAACTTAAACAACATTAAATATTTAGAAACAAGTTTTACTATATATGTTCAAGGTCTTTAAACTGACACCTATAAAATACTATTGAGGGAAAGAAACAAGTAACAAAAATAAACCAAGATATATACTTTATTATTGGGTTGGAAGACTCAGTATAGTTAAGATATAATTTTCCTCAAGACAATCTGTAGAATCCTTTCAATGCCAGTCAAAATCCCAGAGACTTCTGTAGAAATAGATGAGATTATTACATAATATATATATGGAAATTCTAAGAACATAGTATAATCAAAACAATTTTGAAAATAAAGGACAAATTTAAGAACTAACACTGCCTACTTCACTGGCATACTATAAAACTACAGTAATCAAGACAGTATGGTATTGGTATAAGAATAGACATATGAATCAATAGAACAGAAAAGAGATTACAGAAATGGACCCATATTTATACAGTTAATATTAAGCAAACACATCTAAGTAATTCAATAAGAAAAACCTATTTTCAACAAATTGTGCTGTAATAACTGAATATTCATATAGACAAAATAATCTTCAAACCATACCATACACTAAAATTAACTTGAAATTAGATCATAGAACTAAATATAAAAGCTAAGACTATAACATCTAGAAGAAAACACTGGAGATATCTTTATAATATTAGGGTAGGAAAAGATGATTTTTAACCAAACCCCAAAACATGAACCATAAAAACATAGTTCGAATGCATCCATTAAAATTTAAAGAATCTGTTCTTTGAAAAATACTTCTGAGAAATTGCCAAAAGCCAAAAGACTTATATCCGGAGTATTTTTTAATTTTACAGCTCAATAATAAGACTACTAACCCAGTTAAAAAAAAAGAAATGCTTTGAACAGACACTTTACTTCCCCTCCCCCCAAAAAATACACACATACACACACACACACACACACACACACACACACACAAATGGCCAATAAGTATGTGAAAATAATTTCAATATCACTAATCATTGTTGCTCGTTCATTATTCATTTCTATTAATCAGTTTTGAGTACTATTTCCTTCTGACCATAAGTATTTCCTACCTGGGCATGGTTTATGCTCCATCACTGAAATGACCATAAGTATTTCCTACCTGAGCATGGTTTATGCTCCATCACTGAAATTTAATTTACTCTCTAAAAGTGAACTTTAAACAGTCTACCATCAAGCCAAGTTAATCACTCCCTTCTCTGTGCACCCACTGCACATTTTTGGTTATTATTTTTATTATATTTTAAAACATCTCTAGGAAGTTTTAGATTTACATTTATCTCTCCTATTAGACATTATCTAACTGAAGGCAAGAACCATGTCTTACTTTTCTTCTTCTACATGCCTAAATTATAATCCCAGGTCAGGAGAAGTTACTTAATATGCTTCTTTAGATAGGAATTAAATTAAACTGAATTGAATGTATTTGAATCTATTAATATTTGCAACTAATTCTAATGCATAAAGCTAATTGATGCTACTAAATTGTGAGAGGCAGCATGACATCTATAGCGTATTGTTGCAGACACGTGCCTATTGCATGGTTTTATTTCTTATGTGTTATATAAACTTTAGCATTAGTTTTGAAGTTTACTAAATGTAGATAGTGATGCTTTCCCTTGTAAGTGCTAGGATAAGACTAGTCAAAAAAGGTGCTGAGTGTTCCTGTCTCTCCGCATCCACGCCAACATGTATTGATTTGGGACTTTTTGATAAAGGCCATTCTCACTGGAGTTAAGTGATATCTCATTGTGGTTTTGATTTGCATTTCCCTGATGATTAGAGATGTTGAACATTTT
>CM052440.1:26302068-26318580 GCA_028533085.1 Varecia variegata
AGAGTTGGAACCCATTCTATTAAGTGAAGCATCCCAAGAATGGAAAAATAAGCACCACATGTACTCACCAGAAAATTGGTTTCCCTGATCATCACCTAAGTGCACATTTGGGAATAACACCAATTGTATATTGGACAGAGGTGAGGTGTGGGGGGAGGGGATGGGTGTATACCTACATGATGAGTGCAATGCACACTGTCTGAGGAATGGGCACGCTTGAAGTTCTGACTTTGGGGGATAGGGGTGGAGGAGGGGATGGGTGTATACCTATAAGAATACTGCGATGTGCACTGTCTGGGGAATGGACACACTTGAAGCTCAGACTCGAGGGAATGGGACAGACATGGGCAATATATCTAACCAGAACTTTTGTAACCCCACAATAAGATGAAATAAAAAAATAAAAATAAAAAATAAAATTAAAAAAAAGGTGCTGATATTACTATTATTAAGTCTAAAATGTCCTCTTTCGCAAAAGACATTTGCATTTTAACTATACATTTCAATGGCTTAGCTCAGATGAATTATCAAATGAAGTACCATCATTGGTCATTAGATACAAAGTTTTTTGATCAAAACAACCTTCTCTACCAATCTAAAAATTATTTCTGATGTTTTTTAGCTATGAAATAACGCTATCACCTAAACTGCAAACAAGTGATAGTTAAGCTTATTGTCAAATTTCATAAGGAGTTTATAACTGTACAATAACATTGTAAAAGTAGAATGTTGCTTGGTTTAGAAATACAAGAGTAATTTAATTGAGGGAATTCTTAAATTTTAAAGAACTGTTGCATCTCTGCTGGCCTACAGTACACACATATCTACTCCTTGGGGAGCGGTGGTTGTGAGAAGCTGTAAAAGACCTAATATTTGTAAGGCTAGATTAGATTTGGGAAAGCTACAGGATTCTCAAATGTTTAGATGATGTAATTATTCAAGTAACAAACTTGATTGCATCTAATAACATAGAGTTTTCATCATATGATGTTTCTGCCATCGGTGATATATCACCATAAAAATTCTTTTTCAAACCCATCCAAATAAATTATGTTAGAAAAAGATTTAGCAGTTGTTTATCTCATAAAAATAACCATAAATAAGTATCAGTTTACTTTTTAAGTATAAAATGCACATGACCAATAACACAATTTAATTCACTATGAAATGTAACCTCATAATAAAAAACAGTAAAATTACATTTAGTGACATGTTGCGTTTTAATCAGGGCTAATTAAATCGAACTATTGACAGTTTTGCCTTATTTGCCTTATTTAAAAAAAAACAATGATTTGGAGGATAATTGGAATATTTATAAGATAAAATTGGTTTTGCATAAACTTTTTTCTTATAAATACAGATGGACAATATTGTCACTCTGTAAATAAATGTGTAGATTTATTTTTAAATATCATGCATTGAACATAACTAAAGAGCATGAAGAACTTAGAGTATAAATGTAAAATTTTATTTTAAACTAACAATTACTATGTTGGTGTTTCTTTTATATAGAGAGATGATTATTCCTAAAGTCCAAGAGGATAGTCTCCTGTTTCAAGAGCCTTCTGATGGCATCACTGATCTGATGATAGCAATTGAGTTGTGTCTGTGTTTATTCAATCCTAGTATTCTCTCCAATTCTTGGATTTATTTTATAGCCCCTTATCTCATTTTCACAGCTCTCAACCAAAATACTTAAAACTTAAAACTTCACCTAGCTCATGGCTACTGTCTTAATTGCTTTATAATTTTCCTATTTCTATAGTGGAAGTACTTATTCTTCATAAGTTGTCAGCTCTGCTGCTTACATTTATCCCCAGCATTTCATCACCTCTAAGCAGCATGATCTAGACCTTGGTAAATTATATATTTCCTCAAAACTTCCATCCAACCATCAGTATAACATAGGGTAGAAATTTCAAACTAGATCAGGATGTTAAAATTTGAATAGTTGCTCTACCATTTACTGGCTATATGATTTATGGGTGGTATAATTAAAAACTTTTTTTCTTCTGAGACAGAGTCCTTTTTTTGTTTGTTTGTTTGTTTGTTTTTGTTTTTTGTTTTTTGCAACAGAGTCTTGTTCTGTTGCCCAGGCTAGAGTGCTGTGGTGTCAGCCTAACTCACAGCAATCTCACACTCCTGGGCTCAAGTGATCCTCCTGCTTCAGCCTCCCAAATAGCTGAGACTACAGGCATGCGCCACCACGCCAGGCTAATTTTTTCTATTTTTAATAGAGACGAGATCTCACTATTCCTCAGGCTGGTCTTGAACTCCTGACCTCAGGCGATCCTCCCATCTTGGCCTCTTAGAGTACCAGGATTACAGGTATGAGCCGGCGCGCCCAGCCGAATTAAAAACTTTAATCCTCAATTTCTTCAACTGTAGAATTGAGGTCGTAGTCATGCTTTTTACAGATTACTGAGATAATATAACTAACCCATGTGTTACCAAGTTTTATCATTGGCTTTGGTCTTCTACACTTTGCTTCTCAGTCAAGTCTGCATATTCCTTATCATCATCATTGTCAACCCGTCAGTTCTACATGCAGAAACATGGGCAATCACTGCAAACTGCCATAAGGACATGATATCTTTTTTTTTTTGAGACAGAGTCTCACTCCGTTGCCCGGGCTAGAGTGAGTGCCCTGGCATCAGCCTAGCTCACAGCAACCTCAAACTCCTGGGCTTAAGCGATCCTACTGCCTCAGCCTCCCGAGTAGCTGGGGCTACAGGCATGCGCCACCATGCCCGGCTAATTTTTTCTATATGTATTTTAGTTGGCCAGATAATTTCTTTCTATTTTTAGTAGAGATGGGGTCTCGCTCTTGCTCAGGCTGGTCTCGAACTCCTGACCTTGAGAGATCCACCCGCCTCGGCCTCCCAAAGTGCTAGGATTACAGGTGTGAGCCACCGCGCCCAGCCAACATGATATCTTAAAATCTACTTTAGATAAATGTATTTAGTATAGAAGCAGAAAGTGTCTTTTTGACCTGAAAGACAAATCACACATTGATGAAATGGCTTACCAGTTGTAAAGATATATTTATTTCTCTGCTTTTTCTATATCCTTTCTCCTATGCCTTGGCCACTTGATTCCATGCAGCTCTAGTTCAGGTAAATGTTCATTTATGGATACAAGTAAGCAAGGTCTTAGTAAAAACTGAAATCCGGTAGAGTTGGTACTTAGACCATTGAATATTGAAGCAGAACTTTTCATCAGCAAAGCCACAATAAACTAAGTGATTTTCTTTTGAGATACTCTGATGTGTCTTTGGCCAGATAGACTGAGCACATTCAAGGTTTAATAATATAGCTAAGAACTTTGGAAATGCAAAAATCTAAGCTTTAATCATGATCAATTTTTGTTTAACACAAATCAGATTCCATAGTAGATGTTTCTTATTTTTCTGTGGGGTAGGTAGTATATTACATGATCCAAGCTCATATATTCATTTTTTAGTCTATAATCATGTGTCCCTGGATAGAAAACTTAACAAATACAGTGCTAAAATGTTGCAATCAATTTTCAATGCCGATAAAACAAAATCTAATATTCCTTGTCTTGGGATTTTGTTTTATGAACCTTATAAATTAAAATGTTTTGGAAATGTATTGGAGAGACTTACACTGTAAAAAGATAATCATTTCATTTCATATTATCTTTTCATGATGTACTAAAGAAAATTTTAGCATCGTGATATCTGTTCTAATTTATTTTAGTGACTATTCTTTCATTGTATGTTTTACAGATATAAAAATATTATTGAAATGATAATAAACATGTTAAAGATACTAAAATGATTCTTTTTAAAACTGGGTTTCTTGGAACCTATTAGCGTTCTTGGAAATATATTTCTTATATTAGAACTTGAAATATGACCCTAAAATAAGTTACATCCATCTAATATTGTTACTGTACTAATTATACTTGTCCTGTGTTATTTCATCCTAAGACATGAATAAACTTACCATAAGAAGCAAACAATTGGCAGTATTTAAAATAGAATTTCTTTCTTAGTAAAATCCATTTAGAATTTTCTCAATGGCTTATGCATCTAAATAATTATTTTAATAAAATTGTATTATAAAAGTGCAGATTTTAAAGTATGACAATTTTTACAACTGAAATATATACAAAATATTTACATCATGGGTACATATGTGTGTGCAAGCTTAGACAAATTGATTTAGAATTACACAAAGTATATACAAATATAAAAATGTTTTGCAATTCATGTATTTTAAGTAATTCAGATGTAGAAAATTATGGCCTTCTTTCATAATGCAGCACAGATATTTTAGTGCAGCTCACACTTTTAAAATAACATGAAGTGATTAATATTCATCAAAAGGATGTGGGAAGGGAGGCATCATTTTATTTTCAATTAATAGAAAACATGGCATCGTCTATTTTTAGTTTCCTAGCTATTTATCCATTCCCTATGGAAGTGAATGGTCTGCCACACTCCTTGTCTGCTTTCTTGCTGAAAGTGCTTGCTTGTGCTGCCAAGCTCACCACACATTTTATATCTGGCATTGAAGCACTATCTTTTTCAGCCATGCAAGTCTGTGTTCTGTGATAAAGTTCAGTTATGGGCGGCCTTGCTGACTCGACTCTGTTATAGAAAGAACTCTCTCTTTCTCTAGTATCCCATTTGAAAACTGTCTTTTCTGAGGCTTGACTTTCTTCTGAAATTATACTTGCTGTCCTAATGGTTGTGTCTTTAATATTTTAACTCATTGTACTGTTTAATGTGAACTAGATTTTTAATTCTAAATTGAACAGCAAAGGAAGTTGCTTACTGCTGCACAGAGCAAGTTTTATAAGAGATAAGCCACAATCTATATACTTGATTTAAACCAGGATATATCATTTAAATTTAGGAATTTATTGTTTCCAAGCTATTACAATGGTAATCTGACTTGTAATGTGTTGGTCTATTCATTTCAAATTCTATAAGATTGACAGTAATTATGTTAGTCAATGTGATGGCATAGTATGCTACATCTGCAAATCTTTTCAGCATGAGAAATGAATGGATCAGTTGTACTATCAACTATTTATTTAATGGATGAAAAGGCATCACCTTACATCAGTGTCCTCAACCTTTTTGGCACTAGGGAACAGTGTCATGGAAGACAGTTTTTCCATGGGGGGATAGTTTCAGAATGATTCAAGTACATTACATTCATTGTGTAGTCAAACCTCTCTGCTAATGATAGTCTGTATTTACAGCCACTAGCATCACTGCCTCAGCTCCACCTCAGATCATCAGACATTAGAATTTAATGAGGGGTGTGCAACCTAGATCCCTCACATGGGCAGTTTACAGTAGGGTTGATCTACTGTAGGTTCCTACAGTAGGAATCTATCATTAGATTCCTATGAGATCTGAAGGAGGTGGAGATTATGTGATGATGTGAGCAATGGGAGTGGCTGGAAATACAAATGAAGCTTTGCTAGTTAGCCAGACACTCACCTCCTGCTGTGAAGCCCAGTTTATAACAGACCATGAACTAATACCAGTCCACAGCATGGAGGTTGGGGACCACAGCCTTAGATCATTCATTTCTTTTTTTGTTATTATTTTTATTTATTTTTTATTTCATTTTTATATAACATTTTGGTTACATATATTGCCTTTGCACCACCTGAGTCAGAGGCACAAGAGTGCCTAATCCCCAGAGAGTGTGCATCACTCCCATTATATGTGAATTTACCAATCCCCTTCTACCCCCTCACACTTGTCCAGCACACCATGAATGTTGCTTCCATATGTGCACATAAGTGTTGATCAATTGATGCCAATTTAATGGTGATTACATATGGTGCTTGTTTTTCAATTCTTGTGATACTTCTAAGAATGAGCTCAAACTCCATTCTGGATAATACAAGAGGTATTAGATCACCATTGTGTTTTTATGGCTGAGTAGTATTCCATGGTATACATAAGCCACATTTTATTAATCCAGTCCTGTATTGATGGGCACTTGTGTTGTTTCCACATCTTTGCAATTGTGAATTGTGCTGAAATAAACATTCTATTGCAGATGTCTTTGTTGTAGAATGTCTTTTTTTCCTTCGGGAAAATGCCCAGTAGTTGGATTGCCAGATCAAATGGTAGTTCTACTTTTACTTCTTTGAGGTATCTCCATATTACATTCCATAGAGGTTTCACTAATTTACAGTCCAATCAGCACTGTATGAGTATTCCTATCTCTCTGCATCTACACCAACATTTGTTGTTTTGGGACTTTTTGATAAAAGCCATTCTCATTGGATTAAGTGATATCTCATTGTAGTTTTGATTTGCATTTCCTGGAAGATTAGAAATGAGCAATTTTTCATGTTTTTTTGGCCATTAGTCTATCTTCTTTTGAAAAGTTTGTGTTCACATCTTTTGTCCACTTTTAATAGGGTTGTTTGATTTTTTTTCTACTTAATTTTCCTGGGTTCTATACAGATTCTATCTATCAGCCCTGTATTGGATGTGTAGCATGGAAATATTTTCTCCCATTGTGTAGGCTGTCTGTTTGCTCTCGTGATAGTTTCTTGACTGTGTAGAAGCTTTCTAATTTGATCAGGTCCCATTTATTTATTTTTGTTGTTGCTGTGATTGCTTTTGGGGTCTTCATGAACTCTTTGCCTAGGTTGATGTATATAAGAGTTTTTCCAAAAGTTTCTTCTACAATTCTTATGGTTTCATGCCTTGGGTTTAATTCTGTTATCCATTGTGAGTTGATTTTTGTGAGAGATTTGAGGTGCAGATCCTGTTTCAGTCTTCTACATATGGCTATCCAATTTTCCCAGCACCATTTATTGAGTAGGGATTCTTTTCCCCAGGGTATGTTTTTGTCTGCTTTGTCAAAGATTACATGGCTATATGAGGATGGTTTTAATCTGGCTTCTCAGTCCAGTTCCATGGTCTATGTCTCTATTCTTCTGCAGGTACCATGCTGTTTTGATTACTATAGCCTTGTAGTATAGCTTGAAGTCTGGTAAATAATGCCTCTGAATTTATTCTTTTTGCTGAAGGTTGCTTTAGCTATACAGGGTCTTCTCTGGTTCCATATAAAGTGTAGAATTATTTTTTCTATATCTGTGAAAAATGATGTTGGTATTTTAATAGGGATTACATTTAATCTGTAGATCACTGTGGGTAGCATACACATTTTAACAATGTTGTTTCTGCTTAACCATGAGCATGGTATGTTTTTCCATCTGTTCAAATCCTCTGCTGTTTCCTTCCTCGGTGATTGGCAGTTCTCCCTGTAGAGGGCTTTCACCTCCTTAGTTAAATATATTCCTAGGTATTTTATTTTCTTGTTGATATTGTGGAAGATATTGTCTTTGATTTGGTTCTCAGTTTGACTCTTGTTGGCATATATGAACGCTTTTGATTTGTGTACATGGATTTTGTAACCTGAGACTTTTCTAAACTTGTTTATCAATTCCAGTAGTCTCATGGCAGAATCCTGGGGTTTTCTAGATATAAGATCGTATTATCAGAAAAGAGTGATCGTTTGATATTTCTGATATTTTATAGGCACCTAGATGCTCTCCTGCTTCAAACACCTAGAAGGATAAAATATCATAACTAATTTTTTATATCTGAACTTAAATTATCAGAAAATACAGAACCAAATATAAGTAGCAACCTAGTAAATTGTTAAGTAGTAGATTAAAAAAATAAAGAGCATTCTATAATAAATACATCTGCACTCAAATATTTATGGCAGCACAATTCACTATTGCAAGGATGTGGAAACAACCCAAGTGCCTATAAATCCATGAGTGCATTAATAAAATATGGTATATGTCTACAATGGAATACTACTCAATTACAAAAAACAACGGTGATCTAGCACCACTTATATTTTCCTGGATAGATCTTGATCCCATCCTCCAAAGTGAGGTATCACAAGAATGGAAGAATAAGCACCACATGTACTCACCATCAAATGAGCACCAACTGAGCAACACTAAGGTGCTCACACTGTAGTAATATTCATTGGGGGTTGGGAGGATGGGGTTGGGTAAACTCACAACTAATAGTGGTGAGCATCGTATGAGGGGAAAGGACACACCACCAATCCTGGCTTGGATGAGGCAAACTCATAACATGTAACCAAAATGTTTGTACACCCATAATATCCTGAAATAAAAAATATATATAAAGAACATTATTAAATTAAACGATTCTGCAAAAGTCCCTGGTATGTGTGTGTTGATGGGTGGATGAGATTAAGTTTGATGTTTTATAGTCTACGTAGATAGAAAAAGAATCTTGACAAAGAGCCTACATATTAAAGAGAATTAGAGGGAATCCTCCCCTCTGAAAAGTTCCAGTAAAGGATATAACCTCAAAAAAAAAAAAACAAAAAAAAAAACTGGAAATAAAATTCAAAATTCAATTACCGATACAAGAGTATGACAGGAAAAGTTTATAAGTTGGTCTGACCTTTGACTGAAAATAAAAATGAGTCCACTCGTAACAGTGGCCTACTGTCAAATAGGTTTAACTATTTTAATTATATAACATATTGAGTGTTTGAAATTGCAAGCTGAAACAATGTTTCAGTCTATTTGGTATTATGAAAGTATAGGCAAGTAGACCAATGAAACAGAATGGAACAATGGTTTCCATAATTTATTGAACATGATAATCACCTGAAGAGTGACACAGCGGAATTGGGAGAGAGGGTCCCATTTCCACTAAGTTCTCAGGTAAAACTAATGCTGTTGGTCTGGGCACCATACTTTAAGAAACACTGGAAGTGAGCAAGTCCAGAAACAGGCTCATATTTACACATTTACTCGACATATGATGGAGATAAAGTTTAAGAATATCCGTAAACCTAAGGCTTGAAACTATAAGAACTCTAGAAGAAAACAATGGAAATACTCTTCTAGACATAAGCCTAGGCAAGGAATTTATGAAGAAGAACCCAAGGCAATCAGAGCAACAAAAAAATAAATAAATGGGACCTGATCAAATTATAAAGCTTCTGTACAGCCAAAGAAACTATCAGCAGAGCAAACACACAACCTACAGAATGGGAGAAAATTTTTGCATGCTACACATCCAACAAAGGGCTGATAACTAGAATGTATTCAGAACTCAGGAAAATCAGCAAGAAAAAAATCAAACAACCCTCTGAAAAAGTGGGCAAAGGACATGAACAGAAACTTTTCAAAAGAAGACAGAATAATGGCCAAGAAACCTCTGAAAAAATGCTCAACACCTCTAATCATCAGGGAAATGCAAGTCAAAACCACAATGAGATACCACTTATCTGCAGTGAGAATGGCCTTTATCAAAAAGTCCCAAAACAATAAGTGTTGGCGTGGATGTGGAGAGGCAGGAACACTCATACACTGCTGGTGGGACTGCAAACTTGTACAACCTCTGTGGAAAGCAATATGGAGATACCTCAAAGAGATACAAGATCTACCATTTGATCCAGCAATCCCATTACTGGGCATCTACCCAAAAGAACAAAAGACATTTTATAAAAAAGACATCTGTACTTGAATGTTTAATAGCAGCACAATTCACAATTGCAAAGATGTGGAAACAACCAAAGTGCCCATCAATACATGAGTGGATTAATAAAATGTGGTATATGTATACCATGGAGTACTATTCAGTTATAAGAAATAATGTTGATCTAGCACCTCTTGTATTATCCTGGATAAAGCTGGAACTCATTCTACTAAGTGAAGTATCCCACGAATGGAAAAATAAGCACCACATGTACTCACCAGCAAATTGGTTTCCCTGATCATCACCTAAGTGCACATTTGGGAATAACACCAATTGGGTGTCGGGCAGATGGTGGGGGGAGGGGATGGGTGTATAGCTACATAATGAGTGTGATGCACACTGTCTGCAGAATGGACAAACTTGAAGCTCTGACTTGGGGGGGGGTCACTGGCAATATACATTACCTAAACATTTGTACCCCCATAATATGCTGAAATAAAAAAAAATTGCACATAAAAGAAAAAAATAAATAAAAGTCTCTAGAAATATATATTATAATAATGTTAAAATGAAATGCATCCAATAATATGGGCATGATTTTGTATAGTTAAATATTTCATGCAAAAATGCATAAAATTGATTCGGTATAACATGTATTCAAATTTAGTTAATGATATTTAATGCAAAATGATTTTTTGAATGTTTATAGGAAACTAATAACTTTATATTGAAGTTGTTAATTTATAAATATGGTGTTGTTTAAATATTTAAGAAAACTTATGCAATTTGTTTTACTGTTTTTATATGTAGTAAAAAAACATACTTCTAAGCAAGACCTTTGAATAATATAAATTAACTCAAATTGGACAGAATAAAATATCTTAAACATTCTACATATAATTGTAATCAACAAAATTTTTAAAACATTTTACCTGCATATACAAGCTAAATATATTTAATTTTCATTTTAGGCGTCTCAGAAGCATAACAGAGAAAACTAACAACTCTAAAAAGAAAATTTCTCCCAGAATTTTTTAAAGAATTTTCATAACTACAAACTTATAAATGTATAAATTAAATACCTTTATATACTCCAATACTGTGTACAAAAAATCAAATCATCTTAGACATTTTAGCTCAAAATAAACTATCAAATATTTCACACTCTCCTAAATATCACAAGCACTTTCATAAAAAATCCTGATTGTTCTAAACTTAATAATAAATATTAGTGATTTATACTTGACTCCATTCATTGTGTCTTATCTTAATTATCTCTTAACAAAGGGCATGCTGGGGTTACTTGGTGGAAAATTAAAAACCATTGTACTGTTTGCTGTAGTAATTTGCTGTAATTATTGATATGACTGACTTATCATTCACAAATTTGAAATCACTTTACAGGAACTTATTCTATGTCATGGGTTCCTCCCAGGTACTGATTAGACAGCCAGGACCATATTTAAACTGCTTGATTTGTAGATGGAATTTCCCACTCTTTTCTATTTACTGCTTGATTGGATTCTGCTTTGTTCTCATGATCTTCTCTGACTAAACTTAAAGTATTTTGATGTCTTCTCCTCTGGCTTGGCCACTATTTTAAAGACATTTTAATGTCATCCATTGGATTTCAAAATTCTTCCTGTCTTCACGTACATTTGTCTTCTGTAGCTGTAATTCTCATGACAGGCTAATGGTAGTTTAGAAACGATGAAGGAAGGAATTTTATGAGTAGCAGGAAAAAAGGAGTGGTGTTTGTTTCTTTTTTCCATCTATTATTGACTTTCTTTTCCACCTGATTTATTTATTAAGTTGGTTTTCAAGTCCTCTTCTCATTGGATAATAGCAAGTTCAACAAGTTATTCATATAGCAAAATATAAATCTCAGCTATTATTTGATATTTAGGCAATATCAATGCCAAATTTCAACTGAGACCATGAAGTTACAATGCAGAATACTGGGAGGATGTAGGGTTTTAGTGTTAGACTTATTGCCAGATTCATTACTAATCTGGCTCTATTAATCATCATCTGTATGACTTCAAATATGTTACTTAATTTTTAGATATCAGTTTCTACATAATTATATCTGGGATGATTATATGTACCACACAGATTTGTTGTGAAAATAGAGTTAGCTCACATTTCTAAAGTACATTTTAAAATTCCTGACCCATAGATAATTGTTATTAAATTGTAGTTGCAATTATTTAATCTATCAAAATAATCTTCATCATGGAAGGGTGGATTGGTTCATGACTAATATTAAATGTATTATAGTTACTAAAACAGACTTTACTTTTAAGCTCACTAGTGCCAAGAATTTAATTTTAAATTTGCCATCTTTCATGCATGAGCTAAATGTTAGCCTGCCACAAGTTCGTGGATTCTACAAAAGGACACGAAACTCCTGTATAAGAGACAAAGGGCAGTATATTAGTCACAGCAACAGCAGTAGTCAACGTTACATCATTTGAACCAGTTCCCTAAGCCCTAATTTCTAGAGGGTGATATGTCTAAGTCCAGGTGATGCCTGCTAATACAGTGGGTTGTATTAAAGGTGAAACTCTGACCTTAGTAAACTCCCAATCGTTTTTTAAGGAGACTGCTAGGAAACCCACCTGACCTTTGAACTTTATTGTCATTAGTAATATAAACAGCAAAGCAATATGCCCTCTGCTCTGGAAAAAGACACAGTAACTTCTAAGGCTGTTTATAACCATCTTTGTAAGAGAATAATAATAATAAAACCATGTGAATGCCTTTGCTCAGAAGACATAGAAATAGGCAAGAAACTCATGGAAAATTGTGTCCCACAAACAGAATAATGAAAACTTGGACCCTTCTAATATAGCTTAATCACAATCCAAATTCATAATCATTTGAAAGTATTAAAAATGCTGAATTTCACTTAAATAAATCATGGTAAAGGAGATAATTTATTAAGAATGTCTTCATAGTATTTCAGAGAGGGAAAGGAAAAAGCTGGGAAATTTACGAGGTTTTTGGGGTATAATTTAAAGCATGAATTTTAATTCAAGGGCTTGATTAGTATTAGTTCATGATATAATTGCTTATAATTGTTAGAGCAAGGTTAAGGATTTAAGAAAAAGATTCTATGTGAGTGCTATCTATTGAAAATGTAGCAGTCTGATGTTCATCTACATGAATTTTTTTGTAGTTCCTGAAATGAACAATACTACTATTTGCATTTTTTATCTTTCTGGGCAAGGGTTTTCTGGAGCAGCAAAAGTAAGTTTGAAATTAGTGGAATTATGCTATGATAATATGGACAGCAAGCTCTATGGGTATATATGATTTTGGTTCTCAAAGGTCAAATGACTTTGAGCTAAAGCCTATCATTACTTATATATGAAATGGAACTGGTGATAGGGATGAGGGAGCATTCTAATCATTTTTAGTAGACTAGTTTTACATCTTCAATACAAGGATTAGAAAAACAATAACACAAAAAATATACCAAATAAGGATATAAAAAATTGACCATGCTTTGCAGGGACATGACTTATTTATGATAAATTAAAATATTTGTAGAGAGAAATAAACAAGGAAGAAACATTAAAACACAGAAAAAAGAATGTTTGCAAAACACTAGGAATGAACATAATGAACTCATATTAATATGAAAAAGATATCTTTCTCATTCTTGAGAGCAATGGAGAAAAATAATTCCAATCATAAAGCCTAGTCTTCTAAGTATATATACGTATTTATTTTCTATACAAAATACTTGATTGAGTAGTGATGATTTGCAATTTATAATTGGCTGAGAATGAATTCATGTCTCTCCAGGTATTCTTATTTTTATTTCTTTCATTTGTTTCTTTTTCTATAGATCTAATTTTTCCCAACTCAAAAGTGGCTTAAATCCCCATAGACAAGGAGTGATTTGTAAGCAAAGAGGGCCATCAAGATTATGATGGAGTTCAAGAGAAGCAATAAGAAAGAAACCACTTGAGAAAACAAAAGTTATTTTATGTTCCAATAAGAATTCCCCAAACCTATCATTCTCAAAGCAAGCTGTCTACAAAATATTTTTTGAAAATAAACTTTCAGATTTGAAAAACATTTTTGTTGCAAATGACAAAATTAGAGCTCTATAATCAATGGACTTCCATTTCCCAGGGATAATTATTTAAATATGAGAGAAAAGTGGCAATAGTAGGTATAAATTCAAAATATTTACTGTTATTTTATTTCAAACAGAGAATTGGCATCTGCTCATAGAGTTTGGTGAGCTGCTTTTTTCTTGTATTCTGGTTTATATCTTAATTTCTGCATTGGAGATTTGCAGTTGGTGCATTACTGGGAAACTCATTATTGTAGCACACCAACAATCTATCCTCCAAACTCACCCATATCTGTAATAAAGATGAAATTTAATCTCCATCATTCTGACTCTCTTGTTTATCAAAATTGTTTCTATATTTGGACTTGGTAAATAGTACAGCAACATCTAACAATGAGGACATAAGAGGTTAGAAAGAAAAATGCAATGACTCTTTCAGAGGGAACTGAGATCCAGTGGAAAACTGAAATGTGATCTCTTAAAGTAGTACATTGAAAGCCAGTAACAACAGCAATTGAAGAACAATCATTTGAATATTGTGACCACTATATTGAGTTGTCAGAGGAAATCTGGACAGACATTATAGTGGATGACTGGAGAGATCAATGTAAAAAACTTAAAAATTATTGTGTGACATTCAAAGTGAACATTTATTCTAAGTAGAAACACAGTACTTTGTTTCCTTATGAAATATGTCTGATAAATTAATTCAGTTTAACTTCTAAGGGAAGACACAGCCAAGATGACACATTAAATGTTCCTTAGCCTGAGGTCCACCCTGAAAATAAAACCTGAGTCAAAGCTTGTGTGAAGCCTGACTATTTCTGAATGTGATCCCAGGTAGGAGGTGGAATGTAGGGCAGGGAGAATGAAATAGGGAAAGTTGGATGGAAAGCTAATGCAAGAATGTGTTATTAAATTGGATGCCTTCCAAGCAACTGATTAGTTCCCCCTTGGACCTTTAGAGAAGTCTTACACAATGTACCACAGAATTGTCCATCCAAAGAAAAAACAAGGAAATATTTGTCAAACATCCTTTGTCCCCACTGGCCCAGGGTGGCCCCGTTGACATTGATTCCTTATACTTCCAGATTGCCAAAGCAATCTGATTGACTAGCATTCCCTACATGGGTCTTAGAGAAGCTCCAGGGCAGAAATCACCTTGTAAGATCCCTAGTCTGAAACAAAGTGGTATAAGATTACATCTGTAGGCCAGGTGCTGTGGCTCACACCTGTAATCCTAGCACTCTGAAAGGCTGAGGTGGGACCATCGCTTGAGTTCTGGAATTCCATATCAGCCTGAGCAAGAGCAAGACCCCATCTTTACTAAAAATTGAAAAATTAGCCGGGTGTCATGGCACATGCCTGTAGTCCCAGCTACTTGGGAGGCTGAAGCAGAAGGATTGCTTGAGCCCAGAAGTCTGAGGCTGCTGTGAGCTAGGCTGATGCCATGGCTCTCTACTCAGGGTGACAGAGTGAGACAGACAACATTCTATGTGCTAAGAAGAAGAATATGTAGGCTTCAGCTGTTAAATGACATGTTTTCTAAATCTATTAAACCCAATTTTATCTATAGTGCAGATTAAATGTGATGTTTCTTTTTTGACCTTCCATCTAGATGATATGATATGTACAATGATGACAGTGGGGTGTCGAAGTCCCCAATATTATATTATAGTATTGGGGTCTATCTCACACTTTAAGTATAATATTTACTCTACATAGTTGGGTGCTCTGGTGTTGAGTGTATGTATATTTATAATTGTTATAATATCTTCCTGAATTGACCCCTTTATCATTATGCAATGGCCTTCTTTGTCTCTTGTTACAGTGTTTGACTTGAAATCTATTTTATCTGATACAAGTATAGCTGCTCTAGCTCTATTTTGGATTCCATTAGCATGGAATAGCTATTTCTATCCCTTCATTTTAAGTCTATGTGTGTCCTTATGGGCAAAGTGAGTTCCTTATGGGCAGCATATAGTTTGGTCTTATGTTTTGATATCTAGTCAGTTACTCTATATCTTTTAATTGGAGTATTTAATCCATTTGCATTCAATGTTGTTATTGATAGGCAAGAACTTACAGCAGACATTTTGTTATTTCTTTTCTATTTGGTAGAATAATAGGGCAACTATAGTTAATAATAATTTGTTGTATATTTTGAAATAGCTAGAAGAGAAGACTTCAAATATTCCCAGCACAAATAAATGATAAATGTTTAAGGTGATAGATATGCCAATTACCCAGATTTGACCATTATACATTGTATGGCTTGAATCAAAATATCACATGGACCCCATAAATACCATGTTACCATTTATCTATAAAAATAAAAATATCTTAATAAACTTAAAAAAGAGAAAAAAAGAACATTGTATGTAAGAAACAGCTGAGAATTTAGGATTATTTTATTTGAACTTTTGCCTCAAAACCATGATGCGTATTGTTCATAGTTATAGTGTTGTATCCTTGACTATTGTGCAGTTGTTTGCATCCTTCTAAGAAATAGAACAGCTCAAGATTAATTCCTGTATTTCATATTGACTATCCTCAATGTTTTTTTTTTATTTTTTATTTTTTTATTTATTCAGGATATTATAGGGGTACAAACATTTTGGTTACTTGTAATGCTGTTTGCCCCATCCAAGCCAGGGCTATCCTCAATGTTGATGTGTCTGATCAACTTGTGTATATAATAAGAGTGTAAGGTTTGGAGAATGCCATTAAGAATTTCACCTCTCACAAAAATTAAATCACGGTGGTTAACAGACTTAAACCTTAGAAATGAAACTATTAGAATTCTAGAAGAAAATGTAGGAAAGACTCTCACAGACATTGGCCTAGGTAAAGAATTTATGAAAAAGACCCCTAAGGCAATCACAGCAGCAACAAAAATAAATAAATGGGACCTGATTAAATTAAAAAGCTT
>CM052440.1:26319080-26356669 GCA_028533085.1 Varecia variegata
CAGTCTCGGGGGGTTGGGAGGGGCATGGGCAATATACTTAACCAGAACGGTTGTACCCCCATAATAAGCTATAATAAATAAATAAATAAATAAATAAAAAAAAAGAATTTCAAACTATTTTACTTTAGTAGTATCTTTAATTATCTGTTTTTCAACATAATGTCCCAGAAGATGAATGCTATTATTTATATAGATCTCTCTTCAGGAAAAAATAATATGCTAACTCTTACAAAATATTCTTTCAAATTTCAATAATGATTTAAATGAAATTACTTCAATTTCAGTATAATGTCTTTTATTTACCAATAAAGAAGAGCTTTTGAGATCAGAGAAAGGAAGGTTTTTTGGCCAAAAGTATAATTAAGTCCAAAATATGATGTGAATGTCATTTTTCTTTATCCATTTATACTTTATATATATATGTATAAAATGAAAAATGTAATATCACTTTTCAGTTGAAATACAGAACTGATTTTTAGTTCTGTTGCCAAAACTTTCTATTTTGTAAGAAGAGAGCTATCACTCAAATGTCTCTAAATCCGGGATTATAGATTATTCCTTTCAACTGGTTTAAAGTCATGTATAAAGCTGAGGCGTCCAGCTTTTGTCTCACTATCTGCAAAGAGATAAAAGAAACAATTCCTTAATTAAAAAAAACTCATGTAAATTCTCTAAACTTTTTCACCATCTGGTAAATATTATATAACCATAAAGTTTAGAAGACTTGACTTTCTTCTTTGTACTTTTCTCATTCTCACTCAACTGCATAACAATGTTCATTATGAAGTGGTTCACTTCTCCTTTTAATGAGATTTACTTTCGATCACCTACAAGCACTATTGATCAAGTAGTGGCATTATAATATATTATAGATTATAAAGTATAAAATGTCTACTTTCCTTAAGTACTAAGTTTGACAGTTGATATCTCTCACATTTCACTTTGACATTTTTTGTTTTATTTTTATGCTGAAGGTACATCCTCAGACTTTCAAATGCATGGTTTGGCTTGTGATTATCTTGCAAATTTTTTTTAGAACAATTTGTGAGAAACCACGGATAAGTAAAAAATTCACGTTTTCAAATATGTGTTCCGTCATGGAACTGATGTAGTGCAGACAGCTGGTAATATCAACAAAGTGTTTGGGAAGGATGTGGGTAATGAACACACTATGCCGATGGTTTGAGAAGTTCTGTTCTGGTGATTTTAATCTTGAAAATGAGCCACGTGGGTGACCTGAGACCAAGGTAGATAATGATGAGCTGAAAGCTCTAGTTGGAGTGAATCCATCTCAAACTACATGTGAATTAGCAGCAAGGTTTGACATTACTATTCCAACAATAGTGGACCATTTGAAACAAATGGGCAAGTTAAGGAAGCTGGATAGATGTATACCACATGAATTAAAGGAGCAACAGAAGAGAAATCTTTGAAGCTAGCCTTTCTTTGCCACCACGATATAAAGGCAAACCACTTCTCCATATTGTTACGTGTGATGAAAAATGGATTGTTTTTGACAATCACAAGCATTCAGCAGGAAGATTGGATAAAAATGAAGTGCTGAAACACAGCCAAAAACTAAGCATTCATCAAAAAAAAAAAGCTAAGGATGTCTGTTTGGTGGTCTAGCACTGGTATTACCCACAACAGCTTCATGAAATTTGGTCAATCAATTCCAGCAGATATCTACTGCAACCAATTGGAAAAAATGATGAGGATGCTTGCGATTAAGCAGCCAAGATTGGTCAATAGAGACAGGTCAATCCTCTTGTCACAGAAACAACGCTGCACAAACTACAGCAGCTGGATTTGGGAACTGTCATACATTGTTATTTGCCAGATCTTGCACCAGCTGATTACCACTTCTTCCAGTCTTTGGATACTTCTTGCAAGGAAAAATATTCAGTTCTCAACAAGCTGTGGAAAACACCTTTTGTGTCACTCTCCAGGCTTCTTTGCTACTGTCATAAGCTACTGTTAAGATGACAAAACTGTGTCGATAGTTTAGGCGCATACTTTGATTAATTGTACTGCTTCTTGTTTGAAATATAATAAGCTACACTTTTGATTTAAAATCAGACATTCACATTTAATGACCTGGTATAATTTCATTTATCATGTCTTCATTAAGATCTTGGTCTTGATAGTTGCAAACATCACTTTCTTCTATTATTGTTATTATTACTTTTAATATTTTTTGGTTCTTGATATCACTACTTTTTTTTTTCTTTTTTTTTTTTTTTTGAGACAGAGTCTCGCTCTGCTGCCCGGGCTAGAGTGCCATGGCGTCAGCCTAGCTCACAGCAACCTCAAACTCCTAGGCTCAAGCAATCCTCCTTCCTCAGCCTTCCGAGTAGCTGGGACTACAGGCATGTGCCACCATGCCCAGCTAATTTTTTCTCTATATATTTTTAGTTGTCCAGCTAATTTCTTTCTATTTTTAGTAGAGACGGGGTCTCTCTCTTGCTCAGGCTGGTCTTGAGCTCCTGAGCTCAAACGATCCACCCGCCTCAGCCTCCCAGAGTGCTAGGATTACAGGCATGAGCCACCGCGCCTGGCCCGATATCACTACTTTTTAACACTGTCAGAACTTAGAGAAAATCATTGTCATCTTTCAGTTGTATCACTTAAATCTTGTCTTATTTCTTGTATTGATAAGTTGGATGTGCAAGCTTGAATTTCCTACAAATCTTTATGAACTATATACATTATTATATTTTGAAAATATTACACCTTCCAAAATAAATTCAGTCTATAATTCCATCATCTACATTTTTTTGCTTTTTTTTTCTTTATTAGACTGCACTGTTTTGATATTGTTTCATATTGATAAGGGTATCTCACTTCATAATTCTTTACAAAGTTTAGAATTATGAACCACTAATTCAGGCTCCTCCAAATTCCTGCAGGAAAAAAACACAACTATGTAATCAATAGTTTTATGGTTAGTGAACATATAGTCTGATATAATAACATTTTATTTCAATTATTTAATAAATGCATTTATTAACATCAAATCATAAAATGTTCAATTTGGGTAACAAAAATACTGAATTACTTTATTGGTGTAACATTTTATTTTCATAATTTATTTACTCTTTGAAAACAAAACAATAATGTAAAATAAAAAGTCTAACTTTAAATATGTCATTTAAATAATAACATTGTATATGTGAATTAATTTGAACTTGTCAAACAAAAACTGTATGCTTTAGAATTCACATATTATTTCACTCTTAAGTTTTAAGATACAAACAAAATTTCCAGTGGTTACATATAATGAAATAATTGACATAATTCAAGTTCCATTTCTTCATCTATACAATTACTCTATCATTGTTTTGTTTCTATCATTGAAAAATAGTAATATGTAGTACCACTTTGGTTGAGACCTACACTGTACCAGAGGGGAAGTCAAATCATTACAAGCTATTACAAACTTACTTTAAATAAAAATTATTATCTGAGTCCACTTGTGTCAGAGGCTTACCCTGTAACTGGCAGTTATTTGAATTAACTTCCAGGTAGTATACAGTATTTAGTAATAAAAAATATGTAAATTGAAGTCACACAAACATAATTTTAAACTTAACTGTACTACAAAATTTTGTTTAACTTAGACTACCAAACTTTTTCAGTATTTTTATTAACATTGTTTAAAATTATTGGATCATGGTTATGATAAAAATATAGAACAACTTTTAGCTGATTTTATTATTTTTATAAGTTATCTTCAGCCCTTGCATGCCCTTATCACCTGCTCTCAGGCAGACTCCTTCCTCTGCATTTTCATCATATGTCAAAATGGAAGGTTATATTAAATAGAATTTTCTTTAATAGCCAATGCTTTGGGCAAACCCAGTACTCACTGATTTTATATCTCTCACTACAGGAAGTCTGTAAGACTGAATTTAGAGAAAATTAAGGAATAGAAGTATCTGGGTTAGAAAGTAATGGAAAAGAAAAAGAAACAATGGTATCAGGTAACATTATCAATTTAACAAGCGATTTAAGCAGCATAATGTAAGAAACATATCTAAGCATTGTGCAATCCGTTGATCTTTTCTAAAAGGATCAAGAGGAAGCAAAGAAAGAAAAAAAATACTCAGAGGTTGTTTCTAGATTGTAGTAAAGAGATATAGAACAATACATGCTACTTTATCCCTAAAATGTCAAATCTATGGAAACCTAATTCTTGGGGGCTAATATGGCAGAAATACTGGTCACAATTATATCTTCAGGTAAGAATTCTTGGTCTAGGAAGCAGGATGCAGGCTTCTTAGACCTAAGCAATTTCCAATTTAAGATGCAATAGTGATCATACTTATTCTGCTTAAATTTGAGTTGGCAATTTTGTTTTACTGACTTGCAACTAATTCTCTTCAAATAACATTTACCAAGTAGAATGCCTGATAACTGTTATAAAGTGATAGCCATTATTGCTATTATTATTATTATCCTTATTTTTCAACATTTATATTATGTCAAAAAAACACTCAGTTGATTTAATCAGCTTAAACTCTTTGGTGCCCTATACATCATAATCCACTTTTACTAACAACTTGTTTCTAGGTGTATATCTCATTTTCAACTGTGTTGCTGAATTGTATAGAAATACCTGATCAGATCTTTTACTATTTCCCCTTCTTCATATGTTCAGTCTTCACTGAAATACAATGATATACTTCTTTGATATGTCTAAATGGAACTGGCACATTTCTGACTCTGTTCACTGTCCCCTGAATTGAAATAACTTTTCTTGGGTTAGTTGTTTTTGTTTTTCTTTTTAATTGCTGGCTCTGTTCTTAACTACTGTACTGTTTCAAAGCCTCCTCACAATCTACGTCTCTCTGCCATAGAAAATGAAAGTTAAGCTCTAAATTTGGGAGTTTGCCAAACGTAGTTATGAGAAACAGGGAAAGACTTCAAAGATCCATTGCTGGGAAAGGATGGTGTGAAAATGGTATATTTTTATAACCTGCTACAAGATTATAGCTTCCAAATAATATTCTGAAAACAAAACATTCAGAGGAAAAATGAATTCCTGTTATTTCACAATTATTGGCAATTATATTTTATTAATAAGCCAAGGAATTTTTTTCATTTACCGTTTGATTTACTCTTCACTATTCCATTCTTTTTAGGACTAATTTCTGAACCCTAAGAACATGAAAACATATGAGATTGTTCATATAAGCTTCTTTAACTGATGTGTAAGGCAGCATACTTCTAAATTGTACAAACTCAGAAGAATATTTTAATGTCTCTAGTAGAGTGGGTATAGAAGGAGAAAAGTTACATTTTTTAGATAAGCTCATAGTTGAGGATTTTTACACTGTAGACTTAATGCAGCTCACTTTAATTCCATGCACAGACTGTGCTCTTTTTCACTTCCAGACCTTAGCAATTTTTGTCTCTTCAGTTCTATAGGCTCTTACTCCCCACTTTTTATCTACTGCTAATTGATTTTAAAATATCTTAGGAATTATATCCTCCTGAAAGTTTTTCAGAGCCTTTATATCATGATTTCCTCCTATTTTGTGTTTCTGTTTTACCCTGTCCCTTTTTCTATGTGTAACAATGCTTTTTATTTTTATTTATTTATTTTTTTGAGACAGAGTCTCACTCTGTTGCCCGTGTGAGTGCAACGTAGAGTGAGTGCCGTGGCGTCAGCCTAGCTCACAGCAAACTCAAACTCCTGGGCTCAAGCAATCCTCCTGCCTCAGCCTCCCCAGTAGCTGTGACTACAGGCATGCACCACCATGCCCGGCTAATTTTTTCTATATATATTTTTAGCTGTCCATATAATTTCTTTCTATTTTTTAGTAGAGAGAGGGTCTCGCTCTTGCTCAGGCTGGTCTCGAACTCCTGAGCTTAAACGACCCGCCCGCCTCGGCCTCCCAGAGTGCTAGGATTACAGGCGTGAGCCACCGCGACCGGCCAACAATGCTTTTTAAATCATCTATTTCACTTCTCAGAACTTGTAAGCCCTATGAAGCCTGGGGTTTTACCTCCTTATGCTCTTTTTTTTTTTTTTCTAATTCCTTGGCAAAAGCAGCATCTGATATAGAATCAGCGTCAATATTTTGTGAATAAGTATCTAAACAAATTAATAACTAGAGAGCTGTTTTAAAGAAAAACTTTCGACAAGTTAAATTTAACAGAGTTTGAACAACAAAAAAATCATGAATAGGCAGCTCTCGGAACCAGAAGAGGTTCAGAGAGCTCCACTCAGCAAATTCAGCAATGAGTATTCACAGACAGAATATACAAGTAAAGTACAGAAATAGCTTGATTGCTTACAGCTAGGCTGCTTGCCTTATTTGGACATGGTATCATCAGTTGACGGCTTGTGTTTGGTCAAGCTCAGCTGCCTTTGATTGGTTGAGACCAGGCTATGTGTTACAAAAATTAGACTACTAATTAGGTTTTGGTTTATTCATGTACTAAGTCAGACTTCAGTTTGTTACATAGGAACTCAAAGTACAGAGACAGCCTCAGGCCAATGGCCTCCTGCTTATTTAATTTAATAAAGTGAACATATTGAGTGTTATGACAAGGGCAGCATCATGGGGTCAGATCCCACACTATTTTTACCACAGCACACTGCCTTAATTAATCATGATCTCTGATTATGCAAATTATATCATAGTAAACTAAGAACAAAAAGAAAGAATGGTTTTAATGAACTACAGATTTTTCTTTAAAATCCTTGTAAGGGTTAATATCTGTGTTCTTTTTTACTTACTTCAGTGATTCAGGTGCATAAAACTTGCTCCAGAACTGTAACTCATTTGTTCTCATTTACATCTCTAAAGAGCAAGAATTCTACTATCAATGAATAATGAATCACAACAGCTGGACTTTTATTACTGAGCAGATACATATAGTGCTAAAAATAAATCAGCATATTTTTATTTGTGTGCTATGGCGAAAGTGTTTTTTGGTCTCTTTTTAATGAACCTGTAATGAATTTTGTAGGCTATCTTGGAATTTAGTGAAAAGTTCATCAGCAAACTACAAAGGTATTCCTTTGTGAGGTATTAAAAGAGAAAAGCAGCAATGCTAGATGGCCTACTTTAAAGACAAAAAAGCACCTAGATTTGAAAAACTAATTTGATTTTACTCTCTCATCCTTCCAGAAAATTTCTGAAGGAAGAAATAGAATAATTCATTGACTGAGATGGGGCAGGGTGGGGACAAATGCGGGAGATGGTAGAGAAGTAGTGGGAGTGAGAGTAATTAAAGAAATGACACAGCATCCTTCCAGACAGAGAAAGAACATGAAGCATCTTCTCCTATAATCACCTTTTGGTGACACTTATGCTGGCTAATAAGCGTTTCCTGTAAATCTCCAACTTCTCTCATGAAAAGAAGTTAAAAAATTATATAGTCTAGGAGAAGAAGGTCAGAGAGTGTATTTTTTATTTTTCTTCCCTTGAGTTCTTCCTTGCAAAGAAAATATGTAAAAGTATTGCAACTATTTAAAGATATCCTTTTCAGAAAGAATCACTAAGAGTCAAGGAGTTTTTTCCGTCACTACTCTCTACTTAAAATTTATTTTGGAGGCTGCACATGTTATTTTATATTGTCAGAACATCAAAATATAAATCCCCTTGTAGCACTCTTCTATACCACTTAAATTTTACTACAAGCCATTTGATTACAGAGCTAAATTTCATTCATTAAATGACCACACATCTAATGTATGCTTTGTTTTGTAGAGAAAACTTAATGAATGTAGGATTAATATCTATATTCAGTTGTTTTTTTTCCTTTTATTTAAAAAATAGAGAAAGTGTTACTAAGGGTATGTAGGCAGAAAACATGTTATTTTCAAAAGATCTTATATTAAGCTGGTCTCCAACTTTTCTTCTGAAACTATTTCATTAGAAGACAGTATCTTAATTTTGACAGCATTTTGTGGGAAAAAGGCTTGTTTCTCAATACTTATATATCTATTTTCACTCTTGTTTGAAAGAATTCAATGGACTCAGTATGGAAACAAACACAGAAGTGATTGAATTCTAACTGAATACTATATATTTTTCAAGTAATTATAATATTAATTTAAATTAATTTTAATGATGATTGTATTTTTATTGAATAATTCAATTTTCTAAAGAATAAATACAGTGAAACTTGGCTGTAATAATGAAAGCAACCTAACCATATTAAATTAATTAATTCTTAAAGGTAGTACTCCCAGAAGTCAATTCATCAGCCATATGTTTTTAAAATTGACTTTAACTATTGGAACAAAATATTCTAAGAAATGAATAGCTTCTTACTAGAACATTGGGGGGGCTCAAGATTTCAGGCTACAAATTATTATGTGCTTTGTATGCCTTAACCAAACCCATTAACATAGTTAGAAATGCTCTTCTAAATTACTGTAGAGGAAATAAATGCTTGACTGTATATAATACTCTGTATTTGGCAAAGGCAATGCAAGGCTTTTCTTGGTTGCTTTGGTATCTTTTGTTATCACATTTTTCTTAAGCATAATGAACTTCTGCCACAGCCTATTCATCTTTTATACTTTGATACCCTCCTACATAATCTCTTGCAGGTGAAGGGAAGTAATGAATGACTTTATTCATTCTTTCAAAATATGTTTGGCAATACCTACCCTATAGCAGGCACATTGAAGTATAAATGAAAACTGGCTCTTTTCTAGATGGGGAAATATAAAGTATACAATTACATATAGCAATTGAATATTTTAATATGAGCTATCCTATAAAGGATACAAGAAGGGGACAGAATTGAAAATGGCAATGTGTTAAGGTGAGACAGAATCAATGACACTTTGTAATTTTATAGACATATAGAATTTTAAAATGACAGAAAGCAGAAAAAATTAGGAAACTGTTTCTCCCCTGCCATTAGATGATAGGAAAATTGAGAAAAGCTATATTTATTCTGTACTTTTATTTGAATTATTTTATATTCAAAGGAAAGTGGTGCCATATAAACATGGCTTTGGATTTAAACGTATTTAAACCCTCATCTTAGTATATGGGATTTTTATTATCATATGGTATCCTCTTTTTACACAAAAAGTCATTTTTGCTGAGATCTTTATGAACTTATACCATAGTTTAATGTACCAAAAATATTATTCATCACAAGATATGTGTGTTGGATCTGGACAAGAATAGCCTCATAAAGCCTTTTTAAATCTGACAAATTAAGACTTTTGTGAGTTAAATTCCTAGGTGCTTCTTACACAGTTGAAATTATTTGGCCATTATGTTAGATTATTTATGAAGTTGTAGTTAGAGTTACCAATTTAAATTTTCTTATTAGTTTCAGCAGCAGCAGCATCACAATGTGACTATCTTCTAGTGCCCTGAAGTTATTTTAGATCGTACTTTCTTCCTCAGCCCTTTTTTGATTTAAATATTTCATGAATTGGCTTTATTAGATTATTAATTTCACATTATTTTCTGTCACATTTCCACACTTTTTTTTTTTTTTAATAGGTAACTTAGGTTTCTGGACTGAAATGGACATGACTAATTTGCACACATGAAAGAATCAGTGTGGTCGAGTGGAGAGACATGAGTTTCATGATAAGATCTCAGATTTTGTTCCTTATTTCTCACTTAATAGTTTTACAACTTTGGGCAAGTCACAGTGTATATTGACCCTCACAGTATTATGGGGAAGAGAATGTGATAATCAAGATTATGGAGAAGCATAGAGGGTGTTACAGTTCAAGGCTATAAAAATGGAAAAGTAATTTCTCAGCTGGGCGCGGTGGCTCACGTCTGTAATCCCAGCACTCTGGGAGGCCGAGGTAGGTGGATCGCTCCAGGTCAGGAGTTCGAGACCAGCCTGAGCAAGAGCGAGACCCCCCCGTCTCTACTAAAAATAGAAAGAAATTATCTGGCCAACTAAAATATATATAGAAAAAATTAGCCGGGCATGGTGGCGCATGCCTGTAGTCCCAGCTACCCGGGAGGCTGAGGCAGTAGGATCGCTTAAGCCCAGGAGTTTGAGGTTGCTGTGAGCTAGGCTGATGCCAGGGCACTCACTCTAGCCTGGGCAACAAAGTGAGACTCTGTCTCAAAAAAAAAAAAAAAAGAAAGAAAGAAAGAAAAGAAAAGTAATTTCTCTATTAAATACCCATAACAAACTTTCTCAGAAAGCATTTTTTCTCATCTAGGAATAGGCATGCAATGAGTGGTTATGATTGGTGTAAGTTGCTTACATTGGGATTATTGTTATAGGGATGGCTTTTATTAATTATAAGTTGTTCTGAACTGTAAGAAAGGATTATTTTTTGACATTTAGGTTACAGTATGTTTGAGCTCCTACTTCAAAAACTGAGAATTGGTTAAGGTGCCATAGAATGCAGTGGTCAATTCTGAAGATGCCACAGTCAGGCTGCATGGGTTTGAATGCTGCTTTACCACTAACAAGTTTTGTAACCTTGGTCAAATCACAGCGTGCTTTAGATCATAATCTGTAAAAGAGGAATGGTGTTATTTGTAATTATAAATGTAGAGTTTCAAAATGTCTGTCATAGAGCAACAGCCAATAAATTTTAGTCATAACTATTATTGTTAGTTTTGTTGCTGTTATTGTTATAAATATTTTTATCTTTTTGTTTTTTTTAAATTTTAATTTCTAATTATTATGGATACATAATAGTTGTACATATTTACAGGACAGTACCTGTGATGTTTGAATACAGGCAGACAATGTGTAATAATCAAGTCAGGGTAATTGGGGTATCCATCTCCTCAAGGATTTATTATTTCTTTGTGTAAGGAGCATACCAATTCCATTTTTAGTTATTTTAAAATATACAATAAATATTATTAACTACAGTGTCTCTATTGTGCTACCAAATACTAGATCTTATTCATTCTATCAAACTCTATTTTTGTACCCATTAACAATCCTGTCAAATACTCTCCTTCTCAGTCTCTCATAACCATCACTGCACTCTTATCTCCATGAGTTCTTGTGTTGTTGTTGTTATTGTTTGTTTGTTTGTTTTTGTTTTTTAGCTATCACATATGAGTGAGAACATGCAATATTTGTCTTTCTGTGCTTGGCTTATTTCACATTTCACTTAACATAACATTCTCCAGTTCCATATATATTATTATAAATGACAGGATTTCATTCATTTTTATGGCTGAATAATATTCATGGTGTGTATGTACCACATTTCTTCATCCATTCATCTGTTGATAGCCACTTAGGTTGATTCTGTATCTTGGCTATTATGAATAGTGCAGCAACAAATAAAGGAACACAGTTATCTCTTTAACATACCTATTTCTTTTCTTTTGGATATATACACAGCAGGGATTACTAGATCATATGACAGTTCTATTTTTAGTATTTTGAGAAACCTCCATGCTATTCTCTCTCTCTTTTTTTGGCCAGACACAGGTGTCTAACATGCTATTTTTCATAGTGACTATACTAATTTACATTCTCACCAACAATACACAAGGGTTTCCCTTTCTGCACAGCCTTGCCAGCATTCATTATTGCTTGTCTTTTGGATAAAAAACATTTTAATGGGTGAGATGATATCTCACTATAGTTTTAATTTGCATTTTTCTGATGATAGTAATATTGAGCACTTTTTCATATACTGGTTGGCCATCTGTATATTTTCTTTTGAGAAGTGTCTATTCAGATCTTTTGCCCATTTTTAATCGAATTATTTGATTTTTTCTTACTGAATTGTTTAGGTTCTCATATATTGTTATTATTCCCTAGTGAGAAGGGTGGTTTGCAAATATTTTCTCCCATTCTGTGGATTGTCTCCTCACTTTGTTATTTTGTTTCGATTGCTGTGCAGGAGCTTTTTAGTTTAACATGATCCCATTTGTCCATTTTTGCTTTGCTTCCCTATGCTTTTAAGATCTTACTCAGGAAATCGTTGCCCAAACCAATATCCTGGAGTGTTTCCCAATGTTTACCTCTAGCATTTTTATAGTTTCAGGTCTTATATCTAAATCTTTAATACACTTTAATTGATTTTTATATGTAGACATAGATAGGGGTCTAGATTGATTCTTTTGCATATGAATAGCCAGTTTTCCCAGCAACATGTATTAAAGAGACTGTCCTTTCACCAATTTATGTTCTTGGCACCTTTGAAAATGAGTTGACTATAAATGTGTGCATTTATTTCTGGGTACTTTTTTGTGTTCCATTGGTCTGTGTGTCTGTTTGTCTGTTTTTATGCCAGGACCATGCTGTTTTTGGTTACTATAACTTTGTAGTATAACTTGAAGTCAGGTAATTTGATTCTTCCATCTTTGATCTTTTTACTCCTGATGGCTTTAACTATTCAGAGTCTTTTGTGATTCCATGTAAATTTTAGGATACTTTTTCTATTTCTGTAAAAATGTCACTTGTATTTTGATAAGGATTGCATGTAATCTGTAGATCGCTTTGTGTAGTACCCACATTTTTTCAATTTCTTTCATCAATATTTTAGTTTTTATTGTAGAGATCTTTCACTTCTTTGGTTAATTTTATTCCTAAGTATTTTATTTTATTTGTACTTATTGTAATGAAATTACTTTCTTGACTTCTTTTCCAGATTGTTTGCTGTTGGCATACAAAAATGCAACTGATTTTTGAATGTCGATTTTGTGTTCTGCAACTTTACTGAATTTAGTTTTTTGGTGGCATTGTTAGGTTTTGCTAAATACAAGATCATTTCATTCACACACAAGAATAATTTGAGTTCTTCCTTTCTGATTTGGATGACTATTTTTTTCTCTCTTCTCTAATTTCTCTAGCTAGGACTTGCAGTAATGTGTTGAATAATAGTGGGGAAAATGAGCATCCTGTTTAGTTCCAGATCTTAGAGGAAAGGCTTTCAATATTGCCAGTATAGTATAATACCAGTAATGGGTTTGATGGGTTTGTCATATGTGACTTTTATCATGTTGATTTATTTTCCATCCATATCCAGTTTTCGATGTATCATTTACTGATTTGTGTATGTTGAACCATCCTTGCACCGTGGTATGAATCTCACTTGATCATGATGAATGATATTTTTAATGTGTTGTTGAATTCAGTCTCCTAATATTTTGTTGAAATTTTTATGTATATATTCATAAGGGATATTGGCCCTTAGTTTTCTTTTTTGTTGTCTTTGTCTGGTTTTCATATGAAGGTAATACTAGCCTTGCAGAAGGAGTTTGGAAGTATTCACTCCTCCTTGATTTTTTGGAATAATTTGAGTAGTTTTGATAATTTTTTAAAAATGCTTGGTAGAATTTAGCAGTGGAGCTATTAGTTTCTGGGCTTTTCTTTGATGGGAGACTACTTCATTCAGACCTGTTTCTTGTTATTGATTTTTTCTGGTTTTGGATTTTTTTGTGGTTCAATCTTGGTACATTATGTGGGTTTTTAGTTTATGCATTTCTTCTAGGTTTTCTAATTTATTGGCATATAGTTGCTAATAATAGTGTGTAATGATCCTTTGAATTTCTGTGGCATCAGTTTTAGTGTTTCCTTTTTTGACTTTAATTTTATTTATTTGAACCTTCTTTCTTTTTTATTTAGTGTGTCTAAAGTTTTGTCACTTTTTTTATCTTTTAAAAAACAACTTTCATTTTGTTGATCTTTTATATTTTTAATCTCAATTTCATGTTTTTGAGAGTTTGATTTTCTCTTGCTTTTCTACTTAAGATGTATCATAAGGTTTTTTTTGAAGTTTTTCTACTTTTTTTGGTATAAGTGTTTATTGCTATAAACTTCTCTCTTAGTATTCTTTTTTCTGGATCCCATAGATTTTGATACATTGTGTTTCAATTTGCATTTATTAAGAGAAATTTTTTAATTCCTTCTTAATTTCTTCATTGACCCAGTGGTCATTCTGGACCATATTGTTTAATTTCCATGTGTTTGTATAGTTACTAAAGTCCGTCTTATTATTGGTGTGTTTTCTTTCATTGTGATAAGAAAAAATACTTGATATGATTTCAGTGTTTTGAATTTTTGAAACTTTTTTTATTGCCTAACATGTGGTCTTTTTTGAGAATATTCCATACATGGAGGAGAAGATTGTGTATTCTGCAGTTGTTAGATGACATATTCTGTAAATGTCTTTTAGGTCTATTTGGTCTATAGTGCAGTTTAAGGCTAATGTCTCTTTGTTGATTTCTGTCTAGAAGATCTTTTCAAAGCTGAAAGTGGGGTGTTGAAGTTTCCAGCTAATATTTTGTTGGAGTCTCTCTCTCTCTTTATTTCTAATAATATTTATATTACATATATAGGTGCTCCTGCATAGTGTGCATGTATATTTATAATTTTATATCCTCCTGTTGAATTGACTCATTTATCATTCTATAATGACATTTTTTATCTCCTTTTATAGTTTTTGTCTTGAAATCTATTTTATTTAATATAAGTATGGTTACTCCTGTTCTTTCTATGATTCCCATTTGACTGGAATATTTTTTTCCATCCATTTATTTTCAGTAAATGTGTGTCTTTATAGGTGAAGTAAGTTTCTTGTAGGCAGCATATAAGTTGGGTCTTGTTTTTATTGTCTATTTAGCCATTCTGTAAATTTTGGCTGGAGAATTTATTCCATTTACATTCAATGTTATTGATAGGTAAGTACTTTCTACTACTATTTTGTTATCAGTTTTCTGGTTGTTTTGTCGGCCCTCTCTTTCTTTCTTTCTTCCTTAAGAAAATACACAAGCAAAAAGAATACTAAAATCTCTACATTTTAACTAACTCCACCCCCCAACTTTTTGCCCTTTTGCTGTCTCTATTTATATATTTTTGTATCATCTATCTCTTTAAAAAGTTGTTTTAGTTATTAATTTTGATAGATTTGCCCTTTAGTCTTCCCACTAAAGATATGATGGGTTTACACACTGCAATTACAGTGATAGACTATTCTGTATTTGTCTGTGTACTTATTACCAGTGAGTTTTATGCCTTCAAATGATTTCTTGTTATTCGTAAATGTCATTTTCTTTCACATTAATTGACTCTCTTTAGCATTTTTTTAGAGACAGGTCTAGTGTTGACAATATCCCTTGGCTTTTGTTTATCTGAGAAAGTCTTGAAAGTCTTTATTTCTCCAACATGTGTGAAGAATAATTTTACTGGATATAATATTCTAATTTGGATTTTTTTTTCCTTCAGGACTTTGGATATGTAATGCCACTCTCTCCTGGTCTGTAAGATTTCTACTGAGAAGTCTGCTTCTAAATGTCTTTTATATGTTATTTGCTTCTTTTCTCTTGCTGCTTTTACTCTTCTTTCCTTTTCATTAACCTTTGAGTGGTTGATTATTATATGCTTTGAGGAAGTCTTACTTAGGTTGAATCTGCTTGGTATTTTATGACCTTCCACCTGAATAATTATATCTTTCTCTATGTTTGGGATGCTTTCTGTTATTAGTTCTTTTTTTGTTTGTTTGTTTGTTTGTTTGTTTTTGAGACAGAGTCTCACTCTGGTGCCTGGGCTAAAGTGCCGTGGCATCAGCCTAGCTCACAGAAACCTCAAACTCCTGGGCTCAAGCAATCCTTCTGCCTCAGCCTCCCGAGTAGCTGGGACTACAGCTGTGCGAACATGCCTGGCTAATTTTTCTATATATATTTTAGCTTTCCACATAATTTCTTTCTATTTTTAGTAGAGACGGGGTCTCGCTCTCTTTCTCAGGCTGGTCTCGAACTCCTGACCTCAAACCATCCACCTGCCTCAGCCTCCCAGAGTGGTAGGATTACAGGTGTGAGCCACCATGCCCGGCTTATTTCTTTGAATAAGTGTTTGAACTTGATCTCTGTACTTCCTCTTTAAGGCCAATAACTCTTAGATTTGCCCTTTCGAGGTAGCTTTCTTGATCTTGTAGGCATGCTTTATTCTTATCACTCTTTTTTTTTCTTTTTTCTCCTTTGCATATTTTCATATGATTGATTTTTTAGTTTAGTGTCTTCAAGCTCACTACATATTTCTTCTGCTTGATTAATTCTGCTGTTGAAAAACTGATTCATTTTTCAGTTTGTCAATTAAATTTTTAAGCTCCAGAATTTCTGCTTGATGTTTTAAAATTATTTCAATCTTTTTATTAAATTTCTCTTATAGAATTCTGAATTCCTTCTCTGTGTTATCTTGAAGTTTGTTGATCTTCATCAAGACAGCTATTTTGAATTCTCTGTCTGAAAGGTCACACATCTCCATCACTCCAGGATTGTTCACTAATGCCTTATTTAGTTAATTTGGTGTGGTCATCTTTACCTGGATGTTCTTAATGTTTTCTCAATGTTTCTTGATGTCTGGACATTGAAGAGTTAGATATTTATTCCAGTCTTCACAGTCTGGTCTTGTTTGTACCCATCCTTCTTGAGAGGGCTTTCCAGGTATTCAAAAGGGATTGAATATTGTGATCTAAGTATGTGGTCCTTTCAGCTTTATCAGTACTAGGGGATACCCCAAGCCCAGGAACACTGCAATTCATACAGACTGCTATATACACTGTCTTGGTTGCCTTGGGTGAGATAAGGTACAATTCCCTGGGCTACCAGGCAAAGTCACTCATTCTCGTCTCTCTTCCAACATTAGAAGTAATACATCTCTGTGCTGGGCTGCCTGAATCTGGCTGGTGGTGACATAAGCACTTCCATGGCCACTACAGCTGGTGCTGTGCTGGGTCACAACTGAAGCCTTGCAGACCAGCACACTACTGGGTCTTGCCCAAGGCCCATGGTGACTACTGCATGGCTACTACTGATGTGTATGTAAGGCCCAAGCAGACTTTAGTCAGCAGGTAGCAAATCCTACTGGATCTGAGTCCTTTACATTAGGGCTGCGGATTCCCTTCTGGTCCAGGATGCATCTAGAAACACTATCCATAAGCTAAGGTCTGGTATTGGGGGCTTCATAAATCTGCGTGGTGCTTTATTTCTCTGTAGCTAAGCTTGTATCTCAAGTTATAAGACAGAATCCTTTGTACTTTTCCCTCTCCTTTTGCAAGCAAAAGTCTCTTCTGGGGTTGCACTGCCTAGGGTCAGGGGAGGGGTGAGGCAAGCACTTCCAAGGTGACCACAATTGATATTGTACTGGTTCACATGCACCCCAAGTGCAGCATCAGGGTTTCCTCAAAGACTGTAGACTTTTTGACCTGACTGCCACTCAGAGTTATTCTGGGCCCCAGGCCACTTTAGTTAGCTGGTAGTAGAGCCAGCTCAGACTCAGGTTCCTTCCACTGGCACTGAGAATTCCCCTCTGGTCCAGGGATGGTCTTAATTCTCCCTCCCAGTGTGCCATCAGAATTCTAACCTGTATTATGTTCCACTGTAACAAAGTAGCACTGAGTTCCAATACAGTCTCACACTCACCTATTCTCCCTCCCCAAAATACATAGATTCTACCTGCTGTGCTGCCAAGCAGTGGGGGATGCATTGTGTAGACAAAGCAAAACAATCTCCCCTACTCTCTTTAATGGCTCTTTCCTTGATATTATGTTAAATCCAGGTATTATGATTGCTCACTTGATTTTTTAGTTCTTATGAAGATGCTTTCTCGCATGGAGAGTTACTTGTTCAATTTGGCATTCCCGCAGGGAGACAATTGTTGAGGATTCTATTTAGCCATCTTGCTCCATCTCCTTCCTCTACTAATATTTTTAAAGAACAAAAACATGTGGACTTAAAATGACCTTCTTTGGAACTTTAGGAAGTCATATACCTTAGTTCTACAGTTTATTAATTAATAAATCACTAAAATTAATTAAATCCTTTCAAGTTACCATGCTTATCTTGTTGAATTCCAAATAGTAGCTTATAACTTGGTAATATATGACTAAATGTGAAACATTTTCCAAGTTTCAAGTGGATAATGAGGAAAGAGAAGATATTTAGAGTCTTTTATATATCCCTTGGTATTTTATTTGAAGAAATAATTAGTTCAATATTCACTTAATGTCCAGAACTTAAAATACTTTGATCATTCTTGGATTTAATGAGAGCTCATTTGGCTGTACTGCATTCAACTATATTATGAAGTGGAATATCTTTAAATTTCTAATTAGACAATAGTACAGATAATTACCCTTTAAAAGCTTATGTGAATACAGAATATGAATACTTGATTTCCTTTCCTAAGTATTCAAATCAAATTTTATTATATTTATAATAGTCATTTATAAATAAATTAGACATAGCATTTTTTCAATCTAAATGTTATATCTCTCCCCATTTATGTTTATTATACATGAGACTGCCTTTTTAAAATGTAAATATTTAACTTAATATCCAAAGGAACATGCTTTGGATGCCATTTTCTTTGTGTAGAAAGAAACTTAAGATTTCTTAGTTTAAGAATATAGAAAAAGGAAATAATATAATTTTAAAAATAATAATTGTTCCAGAAAAGACTTTTCTCTCCGATAACATTTTGCTTTATACTAATTTTATAAAAACTGATATGGGCCGGGCGCGGTGGCTCACGCCTGTAATCCTAGCACTCTGGGAGGCCGAGGCGGGTGGATCGCTCAAGGTCAGGAGTTTGAGACCAGCCTGAGCAAGAGCTGAGACCCCGTCTCTACTAAAAATAGAAAGAAATTATCTGGACAACTAAAATACATATATATATACAAAAAATTAGCTGGGCATAGTGGCACATGCCTGTAGTCCCAGCTACTTGGGAGGCTGAGGCAGGAGGATTGCTTAAGCCCAGGAGTTTGAGGTTGCTGTGAGCTAGGCTGACGCCACAGCATTCACTCTAGCCCGGGCAACAAAGCGAGACTCTGTCTCAAAAAAAAAAAAAAAAAAAAAAAAAAAAAAAACTGATATGAATAGTTTTAGCCAACACAGTGGCACACACCTATAATTCGAACTACTCAGGAGGCTGAGTTAGGAGCATTGCCTGAGCCTAGGAGTTTGAGACAAGCCTAGGTAACATAGTGAGATCTGTCTCTAAGAAAAATGGAAAAAAAAAAATAGCCAAGCGTGATGGCACATGCCTGTAGTCCCAGCTACTCTGTAGGCTAAGGTGGGAGGATCCCTTGAGCCTAAGAGGTTAAGGTTGTAGTGAGCTATGATAGTGCCACTGTACTCCAGCCTGGGCAATAATGTGAGACCTCATCTTTAAAAATATAGCTTTGTAGTTTCATATTTGTTAGTGATAAATTGATGAATTTCTACCATGAACAGAATACTAAATAAAGATCAAGGGGATGACATCGAATATTATCACTTAAATCTGAAGCTATGTGCACTGATGAGTTACATAGTTGGCAAATAAATTTGAAACATGGACAGCTGGAAACTTAGACCTAAAGAAAGAAGAGATGAACATATTAACTTGAAACTGGGAGAAGGCACCTAAAATGAGTTGAGGAAAATTTGTTAATTATAGAAACAGGAAAAATGAAGGACAAGCAAGAAAGTGTTGGTATAGGGGGAAAAAAAGTTTTACATGGAGTTGAGGGCTGGGCATGGTGGCTCACACCTGTAGTCATAGCACTTTGGGAGACAGAGGTGGCAGGATCACTTGAAGCCGGCAGTTGGAGACATGGAGTCAATTAATAGTGTGAAGCAATATTAAGAAGAATTTGAAACAAGGAAAGACTTTTGGATTTTGTCAGTGTATGGTCAATAATAAGACATTGGAATTATGACCCTTGAGCACTGAGAAATTAGGTTGCAGAAAATAGAAGGTCCTAGATCACTAACAAAAAATACATAACAGGAATAAAAGAGATAAGATGGTTGAGAAATAGATATTGCAAAATTTTTTCGATATTAGAAGCTAGCGAAATGTAGACTAATACAGATTTTTGTAAAAGACCCAAACATCTGCAATTTCTATAAGAATGTCCAATTGTGTAGGTTCACTTGCCTTGAAATACAGCTTTCCAGAACATTATACACATGATCTGAATAGTCATCATCGGGTGTCTATCAAAAGAGTAAAACAGATATCATAGTGGCCAAATTATGTTAAAACCTACAAATGGGAAATTTAGTAAAAACTTCATTTTGATTTAGTATGGTGATCTGTAAGTGATATACTTGACATTAATTTTTGTTATGTCTCTTTTAATCTAGAACAGTCTTCTCTTTCCATCCATCTTATCCTCCTTTTTAAATGGTCTTTATTTGTTGAAGAAATTGTATCTGCTGTCAGGTAGAATGCCCCATATTCTGATTTGTTTGATGTTTTTCCTTGTGTCAATGAAAGTATCATCCATCTCCTACACTTATTGCAAATTGGAAATTATATCTAAAGTCTTGATTAGGTTCATATTGAACTTACTCTCTAGAGTAGGTGATACTTATGCTTTATACCTGTATCACATTAGGAACCTGCATAGCATCTCACCAAGTCAGTTGCTAGCAAGATAACAGTCTTCAGTGGGTACAAGTAGTGACAACTTGACGATACCATTATAAAATTTGTCAACTTATTCCTTTCTCATCATCTTCATACTTATTGATTGTTATTGCCTGAATAAATTATTTTATTAGGGGTGATAAAACAGTTATCATGCAAATTCTATCATTTTCTGCCTTTATTAGCTTGAATTGTTTTATAAAGAATCAGCTAGGGTTATATAGTTACCAACAAATAAGACAGCCAAGAAAATCACTTAAATATTTTTTCCTTTACTTACTAATTTTAAGAATAAGCATTTAGTGACCTACCTCCCATTAACAGAAACCATTGAATTTTTACATTTTCTACATGATTTGAAATTTTGAATATGGTTTCAAATACAAATGCTCCTCAAATTATGATGGGGTTATGTTTTGATAAATCTATCATAATTAGAAAACACTGTTAGGTTAAAAATGTATTTAATACCCCCATAAACCTATCATAAAGTCAAAAAAATTCCTATGTCAATCTACCATAAGTTGGAAAATATCTGTAAATGGATTTCTTTATGTATAATTTTTATCTGGGAGTTTCAAGCTTTCAAAAGCAAATGCCCATAATGGTTCCAAACCAAAACCTAAGATGAAATGATGTTTTAGGCAGAATCCTGATATTTCATATTCATAATAAAGCAAGTTGTTATTGTGAAGCGGGATCTGTGTCTATGTGGCCTTTTGATACCCCCATAGAACCCCAAGGCTCAGAAGAGTAGGATCTGAAATTTTACTCCTGTGACACTGTTAAAAGAGTTTGGTAATCAGGTGGTTGTCTCATTTGTAGTCATAGGGATTTTTTGTTTTGTTTTGTTTTCTGCTTTTTTTTTTGTTCCTTTTACTTCTGTCAGCATTTAGCTTTGTGACCTGCACACTTTTTAATGCCTCTTCTGTAGAGTGGTTTTATTTGTTTTTGCCTCAGTTTCATCATACAAAACGTGGGGCTCTAGTTTGTTCATGTCAAAAGTTGCTTCCATGTCTTAAATTTTGTGACTGAAAGGTTCTTGTAGGAATTTTTATGTTCAAGGTTTTTCCCTTTGCTCAAAGCATAGATATTTCTTCTTTTGGTGACTACTATAAGGGAGGTATTATGGAAAGTCATTCAATCATAAAAGTTTGTAATGTGGGACTAAATATATAACATTTTAAATGATTTTCCTTTTGTTATTGGAATGCATATAATGAGTGTGTAGTTTCCGCTTATTAATGTTAGGAAAGAGAGAATAAAATGGTTGTAAGAGTGAATAGAGCAAGAGGTGATGACATTACAATATTCCCCCTTATCTGCAATTTTGCTTTCCATGGTTATAGTTACCTTTGGTCAACCACAGTTTGAAAATATTGAAAGAAATTCAAGAAATAAACTGCATAAGTTTTAAATGATGCACTACTCTGAGTATTGTTATAATTGTTTTATTTTATTACTAATAATTGTTGTTAATATCTTACTGTGCCTAATTTATAAATTAAACTTTATCATAGGTATGTATGTATAGGAAAAATATAATATATATAGGGTACGGTGCTATGTAAGGTACTATGTATTCTACTGGGATTCTTAGAATATATATCTCATGCATAAGGGAAAACTACTGCATTCGGATAATTGTAACTTGATATGATTGGGGCAAAATATTTATAATGAATGGTTATTTGTAAATCTCTTAATTTATATTTCTCAGTTGACCTCAGATATGTTATTATTTTTTATTTTTAAATTTCAGAATATTATGGGTGTATAAACATTTTGGTCACATATATTGCCTTTGCACGGCCTAAGCCACAGCTACAAGTGTTAACCATACGCTTCATAAATTATATTTTGAGGTGTTTCCAGATTTAGTTTGAGATTTTATAAGTTAAGAAAATAATATGATATCATATTTGGTGGATAATAAATCATTCAGTGTGATTTACAAGATGGTAATCTGATTAAAGAAAAGACCTTGAAGGGGGTAAAAATTTAATACATCTTAAAATGTCTACATAGTTAGGATGCATTTGATTTGGTATTAGAAATTGATACTCCAACTCTGTTTCAGAAAACAAATTGATATTTTTATATGTGTAACTCTTTTATGTATTTTCTGTGCCCATCATACAGTAAATAGGTACTGCACTGGTAAATAAGATGGCTCATGTAAAAGAAAACATTTTAAATTTTAATTTTAGAACATTGAGGAAAATATATTTTATGGTAACTGAGATACACATAAAATTCCCACAAATGATTGATTATTCTATGTTCATATATAGAAGACAACTTATGGTACAGACTATTTTTAAGGAAACCAAAACTACAGTAATACAGTAATATAAAACTCATAGGAGTGCACATTTTTAGTATCACAGATAAGCCATGATTTCTTTGCTGAGGATGCCAAGATAAATTATATTGTTATCCAATTTGTAAAAATTCTCAAATATACTGATGCAATCTGTGCATAGTACTATCTTATAATTTTCAATCTTTACTATAAATGTTTCTATAGTCTCATTTTGTCTTCTAAAATTAGATTCATCTGTGCTCTTTTTCTGAAGCATAATAGGAATACATTTTTCAAGGATATAATAATTCATATTATGTATTTACATATAAATACTGTGGAATATTTATATATAATATATACAAATAAATATCTACTGATATACTTAAATATAAATATCAACTAAAATTTACATAAAACTATCTAATAGCATTTTAGCTTATAAATTCATATGTATGATTTATATAAATTTTCAAATATATGCTTATAACTAAATATACTTACCATTAAATAAGTACTCAAACATGCAATATATTTATAAAATAAATTCAATATAAGTATGTGAATTTATATACATTTTTACTTCTATAACTTAAAGCTATTTTCTATGAAGTATAAGGATTATAGATACATATTAATATATAGGCACATAAAATGTATAAAATACAAGTGCAAATGAAAAATATTTGCTTCAAAATTTAAAAGTTAAAATAATTAGATGCATTTGATTTATAAGAATATCTCAGTAAAAAGTACTTTTAACAATAATAGTAACCAGGTAATCACATTAATATTAACGAAATACATATACCCATTCCTTTCCTTAAACATGAAAAGACATCATTTTAATTTTAAGAGATATTAGAGTTAGTAATTTTATACAATTACTCATTTAGCTTTTTTTAATTTTTTTTTTTATTTCAGCATATTACGGGAGTACAAATGTTTAGGTTACATATATTGCCTTTGCCCGACCTGAGTCAGAGCTTCAAGCATGTCCATCCCCCAGACGGTGCGCACCACACCCGTTAGGTGTGTATATCTTCAGATCATATAAATCTTTCGCCTCATTTAGCTTTGAAATGTGTGATTATTTTTAATTATATATTTTGGTTACAGATATCTAAGAGAAAATCCTCTAACAGTCACTTTTTCAAATTTTTTAGTGAAATAGTCTGAAAGACGTAGGTTTGACTGAAAATCCTTTATAAAAATGAATAGATTTGGGACTAAAAGTCATGGGTTGTAAAGTGATTACTAGAAATGAAGACAGAATAAATCAGATGGACCAACACATTATTTGAGGAAGCTGCTATGTGAACTCCCACAAAAAATATGTCACACTGACTTTCTGGAAAGAAATAATCTGGGCTTTGTGGGTGATGGTTATGGTGGGTGGATAGAGGAAACAATTTTCAAATATTACATATTCTACCAATAAAATTGTTCTACAAGTGCTATGGAATCCTTCTGGATATGGTAATGTGACTCAACTATAAAAAATATTGAGCATGAAAGCATGCATACTCTTACAGTTCTTTAGTGCTATTTCCTTAGAATAATGCGTGAATTAGAATGTTTGAAAACATATATGCTATATGCCTATAGTGCCATATGAGAGTACTTTCAAAATGTTGACAATAAGGCTATCACTCAAACCTGGCTCTCATCTGTACGGGTGTTTCCTCACATCTCAGTAGCAGAATTGTGCTTATAATAAGTATGCAACGTATATTAGTAGGATTTGAGTGACTGAATTTAGAATTTTGCTGTTCTTGCCAATGCTTTTTGGTTGTGAAAATTTTCGAAATTGCAATTTAAGTCACATTTAATAGGTGAATATTTTCACTGGGCGTAACTTGTTTAAAGCAGCTTTTAAACATCCTGTGGAAGCATGCCTCTGTTGTTCTGTGAATCCTAATGTAGAATGCCAGAATTTTCCTCTTGTACTCCGTGGTGTTTCTCTCAGCTTTTAGTGGCCCTGTTTGCAAAAATAACTCATTGCACTCTGTATATACAGACCAAGTGGAGAAGTGGATAATTCAGCCTTTTCTCATAAGTGGAAAGTGGAATATCATCTTCAAAAGGTACAATCAAGCACAAATACTCTTTGAAAATTGGAGACCTTCCCCCTTCTCATCAGCAAATACACTTTTTTAATGATCCTAAAGTATTTCTAAGGGAGAAATCTTTATAATTTATAAAGTGTGGCAATCTAGGGTGTATTTGATGTACTTAAACCTATCCTTTATTAATAAAATGGATTGCAAAATGATAGTTTTCAGCAGCAGAGATATACTTAGCAAAATGCAGAATGATACACACACATATACACAATAGTAACAAACTTGGAGTATGAGTGATAAAAATAATTCTCTGTATTAATCTTATGTTCATGAGAATTATCTTACCCACATAATTCACACCTAATGGGTGAGGTGTGTACCATCAGGGGACGGATGTGCTTGAAGCTCTGACTTGGGTGGGGCAAAGGCAATATATATAACCTAAACATTTGTAAACCTGTAATATGCAGAATCTCTTTAGAATTCCTTTTAAAAAATAATAAGTAGGGAGGAATGTTGAAGTCAAAGGCCAAATTTAATATATAAGCTAATTATATGTATATCTTCATACACCCTCCCTCATAAAACATATTAACAGTTATCCTCCTTCATGCAAGTAATATTTAATTCTATATAATACAAGCATTTTATTAGTAAAGTTTATTACTTACTAAAAGTATAATTTGTGGAATGTTATTTTAAAACTTTATAACAAATTTCATAATCTTGACCTGTGAAAATTCCTTTATATACTTAAAATTATAATCCATTAAGAACAAACTTGATGTGCTTATCTATATTTATCAAAAATATCACATCTTAATGAAAAATATCTTTTTAATGCATATGTTTAATAGACATATAATGCTTGTACATATGTATGGGGTACAGTGTGATATTTTGATACCTCTATACAATGTGTAACGATCCAGGGAACTTTGTTTAAAAGTATTTCTAGACATTTGATTGCAGAATTCACTGTTAAACAGTTCAATTCACTTTAATAAAGCAGCTCCCAATGCATCTCTGAAGTAATATCCTCAGATTTAGGCTTTTAATATGTATATGTAAACACCTCCAATAAAACTATAAACACACTGATAAAAAATTACTAAAAGTTATGATCTAACCAGGGTAATCAGCATACCTCAACCTTTATCATTTCTTTGGGTTGGTAATATTCAAAACCTTCTTTTTTAGCTATTTGAAAACTATGATAAATTATTGTTTACTGTAGTTACCCTACAGTGCTATAGAACACTAGAATTTATTTCTATCTAGCTGTAATTTTATATCCATTAAACAATCTCTTCTTATCCCCTTGACCACCTACCTTTCTTAGCCTCTAGTGATCATTATTCTATATTTCTGTGAGATCATATTTTTAGCTTCACATGTGACTAAGATCATGCAGTATTTATTTTTCTGTGCTTGACTTATTTCACTAAATGTAATATCCTCCAGACTCATCCATGTTCCTCAAATGAAAGGATTTCATTCTTTTTGTTTAAGGCTGATAGTATCCCATTGTGTATATATACATTTCTGTATCCATTTGTCTGTTGGTAGACATTTAGGTTGATTTCATATCTTTGTTATCATGAATGGTGTTGTGATAAACACGGGAGTGCAGATATACTACCTTCAACATATTAACTTCCTTTGGGTATATATCTGGTAATGGGATTGCAGGATCATATGGTAATTTTATTTTCAGGTTGAACAAATGTCTTTTTTATGAGCAGCACAAGGTAAAATTTTAAGCAAGGATTTAAGTGAAAATATATAAAAAAACTTAATACACTTTAAAAATAAAAATATGATATTTTTCAATGTAAATGAGCATTATGCTTAATGGATTGTTATTAAAATTTTGAATGTTCAAAGATATCATTTGAAAAGTGATATCTCAGATGAAAACTCTCTAATATTCAGTGATGAGTGTTGTGCTAATTAAACTACATAATCAAGTAATGTCAAGGATTTAAAGATTATTATGCAGCTGCATCAAAATGAGTGTGGAAAAATGGATGAGGATTAGTTACTGTTCACTCCTTTTTAACTCCTTTAAAATTAGATATACTCAAGGTGGAGGTGGCAGGCAAGAGTGTGAGATGAAATTACTGCAGGCTAGCCCAGTCTCCACTTGGAAACTCCTCTTTACAACTTAACCCAGTCTTCCCATTTTGGTCCGTTTGATTTTTTTTTTTTTTTTTGCAGTGCACACCTATTATTCCACTAAATGCTGTCATTGGCAATTGCTTCTCAGTTTCATACTCCAAGAATATGACTGTTTCAAGGCACAAGGCTCCACATCCCACTTAAGCCTCAGGAGGCCACCAAGAGACCAATGGCACAATTCCTTTATATGTATAGAATGCAACAAGACAGAAACCACATGGACAGAATACTATTTGGTGTAATCATTACTTTCTACCTGCTTTTGATGTTATAGTGAATTTTCTTTTTTATTTTGTGATGAAGGTGAGGATTCTTATTAGAAAGTATATTATCTTTTTAAATATAAAGCAAAATTGCTTAATTACTTATGTCTATGAAAACATCTGGTTACATTCTGTCTTTGCCATTCAAGAATTGAGTATCTCTTCTCCAAAATATTTATGCACATTTTTAGAAAGGTGGAGTACAGTGTATTAATATATTTTTACCTTTTCATCTCTTTCCCAGAATGAATGGATACCAGAAATTCATCATAAACAAAGAACTGCTATAATTAGAAACAAGACCAATATTTAATGAGAGCATATTTGTACACTGAACTTTAAGCTTTGAATGAGCAGTCATCATTTCTGTCTTATTTAATGTTACAACCTCTGTGTATAGTCCAATACATGCAGTATGGTTGTCACTCAAAATGTATTTGTCATATTTATCATAAGTCATTTTATTTGTTATATTAAATGACAATTGGTGATCTGAGATAAGGAATTTATTTTAGTGATAATATCTTATTTCTTGAGATCCTTGGTGTGCCATTATTCTTACCGCTGGTACTGATGTTAGTAAAAGATCTTGGAGTACTGTACATTAGGACATTATGTACTAACAAGGTACAGTATATTATTCTAGTGCCTGGTGTTGCTGGCTAACACTAATTTGCTGTTCCTTAGACTTTTTTTTTTCCTTGTATTAATCATTTTTTTTTTATTTTCTGTATCTTATGATTTTTTTTCTTTATTTTTTTAATTTTTATTTCAGGATATTATGAGGGTACAAACATTTTGGTTACATTTTATGTCTTTGCCTCACCCAAGCAAGGATTAGAGACATGCCTTTCACCTCTACAATGCTCACCGCATCCATTAGTTGTGAGTTTACCCCCAACCCCCCTAATCCCTGGAGAATATTACTACCATGTGAGAACCCATAGTGTTGATCAGTTAGTGCCAATTTGATGGCTAGAGCATGTGTAGACTATTCCTCCGATCTTGTGGTACTTCACTGTGGATAATGGGCTCAAGCTCAATCCAGGAAAATATAAGAGGTGGTAGGTCACTATGGTTTCTTATAATTGAGTAATATTCCATTGTATATATATACCAAATTTTAATAATACACTCAAGAATCAACGAGCACTTGGGTTGTTTCCACATCCTTGCAATAGTGAATTGTGCTGCCATAAACATTCGGGTGCAGATGTCTTTATTATACAATGTCTTTTGCTCTCTTGTGTAGATGCCTAATAGTATTATTGCTGGATCGAATGGTATTTCTATTTTTATCTTTTTGAGGTATCTCCAAATTCTTTTCCACAGAAGTTGCACTAATTTTCAGTCCCACCAGCAGTGTAAGAGTGTTCCCGACTCTCCACATCCTCTCCAGCATTTGTTGTTTTAGGATTTTTTTGATAGAGGCCAATCTCACTGGGGTTAGGTGATATCTCATTGTGGTTTTGATTTGCATTTCTCTAATGATTAGAGATGTTGAGCATTTTTTATAGGTTTTCTGGCCATTATTCTTTCTTCTTTTGAAAAGTTTCTGTTCATTTCCTTTGCCCTTTTGTTGATGGGGTTGTTTGATTTTTTCTTGTTGATTTTTTAAAGTTCTAAGTAGATTCTTGTTATCAGCCCTTTATTGGATGTGTAGAAAGCAAATATTTTCTCACATTCTGTAGGCTGTCTATTCATTATAATGATAGTTTCCTTGGCTATGCAAAAGCTTTTTAGTTTGATCAGATCCCATTTATTTATTTTTCTTGCTGCTGTGATTGTTTTGGGGGTCTTCTTCAATAATTCTTTGCCTAGGCCAATGTCTGAAAGGGTCTTCCCAACATCTTCTTCTAGAATTCTTAAGGTTGCATGCCTTAGGTTTAAGTCTGTGATCCATCTTGAATTGATTTTTGTGGGAGGTGAGAGGTAGGGATCCAGTTTCAATCTTCTGCATGTAGCTATCCAGTTTTCCCAGCACCCTTTATTGAAAAGAGATTCTTTTCCCCAGTGTATATTTTTGTCTGTTTTGTCAAAGATTAAATTACCATATGTAAATGGTTTAATCTCTGGATTCTCAGTCCTATTCCAAAGGTCTATGTCTCTGTTCTTGTGCCAATACCATGATGTTTTAATTATTATAGCCTTATAATACAGCTTGAAATCTGGTAGATTGATATCTCCCAGTTTGTTCTTTTTACTTAAGATTGCTTTTACTATACAAGGTCTTCTCTGGTTCCATACAAAGCATAGAATTATTTTTTCTAGATCTGTAAAGAATGATGATGGTACTTTGATAGGGATTGCATTAATTCTGTAGATCACTTTAGGTAGTAGGAACATTTTAATGAAATTGATTCTACCAATCCATGAGCAAGGTAGATTTTTCCATCTGTTTACATCTTCTACAATTTCTTTTCTTAGTGTTTTGTAGTTCTCTCTGTATATGTCTCTCACATCTTTCATTAAATATATTCCTAGATATTTAATTTTCTTTGAGGCTATTGTAAAAGGTATTGCATTTTTTATTTGAATTTTGGCTTGACTGTTATTGACGTATATGAATGCCTCTGATTTGTGTGTATTGATTTTGTATCCTAAGACTTTACTGAATTCATTTATCAATTATAGAAGTGTCCTGGTTGAACCCTTGGTATGTTCTAGATATAATATCATATCATCGGCAAAGAATGACCGTTTGATCTCATCTGCCCCCATTGGGATGCCCTTAATTCCCCTCTCTTGTCTAATTGCTCTAGCAAGGACCTCAGTACTATGTTGAATAGAAGTGGAGATAGTGGGCAATCTTATCTGGTTCCAGTTCTAAGTGGGAATGGTTTCAATTTTTCCCCATTCAGTATGATATTGGCCATGGGTTTATTATAAATGGCCTTGATAATTTTAAGATACGACCCATTTATGCCTATTTCATTAAGAGCTTTTTCATAAAGGTGTTCTGGACTTTGTCAAATGCTTTTTCTGCATCTATTGAGAGAATATTTTAAGTTAAGGGAGGAGAACATGCATGCATGTCTGATAGTGATAGTTTTATCTGTATTTTTTGTACAAGTGTGCCTTTTTGCATCTTATAAATGTGATTGACAGATATTTATAGTGTATATATATCTAGGATTACATATAACTGCACATTTTAATATAGGTCAAAATAAAAACTGAGTGCAGTTCTCTTTGAAATCCCTTTTCTTAACAAACTAATATCCATCTTTTTCTATAGGCTATTATTTATCTTGCCAATATCACCCTAATACCAAAACCAGGAAAAGATGCAACAAAAAAGAAAAGCTACAGAACAATATCCCTTGTGAATATAGATGCAAAAATTCTCAAGAAAATCCTAGCAAACCGAATTCAGGTGTTTATCAAAAAAATAATCCATCATGACCAAGTGTGCTTCATTCCAGAGATTCAGGGATGGTTCAGCATACAAAAAACTTTACATGTAATTCAGCACATAAATAGAAGCCAAAACAAAGACCATATCATCTTCTCAATAGACGCAGAAAAAGCATTCGGCAAAATTCAACACCCTTTTATAATAAGAACACTTAACAAAATAGGCATAGACAGGACTTACATAAAAATATACAAGCCATATATGACAAACCCTCAGCAAACATCATACTAAATGGGGAAAAATTGAAAGCATTCCCTCTTAGAACTGGAACCAGACAAGATTGCCCTCCTTTTATCTTAATATAAGGAACTAAAACAGAAGTAATGATTTATAATTAAGAAAGTATGTTTATATATGTATATATATAAAATTATCATCAAATATGCTTTTAGTAAATTTATTTATTTTTAATTTTTCTAGAGACAAGGTCTTACTCTGTCACCTAGGCTAGAGTACAGTGGTACCATCATACGTAGTTCACAGCAGCCTCAAACTCCTGGCTTCAAGCAATCCTCCCATATGGGCCTGCAAAAGTGCTAGGATTATAGGCATGAGGCAACACACCTGACCTTTTATAAATTTAAATCATGTTCTAAAATTTGTTAACTATGCCTTAATTTTTATTATTATTTCACCTTGTTATGATTCATTTGTCATGCTCTTCAAAATCTCAGTAAAGACAGATTTTATTCTGATGTTGCATTCTAGCAACTATTCTAAAACTTGAAATGTGAAATATGTATTTAATGACTGTTGATTTAAAGGAATGAGAAAAGATTTTTGGTTTCAGCTCAAATATATACAAAGAGCTTAATAGTTGTCACTTCTATCATTACAACAATATCAACAATAGCTGAAAAAAATGGAAATGAAGAAATTTTATTTGGCCCATCAGATAATTGAGGTTGCAGGGCAAACCACTATCCTGAAATCTTGAGAGACAGGGAATGCAGAGAATCACAGCCCAGATTGCTTCAGTAGAAGCTGCTGGAGCTCTAAGTGGTAAGAATACGTCAATGGTAATTTTGATTAATTGTTAAGAGATTAACTTAAAAGCAAAAATCTCCTGAGGGGCAGTGAAGGAGGTAAAGTCTTGAAGGGAACAGCTTTTGTAGGTTTTACCTTCAGGAATCCCATTAGCTTCCCACAGTGAAGGACCCAGAATAGAGAAATATAAAAATTTAAAGTAAATGCCTAATAACTTTGGTCCCTTTTACCCTGGATACCATGCATGTACCAGGTGATCTGGGTTAATGTCGACTGTGACAAGCCATTTTTTATCTTATGCATTCTTGATATGATGGGATAAAAATAATACTTTACCTCTTCCTCAAAACAAACAAACAAACAAACCAAAAAAAAAAAAAAACCATAAGCTCAGGCTACTCATGAGAAAAACATAAGACAAATCTCAACCAGGGAACCTTCTACAAAATATCTGACCAATACTTCTCAAAACTGTCAAGGTCATCAAAAATGTGGAAAATCTGAGAAACTGTAACAACTAAGAGGGAAAAATGAGTAATATATGTAGTGTGGTATCCTTGATGGGATCCTAGAACAGGAAAGAAATATTAGGTAAAAAGTAAGAACACTAAGAAAATCTTAATACATTATAGAACTTTGTTAAAAATATATCAATATTAGTTCTTTAGTTATGGCAAGTATAACATACTAATGTAAGATTTTAATAATAGGGAAATTGGTTGAGGGGTATAAAGAAACTCTAATTTTTTTCACAATCTTTTTGTAAATCTAAAACTTTCTAAAATATAACATTTAAAAAACAGAATTTGCCATCTGTTTCAATAAAATTGTGAAAACAATTTCTTAGTTTTAATACTATGATCTTTTCCATGTATTTGTGACAAATTAAACAATGTGTATTTGCTGTAAATTTTTACAAGGTGGTTTTTGAATATGAGTTACATTTTCTCTTATTATGGCTATGGCTACATCAGTTATTTATTTATTTTTAGAATGGTGTTAAAGTACATTATTAAATAGGATCTTTTGGACAATTTCAACTGAGTGGGCTATGTGGTTTTTGCCAGTAAATTTGAATTTGGAATGATTGCAGTAATAATTTAAACTTCCTATAAACATCTTAAAACATTTGGAATGACTACTTGGTAGTGTATTCAGAGTTGAAATGCATAGTATAGAAGGACTGATGGTGTTTAAAACCTAACTGGAGAGCATAAATTACATATATAATAGTGTATGTATATTTTTATACTTTTTGAAATTGATTTGATGAGTCCAGATTTGGCATGTTTCATAAAACCAACTATGTACTTCAAAGTGAATAATGTACAAGTTCCACAATTTTCTGAGGTGATGGGCATATCTACTTGTATAGATTTTTAGAGAATAGCTTTTTACATTTGGGAACTTTAAGATGACTTTGTAAAGACTTTATATTTTTAATAGCCTGTTGAATTTGGAAAATATACTTTATATTTTTTTGTTGTTGAAATAAGATGAAAAAGCAAAGAAAAATATAATGATCCTGTGATTTTATAGAGTTTTAAAACTTGAATGAACATGTATTGGACTTTAAATTTTGTAGAAAGTTTTGACTATTGCATTATATTTAACTTTTGATATATTTGAAATAGTCTTTTAAATATTTTAAAATTATAATGATAGTTTTAGGATGATAAATCCTAGTGATTATCTAGGAGGTATTAATACTTATAGTGGTTTAGAAGAATGCATAGACTATAAAATTAAATGTATATATTAAATTATTATAATTAGATAAATATGTTGCAGGTTTAATGTAGTTAGTGTTTGTAACCATCCTTCTTTTCAGTGGTAAGTGGATGTAATCAGCCAGGTTGAAATAATTTCTCATATAATTTTAAATCTACTATGGTGCATCATATCTGATTCTTCTTCAGATCAAGACAAACTAATAATTGGCATTTTTATGATTTTCTATAAGGTTACTTTTAAGTGGAGCAATAGGAAATATTTTACATTTTATATTAATCTCTGAAAAGTATAAATGCATGTATAATACACACCCACTTGAGGTAGCTCTGTGGAGGTATAAATTTACATGTCATAAAATTCATCCGTTTTAAGTGTATAGTTCAATGACTCTGGCAAATATATAGTGTGTTCAACTATTACCACAACATGTTCACTTACAGTCACTCTCATTTCTCACCTGAAGCAAACAATCCAAGGCAACCACTAATCTACTTTCTGTCTCTACATATTTCCCTTTTCTGTGTATTTCATTTAAATAGAATCATGCAATATACGGTCTTCTGCATCTCGCTTCTTTCACATAGAATAATATTTTTGAGATTCATTATGATGTACCACCTTTTCTGTGCCCAATAACATCCCGTTCTTTGGATATACCAAATTTTCTTTCTTTATTAACTAGTTCATGTATGTATGGATTGTTTCTGAGATTACTTTAATTTTTTTTTTTTTTAATTTCAGAATTTCATGGAGGTACAAATGTTTTTTGTCCACATGGATCACTTTTCTAATGCTTAAGTCAGGGTTGTAAGTGTTCCCATCACCCATATAGTGTTCATTGTGCCCTTTAGGTAGTTTTTCACCCATATCCTCTCTACCCCTACCCCTACTTAATTTCCACTGTGTTTTACTTTCCTCTGTTCACACGTGTATTCATTGGTTAGTTCCAATTTAATAGGGGGTCCATATGGTGTTTTTTTTTTTTTTTCATTCTTTAGATACTTCTCTTAGGATAATGGTTTCCACTTCTATCCAAATTGTTGCAAAAGGCCTTAATTCATCCTTTTTTATGGCTGAGTAGTACTCCATGGTACACATATAGCACATTTTGTTAATCCACTCATGACATCATGGGCACACCTGGGTTGATTCCACATCTTTGCAATTGTGAATTGTGCTGCATTAAACATTTGCAGGTGATTTTGATGAAATGATTTATTTCCTATTGAGTAGGTATCCAGTAGTGGGATTGCTGGACTGAATGGTAGGTCTACTTCTAGTTCTTTGAGGAATCTCCATACTGTTTTCCTTAGAGGTTGTACTAATTTGTAGTCCCACCAACAATGTATAAGTGTTCTTTTCTCTCTTTATTAACACCAGCATCTGTTGTTTTTGGACTTTTTAATAAAAGCCATTCTAATTGGGATAAGGTGATATCTCATTGTGGTTTTAATTGGCATTCCCCTGGTGATTAGGGACATTGAGCATTTTTTCATATGTTATTGGCCATTTGTTTAATCTATTTTGAAAAGCTTCTGTTCATGTATTTTGCCCACATTTAAAGGGGTTGTTTGATTTTTTAAGTAGGATATAGCCAGCTATCTTTATGAAGTGATTTTATTTACTGATCAAATTTTCTGCTCCACAATATATTTAGTGAATACCAAATCCCTGTTTTGAAACTCACTTCAGTAGAAAAGTGTCATATCATGTTTTGTCTTATGTACAAATTCTTCTTATTTGATTGGTTTTAAACTTTTCTACTGAATTGTTTTTAAGATACTAAAAGAATAGTTACTATATTTTTCTTCATTATTTTATTATCTGTAGTGTCTAAATAAGAGATTTCACATAATTGTTAAAAAATTATGGCTGGACAATACTATGAAGATATTAATAATCCTAGTTTTTTTTTTCTATAGACAAAGTCACAGTATGGTATGATGAAATGAGTACTAAACTAAAAATACTGGTATTAGATCTTCTGACACTGACTTTGTGCAGCACAACCAACCAGGAAATAAAGAAAAGGTGGTTGATGTATATTATCTTTAAGGGTTGTCCTTTCACAAATTTAAATTTACATGATTCAAAATTTTTTTAAACTCTTACATTTTAGAATAGTTTTAAATTTATAGAACATTTGCAAAGGTTATATACACAGAGAGTTCCTGTGAACCCTAAAGTTTCTGCTATAATTAATATTTCATATCAACTTATGGTAAATTTGTTACAATTAATAAACAAATATTGATATATTATTCTTAACCAAAATCCATACTTTATTTAAATTTTCTCAGTTTTGACCTAAAGTCCTTTCTCTATTTCAGAATCCCATTTAGGTATGGATGTGGTAACATTTTGTCTCCTCAGAATCTTCTTGGCTAGTGATAGTCTCTTGGACTATCTTTGTTCTGATGACCTTGACAGTTTTGAAGAATACTGTGCCGTTATTTTGTAGAATCTCAGCACTGTGGTTCATCTAAGGTTTTTCTCAGGATTAGACTGAGGTATGAGTTTTTGGTAGCAAGAGCATAAAGGTAAATTTCCCTTCTGATCATATCATATCAAGGGTACATAGTATTAAGAAGACATATTATGGATGTTAATTAACACTGATTACCTGGAAGAGGTTGTGCTAGCAGATTTCTCCATTGTTTAGTGCTTAGGGTTTTCCCCACAAATTTGATGACATTTTGCAGTTTTTGTCACTTTAGAGTTAAAAATATTGTTCACTTTAATATCTGTCATAACTAATTTAAAATTTCATATTTAACATAAATCTTGTTAATGTATATAATTATTTTTTGTCCAGAAATGTTATCAAAGTGTTCCTCAAATATGACATATGACATATATAGCAGACAGTAATACAGAAATTCTGAAAAGCTAGAGAAGCTCAGATCATTTGGATTTGAAATGGGGACTGGAAATTTGTCACCACAATTTTCTATATGCATTTATTTTAATTGGGAAAATGTGTGTATATATATCTACATGTAATTTTAATGTAGTGCTTTAATAGCTTGTGTTACCTGCAAAAAGAGTATTATTTTGGCAATGGAGTTTAAGTGATTTCTCAAATTGTGTTTATCTACCTCATAAACTACTTAACATTAATTAGAAAATACATTGAAGTACTTTAATAAATTTTTAAATAATACCTGCTGGGAGAATATTTTATTGTTTATAATAAAATTCACACTTTCTTGAATCAAAAATGTCTGTTCTAATAGAATTAGTATTCAATTTTCTCAAATCATGTATAAGTACTCTATTTTTATGTAAATCAGTAATAATTTGTGAATAGATAACTGGTCAAGAGCTCTAATCTTTTGGGTTTTACTATACAGGACAAATAAAAAGCTCATTTACTTTGGAAGAATAAGAAATAGTTTTCTGATTCTATTGCAGTCTTTTAAAGTCAGGGTTCATATCTTTAAGGAAACTTAAAATATCTCATGTCTTTAAATTGCTTGTGAGGATTCTATCATTAGATCTGTTGATGAAATTTTGAAGTATTAATAATTTGGCTTTCTTGAATACAAATACTTTTTTTATGATATTTAGTTTATGCTATGATGTAGAACATAAAATGTTTCAAATTTTTAAAATAATTATCAATAAAATTTCACCTTAATTATCAAAAAGTCCCAAAACAACAAATGTTGGCATGGATGCGGATAGATAGGAGCACTCATACACTGCTGGTGGAACTACAAACTAGTAAAAAATTCATGGAAAGTAGTATGGAGATACTTCAAAGAATTAAAAGTAGAACTAGCATTTGATCCAGCAATCCCACTACTGGGATTGTACCAAATGAAAAAAAGACAGTATATAAAAAAGAGATCTGCACTCAAATGTTAATCAACTACCTGGTCTTATATTATCTGAAAGATATTTTCTTTATCATTGTTTTCAGCACATTGATGAAGCCATGCCTTGTGTTTTCTTTTTTTTTTTTTTCCACTAAAAATGTACTGTTTTTCTCTTTTTTTATTCATTGGAATCCAACCAGTGAGACAAGCCTATATTCAAAGAGTAACTACATAAATTATTTGAAATTCTTCTGTAAAATTTGTCCCATCTCTCCCACTTGTTTATGTTGTCAATCAAGTATTCACATCAGTATGGACCCATGCTTATTTATTTAATTTTGCATTATAATTCAATACTATGTTATTTATTTTCTGCTCAAATTATATTTTGTTTGAACATTGGTGTTCTTAGAGTGTGGCACCTGAGTGACTTTGTCATGTCCCATTTTGTTGTTGTTGTTT
>CM052440.1:26357169-26388168 GCA_028533085.1 Varecia variegata
GCCTGATAGCTCTCACAAGGACTTCCAGTACTATGTTGAAAAGTAATGGAGACAGTGGGCAACCTTGTCTGGTTCCAGTTCGAAGTGGGAATGCTTTCAATTTTTCCCCATTCAGAATGATGTTGGCTGTGGGTTTGTCGTATTGGGTTTTCTTGCTATGAGTTTGTTGAGATTCTTGTGTGGATTTATTGTTTTAATCTTTCTAAAGTATGAATAATAATGTCATTCCCCATAATCATTCCATAACAATTTATTTACTCATCATTATCTGGAGAATAATATCGACATCCTTAAAATGATCTGCAAGATCTGACTATATAACTTTTTCAGTTGTTAGCTATCCTTACCAGGTAGAGTCCATAGGAAATCAAGACTAATATGCCACATTATTTGATTTTACCCTAAAACTTTTACATATGCTGTCAATTCCACATGGAGTTTTTCACCAGAACTATGTGACTGAAAACTCCCTAATATCGTGGAAGACTTCTACTAAATATTATTTTCTCTGTGAAACCATCCTGATTCCCTCATGTAGAGTCAATAAACAATGCTTATCTTTTATGTAATGATTTGGTGACTACTTTAATGAAATCATTTCTCAAGTAAAACATATTTTCTTTCAGAATCTCATTCTTTTTATCTTCCCTTCCCTTCTTTTCCATTCTTTTCTCTTCTTTTTTCCCCTTCCTTCCCTTTTCCTTCCCTCTCTTCCTCAGTAACTTATCCCTGCTTTTTATTTCCCATATATTTGTGTATATCTGTCTGTTGAGTTTGTTGTGGATGTTGCATATTTCAGTTCTTCTTTGTCAGCTATTTTTTTCCCAATACTTTCATTTATATCCTTCTACTTCTCTCCTACTTTTTTTCCCCTTCCCATTTATGGAACTTTTAAAAAATATTTTCTTCCATTTTTCAAACCTTGTTTCATTATTCCACAAAGGGCCTTGAAATTATATCTTACTAACTTTTGTAGAAATACCTTCAAAATTTCTTCAATTGATGGACAGTCACATTTCATATTGTCTTCAATTAACTTGATACAAGATCTAAGTTGTAAAAAGAGGTTGCTTTTGATTTGCATTGCATTGTTACAATATAGATCTACATAGAATATATATTTTAGTTATTAAATTCACAGATTTCCACAAGTTCTATTGCAAAATACTTTTCTTTGTGAAATTATAATTTTAACTAAAATATTGAAGGGTTTAATAGTACAAAATTAATTTTATCATCCATGAGTATAGAAATGAGCACAGAAATAAATCCTCATATACATGTTCATATGGGCAGAGATTTATTCATAATTGCCAAAAACTGAAAACAGACCAAATGTTCAAAAACTAGAAAATGCATACATAAATTGTGTTGTATTGACATAATGAAATACTACTCAGACATAAAAAATGACCTACTGATAGACATAACAATATGGATGAATCTCAAAAACATTATGCTGAATGAAAGAAGTCAGGCACCAGAGAGTACATATTTCATGATTCCATTTATATGATCTTCTAGAAAATATAACTATAATCAACACTTACTGGAAACAGGTTAGTTGTTTTCTGAGGCTTAATGTTTAGGATGAAATAATATTTAATAATTACCTAGGAATAGGCACAAAGGAACTAGAAATGTTCTGTATCTTGATTGTTAGTGGTACACAGTATAAAATTTGTTAAACTTGTGAAAAAATACACTTATGATGGGTACATTTCATGATGTAAATGATCACTTTGTAAAGTTGGTATTAAAATATAAAAAAAAAAAACGAATAACAATAACAACAAATAAAGAGAACCAGTTGCCATGTAAAAATAATTGATGGAGTAAATGACTCAAAACAGAGAGATCAAATAAAAGATCCTGGCTGTTATGTAGTTAAGAGATGATGAAAGCTAGGAAAGGAAAAGTCATGAAAGCAAGAAATAATGAGAGACACAGTACAACTACTAGGTATCTGGCTTGGCTCACTAGGTATGTATGTTGTGATGCTTTTTACCTGGAGAGCATGAAATAAAGAATAACTTCTCTAAAATACAAATATGATTATTTCTCTTCTCCATTTAAGAGCCCTCAGTGATTCTCAACTCAAAGATAAAGTCTCAACTTTTTAATAAATTATAAAAAAACTATTATCTCTCCAGATTCATTTCTTTCCATGTGTTTCATGCCTGACTCTACACCTGAACCATACTGAACTACTTTTACTTATCCAAATGTAATATACATATTTCCCTTGGAATTTTGGTCCCCATGTCTAGAAATATTTCTCATCCTTTTAACCAAAGCTAACTTGGTCTTTTTTTAAAAAGTTACATCCTACAAGAAACAATTTCTAATACTTCAAAAATAGTTTAGATATCACTCCAATATAATTACAAATGGTCCTGAATTTACCACTGGGTAGCCATCCTTGAAATATAGTGTTAGTACAATTGCAACTGGCAGTTTCTAGGTAGAGACAGGTATCTCTCAGATTCTTTTTTTTTTTTTTTTTTGGTGGGCAAATTATTTTGTTCTTAATTTCAAACTAAATTGTACATTATATAGTAAGATTTCTGCCCCAAAAAACCTTAAGGAAAATTTTAGCAAAAATTTTATTTACATATTTATGGATCTAATGCAGTTTGCAAAACCTGACTAAGAAGATTGTAAAGAAAAATCTCAGACTTAAGCGCATCCGATTGGTAGCTAAAGATCCTTTGGCCAGACTTCACACTTTACAGACATACTCCGTGCGACCACATATATCACAACCAGTGTTCTTTTCCTTGAGGTGTTAACAATGCTTTAGTGTTTTTCTACCATCGTTTCCCTGTCCCATGGAATTACATCCATTCTCCCAATTTTAGTAGCATAAGGAGAGATACAGTGAAGGCAAAAGCAAGAGAGATGAAACATATTCTTCAGCATTAGCAAACCAATATTACAACATTATAAGTGAAAAACAATTCCAGAAACAGACCAGAGATCATGTTTTAAAAAGTCCAGACTGGCCATTCAACTTCTGAGGACTGTAAATTAACCTCAATCCATAAACCTGATAAGTGGTCTTAGCCAACAGACTGCATTTTGGCACAAATTTTCAGCTACGCCCAAGCACATGCAGATGACTCTCCCTCTGGTAAAAGCAATATTTAGCTGAATCTTTTAAAAATAATAATATAGTTGTATTGAGAATAATAACACATTTGTACTGTAATTATAACATACCTTTATAATATAATATACTTTTATATTATATGATAATATTCACTTGATATTTTAGCCTATTAGTTTTGTTCTTCAATAATGCCTGGAAAATTTTAAGCATATTTATAAGTAGAAATATTTAAATGTTATCAAATATTATAAATCATGTATTTGATTATGGAAATATAAATTAAAACTCCACAGATATACTATATAAGAGATACACATTTATAGTATATAAAAGAATTAGGGATTCCTTCCTCCCCTTCTTTTATCCTGAGAGAAGAGATAGTAAGCTTGAGCTGTAATTTTTAAAAAGTTAAAAAAGAAATCTTTTTACATATCTTACTAGATTAAAATTTTGATTGTTAAATGCCTACTACAATGGAATCAGCAGTCATTGATCCAACCCCAAGTCCAAAACTGGAATATCATAATGATAGTTCCAAGGCAGAAATTTGATATAATTCTTTGCAACACAATTTTACAGGCATAACACCATGAAGATACTCCACATTTCCCACGTTGAATTGGGATGATGGTGGACAGTGAGATTTTGTAAAACAATGTTCATGTTTCTATTTTACCCTCATTGTTTAACAAATTCCCACTGGGGATGCTAAAGAGCTATAAACTGGGGGGAATTCTGGGACATCTTCCCAAGCTTCTGAGGATTTCATTGTGTTCTTAAACTACTTGCTGAACTATTTCTCCTTCTCTTCCACTTAGTTCCATACTTTCAGTTCTGGATGCCCATTTTAAGTCTTCTGAAAGCATGCCTGCTTCTTCTGGGTTTAGGCCTCCATCTCTAGCATCATGATGTTCTGATGGTTGTCACCGAACTGCTTCCTCTACAAGTTCCTTGAGCTTCTTCTTAAGTTGTCTGCTAGTTTTCTTATAGAAATAAAGATCCTTTTCCAACTGCTAGATTTTATCTTCATTTTTTTTTTTTTTTTTTTTTTTTTTTGAGACAGAGTCTCGCTTTGTTGCCCGGGCTAGAGTGAGTGCCGTGGCGTCAGCCTAGCTCACAGCAACCTCAAACTCCTGGGCTTAAGCGATCCTACTGCCTCAGCCTCCTGAGTAGCTGGGACTACAGGCATCAGCCACCATGCCCAGCTAATTTTTTCTGTATATATTTTAATTGACCAGATAATTTCTTTCTATTTTTTTTAGTAGAGACAGGGTCTCGCTCTTGCTTAGGCTTGTCTCGAACTCCTGACCTCGAGCGATCCACCCGCCTTGGCCTCCCAGAGTGCTAGGATTACAGGCGTGAGCCACCATGCTCGGCCTATCTTCATATGTTTTTAAAGTTTCAATAATGACTTCTCCATCTTGCTCTTTGAAATGATGTAACAGCAACTCCATCTTTTGCTTATGTTCCTTTTGCTGGAGGATCAGTCTCAAGTCACACTGCAATTTCAGATGTTCCAGGGCAATTCCAACTCTTGAACCATATTATCCCATTTCAAAATCTTCATTTTCATTTCTTTGTTATGTAACTGTTGTTTCCATTCACCTTCTCATGCATTTACCACTTTATTGAAATATCTGAAAAGAATAGCTCTAATCTCAAGCGGACTCAGGGAAGGTTGTTTTTCCAAGACATTTGCTTCACTATGAGAGAGGTTTTGGAATGATGTTCTAAGCAAATTCTGGCAACTCTGGATACTTTCCTTCTTGTATTTGATTGCAGCTTCTAATGCTTCCATCCTTTCTTCAAGGTAGAAAAGATCATGTTCTTCTTCAGGTGATGACACTCTACCATTTTTAAGTTTTTCATCCACACTGTTTCTTCTTCTGTGGAGCTGATCCTTTTCTTTCTGGAGGGCTTCAACTTGTTCTGAAATCTGCTCCCCAGCCATGCTGCCCTGAAGCTGCACACTCTTTTTCAGATAACTCTTGGTCTAACAAGTTCAGGCAAGTTGATATTTTCAAACTGTCTGTGCTTAAGGCCTGACTAGATCTCAATGTCTTATTTTCCAGGTGGTTCTTCTCCTGTAACAGGGCCTCCCTCTTAGAAACTATGGCCTCCCCCCTTTCTTTAATTCTTCTTCCAGCTCAGAAAGGTGTGTGCCTCATTCACTGCATAGTTTCCTATTATGCTAATTGAGATGCTCAATGCATATTAATACAATGCAGTTGGATATTCAATCAACTATCAGTTATTAGATATACTAACTTTTACCTTTTTTAATATGCTTTATATATCTGAAACACTAAACACCATGGGAATTTTAGAAAAACAAGCACCACATGTACTCACCGTTATATTGGAGCAAATAGATCAACATGTATGTGCACATATGGAAATAACATTCATTGGAAATCAAGGTGGTGGGAGAGGGGAAGAGGCGATAGGTAAATTCACACCTAACAGGTATAGTGCACTCTATCTGGAGGATGGACACACTTATAACTGACTCAAACAGTACAAAAGCAATGCATGTAACCAAACATTTGAACCCCCATAATATTCTGAAGTAACAAATTAAAAAAAAAAAGAAAAGCCAATTGAGGCTGATAAATAGCTTTGCTTTTATTTTCTTTCTTCTTCCCTTCCTTCAAAATATCTCTTTCTCTCTCTTTCTTTTATAGTCTTTTAAAATATGCTAGATAATTTTAGTTCCCAACTGGAATACTGAAACTGCTGCTTTTCAATTCCCTTCTCTTTCTTTTTTCAGAAATAGCTGCAGTGATGCTACTTCTGAAAAGGTAGAGGGGTTGGAGTCATCTTGCTGTGGTGTTTTATTTTGTTTTTCCTATTTCTTCTTTCCACTTCACTGAGAGAAGTGATCAGCTATAGCTACAGGGTAGATGGAGGAAAAAGGGAAATTTTGATTTACATTTTTGTTGACCCTCAGGTGATTTTATTATCTTTGCTGCCCGCACCATGTGTAAACCCTGTTTTTGTCATGAAAGCAAAAATTTGCTTACGTGCCAAATAACCATAAAGCATTACAGATTTACATGTCAAAAGTTATGGCAAGCATGTGAAATTTTTTTATAGCCAGCAGTTATTTTTTTAAATACATATCCCTATGGATTATGATGCTTTTATGTGTCCTTTCTGATCATGTAAAAATTGTTTCATATGTCAAATCTAAGTAAAAAATGAAACTAAATAGTCTGATAATCTTTTAGTGTTTTATTTGTTGCCAATGCACCATGTAAAGTGTAACTATTTATTTCTCAAATACAGAATATTATTAAAATGCTAAAATAATTTTCTAATTTATAAGGAAAAACTATCATAACACATCACTCAACTAAAATCAACAGAATTTAAAAATGGTTTGTTTTTATTTAGAAAGGAAATAATTTATGAACCTCAGTTTTATTTGGAACATCTTATTTTCTTCAGGAGTATATTCAAAGAGTCAATATTCATTTCTGTGGTCACATATTAGGATTAGATAGTCCCCTTTTCTATTTTTATATAACTTCTGCATTTTAACTGGCACTGAAAATTAGAGACTTCTATGTTGAACTGACTTAAAATAAGTGATTATTAATAAAAGATGCAATTATTCATATTGAGGTACTGCAATTTAAAACAAAACCTTCTGTATATTATAAAATGCAATAATATGCCTTTTGTACCCAAAGAGGAAATTTCCTCTACAAACATGATTGTTAAAACTGCAAAAAGATACACAATTTAACTGAAAACTTTAAATGTTCTCTCAGAACTGTATATAGCCTGATAGTATGGATTCTAGACTGTAGTTTGAAAGAAAGCAATAGTGAAAATGAATTTTGTGCCAGCAGACACTTTAAAAACTAGATTTAGCAGCAGTCACATTAGCTTAGATAATGGGAGAATTTTTCTTCATTGAAAATGCTCTCTGTCGCTTAAGAAGAACTTACTGAGGCAGCCTGCCATCTAGCTTTTTCACAGAAAAACAGGCTTTCAGACTGCAGATGAGAGAGTCTGGAGCAGAGACAATTTTAACTTAGCCATTCCTAATTTATCTCAAGCATTTTCAATTCATCTTCACTGCTCTATGCACACAGGAACACCAGATTGCCATCCCTGGGGAACAGAATGCAACCCGGGATCTAGAGAGCTGTCACATTCCAAGAAATATTTAAATTGTGCTGATTTTCTTCTGGAGAACTGAGCCCAGGGAATGAAACTCTCCATCAAGTCATAGCTTTGCGGGCAATAGATCAGAGGATATTGCCTGTTTTCTAATGGATTATTGTTATCGGGCAGGTTTTCTCTGAAGGTACGTAGTTATTTTCTCAATTCATTACCCTCGCCTATTTATCAGGTAATAATCTAATGAGCTGGGGATCCAAATCTGTAAAAAGAGAAAGATGTTAAATAGTCAGTATTAACTGAAGAATGACACTTTATTGCTGCATGTTTATAAGTGAAATAATCTGATTCCTTTACTAAAGATTAGTAGGATATAGTTTGAACTGCATTGTCAGCAAAAACAGGCAAAACCAAAACAAAACCACCGTGCTGCAGGCTGCATTATCATAAGTTCATATTAATTCTCTTGAGAATTTTCCTTTTGTAGCTGCAACATAAAGTGAAGGAAAATACATACTTTGGAAACTCTCCTAACCATATATATTTTTGAATCATTTTAAAATAATCATGATATTGTCTCCATATTTTACAAAATATAAACTTTGTTTTAAATGATGTTATTAATTTTGGTGTCATTGATATTTATGACTTATAAATATTTGAAAGATAAAAGCATTTTAAGAAACTTCTTAGAAGTCTTCTTGAGAATATACTGTTGTACTTTACATTTCTTTATTTTTGAGTTTGAAAATATTTTACCAAAATTAACTGTCACAGTTTTAATTAAACATACTATAAAAATTTATTATTTAACTTTATTCTGATAGTGAAAACCTTAATACATTCTATGCAAGTACAAAAACTGTTTAGCAAAGTAAATGTTAAAAGCTGAAAAACTTCTGAATATCAACTTAACCAACAAAAAAAAAAGAGAAAGTCTTATCCTAAACTCAAATTTATCTTATGATATTTATGATATATTAGAACAGGGAAAGGTGATTTCTGTGTCTGTTTCCTAAAAGTTAAAGAGGTGTGTGTGGAGGGGGAGGTGGTGTTCTGTATCAGAGAGTGAATGGGGATATAGGGTAGACAGCAAGCACATGGTAATCACAGTGAACTTATGAAAGCTGAAGACATTTTTAAATGTGATATTAGGGCTTTTGATGTTTTTATTAAATGTTTTATTTATTCTTGGGTGATATGGTCAGTGAAACCTACCACGTTGTTGGTATTTTTTCATGTTAAAAATAACTATTAGAATGGATTAGGATAGCAGGTATATTTGACCTGGAGCATGGTGTACCTGCTGCTGTATTTGGACTGGAACACAGAGTTTGTGTATCCATCACTGCATTAATCAAGGGCTCGAGAGAGGAAATGGTGGCTGAGCTTCTCAAGAGCACTTGTTAAATGTGTTCCAATTTCTTTGGAGCATGTAAGAGACTATTAGAAGAATAAAGGAAAGAGAAGAAGGATTGAGTCACCCAAATAGTAACTTTAAGTGCATTTCATCTTATCCTCAGAGGGACTGTAAAAGGAAAAGAGGAAAGAGTATAGAGTCCTCAAAGAGTACTTTTAAGTGCTTCTTTTTTCATGAACCTTACAAGAATTGAGGAACAGAGACTTAAATAAGGTTTCCCTATGGATTGCTCCATTTGGCAAGCTTTCCCTCCTTCGTGGAACCTTTTCTGTCCACTCCCTTAAAAAAAAAAAAAAAAGTGAGATTTCTCCCAACCTGATCCCCCCCCCCCCCAGTAACTTACAGCTCTAATTTAAATATACAGAAGTCTACTCTCTGAAACTGCACACATTCCTGAAACTCTGAGTTTTACAATTCAGTGGCTTATGAATTCCAGAGGACATAGTGATTTAACTAACATTCTTTCTCCCTCTATTTTTTAAATTACAACTGGCTCTTCTAAATATCTCAGACTGTGTGCACAAAAAGGCATAGGTAGGAAAAAAGAGGAAAAAATCAAGGAACATTTTATGTTCTTTCAAAATAATACCAATGGTGATATCAATGGATGATGAAATATAGTCCCTTCGTGTTTGGGCATGGGGGAGATATCACAGCAGCTTAGCACTATATTCTTTAATTTACCCTTTGAATGTTATATGAATAGAACAAATGTGAAAATCAAAAGAAACGGCTTCATTTGTCAAATTGCAATAAAAAATTTTATGGCTATGCCCTCCTATTAACCTTTTCTACCACAATCATGTTAGTGTCTCTTGCCTCCCCATAGGGTTCATTCACTAACTCAGCCATTGAAATCTGCTCTGCTTCCAGATCTATTACCAAAACTTATTTTGTTTCATCTTATGGTGAGTTTATTGCAAAATATATTACCATAATTTCATTTTATTAGTTGCTGTTAAATAACATTTATTGAGTGCCCATGATATGTTTGTTGCTTCCAAGCAACATGTAGGAAGAAAATATGCAGTGGTATTCTTTCATGAATCAGCTGTTTTATTAATATTTCAGGACCTCTAATTGGTACACACAGAAGGAGGAAATTAAGCCTGGCTCTTTAGTTGTTACTTATGTGCATGTAAGGCATAAAATGTTCTATATTTAGTCAATGACTTGTGCTTATCTTTACTGAGGATCCCAGACTGATCATCCAGTTGTTTTCAAATTATCTCTTAACTATATTCCATATGTCACAGTGTCATAGTAGAAAATCAGACTGGAGCAAGACCAACTAGGCTTAAATCTGTTAAGGAAGTTTGTCTAAGTTAATTGAAACCTACACACCTCTGTCCCACCATCTGTATAATGGTGATAATGATATATACTTTTTAGATTCTTATGGGTAGTAGAGACCACTTACATTAAATAACAGTTTGTGCATAACCTATATTCGATAAACAGTATATATTTTCAACTGTGTTTTTTCTATGGAGTTTCACATAAGAATGTTCCAGTTGAAACTACTTTGACTCTTGAATGACATGTGTGTGTTTGTGTGTATGTGTGTATTATCACAGATCTATTTATTTACCAGTTTCAGTAATAAAAATAATGTATTGAGGATGTAGTTATTGTTTAGCATTAAAGTACCTGTAGATGCACTAAAGCATTACCCATACATAGATCAAATTGAAAAGCGATTAGTTTGAGAAATCAGTTGGCACATTCTACTTAAGTTTCAAATAACTAAATTATCAGCCATAACATACCAGAGAAAGCAGAGAGAACTTTAACTTATTTCTCACTTTTCCATTCTCCCAAAGGATATGGAAATAGAAGAGAAGACAATAAATCCTCTTGTTCATTATACTGTGCCCTTTGCCCCTTTCATTTGCATTTTATTTTGCTACAGTGGCTTGTCTAGTGAGATGGCCTCAAATTCCAACTGCACAGTGTAATTCAAGCATACAAATCTACCCCTTAAGGAACAAAGCAAATGCATGAAAATTGTTATTAAAATAAAAGACAGCTTCTGCTTTGAAAAACTGCTAAACTTTCTTTAATGAGAATGAAACTGTCAAATGTGAATGTTAAAATCAGCCAGATGTTGACCTTAGCTGTGAATTTAAATCTTTACAAAATAGTAACCAATCTAGAAACTGCTTTCATTGGGTCTCAAGACTATTGAAAAATTCTGTCTGAATTTCTCAGATGCATCTCATATTAAGTTAATAATATACAGGAAACCTATTTAATATTCTGTATTTCATATGGGGAAATATATTCAGCATAGCACATGTCTGTCTTATACTTTTTATACTGGAATTCAGAAACAGATGTACAAAAGTCCCCTGCATGAAAGTGAACCGCCAAATAATTGTTTTGAAAGTGCATTGTACAAAAGTATCTGACATATTCTAGATAGATAAAAATGTAAACACAACTACCTGCTGACGAGCCTTCTAGTTTGTTTTGTTTTTGTTTCTTTTCATTCAGTAGCTGTTATAAGTGCCAATCCTGTCTTAAATCTACAAATTCCTACCTGCTCACCAATAAGGAGACAATTTAGGCATCTGACTTCATTTTCCAAAAGAGTCTTAAAGTTTTTGTTGTGTTGCTTTTGGACATTTTGACCCAGTGCTTAAGAAGATTAGAATCTGTTGTAATTTCAACTCAGTTTCCTAATCTGTAGAGGTTATGTGTGGGGGATGGGTAGGGAATAATAATATTCATATGGTGGTGTGGATCAAATGAAAAAAATTGGTAAAATATTATTATAGGACCTTGTTCATATAAGTACTAAAAACCAATAATGTTTATTATTGTTTCTATCATATCATCAGCTCCAGGCACACCCCTGATGTTGAGTTTGCTGTTACTCAGTTTGATTTTCAGACTTCCTTTAGGGTCTCAGATTTGTGTTCATCTATTTTCTTCTTTTGTCTATGGCTAATTCCATGTAAATATTTTCATCTATTAAGCTCTTTTCCTTTGATACAAACTCAGAATTAAACACCTTGGCTTGGCCACCAACCCTGTGAGCTGTTTACCTTCAGCAAATCCTTTTTATTTTTTTTTAATTGTAAGATCTGAAAATAATCTAGGTGTCCATCACTGGGTGAATAGATAAAGAAAACATGGTCTCTATACACAATGAATACTATTCCACTTTAAAAAAGAAGGCAACTCTGTTCTTTGAGACAACATAGATGAATGTGGAGGACATTATGCTAAATGAAATAAGCCAAACAGATTCTTAGAAAGCACATCTCTAAGTTGAGTGACTCTTTCAATTTCTGTATAATGCCAAATAAATACTAAAGGAAGCACAAAGAAAATACTGGTTTTCTTATCAGGTGTACCCCTCCTCATGTTTCTAGAACACCTACTCATAACTATTACTTGTAAAAAGCCAGATAGTAAATTTTACGGGCTGAATTGTGTCAAAATCTATGTTGAATCACTAAACCCTAGTACCTCAGAATGCGACTATATTTGTAGATAGAATTTTTAAAGAGGTAATTAAATTAAAATGGTGTCATTAGGATACCCCCTAATCTAATATGACTGGTATCCTTTTAAGAAGAGGGAATTTGGAGAGCGTGAAGGCCACGTAAAGACACAGAGAGAAGATAGACATGTATAAGCCAAAAAGTGATGCCTCAGAAGGAAACAACTCTGCTGACACCTTGATTTCACACTTCTAGCCTCCAGAATTGTGAGAAAAGTTTCCGTTATTTAAGCCACTCAGTCTGTAATACTTTGTTATAGCAGCCCTAAAACAGTAATACAGTACACATTTTAGGCTTTGCTGCCCTCCATAAGTTCTCTATTGCATATTACTCTTTCTTCTCTTCCTCCTCCTTCTCTTTCACTCCTAAAAATGTAAAAAACATTCTTAGATCAGATGTGGTCCAAAAGCACAGTTTTCTAATCTTTGCTCTAGAATATTCAGGGTTTTCCAAAGCCTTCTTAAGTTTCACCAGATAATACTCCTAAATCTTCTTTTCGTGGCATAAGATAGTCTAATTTGAATATGGCAGCACAGATTTTAGTCTAAAAAATATAACTAGGCCAGTTCTTTCTACCGAAGTCCCTCCAACTATGTCGATTTGATGTGAATATCTTCTAGAGTATTTCAATTTCACTGTTTATGGACACACAAAGTTTTAATATTAGAATAACAGGAGAAATATATAATATTAATAATAATAGCAGTTTGCGATTATTGAGTACATTCTGTGGAGTAAAGACTATTCAAAGCACTTAAAATGTGTTTTTTCATGTTTATTCTACCAACAAACTCACAAGGTAGTTGTCATTATAATCATTTTATTAATGTGGAAATCAAGGCACAGGGATTTAAAGTGACTGCCAGTGGTTACTTGGCATAAGTAGAGTAGGTAGTTAGCCAAAATTTGTGTCCAGAATCTTTGTTCCAGAATCTGGCATTTAACCATTATAATATAATTGCTCTCAAAACATGGCAGGATTTTTTGTTTACGGTAGGAATAGCTGTGAAAATGTGGACAAATATCAGGTAGCAATGTAGGTGAAAGAGAGTAGAAATAATATGGTACTTATTTTAATGAGATTTTTATGTAAATGTAGTAGGTATCATGCTATCTACTTAATGTAATTTCTGTGTGTATTTTCTTATAGAGGATATGATTTATTTTTTAGGACTATTTTTCTTCTTCAAAATATTACTGAGTATGGATAAAGTAGTATATAGAAGTATAAAGAAGTTTTCTATAATAAAACTCTAAAGAACAAAATGGTATAATTTTGAAACTTACAAAAAATTATATTTAATTTTATAAGTAAATAAATTAATGCTTAATTTAGGAATTCATATTATATGGAGAAATAATGAATAGACAGAACTGACAAGTAGTTATAAAAAATCTTATTATTTCAAGTCATTTTAGCAGCATCAACAGGGAGTAGACATTAATGGTTTTGTGTTAGGACTTGAGTGAAATCTTTGCCAGGTGGCAATTCTGCTTTAATTCTAGGAAACATACGATGCTGTGTAAATTCCTAGATTATTCTTTTTAAGTTCATTGATGCTTCTGATCTGCCTTCAGTATTTTTTGTAGAACTGAGTTGTATTTTCTAGCCAAATCTGAATCTGGTAGAATATCTTTGAAAAGAAAAGTAGGCCAGCACCCCCATGTGATGTAAGTACAGTTGACCTACTTCATAAATTATTCTTCTGTTGCCTCATTTGCACAATAGAATCTTTGTGATATTGTCAGATGTCCATATCTAATACAAGAAATATAATCACCATAAAGTGAAAGGTTGTCTATCACCCACAAAAACTGAGCAATGTAAATAAACAGACTTAGTAGCCCTATCTTTTAATTATAATTTATATTATGCAATTAAAATATATGCTTCTACATATGTACAACCATAATAAAACACTATTATTGTTTAAGAAGTTGTCTTAATAAACTCTGTTATTTTAGGCTTTAGTAGGTACCTGGGCATAGTAGAGCAAAACCAAAGTAAAATTTCTTTAGCTATTTTCATCTGGACAGGTAGATAGCTATTAATATGTGTATTACATTGCTTTGAAATTATTTTTCTTTAAAATGAACTTGGATTTACTATCTCTAAAAACAGTTTTATGTTCACATGTGAGTAAATATGTGAATATGTGTGTGAGTGTGTTTATGTGCACATTTGTGTCGTGTGTGTGTGTGTGTTTTCCAAGGATTATCTACAGGCAATTTGAAAAGGGGACTTTCTTTCAGTCTATCGGAAGAATATTGAGAAGCATCTTCTCATCTCCCTAACAAATAGATCCTGAAGTGTATAAGATTTGAAGCATTACATTCCAATGTGGGTTATTTCACAGCTCTCTCTTGCCCTCCCTCTACACGGTATTAATATTATTCACATAGACCAATACATACAGCCTTACAGATATGCAAACAAGGACAAGCTGACAAACAAGCACATGTAGAGACAGAATAATAGATAGGAACAGGCAACGGGACAGGAAATGGTCAGATCAATAGACAGGGGCAGGCAAAGTGCAAGACAGCCAGACACATACCACAGAGAGATGTGCGTGGATTAACAGGCAGACAAGCACAGATGGGCAGGTAGAGGCACAAAGAGATTGTGGACTTGACAAGGAGAGAGAGTGAGACATAGGCTGAAGCTCAAACATGGACAGTCAGGTCCAGACATAGATAGGCAACTCAGCATAGATATAGGCACAGACCTACGTGTATGTACATCATTTATACCTTAGAATTTTACCATGTACATTCATGAAGCAAAATTCAATAATAAACCATTTAATTATTTATTAAAGGCTAGTTCTAAAGTATATTCATCAATGCATTTTTTTTTTACTACATATAAGTAGACAAAAGAACTGTGGATATGTATGGAAACACACCTTGTAATTCCCCTTAATTTTTTTCTAGTACTACGGTTTTTGGGTAAGAAACAAATAAAAATAGTCAAGTTATTGTGAGGTTGCTGTTGAAAGGTTACCTTAAGGTCTTTTCAAGATCTGTAATGTAAGAGACAAGTAAGAAAAGAAAATGATCAATTTTCTTTCTCCAGGATAAACAACAATTATAAAACAAACAAAAGAATAAACCACTTGTGCTTCCAAAATAGTATTAACATCAAAACAATTATTGCAGCCTTTAGTCTTTTTGCTGTAGGTCACTTGAATCACTTCCAAGTTATAAATGCACTTTATATTGTTTTGTTGAAATAAGATGAGGAATACAAATACACACACACATATAAATAAAATGCTCCTGTGATTGTATGGAATTTTAAAACTTGAGTGAACATATATTGGACTTTAAATTTTGTAGAAAGTTTTGACTATCACATTGTATTTAAGTTTTGATTTATTTGAAATACTTTTTAATGTGTTTTAAAATTATAATGATATTTTTAGCATGGCAACTCCTAGTGATTATCTAGTCACTATTAATACTTATAGACGTTGGGGAAAATGTATAGACTGTATAATTAAATGTATATGTTAAAACATGATCATTAGATAAATATGTTGCAGGTTGTATGTAGCTAGTGTTGATAACCATCCTTCCTTTCAATGATAAGTGGATGTAATCAGCCAGGTTGAAACAATATTACTTTAAATCTAGTATGGTGCATCACATCTGATACTTTTTCAAATCAAGACAAACTATTAATAATTGAGATTCCTGTGTTTTGCTATGAGGTTGCTCTTGGATGGAGCAACAGGAAATATTTTACATGTTATATTAATCTCTGAAAAGTACAAATGTATATATAATGCACACCCCCTTTAGACAGCTCTGTGGAGATATAATTTACATATCAAAAATATTCATTTGTTTTAATGTATAGTTCAATAACTCTTAGCAAATTTATAGTGTGTTCAACTATCACCACCATGTGTTCACTTACAGTCATTTGTAGTCTCATTTCTCACCTAAAGCAAAAAATCCAAGGCAACCACTAGTCTACTTTCTGTCTCTACATTTTCTGTACATTTCATATAATCACACAATATGTGGTCTTCTGTGTCCAGCTTTTTTCACTTACCATAATATTTGTGAGATTCATCATGCTGTAGCACCTTTTCTTTACTCAAAAACATCCCATATTTTGGGCATAGAAAATTTTCTTTATTTATTAACTAGTTCATGTAGATATGGATTATTTCTGAGGTTACTTTTTAATTTTTTTAATTTCAAAATACCTCAGGGGTACAAATGTTTTTGGTTACATGGATCGCTTTTTTTTTTATTTATTTAGTAACTTTTATTTATTTATTTTTTTTAATTTTTTATTTATTATAGCTTATTATGGGGGTACAACAGTTCTGGTTAAGTATATTGCCCATGCCCCTCCCAACCCCCTGAGTCTGAGCTTCAAGAGTGTCCATTCCCCAACAGTGCACATGGCACTCATCATGTAGGTATACACCCATCCGCTCCTCCACCCCCAACACCCCGAGTCAGATCTTCAAGCATGTCCATTCCCCTGACAGTGTGCATCGCACTCATCATGTAGATATACACCCATCCCCTCCCCCCACCTCTGTCCGATACCCAATTGGTATCATTCCCAAATGTGCACCCAGGTGTTGATCAGGATCGCTTTTGTAATGCTTGAGTCAGGGTTACAACTGCCCATCACCCAGATAGTGTTCATTTTACCATTAGCTAGGTTTTTGCCCATCGCGTCCTCTCCCCACCGGCCTAATTTCCACTGACTTTTACTTCCCTCTGTGCACATGTATGCTCATCAATTAGTTCCAGTTTAATAGTGAGTACATGTGGTGTTTGTTTTTCTATTCTTTAGATACTTCACTTAGTTTAATGGTCTCAACTTCCATCCAAATTTTTGCAAAAGGCCTTAATTCACCCTTTTTTTATGGCTGAGTATTCCATGGTATACACATACCACATTTTGTTAATCCACTCATGAATTGATGGGCACTTGGGTTGATTCCACATCTTTGGAGTTGTGAATTGTGCTGCAGTAAACATTTGAGTGTAAGTGTCTTTTTGATAAAACGACTTCTTTTCCTTTGTGTAAATACTCAGATTTCTGCTGGATTGCTGGAGCAAATGATAGGTCTATTTTTAGTTCTTGGCGGAATCTTCATACTCTTTTCCATGAAGATTGCACTAATTTGCAATCCTACCAACAGTGTATAAATGTTTCTTCCCCTGTGTATCCACATCAGCATCTATAGTTTTTGGACTTTTTAATAAAAGCCATTCTAACTGGGATAAGGTGATATCTCATTGTGGTCTTAATTTGCATTTCCCTGATGATTATTGTCATTGAGCATTTTTTTCATATGTTCCTTGACCATTTGTCTATCCTCTTTTGAAAAGCTTTTGTTTGTCTCTTTTGCCCATTTTTCAATGGGGTTGTTTCTTTTACTTGCTGATTTGCTTGAGTTAATTGTAGATTCTGGTAATTAGATCCTTGTTGATGTATAGCTTGTGCATATTTTCTCCCATTCTGTAGGTTGTCTATTTGCTCTGTTGATTATTTCTTTAGGTGTTCAGAAGCTTTTTAATTTAATCAAGTCCAATTTATTTATTTGTTTTTGTTCTTGCTGTTATTACCACTGGGGTCTTTTTCACAAATTCTTTGCCTAGGCTTATATCTAGAAGAGTTTTTCAAAATTTTCTTCCAGAATTCTTTTGGTTTCATTCCTTACATTTAAGTCCTTTATCCATTTTGAATTAGTTTTTGTGTGTGGTAAGAGATATTTATCCCATTTCATTCTTCTGCAGGTGGCTATCCAATTTTCCCAGCACCATTTATTGAACAGGACTTCTCTTCCTCAGTGTATATTTTCTGCTTTGTCAAAGATCAGTTAGCTCTATGTGGATGGTCTTATATCTGGATTCTCTGTTCTGTTCCATTGGTCTATGTTTATAGTTTTGGGCCAACACTATGCTGTTTTGGGTAGTATAGCTTGAAGTCTGGTAATGTGATGCCTCCAATTTTGTTCTTTTTGCTTAAGATTGTTTTAGATATTTGGTCCTTTTCTGGTTCCAAATGAAGTGTAAAATAACTTTTTCTAGATCTGTGAAATATGACATTGGTATTTTGATGAAGATTGCATTGAATCTGCAGACTTCTCTACAGAGACCTGACAAGCCAGAAGGGACTGGGGCCCCATCTTTAGTCTTATTAAACAGAAAAACTGCCAGCCTAGAATTTTGTACTCTGTAAAACTAAGTTTCATCCATGAAGGAGAAATAAAGGCTTTGCCAGGCAAGCAAACACTGAGGGAATTTGTCAAGACCAGACCTGCCCTGCAGGAAGTACTCATAACTGCATTATACATGGAGCAGCACAATAGACACCCACCAGTGTAAAACCAACCAAAAGCTAAAGCTCAGAGCTCATACAAAACAATAGCACAAGAGGTTAAACAAAGCAATAAGGTACTACCCAACAGGATGAACAGAACAGCATCCCACATATCAATGCTATCAATCTAGGAGGTTACTTTTTGTAAATGTTCACTCTCAGAGAAGATGGTATTTATATTTCTAGAATCTCTCTATTCACAGCATGAATGTGTGTTTGGTAATTAATTGTTCAAATTAATTTACTGTATATTGAGATTTGCAACTCCTTTTTTAAAATGGAAAGAATAAAACAAAACAAACTAATCAAAAAAAGTTTGTTATAGAATTATATTAATGTGATGCATAATGTCATAGTCTAGCCTGATAAACTTAGGTTACTTATTTTAAATATAAGTTATCTTACTTGTTTATGGATTATAAATATACAGGCTAGTTAAAATTCTTTATTATGCATTTTGGACTCTTTTTTAAAATGGAAAAAGGTTCTCTCAAAAAACATTTGATGTTTTCTGATTTAATAAACTATTTTTTTATTTCAGCATATTATGGGGGTACAAAAGTAAACTATTATAAAAATATAAAATCTACAATTATTTTTACTCTATCCCTTTATTGTAATGGATTTTTCATTTAAAAGATTGTTCTTCAGTTGGTAGAAATTTTCTACATTTAATTTTACCTACTACATAAGTTGCTATGTGAGAGTATAAGTTAGAATTCTAAGTTTTGATCTTCAGAGATTGCTAGCTTAATAAAAACAATTTAGGTATTTATTTCCAAATCACACGGATGACTGGAAGCTCTCTAAGTTAGTCTACTTTTCAATAAGGTTTCTATCATTTTTTAAATTTACCAATTTCCCAGACTACATGTAAACTTTTTTGAAAGTTTATAGTTCATGATAATCTTTTTAATTATTTATTCACTTATGATTAGTTGACAATAGATGCTGCCTTTCTACACATTTGATTTTGAAGTAGTCAACCTGTATGTAAAGCAAAACTTATTTACTTGTAAGTGAATATTTTTTCTGCCACACACAGTGCATTAGAAACATATAATTTACTACAATACCTTATCTTTCTTTTAAGTGTAAGAAATGTGTATTTTTCCAAGACATTTTTCTTTTGTTCATCTCTTAAGTATGTGTTCCTCTAATTTTTGTTGTTTGCCTTTTTAATTTTATTTTTCCTCTATATTTGCTAAATCTGAGTAGTTTCATTCATTGTCACATCTTCAATTCTTTCTAAATCTACAACTTTAGTTATTCCCCTTTGATGCTGACCTGTTAGTTTAATGTGTCTATACAACAGAAATTTTGTTTACAAAAAATACTATTAAGAAAAACTTTAGGAAAGTATAAATGAAAAAATAGTTTCTACTTTGTTTTGTAGAGAATACTAATTTTTTTCTATTTTAAAAGGTTTCAGACTATGTATATTCTTGCACCAGAAACAAAAGAGATTTTGCATTCTAATTAAATGCTCTGTCTCCCATCATTATTCTCATGGATGCTATAAAACTGGCCTAGTTTCTTTCTCCTGTTAACATGGCCCAGTCTTTACTTGGTTGTATTAAAATTATTTTAGGCAAGGTCTCAAGCAATTTTGTAATAAATAGAAATAAATGCCTTATATTTTCTTATTTATTTATAGTGAATATTTTTTTAAGTATGTGAATGATATCCAATTTTGCTGTGTATGTATTAGAATATGAACTGATTTTCTAAAACATTTAAACACCGTATTCCTGCTGTTGTATTAGAAATATGAGGGTTAGTAGCAGAGATGACTGAAGAGCTTCTTCATTTGGCTTTAGAAACATTCTTTTTGAACAGAAATAATTTTATTTTGCTTTGTAATTTAGAAAAATAGACATAGACCAAAATTATAAAAACCACAAAGATAATATTTTACCTGAGAAGTTTTGGCAGAACATGCCCCATTCCTACTTTATTTCAATTTAAGTCAGCCACTAATTCCCAGAAGCAGTCAAGGAGTGCCGGAATAATTCAGCCTAAGGAGAACCATACATGCTCTCACAAAAACTCTCTCATTTCCACTGATTCTTACAACCCACCAACCACTATTTCTGTGAGATTCTTTCATTATAATTCCTACATACCTATGAAAATGAACTGTTTGGGATAAAAATACATTTTCTCTTAGCTTTTGTTTTGCAGGAGATATTTAAACAAAAAGATTATGAGGGCATCAATGAAAGCATGGACATATCAATAAAACTTAGGGTATTTAAATTAAATTTTTTAAATTAACTTGAGTACATAATTTAAATTAACATATTGATAAAATGGGACTAATACCTGCAGTAGACTTTTGAGATTCCTCAATTGCAGCCAGTTTTTACAACTTCATCCTGCCCTGTATCCCACCATATTATCGTAGAATGGCTATGACCTCATGATCTAAACTACATGATTTAATTTCTCTGGAATCTGGAGGAGCACCACAGAAACTGTAATTTCTATTAATAAGGTGCCTATACTGGGAGCCAAGTAATGCAGGGAGTGGAAGTAATGCAGCCATTAGGGAGTTATGTGTAACTGGAGCACAGCAAGGGAGTCCCAAGAGAGCGATAGAGTAGAGGGAAACTCCGGCAAGGGGAGATGAGACATCCCATAGTCATAGGGTGGGGGGGCAGATGCAATGATAGGCTGAGTAGCTTTTTGGGTCCTGGATTCACTCACTTTTTGTTCTTGAATTCCAGGAAACATCTAGAGCTTCTGTATCATTGCAATTGACCTGAAGTTGGCTCCTAGAGCTGTTGCCAATCACACCGACTTCCCATCATACTGCAGTTTTTCTCTCTGAGAAAATTATTTCAACAGATTTTTTTCTTTTCTCTTAAACCTCCAAAACTCTTCATATTTACTTTTTTGTTTGTTTTACTCAGAAGATGTTTTTCATCCCCACTCTGAATATATATGTTCACCTGCCTCAGCCAAGGGCATTATAGTATCACAGAATAGTATGCTGGTAAAGAACTTTGTTTCCAGAGCTGGTGATGATGCATTTGAGACTTCACCTCATTATTTATATATTTTATAGTTTTCAATATTCTGTCAAGGGCCCAGAGAGGTAAAATTAAGTATCCTCCAGTAGTGTGTTTCTGTTTCTCTTTGTATGATCTCCATTAAAAAATTCATCCATTTAAATGATTTTGGTTAAGTTATAGAATATTTTCATCAAAATTATGTGCAAATAGTTTGGCAAAAATAGAGGCTGACTATAATTTTAAATTACATTTATTTTAATATCCATGTGTTCCAACTTTATTTTCCCTCAAATACTTGTTTTCCTAATATATTTTTTTCCTCTGCATTGTCTATTTTCTACAAATTTGTTTAAGTATGTTGAAACTCTGATGTATAGATATTTAAAACTATCTACAGTGTTATTGGCATCCCTTAATGTTATAAAGAGCCCTGATTTGTCTCAGTTAATACCTTTCGGCCTAATGTTTTTTATTGATACAGTGAACTCTATTTCTTTATGTTTGAATTGTTTATATCTCTGTACATTTCAAAAAAATTGTATGAATCAGTTTGCTTCAGGTTTATCTCACGTCCAGCAAAGAGTTATGATGGTTTTGCAATAAAATCTGAAAATTGTTCTCTTTCAAAAGTTTGTTTTAGCCAACTTACATTTACTGATTTGAGAAATGTTCTTGAGTTCCACTTTTTTGATGTCAGCTATTAGAAAAAAAAGCAAGGACTCATTATTTACCCTCTTTCCTCCAAATTTGATATTTATATCATTTCTACATTAAGGCATAAAATACATACCTTCTATTTCTTCACCCAAAACCTCATATTAGTTTTAACCTTACATCTATAGATAAATGTATTGATATAAAATGCTTCCACCAATTACCCACCCCCCGAGGTTTTTCTGGTAGTCTTCTGGTTGGCTTGTTCATCTTGTCTACTTAGATCAGAAACAGTTTGTGGAAATAGGCCTTATATCTTCAAAATATTTTATTGTTTTTCTTCTTTTTGTTTTTTCTTTCTGTTTTTGTGACAGAGTCTCACTCTGTCGCCCAGGCTAAGGACAATGGCATCATCAAAGCTCACTGCAACCTGAAACTCCCAGACTCAGGTGATACTCTTGTCTCACCCTTCTGAGTAGCTGTGACCACAGGCACCCACCACCACGCCCGGCTAATTTTTCTACTTTTTGTAGAGATGGGGTCTCGCTCTTGCTCAGGCTGGTCTCGAACTCCTGACCTCAGGCCTAGGCCTTGGCCTCCTACAGTGCTAGGATTACAGGTGTGAGTCACTGTGACAGGCCTTGATTTATTCTTGAAAAATATTTGGCTCCATATAAATTCCTTGGATCATAGTTCCTTCCTTTGAGGATTTTGAAGGTATTTTTCCTTTTTATTCTAGCAATAAAGGCTCTGCAGAAGAATTCTGAGATTAGCCTTTTTTCCCCTTTAATTTCAATGTAAAGAACTTGTATTATTTTGTCTATCTGCCTAAAGCATCTTTTCTTATAGGATTTTATGTTTAATGTCCAGTAAATTTAGTGGGATACACTTCAGTATTGACAGTTGGGGACATTTTCTCCCGGGATATGACACTTTTTTTCAAGACTCTTTTGGATGACAGTAGTTTCCCCTCATCCTTGAGAGATACATTCTAAGACCCCCATAGATGCCTGAAACTGCAGATAGCAATAAACCCTATATACATATTTCATCTTCACTAAGCATTTGTCCTGCACTTTACCCATAATTTTAGCAGTTTAAGTTGCGATGATAACAATAGTAAAAATTTCTTTTTCCTTCTTCACAATTTTAAGGTTAGATTTGTTCTTACCATAGATTTTAGCAACCTCAGCATACAATTTTTTTTTCCTTTCCTTTTTAAGTAAAGAACTTTGACCTTTCACTTAACAGAATCACTTTATGGCTTCTTTTTGGCATATCCAAATTGCCAGCATCACTATTCTTTGGGGCCAGTTATTGTCAAATAAGTGTTACTTGAACACAATCACTACAATACCTCAAGAGTCAATCTGATAAGATCTGACTGCTACTGAGGTGATCTGAGACAGCTACTAGGTGACTAATGGGCAGGTGAGCCTGGATACAATGGACAAAGGAATGACTCATATACTGAGTGGAACAGAGTGGGACAACATGAGATTTCATCACAGTACTAAAACCAGTGCTCAATTTAAAACTTGTGAATTGTTTATCTCTAGAATTTTCCATTTAATATTAATATTTTGAGACTGTGGTTGACCATGAATAACTGAAACTCAAATAAGAAAAGACTATAAACTTAAAAAAATAGTTTTGTTCCATTTTATCTATTTTCTTTCATGGGAATACACTTATACAAGTGTTGTCTCTCCTTATCTGTCTTTTTCTTCTGCTGTTTCTCTGTAGCCCTTATCAGCCTTTTAACAAATAAACTGATAATTTTTTTCTTTCCTTTTGCCCATTTTCTATTCTCTATATTCCTTTTGACTATTTTATGTTTATCTGTCCTTTATGTCTATCATTTTATCCATAATCCTTTTTAAAATCTTTAAAAAATCCATTTTCTATCCTAGATATAGTTTTTGATAGTTTTATAATTTCATTCTACTCTTTTCCTGATCCTTGCCAGATAACATGACACCTGCTCCTACTGTCTTTTTACTTGATATGGTGAAATTATGGTTTGTGCTTATGCTCTATAAATTTTTATACTATAATTATACCTATTAATTTTTATACTTCATGAAAAATATATGGTTACCTACTCTGTTGCAACTATTTCATATGGTGGTTTACCTGTCATTTTTTTCTTATTCCCTTTTTTTTTTTTAATTTTTATTGTACCTTTTCTATCTCTTTCTCTTTTTTAAATCATTCACATGGGTTGCATTTTTTTGTTTTTATTTTACTTGTTTTTATAGAAGTTTAATTTCCTTAAACCATTCATTTGCAAGTATGTTGTGTAGGTGAGTGGCCGGAGTTGTGTCCTAGGCTAGGCGTAAGTTTACTTATGGCCCACGATTTTGAGTGGTTAGTGTATTTGGCCTTTACTTCTCAGTCAATCAGAATAAATAACTGTAAGATTTTCATGAACCAAGTTTCTCCTGTTCACAGAGTCTTAGAACTTGCTGTTTGCAAAAATGCCTTTTCAGTGTGATTTCTTATTTGGAAATACTCTTCTGCTTCTGGTAATCATGCTGGTTCCAGAGTATCTTTGTTCTTAATCCATACCCCCATCTTTACTTTTGGAAGTAAGAAATTTAGTTTTTAACATGTAAACATGTGCTCTCGTGTTTGAGAAGGTGCTTTGCTGTCATTTTAGTAAGTTTCTAGACTGTTGGTTTACTTTTTGCCTTTTGCTTCATATACTGCGCTTTTGTCTTCACTGTATTTTAGAAGCCTTTGAATGATTTTATATTTAGGGTTTTAGCCCACAATTTTACTAAAAGTGAAACATATATTCATCAGTTTTTGCATCAATTGTTGCTTTTGGACAATTTCTCTTGAGAGAGAAAGAGACAGAGTGAGAGAGAGAGAGAGAGAAAGAGAGAATTGCCAGATCTATTCTTCTGCATTCAAACTGAAATTATCTAAAATCTTATTTTAAAATTATAAATCAGATCATGCCCCCCACCAACTGAAAATTCAATAGTGATTTTTTATAATCTTTATCAAAAAAGATAAATCCTTAAAATTGTCCTGAAAACCTAATATTCTAGCCCCGTGTTCCATCTCTACTTTCAACTTACAATCTCTCTTCCTCACCTCCCTGTTGCTCTAGTCATGCAACCTTTTTATTATTGTTAATTATGCCAATCTCCCCTCCTTTTTTTTTCTTATTTTTACGCTCTAAGCATTTGTACTTGCTGTTTCTTGTGTCTAGAATCTTTCACCTCACATATTTCCAGAGTTCATTTTCATTTCATTTAGGTCCCTGCTGAAAAATTTCTTCCTCTGTGTCAATGACAAGCCTATTGTTAATATGTCCTCTTTACAGTATTTTTTTCATATTCCTTAGAACTTTCTGCTATTAAAATCTTTTGTTTTGTTTTATTTTGCTTTTTACTGGCTCCTCAGTTCAATATAAGGTCTATGAGGACAGTAAAATTTTCTTTGCTTCACTGTTTAACAACAAGGATTTCCACATCTGGAAGTGTTTGGCATATAAATTTTCTGACTCTGATCTATCCTAAATGTAATTAGAATTACTTTTCTGAAGTTCAACTCAAAACATACTTTTTGAATTACAATCTTCCTGGCTCCTCATTGCTTCCATACTTTCCTCATGTCTTTTTGACATGCTATAAGGCCTTTCACATTTAAATGCAATTACCAAACTTTAGTTCCACCTTCATAAGCCTTCTGTCTCTTTCTAATCATATGAATTACTTATTTAAACAGAGCCTGCCCTTTTCACCTTTTACCCATTTTTTTACACTGTTGGATACACCCAGAGCTCTTGTTTCTCTTAAATATTTCTGTAAAGATTCTATTATCTTTCACAGTTCAACTCAGCTGATCCCTCTTCAGTAAGCCAGCTTCAATTCTTCTCTGTCACAAAATTATTTTCTCTTCCTCTGGTGCCAATATTGCTTCTTTCATTCATTTATCTTGACACTGATCTTCTAAATTCTGTTTCAAAAGCTGCATCATGATGTACCAGATTCTTAGCAATCTGGTCTGCACTTGCACAACATCCCGTTACTCTTTCACATGAATGACATTGTGACAGCATGAACTCTCTTAAATGTATCCCACTTTTTTCCAAGGAAGCTTTTTTTGTTTTGTTTATGAAGACCCATTCTTTTAGAATGTTCTTCCTTTTAATTTACAAAAGTTATATATGTGCTTCAAGATTCTTGTCAAATATGACAATTTCTATCAAATTTACACATTGTTTTGTCACTTAAAATAATATCACATATTTTGCAGCTTTCTTCTATTTCTTATGCCATTTAACTTTATATTATGCTAGTGCTATTCATTTTATTCTTATATTCTTCAGAAAGATCTCTGATGCTTCAACTTAAATTAGACTCAATCTATCTATTATTTCATCATGCTTTTCACAACTTATAATATAATTTTTATAAAAAATTATGTCTGTCTCCCCATTAAATTATAAGGTCTAATTGTCTGGGTAGTATGTTTAGCAAGAGGCCTAGCAATAATGTGTTTAACAAATACTTTTATTTATTGAATAAAATAAATTTATTGCATTACCTTATTATTTTTAAACCTCTTTATTTTAGAGTAGTGTGTTTTATATATAACTCTTTGTGCCTTCTGTTGTATCTGACATATATGGTCCTCCATAAATATTTATGGAATTAAAAATTTGACTAAAGTGTCAAGAAAAATCAAATATTACCAACCAACCTTCTTCTTGAATAGAGATTATATCCTTGGAAATTATGCTTACTTTTAATTATTGAACAAACACTAGAAAACATACATTGTGTCTTCTTATGTAATAGTGTCAGTAAGAAAGTTTATCTCGATACTCAATTTTCCCAAACTGGACCAGATGCAAAAATTTCAAGAAAGACAACCAAAGACTATTGAATATTGAATATATGAATATATTATAGGAGACTCAATTGCATCTATGGTATCTATGTTTCTATCAGTAGAGTGTAATTTCATACTAGAAATTATACAGAGAGAAATGCAGACTATAGGGTTCCACTAAAAATTACATTACTTCTACTACTTAATTATTAATGATATTATTTATTTACTTAATTAATTATTCGTGTCTACTTGATATAGCAGTTAAAATATCTCCAGTATGGGGTAGCTTCATCTCAGGTATATCCCAGAGAGTTTTTGGAACCTTAGAATATCTCACAACAATTCTACAATTCAAGAGGATTTATAATGATTCTAATATTATGGATCTAAATTATTTTTATACTATTAGTAAAAATCATTCAAATCTACAAATATTTATTAAATGCTAAATCATTGACCATATAAACTAGCATAATATCTTCCCTTCTGAAAACCTACAAGGAGTCAGATGCATGAGCAGATATTTAGAAAATAATATAGTTGTGCAGGTATAAATAAGTATAGGCACAAATGGAACCACATATTAAAGAAGATAGGTCAGCCTCTGAGAGAGTGAGTGAAGAGAAATTTGCCTATGTAGATGATGGCTGGGCTTAAGTCAAATTTCTTTGAAATTTATGTCTAACTTCTAAGATTTTAATCTAAGGAGTAATACACACAAACACAGAAAGATGCCTTGTCCAAGTAGCTTTAATGATATATTTTAGCAAAAAAATTTTGATCAACCTAATGTTAATTATTATAATGTAAGTTAAATAAATTATGTACTTAATATATCTTGAATAATAAGCAGTTATTGAAAGTGATTATTTAAACCTGTATTTATCAAAAGGCAATGTTTTCCAGAATATTGTTGGGAGAAAAAATAGATCACATAAAAGTATGAAAGATATTATTTATGAAAAGTGGAATAATAGTAAAATACTGCCTTTCTGTGTGGTATGGTTTGTGATTATTTTTTAATTCTCTTTTGTTATACTAACAATTTTCTGGTTTTATTGATTTTCCCAAATCCAAAACAATTATCAGAATGTATAAGAATAATTTTTTTTAAAAGACATTAAAGTATTATATAATGCCCATCTTAGTAACCAAAAGTAGTACTTTAAACAATATGAAAATCCTTGATAATTATTGCAGATAAATTAAATAAAGAAAAATCTTTATTTTATACTTTTAATTAATGTTTGTTATTAAGGTATATATAAAAACAATAGCAATCATTTCTATAAACAGAATTTTATTGCCAACACTATTAAAAAGAAATTTAATCTTGTCAAAGTGGTCTAAAACATTGCATATTTAAAGAATTAGAGTGAAATTCCAATCTTTTTATTATAAAGGAATAAGTAATTTTATTTTCTTGTTTTTCCCCTAATTCATTTTTAAAATAGGACTACCATATCTATTTTATAATTTTCTCCCACATCATTTTGCAGTTGTGAAAATTTCATGCAAATGAATATATCATAAAAAGTTTAATAACTAATATATCATAGCATATTTTAGTTTAATAGTATTTTCTAAATTATTCTGTTAGTATTAAAATAACTAATATTTAGATGTCTTGAAATTCACTTTGTGGTAAATACTACCAAACAACTTGAATTAATTTTTTATCAAAGAATACTTAAGGCAAATATAAATAAAAAAATATGTTTATGTTTAAAACATTGATATTGCTGTGAGTTAAGATACACAGTTTAAAATTTGTAAACAGTAAGTTAAATTTGATATGAAGAGTCTTTTTCCCCAAAGAAATATCTAATTTCACCATTTTAAAAGCTTTTTAAAAAAAATTATTTTATTATAGTAAGAACACAATAAATTTTAAATTTCCCAAACAGTATTTTTGACTGTAAGTGCAATGTCATGCCATTGATCTCTAGAACCTATTCATCTTGCTTAACTGAGACTTTATGCCCACTGATTAACAACTTCCTATTTCCCCCTCCTGCCAGCCCTGGCAACCACCATCCCACACTTTGATTATATGAATATGACTATTTTAGATATATCATATAAGTACAATAACATACCATTTTTCTTTGTATGACTGGCTTATTTCACTTACCATAATGTCTTAAAGTTTCATGTATTAAATGTTTTGTTCCATATTGTATAATTTACATTTTAAGGCTTAATATTTTATTGCATGTGTATACCACATTTTCTTTATTCATACATCTGTTGATAAGCTATTGTAAATAGTGCTGCAATGAATACGAAAGTCTCTTCCAGATGCTGATTTCAATAAATTTGTATAAATTCTCAGAAGTAGGATTGCTGGATCACATGAAAGTTATATTTTTAATTTTTTGAGGAACTTCCATACAATTTTTCTATGGCAGTTATACCATCTGCATTTTCCACTAACAGTGTTCAAGAGTTTCAAATTCTTCTCATCCTCTCCAACACGTCTTCTTTTTAATGGCCATCTTGAAATGAGTGAGGTGGTATCTCACTGAGGTTTTAATTTGTATTTCCCTGACGATTAGTAATGTTGAGTAGTTGGTCATTTGGTCATTGATATTAAATGACATTGGCCAATTTATGTCTTTTTTCAAGAAATGTCTATTCAAGTGCTTATCCACACCCCCACCTCACCCCCTTTTTTTTTTTTTTTTGAGACAGAGTCTCACTCTGTCACATTGGGTAGAGTGCAGTGGCATCATTACTACTCATTGCAACCTCAAACTCCTGGGCTCAAGTGATCCTCCTCCTGCCTCAGCTTCCCAACTAGCTGGGACTACAGGCACATGCCACCATGCCTAGGTATTTTTTTCTATTTGTGATAAAGGCTATTTTTTTTTTTTTCTATTTTTGGTAGAGATGGGGTCTCACTCTTGTTCAGGCTGGTCTTGAACTCATGAGCTCAAGCAATCTTTCCCACCTTGGCCTCTCAGAGTGTTAGGATTAAAGGCGTGAGCCACCACACCCAGCCATTATGTTATCCCCTTTTTTATTTGAGTTTTAATTTTTTTGCTATTGAATTAAAAGATACACACACACACACGTGCATACACACACACACACACACACACACACACATATATATATTTGAGATTAACATCTTATCACATTCTGTGGGTTCCCTTTTCACTCTGTGGATTGTTTTCTTTGCTATATGGAAATTTTTTGTTTAATGTGGCCTTACTTATTTACTTTTGTTTTTGTTGCCTATCATATCCTTAAATATCATTGCCAAGACTAATGTCATAAAGTTCTCCTTCTACATTTTCTTCTAGGAGTTTTACAGTTTGAGGCCTCACATTTAAGTCTTCAATTCATTTTGACTTGATTTTTGTTCATAACATAAGATACAGGTCCAATTTCATTCTTTTGCATGTGAATATCCAGTTGTCACTACACTGTTTGTTGAAGAGACTGTCCTTTCCCCATTGTGTATTCTTCTCAACCTTTCAAAAGGTCAGTTGATGGCATATGTGAGTATTTATGCATTCTTTGTTCTATTTCATTGGTCTATATGTCTTCCTTTATGCCAGTAATGGTCCTGTTCATGGCTGAACTCTGAAGTGTTGCCCCAGTTCTTGGGCTCTGGCTTGGAAGAATCACAAGCCTTGGCCCACACAATGGAGAGAAATGACAAACACTCAGCAAGTATGTGTGAAGAATTTATTGTAAAAAAATGTTGAAGGGTGCAAAGCAAAAGTTGTTTCCTAAGGGGAAACAGGTCTGTCTACGCCAGTGGAGAAGACCCTAATTTTTTTTCTTTTTTAGTTTTTGTTTATTTATTATAGCTTATTATGGGGGTACAACAGTTCTGGTTAAGTATATTGCCCATGCCCCTCCCAACCCCCCGAGTCTGAGCTTCAAGGGTGTCCATTCCCCCGACAGTGCACATCACACTCATCATG
>CM052440.1:26388668-26411349 GCA_028533085.1 Varecia variegata
CACACAAATCAGAGGCATTCATGTATGCCAACAACAGTCAAACGGAGAACCAAATTAAGGATTCAATACCCTTCAAAATAGCAACAAAGAAAATAAAATACCTAGGAATATATTTAACTAAGGAGGTAAAGGACCTCTATAGGGAGAACTACGAAACACTGAGGAAGGAAATCGCAGAGCATGTAAATAGATGGAAATCCATACCGTGCTCATGGATCGGAAGAATCAACATTGTTAAAATGTCTATACTGCCCAAAGTGATATACAAATTCAATGCAATCCCTATTAAATTACCAACATCATTTTTCACAGATATAGAAAAAATAATCTTACGCTTTGTATGGAACCAGAGAAGACCCTGTTTAGCAAGTGCAATTTTAAGTAATAAAAACAAAATCGGAGGTATTAATTTGCCAGACTTCAAACTATACTACAAGGCTGTGGTTATTAAAACTGCTTGGTATTGGCACAAGTGCAGGGACACAGACAAGTGGAACAGAACAGAAAATCCAAATATAAAACCATCCTCATATGGCCATCTAATCTTTGACAAAGGAGAAGACCCTAATTAACTCTAAAATTACTCCTTTTATATGCTAGTAGTATATATTGATGTAAAGGTCAGATATAATTTTTTATGACTATATGTCATGGGTTTTGGGGTCTGCATTTTTCCAGGTATGGATATAACTTAAAAGTTATGTTCCAGACATTCCTTTCTCCTGTATGTGTGATGGGGAAAGTCACTGTTCATGGTGTTTTTCTATTTTCTGATTGGTGATCACAGTTACATGGTCTAATTACCCCATTCTTTAAATGAAACTGAAATAATTGTTTCCCTGGTTATTTTTCTGTAAGTTTCCTTCTTATTTTTTTCCTTAACTGTTTCCTCCTCCCCCTTGTTTTTCTGCCTCTATCATTCCATTACCTCTTGTTTTTCTGTCCCTAACAGTACTATACAGTTTTGAGTACCGTAGATTTGTAATATATTTTGAAATCAGAAAGTATGATGCTTCCAGCTCTGTTCTTTCTACTCAAGATTGGTTTGGTTATTTATCATCTTGTGCTTCCATGTGAATTGTAGATTGTTTTTTTCTAAATCTGTAAATAATGAGGTTTTGCTAGGGATTGCAATGAACCTATAGTTCGCTTTGAATGTTATGGACATTCAAACAATATTATGTCTTCCAATCCATGAACATGGTAGTCTTTTAATTTGTTTGTGTCATCTTTCATTTCTGTCATCAATGTACTAGAGTTTTCAGTGTACACATCTTTCACCTCCTTATGAAATAAATAAATCCATTCATTAAAATGTATATTATTTATATGAATATAATAAATATTAAATTTATTCCTGAGTATTTTATTGTTTTGTAGCTATATCACAATAGTAAGTAGATTTCCCTCTCAGTTTGTTGTTAGTGTATAAAACACAACCAATTTTCATATATTGTTTTTGTATTATTCAACTTTACAGAATTTGTTTATTTGTTCTAATAGTTTTTTTATAGAATCTTCAGGATTTTCTCTATATAAGATTCTGTTGTCTGTAAACGGGGACAATTGTATTTCTTTCTTTGTTATTTGAAGGCCTTTTATTTATTTTTCTTGCCTAATTACTTTGGCCAGGAATTCCAGTACTATGTTCAACAGACACAGTGAGATAGATACACTGGCCTCATTCATGATCTTAGAGAAAAAGCTTTCAGTGTTTCATAGTTGAGTATTATGTTAGTGGTAGACTTCTCATATATGATCTTTATGGTATTAAGATAAGTTCCTTCTATCCCTAATTTGTTGAGCATGTTTACCATGAAAAGATGTTGAATTTTGTAAAACATGGTTTTTTTTGCATCTATTGAGGTGATCTTGTGACTTTTATTCTCTATTCAATCAATGTGGTATATCACATTGGTTAATTTTCGTAAGTTGAACTACTCTTGCATTCCAGCAATAAATCCCATTTGATCACAGTGTATGATTCTTTTAATATGCTGTTGGATTTGGTTTGCTAGTTTTGTTTAATATTTTTGTATCTTTATTCATCACAGAGATTGGCCTATAGTTTTCTTGTCTTATGATATCTTTATCTGCCTTTGGTGAATTTAAAAAAATGTTACTTTACTTTGTCTTCAGTGATTCATATGTTTTTTTTTTCCTTCAGTCATTAGTGCAGCCTATATACATGTATGGAGTACCTGGCCAGGAACTTTTATAGTTGTTGTAGCTACATAATTATATAATAGACTCCAAACTCTCTGAAGGTTCATATTCTGTTGAGACTTTTCTGACCATCTAGAATTTCTCTTTATGTATTACACACATACATATTCTTTAATGACTAAACTTAATAATTCTATTAATGTTTCTTTAATATCTTATTTATTCAAATTTAACTTCAGTTATGATTTGCCAAAACTAATACATGGATTAAATCGGGGCTTCCTGTATGGGCAGAGAATTGCTTCATGTTTCTTATCTTCTATAATGCTCTTACATGATTAAAAGTATCCACTATTGTATATTTTCAATAATTTTATTCATTGCCCCAAATATGGTAGAACTCCATTTAATGTGCAATGTATGGAAAATGAAGAAACATTTCTAATTACTATTTAAAAATAGTTACCAAAATAATTCCACCGTAACTTAAAGTTTTCAGTATACTACATATCTATTTTCTCAAATACAACCTCCATATTCGATCCAAAAGCCAACCTTATTAGATTTAAGATAATGTATCTCTTTTTCATCCTCTCATAAACCAATATGTAGTGAAACTTTTAAAAAAATGTTTACATCACTTTATTACTAAACTTTTTGAAAAGTTTAACATGGAATAACATTTAAAAACTTTTATAAAATAGTTTTAAATAACTGTTGATGATAGTTTGTGCACATATACTGTGATTCTTCTTCTTCCAGGCAAAAGATTATATGGCAATTGACTGAGCCTTGGAGATAGACATAATTACCAGATTTGTTTTGGTCAATGGAATTAGAAGTTGTTGTGTATGTCAATTGAAGGTTGAAGGGATTGATTGATGGTATCAAATTCCAACCCTTGCCCTCCTTGCTGCGGAGATCTTATTTGTGCAGAGATGAGGCCTTTGTCATACTGAGTCCCTTAAAGACCATTATAAAGAAAGTTCTCCTGCCAACCCATGGTGGACATATGGCATGAGCAAGAAATAACCTTTGAAAGATTGAGCCAAATTTTGTACAGTTTTCTATAGAAGTATAGCCTTGCCCATTATAATAAAGGTAGAGAAAAGAATCATTATTTTTATTTTATTATTAGTTTTCTTATGATTTATATTTACTCTTAAAATCTTGCTAGATGAAGCTTTGATTAAAGGACTCTTCATATTTCCTAGTAACTGCTTTTCTGAATTATTAAAAAAATTAAAAAGGAAGAAATAAAATCTTCAGAAGGGTCTAAATAGAACATGACAAATTATCCCATTTAGTCTAATCTTCACAACACAAAGATTATACTCAAATAATGTTTTATATTTTTCTGTTTTTAATTTTTTTGGACAGCATTACTTGTTATATTTGTTAAACATTCACTCTTATGAAACATGGTTCTCCCTACTAGGAATGAGACATTATGGTTATTTGTTAAATAATTTCTTAAATTATAAGCCTCAATAGTGCAAATTTAAATGATTTTCAATACAATTATTATTTAGAGCAAAATGTTGAATATATCATAAATTAACTCTAAGTTAGTTCTGCAAGTTGTTTTATGAAAAAAGAGTTCTGTAGTAAAATACATATAGGTATTGTTGACTATTATATGTTATTATATAAATGAACAGTATTAATTGTCATTATCCATGTTTTGAAAATCTTGAATTAAAGAAATAAATTTTATGCTGTTTACCTCAGCTTTTCCCAAATATATTCCCGCAGTTGACCATGGTACTCATTATTCACATACTTACTGACTGCCTATGAAACTAGTGTTTTGCATTGAATGGTTTAGGAAACAATCTATTATCAATTTCTAGAGAAAGAATGAATTATGTATAATTTGCAGTATAGATTTTTTTTAAATCCGTTTCTATCCTTTGAAGGCTGAAAATCCATACTGCTGACAAGAATTTGATTAAATATAGCATTCTATACCACACCACAGTTTAGATAAAAAGAAAGTTCGTATCATATCTGAACTACTGTGAGAGCTTAGGCAAGTTATTTTAGTTTCACTTTTTTATTTCCTATTTTTAATAGGAGTTGATGATAGTAATAATAGTTAAAATTGAGATATAATTAAGGTCTTATAAAACTCTCTTACGTCAATGACTGCCATGCAATACATAATAAATAAAATGTGTATTTTCTTCTATATTTAGGAAAAAAAGATAATAATTATCAATCTTAATTTGTTGTTTTTCAAAGTGGTTGTACCATTTCACATTTGCACCAGAAATGTGTGAGATTTTGTACACATCCATCATTATACTCTAAGACTTTTAAGTTTTCACCATTTGGGTAGGAATGTAGTTATGCTTTTAATTTGCATTTGGTAGTAAATGTTTATTCACATACTTACTTGCTATTCATATAATGATTCTGGTGAAGTGTCAGTTCAAATATTTTTTCCATTTTTAAAGTACTGTTTGACTTCATGTCATTCTTACTTTTAAGTTGTAAGAGTTCATTATTCAAGTCCTTTATCAGATGTGATTCTATTCTAGCACTTGAGATGACTACTGAAATCCAGTTGTTGTTTTTTCTAGTATTTTTTTTTTTCTGCAGAAGCTTTAAGATTTTTTATTTGAGTTTTGTGGGGTTTTTTTCCTATCAAATGTTTAAAATTAGATTTATTCTTCTCAGTAGTTGTTGTAAATCTTGAACTTGGAAAGGCAAGATGGCTATCAATACTGGAATATCCACAATTACCTACATTAAAATTACCTCTCTCCACTTTCTCTAATTCTTATTGTTAAACCCCTCATTATAGTTTCCATGCCTCTAACAACTCATTTACATTTTCAATCTTTTTAACCCTCCCTGCTTTTTTATAATTACTGTGTAGTTCACTAATTATCTTTTCAAGCTGTGCTAAAGAGTGGTTTTACCTGTTCACTGATTTTTTAATCTGCCTTTTTAATTTGTTCATATTATTTAAATCTTTGTTAAGTTTGTGTTGATCTGTTAATTTATAAATTTGCTTATTTTCAAAATGTATTATTGATTTTCTTGATGATTATGTTCTGTTGTTGGTCTTGGGGATGCTAATTCTCTTCTCTCATACTTTTGAAATTAGTTCATGGTGGAAAACAATTTTCTTGTGCTGTGTATTTTTGGATAAGCAGTGCATCTTTAGTGGCACATTTTCCCCCTCTGCATATTTCATTCAGTTTCAAATATGGCATTATCTGATAAAAGTAGTTTGCATTTACTTATTTTAGTAGACCTTTTGGTGTTAATATTAATTTCTTGCCTTGTGGAAGTATAGTACTAGGTTTATAGTTCCTCAGATAAGTTTTATTTATTTATTCTCCTCCTTGCTTTTTTTTTCCCACATAAAAATCTGCTTCTTTTGGCAATTACTGACTTCCACAGGTGTAAATATAGTTATGTGGTGGGTAGAGAAGCCAGTGGTAGTGAAATGAGAGTTTGATGAGATGTGAGGAGGTGAAAATTCCAAGAAATAGTAAGAAAATTTGGGAGAAAATTAGAGGAAAAGGATTGAATAATAGTTATAAGGGTTGTGGAATTATGTAAATGGATTTTTATCTTTATTTTTTTCATTATGGGAAGGCACTTGAGATTGCTCATGGCTGTGGGGAGATGTCAATAAATTAGTAGGAACAAAAAATATAGAACAGAGGAGATAAAAGTACAGAAGAGATTATGTAAATAATGGAGAAAGGAAAATAATAGTTTCAACAGCTGTAATTTTTCTCCAGCTGCATTAAATTTCTTTTGTACAAGAAGATAGAAATTAAACAATGATATTGATTCAGGATTAGGTTTTCATTTATTGTATCAGTCTAAAAGAGAAATCATCCCTATGACATGGAACCGGAGCACCTTATCATTTGCTTATGATGCTCCTTTAAAATGTTTTTAAATTTATTTTTAATTGACAGATAAAATTGTATGAATTTACCAACTATGACAGGATGTTTTGAAGTATATATATACATTGTATAATGACAAAATATGGCTAATTAACATATGCATTACCTCACATAATTATGATTTTTCTGGTGAGACTTACATCCACTCTTTTAGTATTTTTTAAGAATACCATACATTGTTAACTATATAGTCACCTTGTTGCACAATACATCTCTTGCACTTATTCCTCCTATCTAACCAAAATTTTGTATATTTTGGCCAAAATCTTCCCCATTCCCACCCATAGCCTCTATTAACCACCATTTTACTCTTTACTTCTATGAGATTAAATAATTTAGATTCCACAGATGAGTGAGATCATGCAGTATTTGTCTTTCTTTTTTCTGGCTTATTTCACTTAACATAATGTCCTACATGTTCACCCATGGTGTCATAAATTACAGGATTTTCTTCTTTAGGACATGAATTTTGCTTTGAAAAAAATGTGAGGGTTTCAATGTTATTTCACAGTTTACCACTAGTAAAAAGTCTGAGTAGATGCTTAATAAGTATTAGTGAAGAAATAGAAATAAAAGAAGGAAAGACATAATTAAAGCACAGGAGCAACAATCAGCCTGAATGTGAAGCAGTAATTTAGTGTGGCTGGTGGCACATCAAGTGTGAGAGTGTAGACACGGAAAAAATACAAGTTACAGAAAGTTTTAAAGATAGGTAGAGTTTAGGTACCAGAGACTTGTTTCTATTTCAGAATTATTGTACTGATGACATGGTACCAATTCAACTTGATTTTTTTTTTCATGTGGAGGATCAGCAAAGAATATTTAAGCCAGCATGTAAATATTTTTCTGTTCACATGAAAATAGATATCTTAATGCTCTTAAAAATCACAAGTCTTGAATTATTCTGTTTTTAATTTTCCCATATGGCAATGTAGGATTTTCCTCTCAAACCTAATTTTGAAGAGCTTTGGAGGCATTCATACAAAGATATCCAGCAAAGAGCAGGATTTAAAATCTGTTAATCCAGGAACAACTGTGTCATCCTGTATAGACAAAAAATTCAAAGCAAGTAAGCACCATCTTTTTTTTCTAGACAAATCAGTAATTCCTGGGAAAAGTTTACAGGAAGTAAAGGGATAGAAGCAGGGTTATATGAAGCAAACATTGAAAATAATCAGGTATGACTCAGATGTATTCATTGTCTCTCCTTTCTGTCCTTCTCCCTGCATCTCTATTTCTATCTCCATCTCTATCTCTAACATCTCTCTCTATCTCTGTCTCTATCTCTATCTCTGCCTCTATCATCTCTATCTCTATTTCTATTTCATCTCTATCTATCTCAATCTTTATCTCTGTGTCTGTTATTTCTATCTCTCACACCCTAAATTCCTAAATGCAGTGACATCACTGCTATTTTCAAGGTTGGGTCTATAAATTAAATGAACAAATAAAGTTGAATTTAAAAACCTGATGTCACTTATGTGGGCTAACACAATGCTAAAGGCAAATGAAAGATGTTTTATGACAATATGCCTAATATTGTAGATATCACTGGGGCTATTTTGGGGAAAAGCACTGGAATGTCATTGAGAACTACTGTCTTAAAATTTCACAAATTTAAACATAGCAGAAGTTGAACTCATCAAAGACACACAGGTTTTTTTTTCTTCTCTACCTGTTCATAGTTACAGCACAGGACAAATTTGTTAATTTGTTACTTTTCTGTTATCATTAACCAAGAACCAGAATGATAAGATTATAATTAGAAAATAATAAATGTGGAATTTCTAATAGAAAATAATTTTCTATTCTGTTATAAAGGAAAATACAGACTTTAAAAAAAATAAATAGTTCATATATTTTGCCAACTCATTAATATATTAAATACTGTTAATCATGAAAATTACAATAATAAATTAGTATTTAAATTGAGCATTATACTTTTAACATTTGTTCAAATTGTGTTTCTATCATTAATATAGAGTCATTATTAGATCAAATAGATTTGTGAAGCAAGTATTTATAGAAGCATAGGGTACAGTGGTTCTATTTTTATTGAACATTGCTAATTTTCACAATGATATTGGCTTTTGTATCACTGAAACATAGCTACAACAGCAACAATGAAACTTTTTAATTCTGATGCCATGTTTTATACCAAACCACAGAGAATTTTTTATGTCTGCTTATACTCAGTTAATTTTGCCTTAATGTGTGGGCATATCATATTAGGCTTTAGGACAGTAAAAGAAGAGTACAGAGGTCCCTCAGAGTAAGCATGAATTTAAGAGGACTTTCTCAGCTAAGAATATGATTTCTCTCTATGCTACTTTATATTAAGAACATTTTTTTCTATCCTGACTTTTTTGTTAAAAGCAGTGTTTTGAAGTGGAGTGAAAGTTATCACTATTATAGTAATTTGTTCTAGATATTAACTACATACTATGCATTAATGTTGGGTCAACTTCCCATTTTTAGAAAACAGATTGTAACTGAACCATGGAAATACGTTGTGGAAAGAAATTAATTCAATCACTTTTACTTTTCTGTAGAAAAACAGCATAAATAAAATAAAACATTTCTAAACTTAGTTGTATACAATTTCTGATGATGTCAAGGAATATATAAACTCATTTCTAGTTTATGTGAGCAAGATTACTAAAGCATATTCAAAAGTGTCAATTTGTAAGTAAAATGTCAAAAAGAACCCTCAGACTGCTACCCACTACATAAACATGTCAATAAATTCTTTTGATGTTTGATTATATTATGTTTTGATAAAATCTATTATAACTCTAAGCATCCACATTAATAAGTTATTTATCATGCAAACATATTAATTCATTAGGTATTATGCACTATATTGGCATAATTTCCACAGGTATTTATCTGTATATATTTATATTTCTTAATATATGTTTGAATTTATGGTGTTGAATTTTTATAAAAATGTAAGCCCAAATATCCATGCATCTCTTATGTGCTTCCCAAATTATTGGCCTATTTATTAATTTTTTTAACATTTTTATTATAATATGTGGAAGAGTTTTTCAACATTTTGCAATATTTGCCAATATCAGTGTTTTAGTTTTTCAATTCAATTTAATTTATAAAATATAACTGACACCATCTAAGTGTTACAGACTGTGCAGGTAGAAAGGGATTCAATGATCATTTACATTGTCCACAATTTAATGAATAATGTTTTAACAATAAATTTAATAAATTAATAATTATAAGAAAATTTTATGTGATATATTAAAATAAAATTAACTATTATAATATATATGAAACATTTCAAGGTACATAGATTTGTACTTTGAACTGTTTAACTAAAAACAAATGAGTGTTTGTGTATATGTATGTAATGTTAAATCTTTTTTTTCTTCATAGTTTTAAAATCATCAAACTTTCTTGTGGCACTATACCTAATTTTAGTAAAAATGTACACGTTCATTTTAGTATATTTTTCTTAGAAAATAAATAAAATTAAAATTAAAGAAAAAATTTATTAATACTAAAACCCAACAATATTAAAATGCTATTGGCAACAATACATTAATGAATATTTTATGTTTGATAAAAGAGTAGAATGCTCAGATAAACTTAGAATTCACTTATAATTTACACTGAGATAGTGAATATCTAGGTTTGCCTTAATTACTCAATAAATCACTACTTTTCTGAGTAATGACACTCTCCCCTCTGAACAGCAGTAGAATCTTTAGATAGCAGTGAGCAAGATTAAACTAAAAAAAAAAAAAGGATCCCTGCATAATTATCTTTAAAGTAAGTATTAATCACTTCCAAAAATCACTAGCCAATTAAATGTTAGATTTAAATGATTCAACAGTTTGAAGACAAGTTAGTATTTTCTGGGAGATAAGCTGTAGGGTGTTGTGTGACCTGCAGTAACTTCGAAGTTTGAGGAATAGAATGTCCTTATTTCTTAATAGTCATTTGTTACCTTTATTTTTTTCTTTAAAAATGTTAAGGGGGTACAAATGTTTTAGGTAACATGGATCACTTTTGTAATGCTTGAGTCCTGACTAAAGGTGTGCCTGTCATTCCAGTAGTGTTCACAGTACCTGTTTAGGTAGGTTTTTGCCCCTCCCGGCCTCCTTCCCTCCCCCCTGGTTGATTTCCACTGAGTTTTACTTCCCTCTGTGGACATGTGTGCTCATCAGTTCATTCCAATTTAATAGTGAGTGCATGTGATGTTTGTTTTTCTATTCTTGAAATATTTCACTTAGGAGAATGATCTCCACTTCCATCCAAATCATGGCAAACAATATTTAATTCATCTTTTTTATGACTGAGTAGTACTCCATGATATATATATATATATATATGTGTATATATATATATATATACACCACATTTTATTAATCAACTCATGAATTGATGAACACTTGAGTCGATTCCTCATCTTTGCAATTGTGAATCATGCTACAATAAATATTTTAGTGCATGTGTCTTTTTGGTGAAAAAAATTTTTTTTTTCCTTTGGGTAAATACCCAATAGTGGGATTGCTGGATTAAATGGTAGGTCCACTTTTAGTTCTTTGAGGAATCTCCATACTATTTTCCATAAAGATTTTACTAATTTTCAGTTAAAATGGCATTTATGAAAAAGAATATCCTTATTAATTAGATTACCTGGGAAATTAAATTTTAGCCAGAAAAAAAATGTTTATTTCAATCATCTTTCTATAAAGTACAAACATGCTACTTTGTATGTATCCATATATTCACTGAATAGTTTTCTAAAAATTGGGGACTTAACATTCTGTTAATGACTTGAATTCTAGATGTTGATATAAGGGGTAATATATGCTTATGCAGATATACTGGCAGTTTAAGTTAATGTGGATATACAAGGAGATTTACTCTTTTCTGATAACATCCGTGATAATAGCCCTTTACCTGAAAAAGTCTAAGGTGTATTGGCTCATCTTTGTAGGCAAGTGTCTCATTCCTCTCTCACTCTCAAACTTTGGTTTAAGGATACATTTTCTTTTATATTTAATGTTTCAAGCAATTATTGGTTATTGAGAATCTTAATTAGTGAATATTCATAAATTTAGTCTATCAATTCAAAGTTATATTTTGTATAGTAGGTGTAAATAGTACTTAGGTATATGATAAATATGGCCTTACTTTCTTTAAATTGACCTAATTTTTGACTGGACTTTTAATTTCACCAGACTGGAAGAAAATACTACAGTTGTTGTTTGTGGTACCTTCACTTGGTCTGAAGGATTTATGCTATTTTTCTGTCAACTGTGGACATAAGAATCTTGGTCAACGCCTGTAAGCACAAATTGTTATAGTCCAGTTTCTTTATGAGACCATGCACTTATTCCATTTTGATTTTTTGCCCTCTTCACTCTCCTGCTAACAACCCCCAAAGCTTATGTCTGTCTTGCTTCTGGGTTCCCAGTCCATGCTCTTTTCCTCAGCCATGAAGTTGGACACTTCTCCCTCTATTAGGCCAATTCTCTCTCTCAATATCTCTCTTCAGAGGTATTTCCCTCTATAGTTTCCTCAAAGTACTCTGTAAAATTCCTTTAATAAATTTAGACTTCTGGAAATAATAGCTGAGAAGGGAATATTTTGTAGGCAAATATGCATTATTTTCAGTGACAAACCAATCCATAGACAAGGAAGTGAAAAAAATTGCTCACTCCTTGAATAGGAGATGACAAAGTCAAAAATGTAGGGAGAATAAATAGGGATCTTAGTATGTCAAAAAAATAAGCAGAAGGCCAGGCGTGACAACTGACACCTGTAATCCTAGCACTCTGGGAGGCCAAGGGGGAGGATTGCTTGAGATCAGGAGACCAGCCTTAGTGACAACAAGACCCCATCTCTACTAAAAAATAGAAAAAAATTAGCTGGGTGTGAGGGCACACGCCTGTAGTCCCAGCTACTGGGGAGGCTGAGGCAGGAGGATCACTTGAGCCCAGCAGTTTAAGGTTGCAGTGATCTCTGGTGATGGATGACACTGCACTCTAGCCAGGGCAACAGAGTGAGACTTAATCTCTAAATAAATAAATAAACAAATAGCACACTACCACCTAAATGTGCAGTAGAAATTAAGCTTTTTATTGTCTATAATTTACATGATTGTCCCCCTTAAGTCACACAACTTGCCCACAATCTTCACCCTGATATAGGTCAAGAGAAAAAAACAAATAAAAATAAACAATAAACTTACCAACTTAGAGTACCATAGTTTCTCTAAGTTAAAAAAAAAAATCTCTTCTTGTAAATTCTCAAATATTCAACTTAGATGACCTCTGATCTTTTTCCAAGATAGTGTTTGCATATAGCAAGGGAACCTTAGATGTACATGAGATTCTATCTGTTGTGGAGTGGATCCTCTGTTCTTGAGCCTGTACTGGCAAACAGATAGTTGCTCTCTCTTGACTTTTCAGAGAGATTTTTTAGTATCTGTTGTTGGCATCTGTGGTCCTGGTCATTTTTTCTCATTTACAAAACCCCAAATTACCAGGGGCTCTCTTGGTCCTAACCCCAGTTCTTGAACTTCTCAGCACCTACACGTCCACTTACCAGAGCACATTGAAACTTCTCATTTATTATTGGCTGTATTTAGTCCAGGAGAGTTAGAAGAACTTCCTCAGGTTTATCTCTCTGGCAATTTTCCAATAGCTCAGTGATGCTATTCTAATGTGAGAATATATTATTCAGTGATTTTTTTTTTTCTAGAGCTGTGTTTCTCAACATTGACTGAACATTAAAAACAATTTGTAATTGTTTAAAAATACAGATGCCCAGGACCTAGTACTGGAGATTCAATTTAATTAGTTTGTAATGGGGTTTGGTATTGATGAAGTTTGGCTTGCTATTTCCTTTTCTTTATTATTTATTTATGGCTTAAGTTTCTCTTCATTTGCAACTTCTTTCTTTCCATGGGTCTGCATTAATTGTGTCAGTGAGACACCTTCAAAATAATGGGATCGAATCTGTGATTTTGTAAACTAAAATCGGCTCTTGATATGTTAATAGAAGCTAATAGAACATAAAACTCCATATCTAATTTTTTTTTTTTTTTACATTCTCCTTAAGATTGCACCATACCATTTGATCCAGCAATCGCACTTCTGGTTTATTTACTTCCCAAAGAAAAATAAATCATATCAAAAAGATGCCTGATGTAACCTAAGCTTTTGTATCCCCATAATATGCTGAAATAAAAAAAAAAAGATGCCTATATTCACATGTTTATCACAGCACTATTCACAATAGCAAATGTATGGAATCAACCTAAGTGTCCATCCATGGATGATTGGATAAAGAAAATGTGGGTTGTACGCACACATGCACACATAAACAGTGGACTACTACCCAGGCATAAAAAAAATGAAATTATGTCGTTTGCAGCAAGATGGATGAAACTATGGAACTTGAGGCCATTATCATAAGTGAAATAATTCAGAAACAGAAAGTCAAATAACACATGTTCTCACTTGTAAGTGGGAGCTAAAAAATGTGCACACATGGACATAGAGAGTAGAAAAAATAGATACTAGAGTCATGGAAATGTGGAAGGCTAGGGGATGAGAAATTACTAAATAGGTACAATGTACACTACGTGGATGATGGCTACACTAAAAGCCCAGGGTTCGCCACTACACTGTAAATATGTGTAACAAAACTACACTTGTACTCCCTAAATCTATAATTTTTTTTAATAAGCAAAACAAAAACAGAAGTACCCCTTGGAACTTAAATCTAGCCAATGTCCTTTTTTTTCCACATAGCCGCCTTTCCTCTTCTCCATTGTTTGACAGACTAATGGTAGGTCTTAGACTATCAGGCAACATGATTGAGAGACATGAAAATTCATCAAGACAATAGGCTCCAAATATAATTCTAGTTACCTTACCTGTCTACAAATAGATTAAATAACAATCATTGTGTGCACATATATATTCAGTAGTTGGAACTTCTAACTCTAGCATTAGCCAGACCTGATTTGAATTCTATCTAAACCATTCACTGGTTCTTTAGTTAAGAGTAGCCATTTAATTTCTTTGTGTTTCAGTTTCCTTATCTTCTGGGAAACATCACATCACCTTTTCTGTGACATCATTTAACTACTTTCAGCATATGTGGTTTTCAAAGGAGTGAACCCACTATTTGTTGAAAGAATGAATGACAGTCCAGTATATTGGTTAATTTGTACACTTTAGAGTGAGACAGCTTCTGATAAAACCCAAGCTCTGCCACTCGACACCCATGTGAATATGGTCAAGTACATTAACCTCTGTGTGTAATTTTTCTCATCAATAGAATGTAGGAAGTGGTAGTTTATTATGTGTTACACTTATTGTAAAGATCTGTAAGTTAATTTATGCAAAGTTTTTAGAATTTCGGAAGTATGATAAGTATTCACTGCTATTATTATGCCTATCATCTTTATTATCACTGTGCATGCAATTATATCATTACAACTAGTACAAATCCATCAACACATGTCATCTTGATTGTTACAGGAATGCATACTATTCAGTTTAGTCAAAGAGAATAAAGACTTTACCATGTTGAAAGATAAAATCTTTATTTCTCTTTCTTCTGGGCTTAGTACAATGTCCAGGTGGATTTAAATAACCATCCTGTTACTGTGAGTACTTAGGTAATGACAATTCATGAAAGACAGGAAATTCAAAGTAAGAACTTGGGACTAGTAAGTATTGTTTATATGTGCTTCCCTTTAAGAAAACCCCTTTCCAAGAAATTTTATTTATGTGAGCCAATAAATTTCCCATTTGCTGAAGCAAATGTAGATTGGGCTTTCTGTTATTGTGTGATGAAGGAGTCCTAAGAATCACAGAACCTGTCATATAGAAGTTTTGTGAAGATTGAATGACATAATCTATGTAGTGTTCAGCATAGAGTTTGGCAGTCAATGATTTCTAAGTATATCTCAGGTATTATTAGTAGCAAAGTTATTGTTGTTTAATGTTAGCAAGAAGTGTGAAGAATACCTGACATATAAATCAGTTGACATTTTAAATTACTAAAAGAAGTTTCTTGCTTGATAGTGTTTGTATACCATCTTTCCTACTTTTAGTTTACTCTTAACTTTTTATTCTTTCACACAAAATTACTTGAACATGAATACATTTGTTGCCTTCTACACATTTTCAAGTAATTGAAAATATCTTCTTCATGCTCTCCAAGAAAAAATCTAATCCTTGTTTTCTTAATACAAAATGTTGATTTTTATGGATTGGCAACAAAAGCATGAGACACTCTTTTCAGGAATCCTTTCCAAGTCACAGTTACTTTGTACATTGATTTAAGAATTCCTGCAAAAGATAGCACAGCATTTTCTACATAATGTCTTAAAATAACATCTGTTCTACAATAACTTTTTCACTGAATATATTTTTGATTTTTATTCCATCTTTGAAAACTGTAAGTGAGAAATAGAATATTGTTTTATTATAACTCCTAACACCTATGTGAAAATGTCATATAATGTAATTCTGTTGGTTTCTGAATAAAGCTATTTTGGTTTTAAGCAACATAAATCAACGCTAGCCAACTTAAGGGAAACAAAAGGAATTTAGTGGAAGGATTCATAATAACTCATAGATCTAAAGGAAAAGAAAAGATTCAGCTCTTGCAACAGAGAAGCAGGGAATTTTGCAGAAATGAGAAGGAAATCTGTCCATGATATCGTAATTTGTATGCTTCAGCTGCTCCCATTTTCTTTATGTCAATGATTAAGGTTCAAATTCCTGGGAGAGAGGGTCAAAATAGCATACAGTGTAAAAGGATACTTCCCAAAGATAATCCAGGATATTTTACCAAAAAAATTCAATAAAAATAAAATAAAAGCAGGTAAGAGATGCAGGCTGACCAAAACCAAATAACCACTTTAATCTCCAATTTAAACTCTTTAGCCTGATATTCAAATCTCCCTCCTTCATGATCCTAATCTTTCTGTTAAGTCTTTTCTCATTGTATTTATCTATCCATGACCTATTCTCTACAAAAACTACAGACTTTTTTTTTTCCTTCCAAACATAGTTCATACCTTCCTAACTTTGGTGGGCTTTTATAGGATTTTCTCTGCCTTGACCAACCCACATGGTTTATTGAAATTCTTCCTATCAAGTTCCAGTTTGAATTTCTTCTTCTATAGGGTTTTTCCCCCCATCCTTACTTAATCATAAAGTCCTTGAGAGTAGGATCTGTGTTTCATAAAATATTTCATAGCAAGTAGCACTGTGCCTAGAACAAATAGAGTATTGAATGAGTAGCAGCCCAATGGTTGAAAACATACTTGCCAAATCCTGGCAATTCCTCATTCCCCATCCCTCTTATATCTGTATCCTCTGATCTTCCAGTGCTGTCTTGTCAGTTCAGGTTCTGTTATTAATTCTCTATTAATTAGTACTCTATTACTCTTCATGTCCATAAATTCTCCTCACTCAAGCTCTTGCTAAACACATCACTACTCTGCTCACAATTTTCTTATCTTCATCTTGCTTATTGTGCGAGGAATCAATGTGAATCACACAAATTTCTAGAGTCCCTTGTTTTAATCACAGACTGAATTTCTAGCCCTACTTACACGTTCCCTAAGTCAAGAAAATATTTATTCATAAATGTTACTCATTTCATATTTATTTTCTTTTATTAAACCTACATTTCAGCATAGCAAGAACTACTTTATGTCTCCTATATATTGACCAGGTTTTCCTACATTTCTAACCAAATTTTGTTACTTCTTGTATCCAGTAGAGCTTTCAAATCAGTATGCTCAAATTATAACCACATAATTCAAGGACTTTCCTGAAATTTCAGTTTTTTTCACTTTTTAAGTTAAAGTTTAAACACCAGTATAAACTAACATTTAGGGATGAAAGGATGAATAATGTCCAGTATCTTTTCCCAGTTTGAGAGAGACCAGAAAGTGAGGAAAGAATTATAATATGAGGTTTTAAGTACCCTGTAGAGGTATGTTATTAGCACAGTTAGATATGAACAGTAAAGAGTGATACCTGATGGATTTTAGGGGATACTAGGAGGTTTCAAGGAAGAAACAATGTCTAAATTTTTTTCATAAACTTCCTTGGAATTTGTTAGACTGCTGGAAATAAAGACATTGAATGTAGAGGAGTGGACAAGATGTGCAGCATGAGAGAGAATGCCTTATCTTGAAAAAAACACTTTGTTTGATGGATCTGAAGCTTGCAGTTCAGGAACCTAATTCTAAAATGAACTTGTTTCTTACTAAAAAGAGACTTAATTCAATTTAATGGAATAAATATTAAATTTGAGCTGCTCTGTGTAAAGTATTATAGATAATATCAAAAAATCAAAGAAAATTTCCTATTAAAATGTTTACTGACTAATTAAGGAGTTAAAGCAGAGAGCGAGCTCAGCAGTATGTGGACAGGATTAAGATAAGTAATCCAGAAGAATATTGCTTTAAAAATCAGAGATACCCAGGGTATAATACAGAAGGGGAAATGCCTATAGCCTGAAGCATTCATTGAGGTGATTCTATAGCTTCTCAAATTTGAGGACAATGTAGTGACAGGGTGACAGGATATTTTATTTTATGTGACTCCTGTTACTTTTTATAATGTATTATTTTTACTGGAATACTCCATATTCCAGAAAATTGTGTTGTGTGGCTAATCTAACCTATATATAATTTTCATAACATTTCCACATTTCTGCATGAAATTTGATTTTTCCTCAAGATTGGTATTTAATTCCTAAAAGTATTTATGTAATTTTCACATATGAACTTACTAAATAGTCATGTGTATACTTTAATTGTATTAATATTTTCCATGTGTTTTACTTTTTTAAATACTGCAATATTTCTCATTCATTTTAGAAATTAGGGGAAATGTACAAAAAAAAAAAAAGAATAGATATTTTAGTGTCCAGAGCAAGGGAATGTTGCTGTTCATTATCTTGGAATCAATATACTGCATTCATTTTTCAAGCAAATAGAGGCAGACATTTATGATAGCTTACTTTTCTCATATTCAAATGATAAATAGTGCATGAAATAGCTCTATAATTTAGCCACTATATTTATAAAGTTATTCCTGGTAGCTAATGCTGCCTTCCATTTGATCAAACTATGTGAAGAAGGATGATATAAAGAAGGATTTTTTAGCAGTTAACAAATATCAATTTTTCCAAATTTGTACCATGCATTGATCAGAGGCCCAGATCTGTCTAATTCCAAGAGCTCAATAACTGGTTTTCCATGTCAATCCAAGGCTCCCAACAATCATTTCCCTTTTTCTACAATACTGTTTGAGTTATCTTTTCAAAACCATATTTGATATTTTCCTTTTTCAAACAACCCTTACACTTTCACTGTATGGGCACAGATACTGACCTTCAATTCCTTTCCTTTTTTCTTTTCTTTTCTTTTCTTTTTTTTTTTGAGACAGAGTCTTGCTCTATCACGTGGGCTAGAGTGCCCTGGCGTCAGTCTAGCTCACAGCAACCTCAAACTCCTGGGCTCAAGCAATCCTCCTGCCTCAGCCTCTCAAGTAGCTGGAACTATAGGCACCACATGCCCAGCTAATTTTTTCTATTTTTTTTAGTAGAGACAGAATCTTTCTCTTTCTCAGGCTGGTCTCTTCAGCCTCCCAGAGTGCTAGGTTTACATATGTGAGCCACCACACTAGGCCAGCTTTCCTTTTCTCTAAGGTTAAGATTAGCAAGGTCCTGTGTGATAAAAAAAGGCTCTACTTCATCTTGTAGTTAGTTTCCTGCAGGGCTACTCTCTGCTGTAGCTAGAATAGCCTCCTTTGAGTCTTCTTCATCTATGTGACATTCATTCATTCATTCATTCATTCATTTAGTTAATGAAAGTTTTTGCCCAGGATATGCCTCTGTCATATCTATTGTCAGGACTGCAACTTCACTTATATGAAAGAGGTAATTAAACTTAATGAAATTGAAAAGATGGGGCTCTAATCCCCTAACTACCTTCTTCAAGTATGTGTCTTGAAAAATGCCTTTTCAGAATAAGTAAAATAAGTGCTCTAAAAATGTTTGTCAATGAATAAATCATACATCATTTAGCAGAACTAGCTTAATTTCCTATAGAACTTCACAATTCACCTAAGTCCTTACCATAATACCATAAGGTAGTTAAAGAGATGTGGCTTTAAAAACATATACAATTTTTAAACAGATGATTTTATATTATCATGTTTTTCTTATTCTAAGGTGCTGAGTTATCATATCAATACTCCACATTTAAAATTTTCTAATGTTGACCCAAAATCCAAGACTCATGACTTTTGAATTAAAGAATTGTAATTAGAATGAATACAGCCTAAATTCAACTCTAAAGTTAACACATTAACTACCATGTGAATTGTATTTAACTCATACTGGTTTTGAGCCTGGGGCCTTGTGAAGCATATGTAACTCACATGTCTCTTCACCTTGGGAGTCATGAGAACTATTTTTGAAGTTGCATATTAACTCATGTACAGAAAACAATACAAAATAACAATATTTTTCATTAAATTAGAAAAAAATTGTTTTTTGTTTCCATAGTTTTTATTCTATTTTCGTAATAAAACACCATGGCCCCAAGGATTTTTTTTTTTTTCTAGTGTGGCAGTCAATGTGTTAAGATTGAAGTCTAAGATAAAAAAAAAAGATTAAATTATGTTTTATAAACCTCTTTTAGAAGTATTGTGGATATATGAATATAATGTATAATTTTAAAAATAGAGAATTGGTAATTGTATTTTTATTTGATTTTGTAAGAAAACTGTTGCATTAATTTGGGTACACAATCAAAAGTAGACATTACTATTTATCAAAAGTGTATGTTTTTATTTTTGATAATCTATATTGACAGATAATTAATATTAGTTTTCATAAAATTCCCAAAGAAATCCTGGAGCATACCTCAATTGTATGTGCTTTTTCACTCTGCCTTTTGCCATTTTATAATTTGTCTTTTACATGGTATAATAGAGTGCAGAATGATGTAGAGAAAACATCCCTGATTTTAGAATTAAATATAACTATATTGTAATCCCTGACAGCTAAGCTGCTTACTAGCTGTGTATCCTCTGGCAATTTATATATTGTTTGTCTTCTCCTCCAGAAAATAGCAGTTTTTTCAGTGAAATTTTATACACACGCACATATAATTATATGTAAATATTTTATAAATATAAAATTATATGTATACATAAATTAAGATATCAGGAACAATAAGATGACTCCCATCCTATTCCTTTAGTAGAGGTTTTGTTTCCTTGATTTGTTTTGTCCTTTTGCAGGAGTTTTGTTTTGTTTTATATTGAGCTCATTATTTAAACTTTTAAATATTTGTCTTTGTGTTATACTAAATGCAATTTAGAATTTCTTGACAGGGAAACCAGAAGTATTAATGTAAGTCTCTTTAAATACTACAACTAGTTGCACATGATGCAGGAGAATTTATAAAGTTTTGAAAACATAAAAACAAATGTTATATTTTGGTAAAAAAGCTACCTCCTAGAGATCTGTCCTCATCATTGGTAAATGTATAATTTCAAAACAGGGATGAGTCAAATCACATTATCACTAACAGCTTAACGGTGGTGAGGATGTTGGTGATTAGGCCATCTTTGCTCATTTTGAATACAGTAGGTGCCTCTTTCCTCATATGCTTGTCAACTCAACTCTGGAGATAGTTTTTAGGTTGCCAAGTCTACTCTGGTAATTTATCTATGCATAGATATTTGACTTTATTTTGATGCCAACAAATTTAGTACTAGAAAACAACTAGCTTTTATATTAAATTCTTGCAAGTCTCTCTCCTACTAACTTCCTGTGTTTCGAGGTGTCGTTTGTAAAATGCATGTAATTTTTTTTCCTAAAATATACATATTTTCTTTCTTTACACAGCTTATTTTCTCTCTTTTTTTTTTTCTGTTTCAGTCTCTCTCTCTCTCCCCCCCCCCTTTACACTTGAATGAAGATTAAACACTACAAACACTTTTCAAAATTAGGACCTCTGGAATTGATCTTGATGCTCTACATACATTATCTTTCAACTCTCTCATGAGGATGGTGTTACTCACATTTTTATAAGATAGAAAGTTGCTTTGAGGAAAAAAGTGGCTTAATGCAGGGCGTATGATTAGTAAGCTATGGACGTAAGATTTGAATCACAGTCCGTCTGGATACACAACCTGTACTTATTTCCTTCCTTCTAGAGGGAAGGTAATAAAAAAAAAGAATTAATGCGATAATTTTAGAAGAAATTTAAAGTTTTGAGTTCTATATAGAGAATTAATTTATAAGAATATAAGAAACTGGTATCCCTTGTATAGCTACTTTTATCAATGTTATCTAATTTTATCAATGTTTCTTTTATGACTTAAGGTAGTTCCTCTATTCCAAATATGCAGAAAGCAGTTAAAAATATATTTCAAAGAACCTCTGGAGGGGGCCAGTGGTAGAGTCAACTTAAATTCTTGTATTTTCTCCTAAGCTGAAAGGAATCAGCTTGTTTGTTATATATTTCACTTCTTATGTTTCTGAATCTCAGCTCTCTGGTTTTCCAAAACTAACACCCTTGAATAAGAGGAAATCAGTGCCAAAATCTCTTTGGAACTTTTCCAACCCCCAAGATTCACAGGCTCTTGGAGATTCAGTGTCTCCAACATATCCATCAGCAACCCAAGCCAGAGACCAGGCCAGGGCACTTTTTGATCTGCCAAAGCAACCTGTAAAAGAGGTCAACCAGTCCTCCAACTGTGATAAATTATGTGCAAACAAATTAGATATTCTTCTAGCAAGGAACTGTGATTATTATAACCTACTAGCTATGACAGAATTCATAAGATGCTCCAGTGTATATACCAGAGAAAACCTTTTTTGTAACAATGGTAATTGTATTAAACCATTTCCCCAGCATTGTACTAAGCACATATTTGGATTTAATAACCATTCCACAATGTACATATACTTTAAGACATCATCTGGTACACTATAAATACATACAATTTTCTGTCAATTTAAAAATATCTTTAATTTAAAAATGTGAATAGATTTGATCATTATATATTGTAAGCTTATATCAAAATATCACATGTACCCCATAAATATGTACAACTATTATGTATCCAAAATAATTATGAATTTAAAAAATTAAATTTAAAGAAGAGTTACTAGACCACATCACTAAACACAATATAATGTTGTGGTTTGACATTTTTCCAAAAAAGTTAACTTTCTCTTCCTTCTTTCTGTAGCTTTCATACATTGTTATGATAGAACTTATCAATTTTAGTTTATTTATTCACTTATATTTCTGATATCTATATGAAACTGTAACCTCCAAAGGAGTCAGGACAATGCCTTTTTGCATCTGTGTTTGTAATACTCAACAAAAATATTTTTCTTTACTAATCCATTCATGGATTGATGGGCATTTGGGTTGTTTCCACATCTTAGCAATTGTGAATTGTGCTGCTATAAACATTCGGCTGCAGGTGTCCTTATTGTAGAATGACTTATGTTCTTCTGGGTAGATGCCCAATAATGGG
>CM052440.1:26411849-26468570 GCA_028533085.1 Varecia variegata
ACTCCGTTGCCCGGGCTAGAGTGAGTGCCGTGGCGTCAGTTTAGCTCACAGCAACCTCAAACTCCTGGGCTTAAGCGATCCTACTGCCTCAGCCTCCCGAGTAGCTGGGACTACAGGCATGCGCCACCATGCCCGGCTAATTTTTCTATATATATTTTTAGCTGTCCATATAATTTCTTTCTATTTTTAGTAGAGACGGGGTCTCGCTCTTGCTCAGGCTGGTCTCGAACTCCTGAGCTAAAACAGTCCGCCCGCCTCGGCCTCCCAGAGTGCTAGGATTACAGGCATGAGCCACCGCGCCCGGCCTTTAATTATCATTTTTACACAAACTTATTATCTACTGTTGAGTCATTATATAATATGTTGTATCATGTATAATTACAAAAACAATCTTTTCCCTGAAGGAGTTTAAAATCATATTATAAGAATTTGTGTATATATGCATATATATATGTATATATATATACCCCCATATATTTACTACTTCTTTTATAAATAAATAGTTAAGAAATATGACACCCTTGAGGCTCAGACTCGGGGGGTTGGGAGGGGCATGGGCAATATACTTAACCAGAACTGTTGTACCCCCATAATAAGCTATAATAAATAAACAAAAAAAAGAAATATGACTGTAAATTATTAGATTTATTATACAGAAGAATCATAAAAACTATGGTGCCTATAAATGTCAAATTTTCTACTTCTTTTCTATTCAACAGTAGGAAAAATTTTAAGAAGTTTTTTAGTTAGTTTCCTTCTATATGAGTTTGCTAGGGCTACCATAATGAAGTACCACAGACTGGTGGCTTAAAAAAACAGAAATTTATTTTCTCACATTTTTGGAGGTTATAAGTCGGAAATCAAGATGTCAACAGGGCAGGCTCCTTCTGAGGGCCATAAGGAAAGGCTCTCTCTTTGGCTCACAGATGGCTGTCTTCTCCTTGTATCTTCACATGGGCTTCCCTCTGTACATGTCTGTATGTCCAAATTTACTCTTCTAATTAGGGCACTAGTTATATTAGATTAGGACCCACCCTCGTGAGCACATTTTAATGTAAATACTTCTGTAAAATAATCACCGAATGCAGTCACATTCTAAAGTATTAGGGGTTAGGACTGTAACTTAATGAGTTTTGGAGGGGGACATAATTTAGCCCATAACACTCTACTCTCTGCCTCCCCCCCAAAAAAAATTCATGTCTTTCTCACATGCAGAATACATTCATCCCATGCCAACAGTCCTCAAAGTCTTAACTCATTCCAGCATTAACTGTGAGTACTCTAAGTCCAAAATCTCATCCAAATATCATCTAAATGAGGTATTGGTAGTCTCCTGCTTCAAACCTGTGAAACCAGATAAATTATCTACTTTCAAAGTGCAATAGTGGAACAGGCATAGGATAGACATTCCCATTTCAAAAGGGAGAAATCAGGAATAAGAAAGAGATTTGGGTCCTAAGCAAGCCCAGCAGGAAAAATTCTATTAGATTTTAAGGCTCAGGAATGATCCTCTTTGGCTCAGTACTGTGTCCTCTGAGCCCACTGGGGTAACAGTCCTGTCTTTTGGGCCCACCAGGATGGCAGCCCCACCCCTTGGCCCTGGGTACCAGTGGCCTGGCCCTCTTAAAACTTAGCAATAGGCCTTGCCATTTAGAAGCAAGGAGGAAACAGACTTGTCCCTGGGCCTTTGTGGTAGTGGCAGATCTGCTAACCTCTGAACTGCCTTCAAGATCATTCTTTCCTTTTAGTGGAGGATAATGCACCTTCACAGCCAATTAACTCTATTACATCCTGTAGAATTTCAGCAGTCCAACAATCGTCATTCATTTTGTCCCAACTCTGTTTTCTTCAGTGCAAGCTGAGAATGTTTCAGCTTATATCCAACTCTCAAAAACCTTTCTGGCTTTCCATGCAACTCATAGGGCCCAAGTCATGAGAGAAAGAGAAGAGGATGCTTCACAGATCTTTCGTGGATACTTGTAACTTTATTCTGGCATTCTTCTGAGATGATTGAATGGATCTAATGAATCACACATCTCTTTAACAAATGGTTATTCAGCCACAACCTTAATGTTCTCTCCACAACAGACTTTTTCCAATGTGAATAGGCTGAGGATTTTTCATACCTTGAAGTTCTGGTTCCTTTTTGTTTAGTAACTCTTTCTTCAACTTGTCTCTCTCCTCTCACATTTTACTATAAGCAGCAAGGAGAAGCCAGACTGTATCATTGATACTTTTTATAGAAATAATTCTAAATTAAACATCCAAATTTAGGGAAGTTCTATTTTCCTCAAAACACTAACACACAACTTGGCTAAATTTTGCACTACTTTATAGCAAAGGCCATCTTTCCTCCAATTTTCAATAGCATGTTTCACATTTCCATCTGAGCTGTCATCAAAAGCATTTTTAACATTAATATGTCTACCAATATTCTGTACACATAATGTATGCATTCTCTAGGATGATACAAGTTTTCTCTACAGCTCTCCTTTTTTCTCTGAGTCCTTACCAGAAGTGACTGTAACATCCACATTTCTACCAGCAGTCTTTCCACAGCACTCTTGTGTTAAGATCTTTATTTCCCATGAAGGGTTCCTAGTGGCTATTCTGGCAAACTGGGAAACACCGCTCCAGCCATGGGCTACAAGGGAAAGATAAAAGAGAACAGATTTTATACTGAGTGAGATGGCTAAATATACATATTTGACAAGCTGTAGTAGTAGTCATGCATATTTATAAAGAAGAAACACACATGTGTAATTGTGCTTTACAAGTCCCCTCTTGTCATGGCTGGAAACTAAGTTTTAAAGTTTTTCCTGGAGTTCCCTTGGTGGAGACAGTGTTCAGTTAGAGGTGGTGGCGGGGGAGGGATTAGTATTTTATTTTTAGTTCACACTAGGTTTTTTTGTAACATATATTTTAAAACTCTTCCAACCTTTACTGATAACCCAATTCCAAACTTATACCTTTTTTAGATATGTTATAACAGTACTCCACTTCCTAGTACCAACATCTATATTGGTTTTGCTAGGGTTGTTACAACAAAGTCCACAGACTGAGCAGCTTACACATCAGAAATTTATTTTATCACAGTCTCACAGGGTAGAAGTATGGGCTCATGGAGTCAGCAGGCCTGGTTCCTTCTGACGGCTGTGAGGAAAGGATTTGTTGCAGACCTCCCTCCTTAGCTTGTAGATGGTTGTCTTCTTCCCATGTCTTCACATCCTCTTTTCTCTGTACCCATTTGTGTCTAAATTTCCTCTTCCTATAAGCACAGCAGTCATATTGAATTAGAGCACACCCTAATGACCTAATTTTAATTGAATTACCTATGTAAAAACCTATAATGATGGTTAGGACTTCAACATATGAGTTTGGAGGAAGGGACATAATTCAATCCATAACATCTTCCTTCAAGATACCTACATGATGAGTGCGATGTGCACTGTCTGGGGAATGGACACGCTTGAAGCTGAGACTCGGGGGGATGGGAGGGGCATGGGCAATATATTTAACCAGAACTTTTGTACCCCCATAATAAGCTGAAATAAAAAAAATACATAAAAAAGATAATGCAATATTTATAATACTGTATCTTATAACTGAAGACTTCTAGGAACACCACTCAAAATTTTTACTCTTAAACTATTCCAAAATTATTATTTTTCCCTTTTCATGATTTAGCATCTAAATTTTGAATGGCACAGATTAAGGTCATTAACTACATTCAAGAGTGAATCTTTGGTCTTAATGTTGAAAGCATTTATACATAAGTTTGTCAAGGTTGATTTCTGAAGGGGGTTGTCCCAGTTTTTTGGCTTCTTTCTTGGAAAAATCGAAAGCTGGACCAGTGTGATGGAGTGATGACAGACACTTAGCACTTCCACACAAGCAGCTTTCATTGAAGACTTTTCAGTACAGAAATAGAAAGTGAAAGTACATTTCCTGAGGGGAAACAGGTCTATCTATGAGAGTGGAGAAAACCCTGGGATTTTACACCACTTCTGTTTTTATGTCTACACCTTATGATATGCTAAATGGTGGGTGGAATATTTATTATTTTCCTGGGAAAAGGATGGAGAGTTCTTAGAGCTAAGGGCCCTCCCCAATTTTATCCTTATAGGGTAACTTCCAGGGGTTGCCATGACGTTTGTAAACTGTCATGGCATGGGTGAGTGTGATTTTTACTATGCTAATAAAGTATGTTAATGGAGAAAATGTCACCTTTGGACTTGAGCTCCTAGGTTCTGTGCATGCTCCTGGCTGGGAAAAGTCCCTAGCCCCAAGTTGCCACCCTTGTGGGTTAGGTTCTAGATGCTCATTGTCCTCCTCATTTTTGTCCCCCTATTCTTTTCCTGAGGTTAACGCTGCCCACCTGCACCTGGCCCTAACAAGTTGATGCCTACTGTGTTTAACATGTACTCCTGAATCACCTGAAATTTATTTCCACATTCTGTAATAAGTACATTATCTATTTAAAAACAAAACCAACAATTATTTTTAAATTGTTTTTTAACTGCCTTCTGCCATACTAGCCCTATGCATCATATGCATTTTTTGGCACAGTTTTGAGAGGCCTAAAAATATAAATAAAGCAGAAATCATGGAGAAACACTATAGAATATTTCTTCCAGAATTTGATTATTCAACAAAATAACAACATAATGACATTAGTTGAATATTGTTATTTAATAGTCACTATTTTCTAGTACGATACTAATACTGGGAAATAAAAGGATTAATTAAAGTAAACAATACATGTATTTTCAGAGAGTTTAAAGTCTGCATTCAGCTGGGCACGGTGGCTCACACCTGTAATCCTAGCACTCTGGGAGGCTGAGGCAGGAGGATAGCTGGAGGTCAGGAGTTCCAGACCAGTCTGAGCAAGAACAAGACCCTATCTCTACTAAAAATAGAAATAATTAGCCAGGCGTGGTGATGCTTGCCTGTAGTCCCAGCTACTCAGGAGGCTGAAGCAGGAGGATCTCTTGAGCCCAAGGGTTTGAATTTGTTGTGATATAGGCTGACATCATGGCACTGTAGCCCAAGCAACAGAACAAGCCTCTGTCTCAAAAAAAAAAAAAAAAAAAGAAAAGAAAAATGAAAAGTCTGCATTCATAGTAATTTGGCATATTAGATATATAAATACAGTTGATGTTCAATATCCACACTATCATTGTCACCATAAATGAGTATCTATATTAAAACTGTTTTTTTCTCCCTAATTGCTCATGGAATACCGATGTTCTATGAGAAATAGCCTCCATTTCTGAATATAGGCTAAATCATTCTCATTAGATGATAAATACTGACATCAAATGCTAAATATTATGTTATATAATTTTTAATAGAATGGAGCCAATAATTTCATTCTTTTTTTTTTTAGGATTTTTTTTAAATTTCAGCATATTGTGGGGGTACAAATGTTTAGGTTACGTATATTGCCCTTCCCCTCCACCCTGAGTCAAAGCTTCAAGCATGTCCATCCCCCAGATGGTATGCATCACACTCATTATGTCTGATTATATCCATCCCTCCTCCCTGCTCCCATCTGCCCGACACCCGATAAATGTTATTCCTATATGTGCACTTAGGTGTTGATCAGTGAAACCAATTTGATGGTGAGTACATGTGGTGCTTATTCTTCCATTCTTGGGATGCTTTACTTAGTAGAATGGTTTCCAGCTTTCTCCAGGAAAATACAAGAAGTGCTATATCACCATTGTTTCTTATAGCTGAGTAGTACATGTACCACATTTTATTAATCCACTCATGTATTGATGGGTACTTGGGTTGTTTCCACATCTTTGCAATTGTGAATTGTGCTACTATAAACATTCGAGTGCAGATGTCTTTTTTATAGAATGTCTTTTGTTCTTTTGGGTAGATGCCCAGTAATAGAATTGCTGGATCAAATGGTAGATTTACGTGTATCTCTTTAAGGTATGTCCATATTGCTTTCCAAGGAGGTTGTACTAGTTTGCAGTCCCACCAGCAGTGTATGAGTGTTCCTATCTCTCCACATCCACGCCAACAGGTATTGTTTTGGGATTTTTTTATAAAGGCCATTCTCACTGGAGATAAGTGATATCTCATTGTGGTTTTGATTTGCATTTCCCTGATGATTAGAGATGTTGAGCATTTTTTCATATGTTTAGTGGCAATTCTTCTGTCTTCTTTTGAAAAGTTTCTGTTCATGTCCTTTGCCCACTTCTTGAAAGGGTTGTTTGATTTTTTCTTGCTGATTTTCCTGAGTTCTAAATAGATTCTAGTTATCAACCCTTTATCGGATGTGTAGCATGTGAAAATTTTCTCCCATTCTGTAGGTTGTCTGTTTGCTCTCCTGACAGTTTCTTTGGCTGTGCAGAAGCTTTTTAATTTGATCAGGTCCCATTTATTTATTTTTGTTGTTGCTGTGATTGCCTTTGGGATCTTCTTCATAAATTCTTTGCCTAGGCCAATGTCTATAAGAGTTTTTCCTATGTTTTCTTCTAGAATTCTAATAGTTTGACACCTTAGGTTTAAGTCTGTTACCCACTATGAGTTGATTTTTGTGAGAGGTGAAAGCTGTGGATCCTGTTTCAGTCTTCTACATGTGGCTATCCAGTTTTCCCAGCACCATTTATTGAATAAGAATTCTTTTCCTCAGTGTATGTTTTTGTCTGCTTTGTCAAAGATTAGATGGCTATATGAGGATGGTTTTATATCTGGGTTCTCAGTTCCATTCCATAGGTCTATGTCCCTGTTTTTGTGCCAGTACCATACTGTTTTAATTACCATAGCCTTGTAGTATAGTTTGAAGTCTGGTAAATTGATGCCTCCCATTTCGTTCTTTTTGCATAGGATTGCTTTTGCTATAGGGGATCTTCTCTGGTTTCATACGAAGCGCAAAATTCATTCTTAATTATAGTCTAGATATAGAGAGTTCAGCTATATCCTGATAAAGTGATCTGTAAGTGTAATTATAGTTACCTGTTACAGAATCACTATTATGTACCAGAAATTCTGCAGTTACATTTGCGTTTGTTATTGAGTACAGTTTCGTACGTCTGTCCCTATACCAGTGAAAATATTAACAGTAATATTGTAAAAGACTCAAAATCTAGTGTAATAATTTAATCAGATTTTTTAAAAATTGTCTACAGAATCATGAATTATTTTATCATAATATTCAAAGCATATTTATAGCATTGGTGATACAAAGAAATATGAAATAATTGCTTTCTAGTTGTTCATAATTTACTTTAATACATAATATACATGCAAAATTCTAATTAAAATCCATTGGAGCACATTAATAGGATATCAGATGAGAACTGTATTCAATCAGTATATGTTTAGATATGGTTGTGATAAAATAAAAAAATTTGTATATTACGTATGACTACAACTCTGAAAGGAGTAGACTGGAGAGTTTTTACTCTATATAGTTTCTGATACACCCTTGTAAAGGTAAAATTAATTAGAATGGTAGAACACATACACAATTTTGTTTAGAAATCAGAGATATAGATCTTTTTTCCTCCTTTGTCATTCATACACAAATTTGTTTTGAATCAAATTTAATATTGTTGATAATTTCTCTTTGTGATTTCACTAAAATCAAACAAGAACATGAGGATGTGCTTTACTATGCTCTTTTTAAACCAATGACAAAGACCTAAGATATGCTTATTTTGTTACATTTTGTTCCATTCTTCTCAAAATATCCGAAAATTCAATAAGGTACATTTTGTAACAAAATGTCCTAAAGAGGTATAAATCCCATAGAGAGCAGAAACTTATGTCATAACTCTGATTCATATTGAACACCTGCAGACCAGAGTGTTTTGTATTTGCTTTTCATTTGAAAATGGCAGAAAAGAGCACTGAACATCATCAGTGTATCTCTTTTATTTGTCTCCTTATAGCTTTCTAATGCTTTATGATGACATGTTTTTCTACTTTGGAAATGTTCTTACTGTTTATTTGTTAACATGCAGTAGGTAGAGCCTTTAAAATAGGACAAAATGTTTTCAAATGTCAACAGTACTTTCAAAAGGCTTCTGCTTTTTCTTAAAACATACAATGAAAATATTCAATGGGTTTTTCATTACTTACTTAACTGGAGGAAAATTCTGAGTACTATGGAACTAAGGTTATGTAAGATACCTTCATAATGATAAGAGAAATTTTCTCTTGATGGTTTGAAAGAATGAGTTGCCATGTTGTGAGAGAGCCAATTGCTAAGTCCTAAAGACTAACTATATCAACTAATAGTGACTCCTTCAGCTGGAAATGGGACTTCAGTTCTACAATTTTAATTCTTCCAAAGATTTGAATGAATTTGGAAGAGGACCTTAAGCCTTGTGTAAGAGTGCAGCCCTAGCCATCACTGTTATTTTATCCTGCTATGACCCTTAGTAGAGAACTCAATTAACCTGTTGCAGTAGGTTGAATAATGCCCTCCCCAAAGATACTATGTCCTAATCCCTAAAACCTATGTATATCTTATATCACAAAAAGATTTTGCAGATGTGTGTTATGGATTTTAAGAGGGAAGACTATTTTGGATTATATCAGGGGGCAATGAATACAATCACAAAAATCCTTATAAAAGGGAGGCAAAATGGTCAAGAGAGTAACAAGTGATGTAAAATTGAAAGCAAAGATTGAAATGATGTACTTTAAAGATGGAGGAAGGAGCCATGGGCCCAGGAACCCAGGTGACCACTAGAAGCTGAAAAAGAGCAAGAAAATGAATTCTCCCCAAGAAAATGAAGTCTCTCTGAGACTACCCAGAAGGAACCAGGCATGTTGACACCTGATTCTTTGACTTAAGTAAAACTAATTATAGACTTCTGACTTCCAGAAATATAAGGGAATATCAGGCCAGGAATGATATCTTGTGCCTATAAGCCCAGAACTTTCAGAGGCTGAGGTGGGAGGATTGCTTGAGGCCAGGAATTCAATACCATTGTGGACAATATAGCGAGACCCTGTCTCTCTCTATCTATCTATATATATATATTTTTTTTAATCAGCCAGGCATGGTGGCACATACCTGTAGTCCCAGCTACTCGGGACTCCTCTGAGGCAGGAGGATTGCTTGAGCTCAGGAGTTTGAGGTTATAATGAGCTCTGATCATGCCACTGAACTCCAGCATGAGTGACAGAATGAGACCCTGTGTCTGAGCCCATTCTTCTAAGTGAAGTATCACAAGAATGGAAACACAAACACCACATATACTTACCATTAAGTGGGTACTAATTTATCAACACTAACGTGCATATATAGGAAGTAACATTCAGAAGATGTCAGGCAGGTGGGAAGGGGAAGGGGGGATGGGTAAATCCACATCTACAGATGCAGTGTGTGCTGTCTGGGGCATAGGCACACTTATCAGGCGGTGCCAAGGCAATTTACGTAACCAAAGTGTGTCCCCATAATATTCTGAAATAAAAAAATAAATAAAAATAAAATAAAAAAAGAGAGAATAAATATTTGTTGTTTTAAGCAACTAAGTTTGTGGTCATTTGTTACATGAGTAATAGGAAACTAATCCACTCATATCAAGACTCCTGATCCATGGAAATTGTGAAATAATAAATTTGCATTATTTTAAGCCACTACATTTGTGGCAAGTATTATACAACAATAAAAAGCAAACACGATGTCTTTGTAGGTAATTAGACTTAACCAACAACAATATTTAACCCTAACCTATCTCTGTACTCTCATAATGACCCAAATTAACCAATAGTCAATCCAAAATAATCAATTTACAGTCCTCCAAAAGCACTTATTATACTGCCATTGCACTTGTACCTTTCATCAAGCAGAAACTAGACTTTAATTTTCCTTTATTAAATGTTATTCTTCTATGGAGGCCAATCACAAAAATCAACTTTCCCAAAAGGTGCCTAAACCAGAAATTTTTTATAGTTTTATTGAGGTACTATAATTGAGCACAACAAAATAAACATATTTCAAGTACACAAGGTAATACATTTTGGCACATTTATATAGCCATGAAACTATGATGAAAATTAAGGTAGTGAATATATATCCATCACTTACAAAAGTTGCCTTATACCCTTGAGTAATTTCTCCTTACAAATCCTCCCCACAATGTCCCTCCCCTGGTGATCACAGATCTACTATCAATATAAATCAGCTTGCATTTTCTAGTTTTTATAAGTGGAATTATACACTTTATATACCTTTGTTGTGGCTTCTTTCACTCCACATAATTATTTTGAGATTTATCTGTGTTGTTGTAGGTGTAGCCCTGAGCTGAGAGTACTTTCAGCAAGGTCTAGTCTCAGGGAAGCTTTGAGGCTTCATCTGGGTTCCTCTTACTTTGCTGTTTCCTGGACATTCTCCCAATGCATTAAGCTAGGACATTGTGAGACTTCCAACTTCGTTTCTCATTTCTCAGAGTTCACTGTCCTTCCTTGCCCAGTGTCTCCAAAACTGTTAAATATTTTGTGTATTTTTTCTGATTTTTTTTCTTTCCTTTGGTTGTTTTAGGCAAGAGGATCATTATTATTAATCCATCTTTGATGGAAGTGGAGGCCCCAGACAATTCTGAATTCTCATAGAATTTTTTACCTGAATTATTCCTTTTACATTTGCCATTTTCCACTTTGAAAATATGCTTATCCAAAAATGCCTTGCTTAGAACAAAGTCATGGAGTTTTCCCCTATGTTTTCCTCAACTAATTTTGTAGTTTCAGGTCTTATGTTTAGGTCTATAATGCATTTTAAGTTAATTTTGTATATTATGAGAGGTGAGGGTCTAGATACATTCTTCTACTTGTGGATATCCAGTTTTTCAAACACCATTTATTGAAGAGGCTATTGTTTCCTCATTGCACGTACTTGGCACCTTTGTGGAAATCAGTTGGTTATAGAAGGGTGGGTTTATTTCCAGGCTTACTGTTCTGTTCTGTTGGTCTATGTGTCTGTTTTTATGCCAGTATCTTGCTGTTTGGGTTGCTATAGTTCTGTAGTATGTTTAGAAGTCAAGTGATATGATGCCAATAACTTTGTTCTTTTAGCACAAAATTGCTTTTAAAAATATAAGAGGATATTGGGCTAGGTGCAGTGGCTCATGACTAGAATCCCAGCACTTTGGGAGGTTGAGGTGGGAGGATCACTTGAGGCCAGAAGTTCGAAGCCAGTCTGGGCAACATATTGAGACCCTGTGTCTACAAGAATTTGGGGTCTTATGTGGTTCCATACAAATTCCAGGATACAAAAGCAAATACAGACAAATAAGACTATATAAAATTAAAATCTTTTACACAGAAAAGGAAATATCCAATAGAGCAAATACAAAACCTACAGAATGGGATAGTGTATTTGCAAACCATACATCTGATAAAGGCTTAATATTGAAAACATTTTCAAGGAATTCAAACAACTCAACAGCAAAATAAATACAAATAACTCAATTAAAAATGAACACAAGACATAACAACATATTTCTCAAAAGATATACAAATAAATATATGAAAAAAATGCTCAACATCTCTAATCGTCAGGGGAATGCATATCAAAACTACAATGAGCTATCACCTCTCTCCAGTCAGAGCAGCCACTATTCAAAAATCAAAAGATAATAAGCATTGGCAAAAATATGGGGATTAAGAAGCCCTTACACACTGCTGGTAGGAATGTAATTTAGTGCAGCCACTATGGAAAACAGTATGGAGTTTCCTCAACAAATTGAAAATAGAACTATCATATGATCCAGCATTCACACTACTGGATATATATCCAAAGGAAATGAAATAAGGGTGTCAAAGAGATATACACACTTTCTTGTTTATTGTAGCACAATTCACAATAGCTAAGACATGGAATTGACCCAGATGTCCATCAACAAATGATTGGATAAGGAAAATATGATGTATATATACACAATGAAATACTATTCAGGCACACAAAGGAATAAAATTGTGACATTTGCAGCAACATGATGAATCTGGAGAACTTTATGTTAAGTGAAATAAGCCAGGCATAGAAAGACAAATACCACATGATCTCACTCATATATGGAATCCAAAAAGTTGTTCTCAAAGAAGTGGATACTAGAACAGTGGTTACCGAAGGATGGGGAGGGGAGGGAGAAAGGAGGGTGGGGGGAGAGAGATCAACAAGTACAAAGCTACAGTTAGGAGGAATAAACCCTGGTGTTTTATTGCATAGTAGGATAACTAGGGTTAACAAAAATACAGTATATTTTCAAAATATCTAGAAGGGAGATTTTTGAATGATCTTGTCACAAAGAAATGATATATATATATATAAAATGTGATATGTATGCTAATTATCCTAATTTGATCATTACACAATGTATACATGCATCAAAACATCATGTTGTATCCTATATATATGTTTGTGAAAGTTTATGACATGATACTGTTACCAATTTTTACCTAATAACCATATTCACTGTATGTGACTTTAAATATGATTCAACTTTTTCACACATGATCTATTGCAATCATTTGAATTTGAAAATGTTAGTTGTATATAGATATGGTCACATGAGGAAATCTATGGGGTCAAAATGCCTCTGGTTGAATTTTGATTTTGTTATTTACCATCTGAATGAATTTAGGAAATTTACTAAGTCTCTCTATGTCTCAGTTTCCTTATTTATAAGGGGATAAGAATGTTAATAAATGTACTTGTCTCAAAATGCTATACAAGGATTTGATGAATTTAAAAAGTAGTTAGAATTTTACCTAATTATGCTAAATAATGTTATTTCTTTTTTTCATAAAAGCACCTAGAAATGAAAAATGCACTAACTTTGTTTTCTAAAAATGTGCAGCTTATCAAAATTCCTTTGATTCATCTTTATCCAAATATGCACTTCTGTGATAACCTGCCAACTTGGTCTAGCAAAACCTTTAGCAGCATATGATTGCAAGGTTTTATAGCAATTTATTTTTGTGACACCAATGTAAGACCAAAGGAACCTTGGGTAATTGAAATGCAGTTTGTTGAATTTCAGTAGAAGATCATGATGCAAGATCTCAATCAACACTTCTGCCACCTATCATAAGAAAAATGTAAAGTGTCTCCTGAATTGTCCTCAATATATAATGTTCTTTGGACAATTTTGAAAGGAAGCTGTTAGAAAAAGGCATTTTCTGACTTACTTTTTCAGTTCACCCTGGGGATACTATGTGGGATATCTATTGGTTCCATAGTAACTAAATTTAAGAGGTTTTAAAAGTGACTAGATATGACCCATAGAGAACATAAGAATTTTAGCTGTTAAAATTGAGGTGAGGCTATGGTTTTCGTTGAATTGGAAACTGAATGACTACTTATTTTTAGACAAATGTTTACCTTTGGTGCCTTGAGGTTACTGTCAGTGGGAAGGCAAGAATCAAGGGGTTGTGCTATATCGTAGGGAGGTTTCTGTAATGTACCAGGCATACAGTAGTGCCATTTGTGACTATCCTTTACATTTTTAAGCATGAATATTCTAAGAAGTACAAAAATTCAGATATTAAAAATATTAAACTATATGCAGGTATCACCTGCACTGAATGTTTTCAAGTCTTCTGATTGCACGAAGAAACTAAGGGCTCCCTGGGTGGTGTGCCTCAGGGGAAAAGAGATGAAGGAGAAAGAAGTAAATCCAGACTTCTGCATTTACACACACACTCTCACTTAAATGAGAGGTGCCCTTCAATCTGTTTAACCTACTGGATTTCATTGCAAGATTTTATTTGAAAAAAAAAAATTGTCTAAAATAAGTTTCAAAGTCTCTGCTTTAAGCATTTTTCCTCTTCGGGTTGGGAAAATCTATGTTATGTAGTGCAATGCACAAGGTAAGTTTCACCCTATTTTTGCATATATTAATAGTATTTTATACAGAGTTTATGGGAATGATTCTAACTTTTAGATAAATTAATTAACAATATCAATTTTAATCAGATTTAATAAAGGCTGTGATTACAATATTATAAATTGAAGTGAAACTTATACTTTTTTTCATTGGAAACCTAATTACTGGTAAATATTTGCAACAGTTATCTTTCAGGGCTTTAAGGGCAAAGTCAGTAGAAATGCCAGAACCAGGGAGAGTTTATGTTTTATCTACCTTTATACTCTATACGGACATACAGCACTTTATTTTATGGATCTGAAGATATTTTGAGGGTAGGTGGTATAGCAAAACAAGAATAGTGCAAAACATTAGAAAGAAATTGTTGTTTCTGCTATGACAGTGATACTGGGTTAGTCATTTAGCTTTTTTAATTTATTTATTTCTCACCTATGGAAAATAGTAATATGCTACTGTCTGTATACTTGATATAGTGGCTATAAAAATCAAATGAAACCAAAGCTATGAGAGTGTTTTAAGAAATACAGAATTTCAATGAAAATAACTAATTAGTGTTATTTGGAGGAGAGCATTTATATTATATACAGGTATAGACTGAATTGTCCTCCCTCAAATTCATATATGGAAGCCCTAATCCCCAATGTGATGGGATTTGGAGATGAGGGCCTTTGGAAGGTGACTAAAATTAGATGAGGTCATGAAAGTGGGACCCTTCTGATAGAATTAGTTCCCTTATGAGCAGAGACACCCAAGAGCTTTCTGCTGTTCTCTCATTCTGAATGTATTCACCAAGGAAAAGCTTTGTGAGCACAAAGTGAGAAGGTGGCTATCTGTAAGCCAGGAAGAGAGTACTGACTAGGAGACAAATCAGACAGCATCTTGAGCTTAGACTTCCCAGCCTCCAAAAGTGTGAGCAATAAATATCTGTTCTTTAAACAACCCAGTCTACCATGTTTTGTTTATGGTAGCCCAAAATGACTAACACATATATTTCAAGATGAGATGAAAAAAATAAACTTAAAAGCATTTTGAAAATTATAAATCAGTCTTTAAATGTTAGTGATTACGATCATCTAAAAATGAACTTGAAAATACTTTAAGAGTTAAGATATATGTTATTATCTTTGTGGTGAGAAATTGAAAGTTCCACAAGTTCTGAAAATAATCAGGAACGATAGTTCTCCTCATAATATATCTATAAAATCAGTACATATTATATTAGTAATTTTATCAGTCAGGGTGTCTCAGAGAACCAGAAGCATACAGCTGTGTCAAGAAGTGGAAGTAGATATAGGTAAATATAGATATATTATGAGAGTTACTGTAAGGAAATGGCTCACATGGGTTAGGGGGCAGGCCACCCAGGAGAAAACTCAGGCCGGAGTTGATGTTACAGTCTTGAGGCAGAGTTACTTCTCTGGGAAACACAATTTTTGCTCCAGACTTTCAACTGGTTGGATGAGGACATACACATTATTTAGGGTAATCCCCTTTATTTAAGCCAAATTAAAGCCAACTTCTTATAGATGTTAACCACATATACAAAATGGCTTCACAGCAACACCTAGGTTAGTATTTGATTAAATAACTGGGTACTATTGCCTAACCAAGTCGATACCTATAACTAACGATGCCAGTGTTCTACAAAATTTCTTTAAAGAGACTCATCACAAGTTCAAAACAAAACAAAACAAAACAAAACAAAAAACCACTAAAGTCTTGATAGGATATGTTAACATAACTAAAGAAAATCATATGCCAGTTATTGTTCAGACCATCATGGAAACAAAGGTTAGTCACAGAGGAAAATACTGACAATGCTCTTCTCAGCACTGTCTAGGGGAGAGAACGTTTGATCATAAAACCACTAATTTTTAAATTCCTCTGAAGATCTACCCTAAAATAAGTGGATGTATCAGGATAATATAGCCTAATTCCATTAAACAGTTAATTTGTTCATCTCTCCTTATTCTAAATTCTTACTCAACAAGAAATGTAGTTATTTAGCGTCCTAAATAGTGTGTTTACAGGGAGAAAATATCTGCTACTCAAGCTCCAATCCATGTGGCAGTTTTATTTTTCATGTCCCTTTACAAAATTGCTATTCTGATTGTGTACATTCATCTTTTAAACAGCTTTACTGAGGTATAATTGAGCTATAATATTACTACACATATTTAAAGTCTACAATTTGATTAGTTTTGCCATATGTATACACCCATAAAACTAACATCACAATCAAGATAATGAATATGTATCTCACTCCCATTTGTAATGCCCCCATGCCATCCTTTTCTCCCTTCACTCCTGCTCCCTAGCAACCACTGATCTGCTGTCTAAAGTTAAGTTTGTCTCTTCTAGAATTTTGTGTGAGTGATATTATACAGTACATACTCTTTTGATCTGTCTTCTCTTACTCAGCATAGTTATTTTAGATTTATCTTTCTTGTTGCATGTAACAAGAATTCATTCCTTTTTATTAAGGAGTCATTTTCCATTGGAAGGAAATACTACAATTTCTTTATCCATTCATCTGTTAATGGATATTTTGGTTGTTTCCATTTGAGGGCTATTATAAATAGAGCTGCTATGAACACTTTTATATAAGTATTTGTGCATAAATATGCTTTTATTTCTCTTGCATATTTAGAAGTAGAATAGTCATGTCATAGAATAAGTATCTATCTACATTTTTAAGAAACTTTCAAATTGCTTTTCAAAGATGTGTGATTTTACATCCCCATCAACAGTATATAAGAGTTCCAGTTGTTTTGCATTCTTGTCAATACCAGTATGGTCAATCTTTTTAAATCCTAGACATTGTAGAAGTATAGTACTCTCACTGTTCTTTAATTTGCATTTCCTTAATGACTAATGATGTCAAGCATCTTTTCATACACCTATTTGCTATTCATATATCTTTTTGTGAAGTGTCTGTTCAAACCATTTGCCTACTTTGAAATTGAGTTTTTGTTTCTTTAATATTGACATTTGAGAGTTCTTTATATGTTTTATATACAAGTCCTTTATCAGATATATGCTTTGTAAGTAATGTCTCCCATCTTGTGATTTTTTTAATTCTCTTAACAGTATCTTTGGTAAGGCAGAAATTTTAACATTAAAGAAGTCCAGTTCATAAATTTGTTCTTTATGGATCATGCTTTTGGTATTCTACCTATGAAATCTTTGCTTAATCAAAGTTTGTAGAAGTTTCCTTCTCTGTTTCCTTCTAGAAGCTTTATAGTTTTAGGTTTAATGTTTAAGTATATAATCCATTTGAAATCATTTTTTGCTTATGGTAAGAAGCATGAAATGAAGTTTTGCTTTTTTTGCACATGGATAGGCATTTTTTTCCAGCAAGATTTGTTGAAAAGGCTATCTGTTTTTTTCAATACCGTGCCTTCACACCTTTGTCAAAAATCAGTTGTCCAGATGCATGTGGGTCTGTTTCTGAACTCTCTATTCTGTTACCTTGAACTGGTGTTCTATCTTAACAATTTGAACCACTGAAGAAAATTAAGGATGAGCAAAATAAATAGGGAGAAATATTATGTTTATAGTGTTGGGAGATTTAATATTGTTAAGATATTGATTTTCCTTAAATAAATCTATAAATTCATATAGTTACAATCACAATTCTAGCAAAGAATTTTGTAAATTTACAAGCCAATTCTAGAACTATTATGAAAATCCAAAAGACCTAGAATAGCCAAAGCAAATTTGAAAAGTAGGACTAGTGTTATCTGATTTCAAGACTTCTAAAACTATAATAATCAAGACAGTGTGATATTTGTGTATGCATTTACTTTTCGTAAAATTCTCTGTTTAATTTTCCAAATATAATAAATTATGAAACACTCATGAGAATGAGTTTCACTAATTGAATGATTGAGAACTCACGCAGGATTTATTTAATTCAACAATATAAACCTCATTTTGTTGGGACAAATTACATGTCCAAAAGGCCTTTGCAGGTAATATCTCTTCAGGAAAAAATAACTTTTCCACATAAAACATCTACAGGCTTTTACTTGGGGATCATTATAATTTAATTATCTCATTTAATTTTATAATTCTTCATTATTACATTTTACACAGTTCTACAAAGCTATTTGTGTCTCATTATGCCCTAACCTATATAAATAATATATAAGTAATATAAATAATATTTATTCTTAAAATCTTAACACATGTTATTGAATACATGGTTTCTATCACTTACATCCAGAATTAAACTAGTCCCTAAGAAGAAGACTTTCAAAATTGTGTAAGACTAATTTTGCAATATACTGTTATATTTTCTCCTCGTAATTGCAGTCTCACATCTTATAACAAGCTATATAACAAAAGCTGGAGGAGAGACTTGTGTTGAAGTTTTGTCTTTCCTAAGTCTTTAATTTGCTCATTGATATGGAGTCATTTACCCTAAATCACCAATAAATTAGGCAACATGCCTTGAATTTCCTAAGATACCCACATCTGTAATCTGGATCCCTATAAGGAAGCTCAGGAAAAATAGCAGTAATGCTAAAACTATTAATTAGAGTGGTAGAAATAAGAAACTCTGAAAATAAAAATGCATCATTTGGAATTCAAAACTATTTTGTCTTGAGATGCTCATTATTTAGCTGAGTGTGGTGGTGGGATTGGTTGGAATAGGCAGGAAGCGTTAACAGTTCAATAGTTTCTAGCTATTCTTAGTCTTCCCTCTTCAATTGTGTTCCAACTTTACATCTTCTTATGATATCGTATTTCTCTAACAATAATGTCTGAAGTCTTAACTGGTTAATATTCCGTAAAAGTACAGAAGTGTTCTCACAAGTTGATAGACATGAAATTAAGAAAATGTTTTTACAGCAATATGGCTTTTGTGTTTTGGATTGGTTCTGTGTGTCGTAACTGGAAGGTTGCAATAACACAAGTTACCAGAAGGCTTCTTTATGAATATTCTCTAGCCGGGCCTTTTGCATACCAGTGGCTTTTGTTGGAGCTGTTTTCACAGCAGTGCTTCACTTTTTCCCTCCATTGGTCCCTCTCCTAGCATTGCTGTCCTAAGCTGCTAATTAGTAAGGTCCATTTACTGCACATTCCTCTCCCTGGTTTTTGATGTGCAAAACCCTTGCTGTATGAGCTATCTAGGAAATCTACAACACTCCCACAGAATCCTAAACACCATCTCTTGCAGATGCTGGCTGGCTAGCCCATAGCCCCTGAAACTTACCCTTGAAGTGTACTTCTAACTGTCCAAGGCTGGCATATAGGTCCAGCCTGAAATGTCTAAAAATTAATGCCTCCCGTCCTCATTCCACAAGGCTTCAACAATTGTCTGACTGGAATTGCTGAAAAAAATATACCGCCTCTCTTATCCTCAGTTTAAGATCACTCTGAAGTTTTGTTCTATATGGACTCCCAGTGTTCCCCAGACAATTAATCTCAGTTACCCACATTTGTAATCAGCATGATAGCAAAACTTTTATTGCCTGTTTATTTTTCTTGTATTTCTTTCTTATTCCCCTCATATTTTTTTTTTTTTTTAGAATAGCTTCCCAAATATATTATTTGTATTTAAATAGTTGTCTCAGGACCTATTTCTCAGCAAAACTTGAATACTACTATGGGCAAGTTTGTTTTGTTTTATTTGCCTAAGCAAGCATTTCATAGTCAAATGCCTTAGGGGCCGTCAAAAAATTTAAAAAGTAAAGCAGATCTTTACTTTTTTTTTTTTTAATTTTAAAATTTTATTTCTCTTAAATATTGAGAAACTATCCTTCTTGAAATGCTTTCTTTTTTTTTTCAGCATTATTTTTTTTTTATTTCAGCTTATTATGGGGGTACAAAAGTTCTGGTCATATATATTGCCCATGTCCTCCCCATCCCCCCGAGTCTGAGCTTCAAGCGTGTCCTTTCTATTTTTGTCTTTTACTTTTAAAATGATTGGGAATAGTGGGTAGAGAGCATAGCCCTTACATAATGATATACAAGTTCACTTTTAAAACACCATATGGTACAGACAAGAACATGTCTTCAGGCTGAATTCAGCCTCATCAAGATTGGGGGCTTTGTGGTAAAAGTGGTAAGTAGTTACAGCTTTTTCAGCTGAGCTATTACCTTCCTAGGAAATGTGTCCCTATCCTAGGAGGCTCTACTTCAGCTCTTGTGAAAGGATTGACTGCATTTGTATAGCATTACAAGAGTATTACTTAAACCAAATTATTTCTCCTATTTCTCAATAGGCTCTTGTCAAGAAGCCTACTTCTCATTTGTCTAAATTTTGATAAGATCGATTCCATCTCAATTTACTCACATGGGAACCAGGGAGATAAAATCAACAATCCCACAAATACATTGATTCTTATTATGTGAGAGCTATATGCTCGGTACTTTTTGAGGTTTGAGATGACCAAAGTTATTTCTATAATCAAACTGAATGAACCCTAATCATCACCATTCAACCCAGTGGCTCTTAACATACATGTGATACATTAAGGCTAACTTCAGTTAGAATCTCTGCTCCTGCTACATGGGATTCGATAATTACCAAAGGAAAACCCTCTCAAACCAGTAGAAGTTTTTAGAGTTTATGCAGTGACAGTTGTGAGTTTTGAGCTTCACACTGTATAATCTCCGAAACTGACAGCATTCTTTGCCATGCCATTCAGTGTTTTCCTCAGCCTACTTAACCAAGATGTTTGTTATAAAAACCATGTTTGTCTTGAATTATTTAGTGAGGAAAAAAAATATGTTAAGTTGACCATTTTTAAAAATCAGGAGACATTTTTGAAATTGGATACATTATACTGTTTTCTTTCTCCTTGTTACCAATTTTATGATCCTTTGAGGATAATGATTTGTCTTTAAAAAAGGAAAAGCATATCAAAGGAAGAGCTAGAATATTGACAGCTATTATTTCTTTATAAAATAATGGAATGAAGATGTAGGTTTCACATTAGAAACCTTATCAAATTGAAAGTTTCTATAAATTTTATGTGAACTAATGCAATATAATGAAATTAATAAGACAAAAGACTGATCGTCTGTTAAAGTACAAGAGAGATGCACACTGTCATAATTTATTTCTGTATAACATTATATATTAAATAAAATATTAAAAGGGCAAGTCTATTATTAAGAATAATTGAAAATTAGGAAAGAAGTATTTGACTATTTAGAAAAATTGCCATTCAAAGATATCTGATTATTTTTAACATTATTGTAAACATATTTGTTTGTAGCTATTTTTGGTGACTAGAAAAATCATTGCTGCAACAAAAGAAGAGAGATGGGGCAGGTTTTTGATGTGTAAACTAGATTGGATGAGTACCAGAATGAGTGGGTAGAAGAAAAAGAAAAGACTGTGACAGTTACTGTTTAAAGAAATTCAGTATGTAATCAAAGAAAAAAAGGTTGAAGGAAAATATATTTCCTTCAATTTAAAATTTATAATTAAACACTCATGCTTTTAACTATTAATAAACTAATGTGAACATCTGATAACTGCTTTGGCTGAATTCTCTATTGATATCCTCAAAAATTTTAATTTCCTTCATTTCTTGATCATTTTGTTAAGATATGGCTTTGTAAATGTTAATAAAAATATTCTGACCCTAGCAACACATTGAAATTCACATCTTACACTGGTTGGAGTCTCCGTAGATACTGAATTGTTGATTACCATTTCCCTTCGATATTTTTCTTTGGGTTACATGATATCATACACTCTGTACTTCTGACCCTGACTACTCCTTCTCCTATTCTAACTTCCAAAAATAGGCATTCTCTCCAGTTTTGTTCTCAGGACTCTTCTCTCCTCTTTTTATACATTATTTCTTAACACTCTCAATCAGTCATTGCCTCATCTAGTATCTTTACTCATATGATTCCCAAATGTTAAAGTCAATTATCCTTGAGTAGATTGGCATGTTAGGTACGTGCACCAAAATTCCCAGTGATTCAGCTTTCATTGAGAAATAGACTGGGAAATAAAATGTTGAATTCCTCACTCTTTACCATCCTTCCAGTTTCTATATTATTCAGAGGCCATAGGTCATCTCTAAGGAAATCCGGCAATTACAAATGTTTGTTACATTTCTAGCTGCTTATACTACCTGAAAGTGATTTGATGACAATACCCTAATGTCTAGATCAGTGTGCCTAATAGTCATCCATTTAGTCTTACGGTTTAGCCTATTGCCTATTGATAGGTCAAAGTTTAGTGCTCTTTTATTAGCCACAGTTGCCTCGGTCAAAGGAATTTTGTATATATTAACATTCCGTTAACAGAATATCTACTGATAAATCGATAAATCAAATAATAGTGAGCAATACAGGGCTTGCTTCTTGTTTATTTTTAAATCTACACAAAAATTGATACTAATCAAATATCTTAGCCTTAATTATGATGGCTAACTTATGTGTTGCAGAACTAATTATTAAAGACTTTAGCATTCCAAATTCATTTTGTGGGTAGGAGTTTTCCTTCTGCTTTTTCACAGTACTTTGTACCTTTCCTTCCCCATGTGTGTGACCCAGGTCTGAGATCTTTCAAATTGAATAGAGCAGCCAGTTATTACAAGCTCTTTTTTTAATATCCTTTCCAGCTACCACTGAAAATAAAGACTGCTGGCAGTTTTTAATTTCACTTTAGACAGCAAAAGACATATCTACGTGATTAAAATGCTAGATATCTCTATAGCTGTTATCAATTATATTAATTAAGAGAAAATCATCTTGAAATTTACTCTGAGAAAGAAAAAAATAGCATTGCCATTAAACCTTTATTAACACATAGCTGTTCATAAACTATTGTGTTTCTCATGATTTGGCTTTTATTTTTAAAATAAAAATTTTAGTAGACTTAGAGAAAGTGTAGTTTTAAAGGGAAATAATTGTAAAATTATTCATGAGTAGCTAGTTTGATGTGACTTAAAGCAACCTCCACACAAGTACAGGCTGATTAAATAGTTGAATTGACTAATTGTTTTGAAATACATGCCTAGTTGGACAGCCATTTAAATTCTCTAACAAGCTGCACAGTCCAGAAAGTTTTTAAGCCATTTAGGAAAATGAAACTTATGGCTCAACAGCATTTCTACTAACATTTAGAATATTATAGTTTGAATTTAAAATGATGATCACTGTACATCAGTGTTTAAAGAGATTTTGCATACACTACTTCATTTAATCCTCACTGAAATCCTGCAGGATAAGGATCATTAGAGGATTCTATGAATTTACAAGAGACTATCAATAATTATGCAAATAGTAGCAGAATACAGATTCAAAATAAGTTCCTCTAGTTCCAAGTTCAGTACCACCCCTATTATTTATATTCAAGCACCTAGTATGTGCCAGTACTTGGTAAGTACATCAGAGGGTGAAAACTGAGGGCACAATTCTGAATAGGAGAATATTTTTGCTTTCAAGTAGCTTTAAAAGTAGCAGGTAAAGCAAACAAGGAGTTAGACCATATGATATTGTTAAATTATCACATCCAAGGTAAGTTTCAGGTGTCTCAAAAGCAACTGGGAAGGAGACATAACCCATATTTTGGATGAAGCACCAAAAAGAAGATATCTAAGGTGAAATTTGTTGATTTTCCTGTAAGTAGTCAGGTGAATGGGCATGAAGGACTGTTTCAGAAGGAAAAAGTGAGGAGCATTTAGAGGTATCAAAGGTAAGAGAAAACGTTGCTTATTAAGTGAATTGTGAATAACTCACTGTGGTTGAAGTTTAGTATTTCAGGGAGAAATAGTCTAAACTGAACAGGTTCTCCAACCTTCTTAGTAACATTTGGCAATCTCTGGAGATATTTTTTGTTTGTTTTGTTTGTTTTTTGTATGCAGAATGACTGAGGAGCAACAATACCAAGATTTAGTGGGCGTGGGACAAGATTTCATTGCAGGGCGATCCAGTACAGTGAGTAATTTTCTCGCCCTTCAATTATAATTGTGGTCTCTTCAGGAACACAGATAACAGATCATCAAGAGCCTGGGAGGATAAACCAAGACATTTAAGCTCTCTTCTGAGGTGCTGTTCTGGGCCAGGGAAGGGTTTTAAGCAAAGGGTGGGCAGTAAGATTTCTGTTTTAAAAAGATCCCTCTGGTTGCCTTGTGGAAAGCAGGTTGAATAATATAAAACATAGACAATACCACAAGGGCCTGTTCTACCTTGAATAGGCAATCCTAAGAAAGCAAGAGAGATTTGGCCAGAGCTGAGAGAATTTCACTGCAACGATTCTATCCACTGGAAAATTTGGATGTCAGCTTCCTGTGAGCAGAGTAAATGAAAGGAGATGAAGTGTGCTATAAGAACAAACCCCAGTAATAGTCTCTACAGAGGCTGGAGTAAAAACCACTTCAGAGAATAGTGATGTTACATTTTCCAGGAATAGACAGATCTACAATTCGGCCTCATTAAAAAAATTCCTCAAATCTTTGTTTAAGTTCCTGAAGTTGAATTTCTGTTCTACAACTGAAAGAAATTCTTACTCATGTACATGGAGGTTTTTAGTCATTTCATATCTTGATTCTGACACAAAGTCATTACCAGAGACAGGGGCTCAGTTTATATTTTAGTAGTTTTATGGAAAAGAAGATACTTTCAGAAAGCCAGATTTATTAATTCATTCATTATGAATGAATCCATCCATTCATTCATCACTAATCACAAAAGATATATTGTGGGCATTGACTTAAGCATTTGATATACACAAATCACATTCAAAGTTTGGTCTTATAGGCCAATGTTTCTGGAATTCACATTTTTTTTTTTCTATATTTCCAAGGATGGCTGAATTATCCTCTAATTTAACTCCCTTTGAAACTTATCCACTGTAAGACCCACACCTACAGTATTGTAAAGTTTGTACTCCAAACTCAGAAGTAGAAATGCAAAGCATACATTGTATTCATAGAAGTATATGACTATCTTCTGAAATTGGTATTTTGTTTGTATCAAATGTGTTTTTAGTTCTTCAAAATACTTTGATTACACAGAAAGAGAAAAACTTGTTCATTTTCTAGAAGCAAACTTCTTCATTTACGTGACCATTTTTAATCTGAATATACATGCTTTTCTTTGCACCGTTTAGTTATTCCAGACTTTCTGTGCCATATTAAAAGATGAAATGTTTTTCAGTAGATTGTGAAGATCCTTTAATTTTTGTTTCACACAGGTGTAACACAGGTGGTACGCCCTTTCCTCTCTGCCCCATAGGGTGTAGCTCTAACTACCCTCTAGGGAAGAGAAGGTTGGGTGAACAGCCTTACTATTTCTCCAGATCAGTAATTATCTGCAGGTATATTCTTTTTGCTGCCCAGGAGTTTTTAAGGAAAGTGCAGGCTGATGTATGCAGAATGGGTTTGCATCATGGTTCTTTTTTCCACAATACACTAAGCCCCTTCCCCAAACCTAAAACACATTTTTAACTAATTTAGTTTCAAGTATTATTTTAAAGATTCAGGTCATTGTCATAAAATTGTTCATATTGTGGTGGAGGGGCCTCAGATGTGGTGATCCTGATGTAGCTAATTTTTCTTAGCAACATATGTGGAGGAGAGTTTTTACCACACAGAATTGCAGTGTGTCCTACAAACACAAACCCCAATCTACACTTACAGATTCATAATTCTGGTTTTGTCATGCTAAGAATATCATGGATTTTATTTTAAAAAACTACTTCAAAACAGTCAAAAATGAATGATGAAATGTCTAAAGCACTTCTGATTTTTAAATTTTATATTTTTAATTATTATGGATATATGATAGTTGTAATCTTTGTAGGGTACGTATGATGTTTTGATACAGGTAAATCACTTCTGATTTTTTAGCTAATTCTAAGAAGTGCTGAGAGCTGGTGGGTTATTCACCACCAGCGGTTGTTTCAGTCCACTCAACCACGCCATGGAGAGGCAGAATTCCACCATGGAATTTAGATGAGCTAAAATGTCCTTGGAACATGGGTGGGGTGAAGGAGAGGGAATTTATAAAGATTCTTTTGTTTCTTTCTTGAAACCAAAAGAATAGGTGTGCTACATACACTCTGTGTACCCCTCCTGGTATACTCATTACCCTTCTTCTCCCTGCTCTGGCACCAGAAGACCAACCTTGACTGTCTTTGTCAGTGGTCTTTTCTTTCTCCTTAGCATCCTGTTGAGTCTGGGTAAAGGAAGCCATTGTCAAGAGAGGATGTGACAGAGCAGAGTGAAGTTGAGTTGTTTCTGTGCTCATCTTCCTGCTCCGTCGTGAATTAGCCTTTTCTAAGTTTCTCTACCAAATTCCTCAGTCCCTGTGCAGCAGTACTCTCTTATAGCTGTAGCTACAGCACCAGCTTCAGCCCACTCTGTTTCAGTAAATGTTCCTTCCCACTTCCTCATCAAGCCAAGTGATATTAATGTTTCCCTGCTGTTACTCAACTCAGGCTGCTACAACCTGCCTTGTTGGTTTTCTTTGAACCTGTTCTTATATTATTATTAACAAACTGCCTCTGCATCAAAGTCTGCTAAATCACTACATTTAAATGTGCCATCTTTTTTGGCTGACAGCAACATTCATACTACTTAATACTTAATAACAACTTAATTGAGTAAGAAATAAAAGAGAGCCACACTTAGCTGTGGAAAACAGAAGTGGATTTAATTTTACACCTGTCAAATTTCAGATGCCTGACTAGTATTCCAGAAGTCAGATGTCTAACTGGTAATCCTGTAGGGATAAAAGACAAAAGAGGTATCTGGGATGGATATTGATTTGCAGATTAATTAAATTTATGAACCTGGAAAAATCTGGGCTTCATTTAACAATCTGTAAAATTAGGGAAAAGTATTGGTTATTTTCCCTGTGCTTTCATCCCTGTAAGCCTTTATTAAATACTATGCAGCTAATTAGAAAAGCAGGAACTTTAGGGACCCAGAAATCTATCATAGCCAGAAAACCTATGTGAAAGCTGAAATGTCTTATTTTGTACCAATACTTCGCAACCATTTACATCAAATGTAAAATAATTTCCTCAAGGGAAAACTTACCTTCCCCTAAGATATAATATATTATCTCTTCAAGGATAAAATGCATATGTACTCTAAATCAGCAGTGCCAAACCTTTTTGGCACCAGGGACTGGTTTCATGGAAGAAAATTTTTCCACGGGCTAGAGGAGGATGGTTTCAGGATGATTCAAGCTGGTTACATTCACTGTGCAGTCAAACCTCTCTGCTAATGATAATTTGTATTTGCAGCTGCTCCCCAGTGCTAGCACCACTGCCTCAGCTCCCTCGCATGTGCAGTTTGGTAGGGTTCATGCTGTTATGAGGATCTAATGCAACTGTTGATCTGATAGGAGGTGGGGCTTATGCAGTGATGCGAGCAAGGAGTAGCTGTAAATACAGAAACAGCTTTGCTGGCTCACCTGCTGGCTGCTCAACTACTGCTGTGCACCAGGTTCCTAACAGGCCATAGACCAGTAATGGTCTGTGGCCCAGGGGTTGGGGATTGCAGCTCTAAATTATTAAACTACTGAAAAATGTGTTACTATTTTAGGCAATATGTAATTGAGAATATGTTTTCTTTGTATATAGCATATCTTTAATATTAAAATCCTTTAAAAATTATACAATATAACTATTTTCCTAGTTCTTTGTGAAGAAATGCTTGTATTAACTCTGTGGTATTAATGGTATCTGAATGGAAGCCAGAGAGTGATCCGAGAATGACAACTAAATGAATATACACACAAACACACACTTTCTTTAGTATAATGTTGTTCTTTTAGTTAACTATATGAATCGATAAATTGTTATACCTTCCAGTCTTTAAAATATTCTTAAAATATTTTTAAAGTTTTATGCCCCTAATTTGAGAGTAACTCATCACCTGTGAAAACTATTTAATCAAGATAGAAGATTTAAGATATAATTATCATTTTCTTTATCATTGATAACATGCTAAAGTGGTTACAATATTTCTATATTTCTTTATAGTCATACTAAAAAGGCTCTGAATACATACTAACTGGATATGCTATAAAATGCTAGTCAGTTTTCTGTTAGGATCATGCTGCATAAACACCCTCCAGAACCTCAGTGGTTCAACGAGTATTTATTTAATCTCAACAGTCTTCAGGTTAACTAATCTCAGCTGGGTTAAACTGGGCTAAACTAGATCATTGGTTTGGTTCATATATATTCAGTATGGTGCTCTGGCTAAGCAAGAATGGCTAACTGAAGTATGGAATACTCATGGAACAAGGTGGAAGTAGAAACACAGAATGCCACTGCTGTTAAGGTGCCAACTCAGAAGTGGCATCTGTCACTTTTCCATTGGTCAAAGCAAGTCACATAGCCATGTTTAATATAAATCATTTATGGAAGTATACTCTAGAAATACTAAACTTTGGAAAGCACTTTGGAAAAAGAATTACTGGCAAATAATACAATCTGCCAAATGGGGCTTCAAAGAGACATGTATTCTCATTAGGTTTTAGTTAATCAACCAAAATTCATTATGCTTTTGTAGGATTCAGAAATTTGTACCAGGGAGTATTCACTGTGCGGGAAATAATATATGAATTGTTAATAACCTTAAGCTCAGAAAGAGACACAAGAACACTATAGAAATAAGAATAAATTCAAGATAAATACATGAATTGGCTAAAAGAACCATAGACTAACTGTACTTTATTATCAATGCTTAAATCAATGGATGAACCTTAAAATATAAAGATATGTATCCAAAAACATGGAGATAATTTTGTTTAAATAGAATATAGGAAACATTTTTGGAAGCCGTTTTACTTTTTAATATATAATTTAAAAACTATGAAAGAGTTAAACCAATACTATTGTTCATGATAGTTCCCTATTATATTTAGTATTCTAAAGGGACATTCCATTCAAAAGTAACATCTCAGGATTTGAAGAGTCCTTAGATGACATGAGAACTGCAAGCAGTTGTGTAGGAATAAAAGGAAAATGAATCACTATGTACAAGCAAAACCATTCTTTTATTGAATTTCTAAAATCTTCAGGGATACTTTCTATGCATAATGGCAGGGACTGTTCCTGGTTAGCCATTTTGTATTCTGACTGAAAAGTAAAGTTTATTTTGGCTTTTACTAATTATGTAAAACAATGTTTGGCATTATTTACTCTTTAGATATTTAAATGACACCAGACAAAACACCTTGGTTTTTCAGTTTTTAACTTATTATTTCCAAGACATCATACTATGAACAAGACAGAGAAATCTGACAGTTACATTCTTAGGAAACTAACTTCAGGAAGGTAGATTATCTGTTCATTATTAATTTTCTTTAGTTACTGTTGTGCAAAAAGTGAGCAAAATATTGCATTCAATGTGTTATCTTCATGTAAAAAGAATTGCATTTTAAAATTTCAAAAGACAAAATAAGACCATAAACTATTTTTATTAAATTTCTTTATAACTTAGAATAACCTAAAATAACTAAGTAAAATAAATAACATAGTATTAATTTATTTTAAATATCATGTATCTTAAGTAGTGTTTGAAAACAATAATTTTCACTAAAGAACTTTGTGCATTCAAATAAAAAAATCCCAAGCATATGTTATAAAATCACTTGTTTTGACTTAATGTAATTAAGAAGAAGACCCAATTTATGTTTCTTATCTAAGGAAAATTGCTCTTTTGCAGACTATTGGGGCTTTGAAGTTTTTCTGAAAACTTGTGAAAGCTGAGAAATCTAATACAGAGATGTTATTAAAACATGCAATGGTATTCTACACAAAGTATTGTAAGAGATATACTGGACAGAAATACTTCACGCATAAAAACTATAAAATTGCAGAGGGCATTAAAACCTCAAATTATTCAGTTGTTTCCTTTTGTTTCAATTTTTATATTATTCTAATAAATGTTTCATGTATTTTCTTTCTGATTAATTAAAAGCTTATATTTGGTCTTTCACTTTTTGTCAGAGTTATAAATACCCTTTTACAGAATTATTTTCTTCAGTTTAGCTTTAAAAATTTCTACTGAGCAAAATCTACACTAAAGAGCAAAAAACAGAGATAATGAATCCTATTTTTATGACCATAGTTACTTTACAAATTTTGAAGTATCACAAAAGTAGTATTTCTTTCTCAAAGAAAAAAAAAAGATTTAAAAATCCACACTTGCTTATAACAATCTGAAATAAAATTAACTCTACTGTCCTCATAAAAGAGAACATAGCTTCAACATTGAAAAGAATTTGGAAAAGGATAGAAATAATGAAGGGTTCTTACTAAAATAGAAATTGAACATTTTTCTTCAAATATCTTTGCAATTTTAAAAATAATGATTGTGAATCAGCAATAGCTATGGACTTGGTGGTAAAAATGGAACTTCTCTGTGTCCTTAAAGATGCCTTTTACCATCTATAGCTCGTAAGGAACATTGTATTATGAATAGACTCTTTCCATTTAGGGAAAAATATGTATTTTTATTTTTTAAAACTTGGGATATATATATAAAATATATAAAAGTTATATATTAATTATATAACATAATTATAAATTATAAATATAACTTATGATTACTTATAAAAGTTTTATATATATATATATATTATACTAATAAGTAGTCATCCCTCAGTATGCGTGGGGGATTGGTTCCAGGACTCCCCTGCAGATACCAAAGTCCACAATGCTCAAATTCCTTACATAAAATGGTGTAGGATTTGTATATAATCTATGCACATCCTCCCCTGTACTTTAAATCATCTCTGGATTACTTATAATACCTAATACAAGGTAAATGCTATGCAAATAGCTGTTATACTGTATTGTTTGGGGAATAATAAAAAATAAAAGAAGCCTCTACATATTCAGTACAGATGCAATCATTTATTTTTCCTCAATATTTCCACTCTGATGTTGGTTAAATCCACAGATGCAGGACCCGTGGATATAGAAGGCTGAGTGTATATACTTATTATTCTTAAGTAGGAATGTGAACTTAATATAATTTTAATATTATTGAAAGTGTAAATGATTAAAAAGGTTTTATATATGAATATATAATTTTTAATTTAAAGTAAAATCAAATGTATTTGAATTTAGAAGTTTACTCTTTAATTGTGAATAATATATAGACTTATAATAGTTATCACATTCTCAGGAAAACAATTTGCAAATATTTGCTTTGCACTTAAGTTTAATTATTGTAAAAAATTGATTTAGTACAAAATTTTGTATGGTAATTTAATTTTCCCTTTTGGCTATAGATGTAGCTAGGCATTTGATACAATTTTATGTTAAAAGAGTTTCTTTTATTAATCCTTTATGCTAAACTTTTCAATTTGAGAAATGTATACTCTAAGCATCAGCTAATTTTTGTGGCAAGGCTGGAAATTCAACTCCAAAGGCCTAATTAGTAAGTCCAGTCTTATACTATCAATCTATTTTATAATTAAAATACACAGAAGTATGTATCATAGTCTTAATTGTTTCTACAAGTAATGGAAGCTGAAATGTTATTGATACAGAGCCTGAGTTCTAGAAGCAGTAATACAGTTGAAATATTCACACCACATTCCTTGTGAGAATTTGATGAATGTGAACTAAATTTCATATTAATACTTGAAACTGATTATAAAACAGAATTAGTGACACTATTCATTCAACAAATATCGAGTACCTGCTCTTTACATAGGCCTGTGGATCCATTAGTCAACAAAACAGGCAAAAATCCCCACCTTTATGAAGAGAGGAGACAGAGAATAAACAAGAAACAATGTAAAGTATAACATATATCAATTAGTGGCAAGTGCTAAAGGGAAAAAAAGGTAAAGAGATACTAAGTGTCAGAGTTTGGATAAAAATTTTAGTTAGGGTAGGGTATGATGGAATGTCTCATTAAAACATGTTAAAAAAATAAAGATCTGAAGGCGATGCAGATATGTGTTGGAAGAGCATACTAGGAAAAGGGAACAGTAAGAGCTAAGCGCTTAAGGAGGGTGAGCGGGGGAAGCTTTGAAAATTATAGAGGAGGAATAGAGAATGACTGAGGAGAAGTGTTGTGGTGGATGAAGTCCACTAGGAGCAGGGAGTCAGATGAATTTGACCTGAGTGTACAGGTCATTCACTTAGAGAGATAAAACAATAATCAGTTGAAGATTTTTCAGTGGAGTAGTATCGTGATCTGTCCTAACTTTTTCCAGGATCACTCTGGCTTCTCATTTAAAATAGACTAAAAAGTGGAAGGAAGAGCAAGAAAGAAACAGAGAAATAGATGGAAGGTTATTCCAAAATCTAGGTAAGATATGATAATGATTTGGACTAATGTGAAAGGAATAATTATTGAGACTTATTTCAAAAGAAATGATGTCAGGATTTGCTAACGAAAGGTGTGTGTGTCCTGGGGTGGGGGGGCAGATAAAAGGAAAGCTCAGTTTTTTATTTATGTATTTTTTTAACTAGGCAACTGGAAGCACAGAGTTATCCTTGACTGTTGGTAAAGATACAAGAGAAGGAGATTTTAGGGATGGATATAAAGGGTTCAGTTTTTAACATGTTAAATTTGATATGCCTAGGTAAAGTAGTTGGATAAATAAGTTTGGAGTTTAGGAAAGTTAGGAGCTGGAGACATAAATTTGAAAGGCCTGGTTGGGGGATGGGTGTATACATACATAATGAGTGCGATGTGCACTGTCTAGGGTATGGACACGTTTGAATTTCTGATTCAGGGGGATGGGGGGCAATGGAAATATATGTAACCTAAACTTTTGTACCCCCATAATATGCTGAAATGAAAAAGAAAAGAAAAGAAAGGCATTGGAATTAGCATGGGATTTAAATCTGTGAAACTGGAGGAAATCACTTAGGGAATTCAATGTAGAGATATAGTTCAAAGGCTGAATGTTAAGGTGGCACACTATACAGGTGTTTATTAGAAGACTATTTTTAAGTAGACTGAGGAAAAATGGTCAGCAAATAGAGGGAAAGCCAGAACTGCATGTTATTAGGAAAGAAGCCAAATGAAGAAAGTATTTTAAGTTGGCTGGAATGATCAATAGTGCCATTTGCTTCTGAGAGGTCAAAAAAGGTGAAGACTGGTAATTGACTATCAGACTTAATAATGGGGAAACTAATCTTGACAACAAAATGGGCCATGATGGTGAAGTTGTGAGGATAAAAATTTGATGATAATGGTTATCAGGAGAATATGGGCACAAAGAAATTTAAGGAACCAAGTACAACAGCTATTTCAAGGAGTTTTACTTTGTAGATAGAAGACAAATGAGGTGATAACTGGAAGGGGAAATGGGACTAAGATGGACAGCATAGCTACATGATATTTTGGTGCTAATGGATATGATCCAATTAATGGGAAATACTTGATAGCTCAAGAGCGAGATGGGAAAATTGCCTCAGCAATGTCCTCGAGAAGGAAGAAGGGACAGGATCATGTGCACAATGGACGGGCTGTATTTACTTATAGTCTAGTCCATCCTAATTACAGAGGATAGGATATTCAAGTACAAATGCAGGAAAATGGATATGGAGGGACAGCTGGCAAAATTTCTCTTTTAAATATGTAATGATGTTCTGTGAAATAGGAAAAATGGTCACAAGCTAAGAGCAAGAGAAATTTGAGACAAGAGAACATAGTATAAAATTGTCCTATAGTATAGTGAAAGAGTGAATGTACTAGGGAAATATAGCATGACGTAGGGCTCATAAATTTAAAGTAAGGCCAGTCTTGGTCTGGTGTTCCTGCCAGGCTTTTACACTGATGAAGGTGCAGATGCACAGTATTTAGAGAATTATATTTAAGCATGATTGTGGTTTAATTAAGAAAGACATAAATATGATAGGAAACAAAGAAGTCAATGTTGCATTTAAGGGAGGGAATTTACAATGATAGGCAATGAAATTTAAGCTGGGTAATAAGGGGAGTAAGAATGTTTGGTAATGAATGAAAGATAAGGAAAAATAGTAAGGTTTCAGTGGCTTCAAAAGGTTGTTGAGGTTGGGCTTTTCGAGGTAATAAGCTGGAAAGATAGAAAATTGTAGTAAGACATGTTTGAAATAGAGGTTTTGGGGGAGTTGTAATTGTTATTTAAGAGTAAAACAAAGTCATGGCTATGATCACAGAAGTCAGTTTTGAAGTTAACATTGGGACCAAGATCATTGAGAAGAAGAATGGAGAAGCTATGTCTTGGACTTTGAATTCACTACTACAGAAGTTATGTTGGAGGTAGTAGTCACAGTGAGGCAGGAGCTAATTGTCAAAGAAGAAAGGTGAGGTGTTACACAGAGTTATCTTCAACAATAGCAACAAAAGGGGTGATTTATAGAGGAGGGAGAAGTAATTGTTTGAAATAAGGTTAAGAGTACAAAAAGACACCCCACTCTGAGGCTAAAACTTATAAATGTGTGGAAAAAATGGTATCGTTGGAAAAGAACCAGGTTTAAGTTTCAGCAAGACAATGAGAGAGACATTCAAAAATAAGGTTAAGGATATAGTCAATTTTGCTAAGTAACTGAACTTAAGAGGAAAATGTGTAGATGGTGAGTGGATTAAAAATCACTTGGAGTAGGAAGAGATTTTAGAGATGATATAATCTAATCTTTTTTATCTTAAAGCCTCTTCACAATATAACTAATAATCATCCAATCCCTATTTCAATATTTCCTGTGACTGGCTCCTTATAAAGCAGCCTATTCCAAAAATTAGACATTTTTGTATGTTAAAAATTACTTCCATTTACCTGAAAATCAAAGAGAAATCTACACATCACAGGTTTTTCATGATCATGATTCTTTCTTGCTTACTATGGCTGCTCCCAGACTATTATCTCTGCGCTCAGTTTTAACCATCAGATTTAAACTGTCTGGCTTCCCTGCTCTCTCCTCCCTTCCTTTTCTACAGATGGACATTTACAAATATCCTAGTTACTTGTTTCAAATCATTGATGATTTCATCAGCTGAAATCATCACCTTAACAACTAAAATCATCACAAGCAATTTCAATGGGAGGTACCCAACTCATTGGTCGTCATCTCATTACTGTTCAGCTCCTTCTACTTCCACATGTTTTCTCCACACCCAGCTTCTCTTCCTTGTTGTATCATATTTACTACTACTCTTTTAAAAATATTTTTGACTTTCTTGTTTTAATCTCACACTATCATTGGGCAAAACTAAAACTCTGGACAAAATCCTCTATATACCTATATCCCAATAGTGAAGCATTGACATTTATTTATCACAGTTCTGGAGTCCAGAAAGTCCAAGATCAAGGCTCCAGTAGATCTGGCAACTGATGAGGACACCCTTCCTGGTTTGCAGCTAGTCATGTTTTGTATCCTCACATAATGCAGAGCAGAGAGAGAGGAAGCAAGATCTTTGGGGTTTCTTCATATAGGGACATTAATCTCACTCATGAGGGCTCTATCCTCATGACCTAAGCACCTCCCAAAGCCCCCATCAAGTTGGAAGTTAGGATTTCAACATATGAATTTGGTGGAAGGCACAAATATTCAGTCCATAGCATGCTCCTTCCCACTACGATGAAAACAGCACTGCTCTAATCTGAAACTAACTCCTTCACCCACTCCTCTGCTCCCATTGCCTCTAGCTCTACTCTGTCCTAAATCTTCAACATCTCGGCTTCTGCCACGTTATCCTTCTGATCGTTCAAACATGATTTAGTATCCGTAGTCAAATAAAGCAACACAACCTTGCCTTGACTTCAGATCTCCCTTTAGCTATTACTTTTAAATATTTTTCCCTATTCTATTCATAATTAGTTTTTCAAAAGAGTTTTATTGCTTGTTTTCTTTGTTACATATACTACTTCAGCTTTCTTATATTCCATTTATTTTTTCAGCCATGCCACTCTAGGGTTTTGCCTCCAGTGTTACCAGTTAGTAGCCTGTTGCCAATCATATGCTTTTCCTATTTTAGTTCTCAGCAGTATTTTCCACAATTGACCACTACTTTCTTCTTGAAATACTGTAACCTCTTGATCTCCAAGTGTGGTGGATACATATTCTCAGTTTTTAAAACTCAAGTGCACACCTACATAAATCTCTCTCTTTTAATTTTATTATTTTTTCATAAGCAGAGTTGGCTTCTAATTGAATTCCCATTCTGCTTGGTGGCAGAAAAAGTTAATTGATTTAAAGTAAATTCAGTCACTTCAAAGTATTCTCAGGTATTCCAGGTTTTAATACAATTAAATCAGATTTGCACCTCCTTCCCCTTCTTCCTTATTTCCTGGATTGGTTAAGTTTCTCAAAAGTTTATGAAATGCAATACTATCAGATGGTGAGTCATCTGGGCTTCAACCTTCTTTTGTCCTACATTGGCATCTATTGCAAAGTGCAATCACATCTCATATACTTACCACACTGGCAGCTGTTGAGGTTTTTGTACTCCCACCTGGTTTCTTGACATACATTCTACACTGTTCTTTGTTATGATTTCTTCTCATCATGACTACAGATCCCTTCAACATCTGCCTGCTTTCTTTCTCTCAGACAAGTGTCTTGTCAACAGAAACAAAAGGAAAATCTTTTTTTTTATTTTTTCTTTAAATTTATTTATTTATTTTCTTGTTTAAAAAAAAATTTCAGAATATTATGGGGCTACAAACATTTGGTTACACATAATGCCCTTGCATCCCCCCAGCCAGAGCTACAAGTGTGCCCATCCCACATACAGTGCGCTCCACACCCATTAATTGTGAGTTTACCCATCCCTGCCACCCCCCTGCCACCCACCCAGCATCCATTGAATATTACTTTCATGTGGGCACCTAAGTGTTGGTCAGTACCAATTTGATAACATGAAGTATCACAAGAATGGAAAAACAAGCACCACATGCCCTCACCATCAAAAGGAAATCCCATTGTACTCTCCTGTTACTAAGGGACCACAGGATACTTGCTCTGGCTGCCTTGTGTCTTCTCCTTCTCTAGCAGCAAAGAGACATTTTAACCCTTTTGCTTCCCCTTCTTTGGGTTACTAGGAAATTGTTAAAGGATATGTCTTCACATTGTTACAAAAAGGATTAAGGACAAATGCATCCTTTACTTTTGGATCCCCAAACTGTTCCGTGGATTTTGTCAACATCCCATGAAATTTTCACTAATTTAAAAACAGCAAAGACAATGAAGAGTGCCTCTCCTTTGGTCCCACCATGCTCTAAATATTTCTCTCTAATGCATTTTTCAAACTTTTCTTTACTAGAGAGAAGAATGATTTTTTTTAAGGAGTAATTCAATTTTTTTTCATTTTCCCAACTCTTTGTCTATTATATCAGTAACATAGTTTTCATTAAAATAAAAATTAAAGACTCAGCATCTCTACTCTTTGATGTCTACTTTGGCTTCATCACAGCTGGCTGGGGCTGGAAAAAAAGACCACATGTTGAAAATTAAGATATTTGATGAAGATTAGTGGCAGAGACTTACATTTCTGCAGTATGGCAGAATGGTTAATCTGCCCATTTATTTTGCTGGAGGGGAAAAAACTATAAATGCTGAATATATTAAAACATTTTAATTCGTTGATGAGATAAATAGAAAGTAAGAACACTCTGGGGAAAAAGTAAATGAGAGGCTAAATTGGAAAATATTAAGCAGAATGCAATGCTGATACTAGTTTCCATCTTGAGGGCAATTGCAAATTCTAGTGAACTTGAGTTTTAGTTTTCAGAGATTTGCAAAGCATAGGGAATAGGAAGAAAAAAATTCCAGTGGTGACTTAAATTGGTTGGGAGGGGCATGGGCAATATATTTAACCAGAACGGTTGTACCCCCATAATAAGCTATAATAAATAAATAAATAAAAAGGGAAAAAAATATAAATAACTAAGAATTACAAAAAAAAATAAATAAAATACAGACTCAAAGATTCCAATTATCTTACTGTGGGAATGTTCCAAATGACAAAAATTCTGTATGTTTAATGTAAAGAACAAAAACAGTTATTAAGTGTGTAAACGTCTGAAATAATATGATGTTATTTAAAAAAAAAGAAATTCTAAAAGAATATAATTCCATCATAATGCTAGGTCCAATGAAAGGGCTAGCACCTAGCCCCTCAATATAAGTGTAAAATGGAAATAAATGTCCACTCACTGAGGGTTTTACAAGGAGATATTCCTATTTTGATGTTTAGTATTGATTAAAAGGGAAAAATAATTGTTGTAGCTAAAAAAACACCCTTTATGTTGGATTGTAGCCTGAATTTGCTCTACTTGTGTGAAGTAAAAATCCTTAATGCAATACTACAGTTTAAAGGGCTTCAGTTTGGTATAGCTCCCAGGCACCTGTCAAAAACAATTGCAAATTTTCTGTGGAAGAACCTGTCTTCAGTTCATACCCCAGATAATTCTTACAAGTAAAAATTTAAGAAATAAAGCTTTATAATACCAAAAAAAAAAAAAATCAAGACACATCCAAGAAAACAAGGTGCCACAAGCTGGAGCCTCCAGAAATGAGAGACAGAATATCATAACTGGATACATAAAACAAACATACTTCATAGATTGCACAAATAAATGAAGGTGCTGAAAATATTAATATAGAAGAGCAAGGGAATTTTAAAAAGACCATGAAGATTTGATAGAAGACTGAAGAAAATGGCTTGACATTGAAATCTACTATTTCCAGGTCAGTGGCCCTGCAGACTCTTAGAGATTTGCAAGCAGGAAGTTTATTTGGGTATATTCTCAGGGAAAGACACTTCTAGTGCAGTAAGAAAGTCAGACTGGGCAGAAGGCAAGAGAGATGTAGTTGCAATAGAAGCCTCAGCTGATCATATTTTAAACTTTGGAACTAATCACTCCTAAAATTATTATTCAAAATCAGACATATTTTTAGTGTCTCTGCATTATATGGAAAAGCTCTTGCTCCACAGATTGAATGTCATAGTTATGGGGGAAAATGAGATTGATCAGAGGTGTGAAAATTATTTAGGAACTCTAAATATTGTATACAAATGGGTTATTTTGACTATCTGCACAATGACCAAATGAACAGCCACTGGAGTTAGATAATCTTAGTTCGCATCTGCATCTGATACTAACTAGTTGACCAAAACACATTGCTAAGTCTCTCTGTGCTCATTTTTTTCACGTCTAGAGTGACATTAATAATAGGTATTTTTATAGAAATGCTATGGAGAATTAACCTGATGAATATATATAAAGAATAAGCAGAGTGCCTATTATATAACATAGTTTATTAAATATTGGCCATTATAATAAAGGTACTTTTATAAAGGAAGGGAGGCTCATAATCATAATCCCTAATTTAACATCTGTCCCTACTTTTCCTGTATTTACTTATGTGCTCTTTAATCCACCATTTCTAAGACATTTTCTGACCATGATACATGCAAAGCCTAATCCCACTTCAAAAGCAAAATAGCATTTTACTGGAAATTTATCTTTACTGGAATATATGAGTTCTGCAATTGCAAGAGATTCTAGATTTTCTCTGGCTCTTTATATGCATTTATGGTAGAATAAAATTGCCCATCTTTCCTTATAATGGCAATACATCACATATTTGCATTGTGACATTATTCCTGAAACTAAGTATTTTAGAATATGTTCAAGCTGATTCTTTTTATGCCACTACGACATTAACAAAACAACTATTGATTATAGCGTTGAGATTTTTATTGTCAGAATCATTCACTGTTAATCAAATAACATTGAAAAATATGGTTTTCATCGGTGCCCTATAAAAGATGATATGACTTTCCTCCCATGTTTATTTGTTGTTGTTTTTTCCTACCCTTGGAACAAGCTAAGGTGCAGTTGCTTAATTAAGTAAATTTCCTTTTTTCTGGCCCTTTGAAAACAGGAAAATTACAGCTAATTTTAATCTATTGAGTAGCAATTGGCATAAATCTCATATGGAATCCAATCCACAAGTTGACGCCTTTGCAGCAATAAACAAGTACTTTTATTCTTGATGTTTGATCAGATTTATTATGTTCTTCTTTAATGAAAATCTGGGGCTGTTTGGCTCATACGATAAGCTGTCAAGATGAAAAATCCACTCTGTAATGTCAATTTGCAATGCTTGTGGTTCAAAGAGTATTTACAGCACATGTGATTTATTTTTCAATCACCTAAGATTTAACAAAGAAACTATACCATGATTGATATCAAAAAAATTGAGAGGTAATTTATTTTTACAAATTTTGCTTGAACAGCATAAAACACATCATTTCTGAAGGTGCTGTTAGGAACAATATAGCACAATAGCAATTGAAATTTTTATAGAGTAAATATTTTAAATTTCAAAGGAAAAAATCAGAACCACCTGAGAAAAAATTAAATACTCTACTCTCATTTGGGGGAATGATTTCATGGATATTAACTAAAGTGATGTATCACATTTTTTCAGGCCTTTTGTTATGAGATTAAGCACCCGTTCTTCAAATACATGTCATCCTATTGAGTCCTTCTAACACATGATAATTTTAGCACATATTTTTGTTTTCATGTTTTACATTTATCAATATAAACTTGACAAAAACAAGTTTGTTGAAATAAAAATTCAACAATGGTGTAATAGCTATGTTTCAAATGCCCCAACTCCCGATTTTGGGAAATGACTTCTAGGACTAGTTAGCATCAACCTAGGAAAATCTACTTCTAAATTGATATTCCAATATTCACTTTTCAACTACATTCTACTCAAAATCAAATCTTTAAAACCTGCCTTCTGCTGAGTAAACGCTTAGTTTCCTTAGTTATACAATTTTATTTCCCTAAAGATAGCATCTATTATGGCAAAATGCACCTGACTTAAACTCTCCTTAAAGTCTTTTCCCTGGTTTCTGGCAAAATCATTTTTGTTGTGTTATGTTTTAACTGTAAAAATTTAGCTAATAATCAAAAGTTCTTGTTAAATGCAGAATTATTCTATTACTGAAAAATCCACATATAAGTTAACCATTTTTATTCTTTTATTACAAATATATAATCATTAAATAATTGGATGAATTTCAACCGATATTGAAAGTTATCTAAGATACAGTGCTAAGACAAAAAGTAAGTTGGAAAATAGTATATTTTAATAATTATAAGACTATATATATATTTATATGTTAGATACTAATGTTAAAACTCATTGGTATGTACATAGAAAAAATCTGGCATAATATGCAGCAAACTCAATAGTAGTGAGTGGGATTATAGTGAACACTCATTCCTTCCTAATTTATATATTATTATTTTTGTTTTTCTTTAATAGCCAATGTTTTTGTAATAAGACCAGGGGAAAAGACAAGGCATGTAGACCTACATATTAGTAATAACTAACTTCAGGAGATAGATTTATAAATCATCTTAATTTTCTTGACTATGTTTTAAAAATCTATGTTCATGAATAAGAGTTATTGATTTATTCCATAAAAGCTAAATTCATTTTAATGAAATATTTTTTAAATTTCTCATTTATGGCACTTATAAACACATCTCACTCATAGACTTTTTCTATAAAACTATGATTTTATAAATATGGTTAACTTTTAGTTTTAAAAAAAGTTTTTATCAATTAAGTACCTTAATTGTGTGAGCATTGTTAGATCACCATACTAAGTCCATGACAACTAAGTTATTATTTGGCCTTCTCAAGAGCTTCTCCAGTCAATTGAATGGGGAATGGGAATTAAGTGAGATTTTGTTTGCTTCTTTTTTTTTCTTTTTTTGTTCTGGTGGTCATATCACTACTTTTATATAGGGTCACAAGTAATGGCAGTGAATAACAACACAGAACAAAATAGTTCTTTCCATGTATGATAGAAAAATATATTAGGAACAATGATTTCTATTTAGAAGAAATATTTTAAAAACTAAAGAGTTTTAAAAAGTATTCTATGAGCCTTTGTTTTAGATATTTCATTCTCTTATGTTTCAATAGTGTGCTTTAATAATCACTCCTATCTATAAACAGCATGAACATTTACATTTTATTAATTTGTTTTAAAAATTTGTATCATTAAATGTGCATGCTTTATTTTCTAATAACCCTCTCAATTATTTTTTTTTTTTTTTACTTTTTCTGTCTTTTTAATTTTTTACTTCTGGCTAGTCTTAGTCTCTTCAATCATCTGCAGCAATATTTAAGATCTTTCTTAGCTAATGGTAAATCAGAGAACATTTTTTGGATCAAAGCCAAGCATAACATCTTTAAGTAATGTTTATATATTGCAAGTTTGTCAGCTACTTACCAGTGCATAACAAAAGGTAAATATACGTTCCTCTACTACCAAGGCTAAAAGAAGCCAAGTCATCTGACTGCTAGTGACCTAATTTCTACATAGCTGTTTATAATTCTTATCATCATGTTATAGCACTATGATTTATTAATCCTTCTGGCATTTTTCTTCTTGACAGCTTCTCAGCTGCTGTTGCATTCTCCTTGGATGAGTAAGTACTATATGCTGTTTTGAAACGATGCATCAAATTTTATATGTTGTTATTTGTTTTACATACTTAATGTCCACTAAAGTGGAATAATTTGGATTTACCACTATCAAATATAAGAAATAAGGTTCGAGGGCTCAAGATAGATGAGAATGAAGAAAATATATATTTGAAGATGTGATTGCAATTGAACCTTTCAATGTATATAAATTAGAGGGGGTTAAAATATAACTCACATGTCAGTTTTTATAGGCAATAGCACTTTACTCGAAATTGAAGATATACTTTTAAGTCCTCTGTGGTCTCTTATGAATATTCAAATAGTTTGATTCAGGAATATTATTGTGGCCGGGCCTGGTGGCTCACGCCTGTAATCCTAGCACTCTGGGAGGCCGAGGCAGGTGGATCACTCGAGGTCAGGAGTTCGAGACCAGCCTGAGCAAGAGCGAGAACCCCGTCTCTACTAAAAATAGAAAGAAATTATCTGGCCAACTAAAAATATATATAGAAAAAATTAGCCGAGCATGGTGGCGCATACCTGTAGTCCCAGCTACTCGGGAGGCTGAGGCAGTAGGATCGCTTAAGCCCAGGAGTTTGAGGTTGCTGTGACCTAAGCTGATGCCACGGCACTCACTCTAGCCCAGGGAACAGAGTGAGACTCTGTCTCGGAGAAAAAAAAAAAAAAAAGGAATATTATTGCGATCATATCTAAAAATGTACATCATTTTTGAACAACATCCTTACATTTTCAAATTAATTTTAAATTATCAATAATTAGCTATAGTCACCAATAAAGGTGATATTTATAACTTTCTCTATGTATCAATCATATTTTATTTAATTACTGTCAAGTTAGATTTGATGTTGCTGATGTATTATTCATATTAAATGCAAACAATAAGAACTAAATAAAAACTAGTGGAAAGCAGTATGTATATATTAGTGAAACCCAATTATGATTTACTAAAACTGAGCCATAAACAAAGCTTGTTTTGCCCAAATCTATGGGGAAAGAAAGAAAAAGGATTTAGATTCTATAGTTCTCTTTGGGAAAATAAATCAATCATTTTTGTTTTAATGTGGACAGACACATTTCTTCATCCCAGTGAATCCAGAAGGAGTTCAGGCATATAAAATACATTAGATAACATCATACTGTCAACCACAAATTTGCACACAAAAAATTTATTCAGATGGGCAATTTTTATTTTTGGGTTTTTATCTGACTTGTTGCCTGCATATTGACATCCCATCACCACAGATTTATGTCTTAAGTTAGCAAAAAATTTGTTGTAGGAAATAAAGGTAGTGTGGATTCATGTGACTTTCTCATGAACTAATTTGATACATTTATTTTTAAATTTTAAGAGGAAAATAGAATTATATTCATGACATGATCTCACTCAAATTTCATATGTTTCAAATTATCTTTTATCGTGTGGTAGATGTTGTTTTTGTCATAATTATTTGAATTTTTGAGATGAACATCTAAAAGAGCATATTTTCTGGTTCAGTTGGAAAAGGATCCATAATCTTTATGCACTGGACATTCGGTGACTGTTTTGAAGTGTGATTATATATTTCCTCAAGTGCGCAGATGTGCTCCAGCATATGTATTCATAGAGGTAAAAAAAAAAAAAAAAAACAGTTAGTTCCTAAACATCTAGGAAAAATGCATCTGTAAAGCAACTTAGGATCTGTTCCAACTTTGTAAAGGAGCTTGTTTGAAAATCCAGAATTTTTCACCATCTTCCTAGAAAGTCAAAATTTGTATGTAACATATTTTAATCACAGCTGTGGCAGCTGCATGAGGGTACATGGGATAAGAAGGAGGCATTGGTGATTTTAGTCTCTGTGTCTATCCAGCTTATTTTGGAATCTTTCATTCCATCTTGTCTAACTCAAAATCATTACCACTTATACTCAAATTGTTTAAGGATTAGCATGATGGTATTTGTCACTGAGATGCAGAGAACTGAGACATAACTAACAGAGAACCAAGTAAATAATAATGAATTTTTACATAGCTCCTTGTTCATTAAAAAATGGGAGGAAAAGAGGGAAATCTGGTATACTCTAGCTTCTAGAGAAGTAGATTACTCAGTTTCAATGTCATCTTTTACAGCATATAATTATGTAAATAAAGTAGTAGGTAATGCCATGATATTCAGATATTTTGACTTTTAAAATACTATTTGCTAAATTATTAATCACTGTCAGAGGTCCTTTTAAAGTCAGGTAGTGTTTATTATTTATTTATTTTAAATTGACAGATAAAATTGTATGTATTTATCATATACAACACAATGCTTTGAAATATATATACATTTTGAATGGTTAAATCTAGCTAATTCACATATGCATTAATTCACATAGTTATCATTTTTGTGGTGAGAACATCTAGCATCCACTCACTTATCACAAAAATAGAGTAGAATGGTAGTTACCAATGATTCAGGTGGTTGGGGGAGGAGTGGTGGTGTTGGGAAGATATTGATCAAATAATACAAAACTACAGTTAGATAGGAGGAATAAGTTCAAGAGGTACTGTCGATTTTTAAGCTTTCAATATTTGACTTTATTAAATTGATAGTTCATGAAAAGCATACTATTTTCAGACATAGCGCATCTTATTTTCATTTTGAAGTCTTATAATGAAAATAAAATCCTAAGCTTCCCCCTCAACCAACTGAATAGACCCCTTCTTGGCCAAGGATTCCAGGGGAACCTTGAAGCTGAGTTCCCAGCTGTCATGGGATGGGAGGTCAGACATGCTTTGTTAGACCTGCTCCCTCATTTACTGCCATTAGGCTTTCTTCCCTAAGAGTTAAACAGATTCAGCCGTTTGAGAATACTTGCTCCACCCCTGATTTCAATCAACTACCTAATGCTATTCCTCTCTTTCTGTGGTTTTGGTACAACTGACCAGCATTCTTTCCTGGCAGGAGGCCTCTACCATGTAGTGGTTCTGACCTAGTCTACAGAGAATGTGCATTGAGGGTTTTTGTGTCCTCTGCTTCACCTTTTGACATCAGATGGCCAAAAACTCCACCCTTGCATTATGCTAATGCAACATTTTCTGAAGATGGATCCCATGAAGTAGCATGAAGCTCAATTGCATGTGTGCATGTTTCTCCTTCATAAATATTCATGACTCCTCCCATAGGTTGTTGTTGTTTTTGTTTTTATTTTTGTTTTGAGACCGAGTCTCACTCTGTTGCCTGGGCTAGAGTGCCATGGTGTCAGCCTAGCTCACAGCAACCTCAAACTCCTGGGCTCAAGCGATCCTCCTGCCTCAGGCTCCCGAGTAGCTGGGACTACAGGCATGCGCCACCATGCCCGGCTAATTTTTTTCTATATATTTTTAGTTGTCCAGCTAATTTCTTTTTATTTTTAGTGGAGACGGGGGTCTTGCTCTTGTTCAGGCTGGTCTCGAACTCCTGAGCTCTAACAATCCGCCCACTCAGCCTCCCAGAGTGCTAGGATTACAGGTGTGAGCCACTGCGCCCGGCTAAGTTTTCTATATATATTTTTAGCTGTCCATATAATTTCTTTCTATTTTTAGTAGAGACGGGGTCTTGCTCTTGCTCAGGCTGGTCTCGAACTCCTGACCTCGAGTGATCCACCTGCCTCGGCCTCCCAGAGTGCTAGGATTACAGGCGTGAGCCACCGCGCCCAGCCTCATAAGTTGTTAAATATGTATATTTGGCTGCCCAACTCAGCAGAATTCCTGCTCCTGTTGCCTTTCTAAGTTTAAATGCTCTCAGCTTCTGTCTGAGTCTATTGCTTCCCAGTTGGTCTGTCAGAATGGCCACCCTGCAGCCTACAACACTTTATGAAAAATAAGGCTCTCCTTTCCAAATTTATGAACCTCATTATTCTTCAGCTGACAAATGACATAGATGAACTAACTAATGTGCGACCCTCACTACTGCATATATGATGGGGAAGTTTTAAGAATTATTAACAATTGTTTTTTTAATTAAAACAATTTTTTAAATCATAATCAACCTATGTATAAAAATGCAGGTTAAATACTCTTTATAAAATACTAGGCAAGAGAAAATAGAAGCCCCCAAAACAGCTCTGGAAGTAATAATAACAAATTTAAAGCATAGGATGATTCAGTTTTTGAAACACTTGTTAATGAACAAAGATTATTTTTTAAAATTATTAGAGATGTCTATAATTTCATGAAAGACTAATTATATAATTAAACTTTATAATTTAAGAAGGGGCAACAATGCTTAGAAAGGTCATAAAGATTGTTACACTTTTCACTTAATATATTCTGAAATCAAGAATTTAAGAGAATGATGGTCAGAGTGCTCATTTGCCATTAACTATTTTGAACCTTAATGAATGAGAAAGTGCTCATTTTGAATCATAATGGCAATATTTCATATTTTTTTAAATACTATATATGGTAAAATCTATGAAAGTGTCTTTTTATCCAGGTTTGGATGTTTTCAGCTTGTTATAAAAGTTAAATTTGCAATGCATGGGTATTGTATAAAACAAATACATGTCCAGATTAAGAAAAAAAATTTGCTTTCCTCTTTTAATTGTTACCCAAATAAGAAAAGACTTACACATACACGATCTGCAAACACATAATCTCAGAAATCTTTTCAGAAAAGAAAAATTTAATTACATGCTTCTTGCATATTTACCAAGGAACTTTATTGCAGTTGTTACATTTTATTTGTATCAGAACCTGCAGAGAACTAAAAACAGATTATAATAGTATTCTGAAAAATTTAATTGAAATCTTTCAAAAAGTAAATTGCCATGTAGAGAAAATTATATAAAGAAAGAAAACTATTTGTCATAGGTTGAATTATGTCCCCCAAATTCATATATCTAGTCCTCTCAAACCTCAGAATGTGACCTATTAGAAACTAGTGCCTTTACAGAGATAATCAAGTTAAAATGAGGTCTTTAGAGTGGGTGCTACTCCAATATAATAGTGTGCTTATCAGATAGGAAAATTTGGACACACAGACTCAGTCAGAGGGAGGACAATGTGAGGAGACACAGGGAAAAGATGACCATCAAGAGGCCAAGGAGCACCTGTGGCTAACAAAGCTAGGAGATGGGCTTGAAACAGATCCTTCCCTGGCATCTTTAGAGGGATACCCTGATTTTGAACTTCTGTGCTCCTGAATAGTGAGACAATAAATTTTTCTTGTTCCTAGCCAACCAGTTTGTGTTATTTTGTTATGGCAGACTTAGATAACTAATATTAATGCATAATCCTAACAAATCCTTTCCTATCTAAGGTAGAGATTTCATTTCCACAACACCCACAGTGGCTTAAGGAAATTTATGTAGAAAATTGGGCACTGTTTAAGTATTTAATTATGAATTTCTGAGGAGCAGTGATGAGCTTAGCAACATTAGTGGTTTGATATTCTTAAAATTCACAGAGTAATAAGAGCCAACTCTCTTAGCCAATTGTTATAAAAATTACTGAACATTATGTGATGTGCTTATCAGTGTGTAAAAATACTTGTCTAGACTTCGAACATGAATTCAACTTCAGTACTTCACATAGGTCTCTGTATTTTTCTCAAGAAGCAGGAATGATGAACAGGATACTTGGGTTTAACCTGTGTCAGAATATTACAGATACATGTTTTCCATATGAATAACCTATTCTCCTACTACAATAATCCAGATCATTTCATGTGTATTGATTAGAGGGGACACAGCTCCCTTCCCTTCATAACCTCCAAAACCAGAATGAGGGAAGGATATGTGACTCAAGTATGTAAAATTAGAGTTAATTACTCCCTTTACTCCCTCAGTCAGAGAGATTGGTTTAGGGGTATGTGAATAAACTGAATTAGGGCACCACTTTTATGGTTTTTTGCTACTCTGAAGGAACATAGTTTATTCAGCAAAGCTGAGATATTAATAAAGACACAGGCTCTATGTCATGGTTTGAGACCCAAAATCTTTTCAGTAACAACAACCAATATATTTACAAACTTTATCATTATTTTGGGGTTGATTCTTGATAAATCCACTAAAGAACAAATGACTTTGTGTGATATGATAATTTGGGACTTCCAGGTTATTCTCTGAGGTGGCATTGATTGTATGCTTGACTGAGTCCACATGTGTGAAAAATATCTAGATATTTCACAAAATTTGTTAAACTAGGGGAAAATAAAGGATTTAGATATGTGTTTTTACAGTGTGTGTATGTTTAATTTTTCAGCAAGTATAATAAGTTCATTGCTGAGAAAAGACTTTACAACAGACAGAATTTTGTGTTTTCAGTGTTTTGTTGGCACGTAAAGAATAGACCTCAACTTCAGATGCTTAACTGTTCGAAGGACACTGGCTCTTTTTTTTTTTTTTTTTTTTTTCAGTTTCTTAGGATCTTTGGAAAAGCTGCATGCACAGAGCCTATCTGGCTTGCAACAATGCTAGAGTTCTCTCTCTCAGTTTGCACCCTGCTTGCTTCCTGTCATGCACAGTTAACAGTGCCCTCCCTCCTGCTGTCATCCTCATTTCTCTAGTTCTCCACATCACTGGTGGGAGAACAGAGCCATTACTAAACGATGACTGCAAAGTGCTAAAGTGCTCACCCAGCCATAACATTCTTCTATTTACTGTCCTTGTTATTTATGTTGATATTTGCTTAATCCAGGATGTAAGAACTAGACATATGGGGTGATTTAGCAAAGCCATGGAAATAAATATTATCCACAGTTCTTTCTATCATTGAATGACATGGGATTAATGATATCTGGGCTAATGATTTTACCCATACCAAATATCCCAATAACAGATTTGGATCTACTCTTTAAAAATAATTAGAAGATACCATTGAAACATGCTGTGCTATGTCAGTAGAATGGACTTACACAATTGAGGATCCAGCTTGGACCCTCTGGCAAACTTCATGCTTAATCTTATGTTATCAAAAGCCTTGTGTATGGTCACTTTAAGGCAAGAATACATTCCCTATTCAGCAAATTTGAATAAACCACCTCTTTTAATAATCGAATTCTGAACCTACTTTAAAGTTAAGTATTTTCCTCTTCCCCCTCAGGGACTTTGTAATACAATGCAGAGAGGTTGTTACTCTTTCCTAGTTAGATTTCCCACATCTATACTCAGCTTTGTAGCCAAGGATTCCTTTGCATCCATGCTCAACATGGGAAAGGGAAGAAAAGGAAGTGGATAAGAACATTCTTAAGGTGAATTGATGCCTTCTAGGTCAGATGGATTGTTCTAGTTAAACTATTTTTTCTCTTATGGTGCATTTCTGTGGCTCTCTCAAATTACTCTTGAGGTCCCGCTTCCTTGGTACGGACAGGGTCTATCTTGATTATGCTTCTAATTAACCCCCAAATGCTGCACACCTACAACCTTGGCTATGATCTCCAGATTTGGGAAGGTCATCCTTTTGGAAAAGATTCCTTTCTAAGTGATTGCAGACCAGCATTCCTCCTGCTAGATCCTCACATGGTACCTCAGATTCTTACACTTTTCACCCACCATCAGGGCAAGTTTGGTTATTTTGAATCTGCTGCCTTTCCTTTTACAAACATGAGTCAAGAATCATTCTAGAGTGCTTCCACACCCTTTAGTGAACACATAGCAGACTCTAGATTGGTCTGTTAAAGTTCTTCTTATTGACTTCGGATTAGTTTTACCCTCCATTTTTTGATGTGTGCATGTAAGAGGGATTATGGGGATGGGAAGAATTTATAATTTCCCACTTTGCTCTCTCCATAGAAATCTTCCTTAAACATTTTGTTTTTATTTTCCAACTCTCAATCATCTGTATCCTTGATGTGAGTGAGGGGATTCATTTTAATTGTCTGCTTGAACTTCCGTACATGATCCATCTATTTTATGTTGATGAGTAGGCCAAATTTTTATTTTTAATAAATTGTATCAGTTGATGTTCTAGAATTGCATTTCATATTTTAGAATTTTCCTCAACTAACTAATGAATACCTTAAAGTCATGAACTATGTCCTTTATTTCTTTTGTTTTTTCTATTGCTCTCTACACAGATAGAGATCATTAATCATCATTAATACTTTTGGATGGATGATTGAGTCAGACTTGAAAAAGAAACAAAGGAGAGTCAGAAACTAGATCATGATGAGGAAAAGACAACTCATAGGCAGAGCATATAGATTTGTATATTAGTAGGACCTAAATAGGGTAGTCATTTAAAGCAGTGGATCCCAACCTTTTTGGCACGAGGGACTGGTTTCATGGAAAACAGTTTTTTTCCAGGGCAGGAGAGGGGAGTTTAGGCATGATGCATAGTAAGGAGCATAGTAATGAGTGGCTGTAAATATGCTCATTCACCTGCCACTCACCTCCTAGTGTGTACCCACTAAGTTTCATGGAAGACACTTTTTCCATGGATGGGATGGGGTTGTGGGAAGGAAGGCAGCGGAGCTCCGTGGGCAGGACCCCAAGAGGCTATGAACTAGTACCTGTCCAAGGCTTGGGGTTGGGGACCATAAGTAAAGATAACATATGGAGCACTGCTGTAGTATTAAAATGTGTCACAAATTCTTCCACTCTTCCCCCATCAAGAGGTCAGGTCTGCCCAGTCCCCTTGAACCTGGGTGGCTTTGTGACTGCCTCAATGAATGCATTGCGGACCAAGTGATATTGCACAACTTTGAGGCTAGATTACAAAAGGCTTTGCAGCTCCTATAGATCTCTCTTGGAACACGTGCTTTGAAAGACTTTAGCTACGAAGAAATGCAGCTACTCTGAGGATGCTATGTAGAGAGATAACAAAGCAAGAAAGTTGGAAAAGGAAATATTTAACTTTTAAGTCAAATTTAGAGAAAATGTAAAGAAGTCAGGATTGTCTTGGTTCTTTTCACCCAACAAACTCCCCGTCAAATATTTCTCACTCTTAGTTTCTATAAACTGCAAAGTACTTTCAACTTAAGGCTTAGATTATAATCAAAAATTAAATTCAAGATGACACTTCATCAAAAACCAAAAAAGATCTAATGTAATGTTTTAAAGGCTCTCTCAAAAAGACAAAAAGCCTTTTAAGGATGCTAAGAGTGTCTCTCACATAGTCTCTGTTAAATAATAGGACATATAAGAACTTTAATGACTTTTCCCATAACAGCCTTAAATGGAGCCCAAAACAGAAGTTTTCCCCAATGAGATTTGTGAGTGTGCATTTTCCCTGATAGAAAGAATTATATATTAATTCAAGAAGGATAAAAGACTCAAATATAAGGCATGAAACCATAACAACACTAGAAGAAAATGTTGAAAAAAATCTTCTAGATATTGGCCTAGGCAAATAATTTATGAGGAAGACCCCAATGGCAATCACAGCAACAACAAAAGTAAATAAGTGGGAATTGATTAAACAAAAAGCTTCTGCACAGCCAAAGATATTACCAACAGAACAAATAGACAACCTACAGAATTAGAGAAAATATTCACAAGCTGTACATACAATAAAGGGCTAATAACCAGAGTCTACAAAGAACTCAATCAAATCAGCCAGAAAAAATCAAACAACCCCATTAAAAAGTAGGCAAAAGAAATGAATAGAAGCTTTTCAAAAGAAGATAGACAAATGGCCAATAAACATATCAAAAAATCCTCAATGTCACTAATCATCAGGGAAATGCAAATTAAAACCACAATGAGACATCACCTTACCCCTGTTAGAATGGTTTTTATTAAAAAGTCCAAAAGTAATAGATGCTGGCATTTATGTAGAGAAAAAGGGATGTTTCTACACTATTGGTGGGACTGCAAATTAGTACCACCTATATGGAAAATAGTATGGAAATACCTCAAAGAACTAAAAGTAGACCCACCATTTGATCCAGCAATCCCACTACTGGATATTTACCCAAAGAAAAAGAAGCCATTTTATCAAAAAGACACTTGCACTTGAATGTTTATCACAGCACAATTCACAGTTGCAAAGATGTGGAATCAACCCAAGTGCCCCTCAATTCAAAATGTGGTATATATACACTATAGAATACTACTTAGCCATGAAGAAGGATGACTTAATGCCTTTTGCAACAATTTGGATGGAACTGGAGACCATTATCCTAAGTGAAGTATGTAAAGAATGGAAAAATAAACACCACATGTACTCACTATTAAATTGGAACTATTTGATGAGCACACTTATGCATAGAGGGATGTAAAACTCAACAGAAATCAAGCAGGGGGGAAGTGGGGGAGGGGAGGGAAATGTCCTCTGTTCATTGTCCTACTTAATGAGTACAATGAACACTATCTGGCTGATAGACACATTTATAACCATGACTTAAGCTTTATGAAAGTGATCCATGTAACCACAAATATTTGTGCCCCCATAATACTTTGAAATTAAAAAAAATGCATTAATTCATGAAAACCCCATATAATTTTAAAGGAATTTTATCAGGTTGGGTGTAAGGACAGAAACAGTATAAAATTAAAAGACAAGTTGGATTTCAGAATTTCTTTGGTCAAAAAGCTGACTGAGAACACTCAACTGCAAACATCAACCATTTCTTATGTGAAAGGAAGGATGACTCAGACAGCAGAATTAAGACCCAAAATGGAGACCGAAGGGCTATGCAAAATCCTTTATAGGCAATAGACTGAGCTATAATCAAGAAACTAGCAATATGTACTCAGCTGAATTTTAGAATTACTATGATGCAGTGACCCTTTTTGCCTCCCATTTCACCTATTTTGAATGATAGTGTATCAATTATCTTATACTTAGCCATCATTGTATGCTGGCTGTATGGTAGACAGAAAACTTGCTTCTTCAGGTCTTAGGTCTTCAGACTGAGAGGAATAGTACCAGAAGAGCTGCATTAGAAGACCCACACTCACATAGGTTCTCATGTACGTGGACCTAATTTAAATAGCAGGTTACTGAACCTCAGATCTGAGTCTGGCACTGCAATATATGAGACACTTGAAGGTCTTGAGAGGGAATGAGTGTGTTTTGCATGTGGAAAAATTATAAGCACTTGTGGCAAGAAGATGGACATTGCCTGCAACTTCTTTGACATCCCTGGTCCATTCAGGAGGCGGGTCTTATGTTTACCTTCTCTGGACAGGATGTTGTGACTACCTTGAAAAATAGAATGCAGTAGAAGGATACTGTGTGACTTTAGAGAAAAATCGATTCAACTTCTGCTAGCCTTTCCTGGGACATCTTCTCTGACAGATAGTAACCACCATATAAAGTAACCCAGCTACACTAAGGCCACCATGTAGAGAGACCAAGTAGAGACCAAGTAGAGAACCATATAAAGAGAGAGGAGACGTCCAAGTAGCCCCAACTGTTCCAGCACTAGTTGTTTGAGTTTTTCCAGCCCAGGTACTAGCTATGAAAATGATGAAATCTTTATGATAGCCTCATGCTCAGACATTGTGTCACTGATACTGTATGAGAGACACGGGCCAAACACTGACTAGCTGAGCACACTCAACTGCTGGATTTTTCAATGAAATCAATGATTAATGTTGTTTTAGGATATTGTTTTGGGTTATTACAGAACAAGAACTATTGAAATATTGAGATTTTTTTTCTATAGAAAGGATGTGAGCAGTGGGCCAGTTAAACTGTTATGGTTGAGATCAGGGTTTCTCAACAGTGGCACTATTGAAATTTGGAGCCAGATAATTATTGTTATGGGGGCTACCCTGTGCACTGTAGACTGTTTAGCAACATTTATGTCCTGTGCCTACCAGACGCTGGGGCATACAGCTCCTACCCCCAGTAGCGACTACCAAAAATGTCTGGAGACACTGCCAAATGTCCTCTGGGGGCAAAATCATTCCTGGTTGAAAAATCATTGGTTAGATGAATTTAGAGAAAGACCAGTAAGAGAAAAGAATCTTGCAAAAAAAAAAAAAAAAAGAGTGTAAAACTTTATAACCTAAATAGCCAAAATTTATATCAAATTCCCTAATAACAAACTATGAAGTAGAGACACTACTGAAATAAGAAAATTCTATAATTAGATGTTCTGTTTGCAAAGTCATCCAAATATCCATGCTACCCACATATTTGGAAATACATAGAATTAGATTTTCATTATTAAGTTTTGGCTTTATTTAGGCTCACTTTGACTTAATTTATTTCTCATAATTTTATTTGTCTCATTTCATGCTTTTGCTGATTTTTTCATGTTATTTTTTATTTCTAGAAAAACACTTTTTATAAATTAATGACTTTGGAAGAGATGAGTTTGTCTCCCAGATAAGCTCATAATTTAGCATTTTAGGGTTTTAAGAATACTTATTAAGAAACAATCATTAATTGAGACTAATGCAATGTGCTATGCATTTCTGACAGCATAATCTACCTCTTCAACTTTTGATGATAATTATTGCATGGCAACTTACAATTCAGAAAGGAAATGCTATCAAAATTGCTGTCATGGAAAGGGAACAAAGGGTCTGTAGTTGGGGTGAGGGAACACTAGGTCTAATAAGAATTCTTGTTCCTCCTGCAGCATCAGTGTTATAAATAATTGACATAATATTCCTATTTTTTCAATTTTTGTTGAATCCATATTCTTATGTTCGCATTTAAGAATGAACTCTGCGTATTTTGTTGTATTTTGTTATATTTGCTTCAAACTTTTCTTCCTAATCAACTAGGCTTATTGTAGTACTTATGAGTTTTCTTTTCTCTCTCTCTCTCTCTCTGTTGTGTTATCAACCAGAGGAGGTTAGTTGGCCAAAAAGAGAGCAAAACAGTTATTTTTCCATCCGGAGGCCAGTGATGGTACTATTATTTCCTAACAGTTTTGTTTCAAATGCTGTTTGTCACAAGCCTGGAGAAATCATGAGTGTGTTAGAGCAAATCTATCTTCACAATTATAGACAGTGCAAGTCTATCACTATAACAATGAAAACAGCTTTGAGTACAGAAATACTGCTAGGAAGTGAGAAGAATCAACTGCATATTTAAAGGGCAGGGCATTCCCACACTCTGTTAATATTAGCATATTTTGCACTGGAAGTCCAGGTAAGCTAGTGCCTCATCCTATTCTGGACTTAACTTTTAAATATATGAAATGTTATCCTTTTCTTGGTAATTGGCATCTCACTATTATAAGACAAATATCTATCATCAGTTGACAGCTACCACTTATCAGAGGAATAGGACATCTGTTGCACAGAGCATTCAAATAGATTAAATCAATTTTTCTCAGTTCTAGAAACTTTACATAGTGCAATGACATATGAATCAATTTGTAAACTATTCATAACTTCTAGGTGCATTTATCCCCTTCATTTTTCAGGAGGGAAAGGAACTGTAAAGCTGGATAGATCTGGCATGCCAGAACATTTACCCTTATACAACTGCTTTTCATTTTAATGTTACTTTTTTTTCCCCGAGAGCAAAATGCTATATAAGATGAGATCATTTATATTTTGTCACATTTGCTTTCAAAGATTAATGAACATCAACACAAGGAATCAAAAAGATATAACCAACTTATGAAGCAGAGGCAGTAGTTATCATCTAAAAGTAAAACTGCATTGCACGTTGTTTACCAAAATGGTTTCTTAATTTTAATGTTTATTTCACTTAATTTGGCACAAATTAGTTTTATTTAATATTAAATTAATAGTTAATGCTGTTTAATTTCTATATATATCTCCTTTAGCAGATTGCTGATGGTTTATAAATGTCATTGGCAATTAGTATGCAGTTTACCATATCTTTTAGAAAATCAATAGGATTTTTATAATAATTACAACCAAAATACTGTAACACATTATGTAGTTATCTGCCTAAAACAATAGATCTTGGATTCTAAATATATTGATTAATTTCATGTGCATAAATTGAAGCAAAGAAACAAGAACACAATTTCGAGTTTTGTTCACTGTTTCTTCATAAGAAACACATTAAACCTACTTGGTTTGAAAGTACATTTTTGTAAAAGACCAATGTTTCCACTTTTGAAATTTATGAGACATTATTACTACACTTTAAGCATTCACACACAAAGATAATAACCTGATGCTGATTTAAGAAATCAAATAAGTCTAGATAAAGTATACTATATTTCTAAGTAAAAGGAATAACTTCCTAGGATATATGTACAACAAATATTGAATAGCAAAAGAAGTGAACACAGGAATAATGCTGAAGAGCCAAGGTGTTAAAATCTGGCAGATTTGAGATTGAAGCTTGGATCTGAAATTTTATTGTTCTGTGATTACTTCTCCAATGTCTTCGTGTTCACAGATACCCCCAAATGGAGCAAGATTGACTCTTTAAAAGTTTAAACTTTTTACTCAAGTATAGTGTACATAGAGAAAAATGTAGAGCTTGATGATTTGCACAAACCAAACACAATCATATAATCAGCACCCAGATCAAGAAACAGAACATTACCAGAGGCTAGAATCTCCCCTGTACTCCTCAGCTCTCAACCACTAC
>CM052440.1:26469070-26515156 GCA_028533085.1 Varecia variegata
CTCTCTGTCTTCCTCTGTAAATTTACTATGTATTTACCATATGTCAAATACTGAGATAGACTCTTGGAGCATAACACTGAGAATATTAGTGCACATGTCTTCAAAGGGCAACCTGCCAAAGAGAGGCAGAAGAAATATGAACAACCAAGAGTGAAATGCTAACCCATGTTTTGGTAAAAATCCTGAAGAAGTGTTTTATCTCTGTCTTCATTTCATTACCCAATTCTTTCATAACTTGAATAGTTATCCTTGCTTAATTCAGCAAATGCCTATCAGATTTATTTTGCTGATAGAAATTTAATTCTGATGTTCCACATAAGAAATTCCTCCAGTGCTCATGATGACTCACATGATGCAGTAAAACGCAATCAAAATGTGTAATCCATTTGCCAGTCTTTTTGTACCATTCCTGACTAAAGCACACACCTGTAAAGTAACAAATGTTTAAAATTTGAGTTAATAACTAGAGGACACTCTGGATTTAATATAAGTGTTTCTGTGTGTTTGTACATAACAGTGTAGTACATAAGGGTGTAGGCACTGGAGTTAGGGGGTCTAAAATCAATTTTTGTTACTTTATTTACAAACTTTGGGACTTTGGACAAATTACTTCAATTCTTTGAGCCTCAGGGTCCTCATCCTTAAAATAGAAATAACAATGGTACCGATTTCATTTGGTTAAGATAATTAAATGAGCTCATACACAGAAAGCTATAGATACTTTGTTAAAGCTCCGAGAATAAAGTTTAGCTAACATTTTTGCTTTTCAGAATTATCCATTACATACTTTCACTCAATATTTTGATAAAACTACCCTTTCCTATAGCAAAAAGTATTCCAAAAGTCATCAAATACATGTCTTTACAATAGAGATTTCAGCTCTTACAATCCTATAAATATTAATTTCATAATAGTAACTTACAACAGATACATTCATTATGATGTGATAACCCAAGAAGATGAATGAATGAAGATTTTCAGAATAAGATGATACATCCTCAGAGGGTAGGGTCAACCTAATACTTGTTGGTTGAATGTTCAACAGCTGTTTGAACATATTGTCATTTGGGAGAAAAAAAGAACCAATTCATCAAAATCAACAACACTCACAGAGGGAGTTGTACAGTCTCATAGCTACCTTTTTATCAAATCAACTCTAAAAAAACCCTTCATTGAAACCATCTGTTGTACATAAGAAGACTATAGTTAGCAGTAGCACTATTATTTTCAACTTAAGCAGAACTGCTGAATATAATAGTATAAATGCCATTGTGTGTGTGTGTGTATTTCAGGCATATGTATTTGAGTAGAACAATTTCACAGTAATTAAATGGAATGAAAACTCAGGCTACAGAGATTTTCAGAATAAATGTTAATAGTTGGCAAATAAAAATGGACTAAAATGTTGCACTGCTAACCTTTTAACAAAAGCTCTTTCCATAAAATAATTTTTATCAATGCTCATTATTACTCTCATTGGGGGAGAGGGTGGCTTTTTGTTTCCTGGCTTAATGTTAGTGGATCAATAGGTATTGGGATGGAGAAAAATATAGACTCTGTTAGGGAAGGGAACCAGAGGAGGGAAAAATTGTCTACAGCTGGAAGCTACCTTTTATGTACAAACTCAATAGAGCTTTTTCTTTCTGACACCTAACTTAAGACTGTAAGCACCTTGGCTACTCCATTCTCACTTCCCTTAAAATTAATTTTGTTTCCCCTGTCACTAGAAGGTGAATATAAAAGAAAAACAATTTTAATGATTCATGCTCAAAGAAAAAGCCAGTTTTCAAAAGTAATAGTTTTGTCATGAGTCACAGTGACATCAGATGGCACGAAAGCTGTATCAAGTGGCTCTTGCTCAAGAGATTCTAGACCCCCCTGAACGACTCATTTCTCCTGTGCTGATAATATACAGCCCAGAGCATTTAATTCACTCAGGTTTTATGAGTTTTCACTTTTGACTTATACAAAATGTCTGAAAGTTTTCTTGTTTTTTACAGTGAGGAAGTGATTGTGTTCCTCATAGATCAAGATCTGGTAAACATCTTAATTTTGGAAAACACGTTTTTCCCTATTCCATACTTTTATTTTTTGAGTTAGAATATTGTATTTTATTGATGAAGGGTAAATAAATATATACATATTTATACTTTTTAAAAATATTTAAACTTTAAAATTTTAGATATTTTAATATATAATGTATTTTTAAATTATCTCTTTATTCCCCAGATTTTTCTTTTATGACAATCTGAAATGGATTATTTTATTATTTTCTCATTTTATAAATAAATAAATAAAATAGGAAATTGCCCCCAATTTAAAATCTAAAGGATATTATATTACAAATGGGTATTTAAGTAACGTGAGAAATAATCTCTAGAATATGGCAATATATCAAAATTGAAAGCTTCTCATTTAAAACTGTAGTGTCTGCTTGTGGGGCAGGACACACTTCATGGGCACACTAGCTGCGCAGTAGAACAGGGCCCCACAATTAGAAGGACCCATGGTTTATGGCTCTGCTGTTTTTGTCTTAAATTCTTAATAATTTTTAACAAGGGGCTTTGCATTTTCACTTTGCAATGGATCATTCAAATTCTGTATCTGGCCCTGACACAGAATAATAAAAATATAAAAAATATCAAACTCTGTGTTTGTGTAATTTAATATGTTAGCGATGTTAATGTAAAAATATCAATTTAAATAACTAAATTTGTGTAGTGAAAGCCTATGTAGGATCCTTAGTATTTCTTTTTCCTATCTTTTTATCCAAATTACTAGGAATCTTCTACTACTAGACAAAAGAATTGTAATACCAAAAAGAAAAATGATAAGAATTAAGAACCAATTTTTCATGAGTATAACAGTGCAGTGACCATCCATGCACAAAATTTTTAGTTTACATTTGTGATTATTTCCAAAATGAAGTGGTAGATCTGCTTTGGCACACTGACAGAGTCCTCATTACCGATCCATGTGCTCATCTCCTAGTAACTATGAGTGCTGGCTACTAATGTTTAAGTTCAGCCCACCCCCACCTCCCTATACTGGCAGGCACAGGGGCAGCTCTGGGAGAGCCAGGAATAAACTTGACTTAAAATGCATCTTTACCCTTTTTTGGCTTTTCCTCCTTCCCTATCCTGCTTCACTTCCTGCATTAAGGGTCAATAAATTATTTCACCCAAATATCTTCTGAAGACTGATTTCTGATTTAAGTAAGAAGTACACTTAAGACAGTTTAAGTCTGAGGGAAGCTGATATATAAGACAGATTGTATCCCGGGAAGTGTAATAAAAAACCATTATGATTAACTTATTTAAAAAGTTGCCTTCTAGAAAGATTACATAATATCATACTGTCCACCTCAGATAATCAAGAGGATTTACCTCATGTTTACCAGCATTGAGTGTTAATATGAAAAAAAAAAAGGAGAGACGTGTCCACTTTGATAATGAAAAATGACAGTTCACGTTTAACATAACTACAGTGATTAATGAAGTTGAAATATTTTTAATATGTCTTTTGGCCATTCTTAAGCTTTCTTTGGAATTTTATTGAGATATAAGTAGGAAGTAGTAATGTGTATTCTAAGGTAAAAAATAAAGATCTCATACTCATCTTTATTTGAAGGAGAGTTTTATCAAGGTCAGTGATTAATATATCTCAGTTGGCACTAAGATCAGGGATTAAAAAAACAACAAAAAAACTGGACTCAACTTCTAGAACTAGGGCTTTTGTAGTGTCTATACAAGAACTTTATGCCAATTATGAATGCTCACACAAATAAATAAAAATAGTTTCTAAAATTTCCTACATTGTAGATATGAAAAAAATAAAATTATATTTTGAGGGTGATTATAAGTAAGTCCATAAAACTCTCAAGGTCCCTTTAGGGATTCAGACCCATAATTATGAATACTTCTAAAAATGTTCAAAACATAACATAAATCTTCTATATCTACTTGTGTTAAAATAAGCATTTCTTGGGGTTTATAAATGTCAAGATTTTTTTCTAATATCTCCACTTCTAGGTACAAATGTTACCTGATTGTCATACTTTTATTACCAATATAAGCACATGCTATGAATATAAAATAAATAATGAAAAGACATTTCAGTAAAATTAAAGACTTCAAAAGGACAATATGATCTAGTGTTCTTGTTCTTTTCTTTGCTATTTGGAATTAATGTACTTCATGCTTTGGGAAATAAAAGTGTCATTTCTTAATGCAAGAGATTATATTGAGGTTTGTTTTACTTCTATAGCTGCTATAGAAAATATTATAAATGAACATTTAATATTTTAAGAGCTAACATAAAATAATGAAAGTCTTTTCTTAAAATTTGCTGGACATTTTTGTGAAAATAACACTACAAAATCTCCAGCTTGATATTTCTATGTTAAAACTTACTATCTTCATGCAAATTGATACTCCCCTTCAAATTCCCTGCCTTTCAATAAAATCAGTTTTTTATTTATCCAGTAAGACAAAAAATCTGTGGGTTTCCCCTTCTATTAACTTCTTTCTAATTCCTCTACACTTATCCTTGTCTAGGATCATTATAGAGAATATATATTTGGGTTTTTTTCTACCATACAAAAACCTGTTTCTAATATAGTATTCAGTCTTCCCATTTTGGGTCTTGGTGGGAGTTAGGCTTGACTTATAGGCCTTGTTACAGGATCATTACAACAAACACTGAGATGGATTCCATGATTCTTGCCTTTCCACATATCTATTTATTCTGTCATACTAATATTACTTTAAGAGAACTTTAATCACAGCATCATACATTGAATATGAATTCTAGAGATTGTGTAACATAACATCCTCTTTTCTAAGATAAGGATATAGTAGCTCACAAAAGTTAAACAACTGGTGCAATGTTCCCTGTAGTAGTCAGTATGGGGCCAGAATCTCCTGATTCCCATTAATTATTTTTTCCACTACATTGTATCTTCTCTTATAGTCTGCCAGTCACTCTAAAGTAACTTTTGCTTATTTCTTAAACATAAATCCTAAATTGTACTTTTCAAGAGTAACCTAAATTTGGTTACACTTCATCTATAAAGCTTAATTTTAGATTAAGCTTTAATTAGACGACCATCCTGATCCTTGTGATTTTTTATCCAGGCACAGGCACATTTGTTCTCCCACTGGTAGGTCACAAAAATTCTACATTTTTGTCTTTCATAATATCTCCTTTAGCTGGAATAGCTTTCCTTCTCCTAAATCCATCCTGAACCCCATCCATCTTCCAGAGGTCCCAGGAGGTTTCAGTTCTATTACAAAACCTCCCCTAAGTTCTCACTTTCTTTTGGGGTTTGGTGATTCTCAGTAGTGTGTATCTTAAAGTTTAACACTTAATTATGTGCTTTCCTTTGACTACCCAGCTTTTTAGTGGCAAATAATACAATCCACTGTATTTAGTTTAAGCATTTTAGGTAGATAGGTAGATAGATATTAATAGATAGATGATGAACATAAAGGTAGATAATTAGGTAGTATACAAAATCTTGGAAGATCAAAGTGTCAGTTTTCAAACTTTATACTGACAAAACCAATGTATTAAAAACATTGAGACTGTTCTGGGAAAGGCAACACTTACCTGGCCTGGACAAATCTCAGAAATAAATAAGAGTCTCCCTTTTTTGAATCTGCTTGGTGGGACCTGGATAACATACTTGCACATTTTTTCCAAAAAAGGTTGCAAATATTAACTCTGTTTCTAATTTGAGAAAGTAGGACAAAAATATGGGAAATTAACTAAGCAATAGTGTGTTTACTGTGAATGAAGTACCACAAAATATTAAAAATATTCACTACAGTGACATGGTTATTATTGCAGGTATGTTTATCTTATTATTTCTAAAAGCATTTAAGTCCTAGAAGTAATAAACTATGTTTTATATTTTATACATACCTGTTGGGTTCAAAACTGTTCCACCAATGAATCTGGGCAAGAAAATTAATTTCAGTGCATATTACTAATCAAGTTTACTATCAACAAATGTTGGATAATAAAATCTGCCTTATAAAGTGATTGTTATACATGAAGAAAATAGCTTAAGTACCCAATACAATTATTAGGTACTTTATGAACTCTATTTCCTTTTTCCCCACTCATATATTATTCTATAAATATTAATTAATACAATGAGCACATTCAGTTAACTAAAATATTTCCTCTATTTTCTGATCAATAGATTCATTGATAAAAAGTATAGAACTTCCAAGTTAATTATAGTAAAATATATTTGTTTGTTTTCCATCATACAAAACCTCTTTCTGATAGTATTCAGTCTTCCTATTTTGGTCATGGTGGGAGGTAAGGCTTGTCTTATTAATACATAAGAGAAACTATAGGGGTCAATTCCTACCACTCCCTAACCAACCACAGTCCAAGGACTGACTCATAACTTAAATTGGAAATAATTTCCTCTCCCAAGAAGGTGAAACTTGTTCCCCAAGAGCACAGAGAACTTGTTCCATGGGATAATATTAACTTTTCATAGATTCTTTAAAAAATTAATGAAGTAATTCAAACAGCATACTAAAAGCCTTGAATATAGCAAAGATTATTAAAATTAATTCTTATTATTTTGATTATTGCCTTGTTATTATAGAAGGCCATCTTTACTGTCAAAGTCATACTGCCCTTGGGTTGCTTAAACCAAACTGTTGTCTAAAACAGTTACTTCTGGAGTTTACTTGCTAGTTGTTTTTTTCTAAGTTCCCCACAAATTCTAAGAACTTTTCATATTCTCTCAATATTTAAGTCATTTGATTAGCCAGAGTGAGATTTCGTTGCTTATAAACCGAGAACTTTAGGTGATAAAAATATGAAAGAAGTTTTGACATTGAAATTTTAAGTATGGGCATAACTCACAGACATTCTGGGGTCAGTTCCTGACAACCACTATAAAGCAAATATCACAATAAAGTGAAACACACCAATTTTTTGCCTTTCCAGTGCATAGGAAAGTTATGTTTACATTATACTACAGTTTATTAAGTGTGCAGATTATGTCTAAAAAACGATATACATTCCTTAATTTAAAAACACTTTCTTGCTAAAAAATGCTAAGGATCATTTGAATCTTCATTGAGTCATAATTTGTTTTGCTGGTGGAGGATCTTGCTTCCGTCTTGATGGTTGCTGACTGATTAGGGTAGTGTTGTGGTCCCCAATCTCCAGGCCACGGACTGTTACCAGTTGGTGGCCTGTTAAGAACTGGGGTGCACAGCAGGAAGTGAGCGAAGCTTCAAGTGTATTTACAGCTGTTCCCTGTTGCTTGCATCACTCCCTGACCTCTGCCTCCTGTCAGCTCATTCACTGTCTCCCATCATTCCTTGGTGGGGCCATCTAGTTGTAGGAAAACAAGCTCTGGGCTCCTACTGATTCTGCATTATGGTGAATTGTATAATTATTTCATTATATATTACAATGTAATAATAATAGAAATAAAGTGCACAATATATGTAATGCGCTTAAATCATCCTAAAACCATCCCCCTACCCTGGTCCATGGAAATATTGTTCTTCCCTGTAACTGGTTCCTGGTACCAAAAAGGTTGGGGACTGCTGGGGTAGTGGTTGCTGAAGGTTGGGTTGGCTGTGGCAATTTCTTATAAGAAGAAAACAGTGAATTTTGCTGCAACAATTGACACTTCCAAAAATGATTTCCCTGTAGCATGTGATGATATTTGATAACATTTTATCCACATAAGAACTTCTTTCAAAATCAGAATCAATCCTCTCACACCCTGAAGCTGCTTTACAAACTAAGTTTATGTAATATTTTAAAGTCTTTGTTGTCATTTCAAAAATGTTCAAAGCTTTTTCACTAGGAGTAGATTCCATCTCAAGAAACAACTTTCTTCACTCATTCATATTCAATATTTTAAAAACACAATATCTGTAAAGTGCATTAAAGCAAAGTGCAATGAAATGAAGATATGACTATAATAGAGAGCCTTGGGTTTCTTTAATCATGAGTTGAATGTATTGATTTTGTATTTTAAAACACTTAATCTGTACAGAATCCTCAAAATAGAAGACATAGAAAATACAATAGTAGGGCTTGCCTGTATTTAAATCCTAAAAGAGTAGATATATTTATAAATCCATATATAACAGTATATATTTATATAGATATATAAATATATCTGATAGATAGATATAAATATAAATATATATAAATATAGATACATAAATATATGTTGTTATATATAAATATATAAATTATATATGTTTATATATAAATATATATGAGTATATATTTTTATATATATAAATAACAGTTCACCCTTGAACAGCATAAGTCTGAACTGCATGGGTCCAATTATATTTAGATTATTTTCAATAATAGTTACACCAAGTGTGCCTGTCTCCTGCCTACCCTTCTACCTCTTCTACCTCTTCTGCCTCTGCCACCTGAGACAGCAAGACTAACGCCTCCTCTTCCTTCACCTCCTCAGCATACTCAATGTGATGATCCACTTCCACGTAATGAATAAGTAAATATATTTTCTCTTCTTTATGATTTTTAATAACATTTTTCTTTTCTCTATCTTACTTTATAAGAATATAGTAAATAATATATATATGTATATATAACATACAAAATATGTGTTAATCCACTGTTTATATTATCAGTAAGGCTTCTAGTCAGCAGTAGACTATTAGTAATTAAGTTTTTGGAGAGTCAAAAGTTGTACATGGATTTTTAATAGCACAGGAGCCAGCATCCCAAACCCTTGTGTTGTTCAAGGGTCAACTATGTACACACACACACACACACACACACATACAAAATGTGTGTTCTAAAACTACCTCTGTTTTCATCAAAATATTAAAGACTTAGAACCAATATATAGGCTCTGATGACCTAAGTTGATATAAAAATTATATATCAATTTGTCATAGAAGCCTAATCAGAAGTGGAGTGAATAAATTTAAAAAAATACATTTTTCCCCTTTGAAAGACATAGAAATGATACTCTTCTGCACACTAGAAACAATCTCAGTGCTTATATCACTACAGCATATTGATTTTCTGACTGCAGGATCCATCATAATTGGACAGTAAAATATCCACTTAAATTTGTGGCGGTGTTGTCAGAAGTATGTAATTTAGAATTATATATTAAATGAATTTAAATAAGTCCCTTGGACTTATTTATTTATCTACCTCATTTGAATTAAACTGCCCTTCTGTATGGTAATGAGAAGATATAGAATCCGTACTTAATGATGAAGAATGATTAGAATTTTAACATTTCTTTTGGAATATAAATTAATCCTCTAGTTAGTAAAAATGGAGAAGAATGCGCCTTGTTGCTCTAAAGCACTTAACAGAGAATGCTATCTTGCCCATTAACTACGCGCTTACTGCCTCTTTTGCTTGCATGTTTTTCTAATCAAGGACATACTTTCTCCCCTGAGGCACGTGGGAGTTTAGCAATTACTTGCAGCTCTAACACCAGGCAATTTCTTCTGGGACTGCAATCTGTTAGAGTTCAATTTTCTCAACCACAGACAAAATGATCAGAATGAATTCATTCCTTCAGAATGAAACCAAGTGAATAAACTAAATGTGATTGAAATGAACTTATGTGGCACTCATACATAAATCAACAGAATACCCCCACACACATCCCAAATGTACATACTTCTGACATGTGTTTCATATTCTAGCAATTTTTTGAAAGTTGTTTTTAATCTGCCAAAGAACATTTTTAAAATTCCCAGTAAAATTCAATATAAATGTAATATTTACAATTATGTATAGATACTGCTATATCATTTTGTAAAGAAGTTGCATTACATTACATGCCCTCCAACATAAGAGATATAACACAGCCTCCATGGGCCCATAACCAGTGCTGAATGTTAACAAATATTATTGTCTTTGCCAATCTGTTAACACACACACACACAAACACACACACACACACACACACACACACAAACACACACACACACACATACGCTTTTTATTTAAATTTGCACTTATTTCAGAATAAAGAAGTTTAGGTATTTTTACATGTATATTAGCCATTTATTTAGAATTTTTTGGTAAATCTATTCATGCCCATTTATAATTTTTCAGTTGAATTTTTTAATTTTCTTTTTTCTTTGTAAAAGCTCATTCCCATTTAAAGAATTGAGTCTTTTTTCATATGTGTTACACATTTCTCCCAAAATTTAGCTATGACAGAGATATAACACTCCTAGTAATTTATCCAACAAATATATTTGGCAGGTTTAGAAAACTATATCCATTGTTGTATTTGGGCAGACACCAGGAATTATAATTCACACAGATAAGGTGAATAAAGTACTGATTGGAAAAATTATGATATAACTATTCAAGGGAATTTGAAGTCATTAAAAATAATGAAGCAGATCTGTTTGTGATAGCCAGGATATACTATGGGAGAAAGGTAATACAAAAAGTGATTTTAGGTGACAAGTTGATATTGGGCAGGGATGAGAGTTTTACATTTCATTATATAGCTTTCAATATAATTTTAATTTATTACAATAAACTTGAATTACGTTTGTCGTCACCACCATCAACATCATCATTGCAGTTGTTAGTGTGGTCATCATTATTCAAGTATGGAATAATTATTTTTTAGCTTTTAGTAACAAATTCATATTTAAATAAAATTTATCATGTAGATTTCCTAGTTTTTCTTTTCTCTGAAGGAAAAGATCTGGAATAGCAATAAGTAATAAAAGGTAAGTATGAGTGGGAGACGGTAAAATTTAATTTGTATAGCACATTGGATAAATTCTTGTTCTGGATTTTTCTAGGTGTGACTTTGTCTCTTGCCATGGAAATATAATTTCCATTTCCAAGGATCCTAGTCATAGTATAGCCATAAAATGAGAAATTTAGACTTAGCAATATCTAGGTTATCATTTTCTTAAGCTGTCTATGATTCCCTGTCTGTCTCATTTTAATATCATCACATAGTTAAGATTGCAGAAACACTTAGCATGTATAGGGGAATCACAAAGCTAAACTGCATGAGCTCATGAGACTATGAATAGACAGAAAACAGTGGCAGATAATCTCCACTTTAGTTGATACATTTAGGAAATTCTAACCTATATTACACATAAGGCCATGAGATTTGTTTTACCAATCACCTATGTAGAGTTCATGGAACTTTCCAAAAGATTAGCTGAATTGCTAACTAAAGTAAATGTTCCTTCTTGTATATAGGATTTACTGCATTGACCTATGCACTATTTCAACTCAGTATAACAAGTGTTACCAACTACATACTGTAAAATTTGAGAAAATCACAGTTAACAAAAGAATTATTTCCATGAAATAGAATTAGTGCTATTGGCATTTCTAATTTAAAAATAAGAAAACACAGGCTTGGTAAGGTAAAGGAACATGCCTACAGTCATACAGTTCATAAGTAACTAAATGTTATTTGGATTACATTGTCATATTCCAAAATCTGTTTTGGAGTCAACATACATGTTAATGGTATTTTGTATTCTGTTGTTTTCATTTCAATATTTTACCACAAATATTTCTCTGTATTTTATATAGATATAATTTTTTATAAGCTATGCAGTTGCCATCAAGTTGGTATATATTTTCTTTTGTTATTTTTTTTTTTGTTTCTAAAAATAAAGGTATTTTTAACATTGACACACTTAAAAAATTGAGGAAATCAGATAATGAATCAAAGAGAGAAAGAAGGGTTAGGTGCAAGTTATCTTCCAACATTGGTTTGGTGATTTTCCACAGTTTAAAATATAGCCTTCTTCCTTATAGATTTGAAATCTGAGTAGGTCTGTGTACCAAAAACGTATTTCTCTTTGTTTAGTAGGTTCATATAAAACACTCTTGAAAATGATGCCAATTAATCAAAATGCCACATGACCAGTGTTATTTTGATCTAGGTAGACCTATAGGGGAAGCTGAATCAAAATTGAAAGGTTGAATGGATACCACAGCTTTGGAATATAGAAAGTGAATATTTTGGTTTAATGCAGCAAAAAAAAAAAAAAAAAAAAAATATATATATATATATATATATATATCTCCTGTTGAATTCCTTTTTTACGAATGAGATGGCCATAATAATGGAAATGTGATTTTCAGAATCCTTTCACTGAATCTTTTATATCCATCTCTAAAAAGGATGGATGTCCACCAAGACTATGTTTCTCAAAGTCCTTTGCTTAAGCTTACTTATAGTGGAATAGTGCATGAGATGACTGTCCTGGATTTTACTTAATAATTTTTTATTCTATAGAATTGTGGTTAACTAATCTGATCTTTTGATTAATAACTTTTTTTACATGTCAATACTCTTAATAATTCAAATCCTATTGGAGTGGAAACATTGCAATCACTTCTTAAATGACCCTGACTTGGAATGCTTTGATTCCTTTCAAATAACCTTTGAAAGAGATATCTTATTTGAATTATATAAATCAAGGGAAAAATTCATTAAATCATTCAAATATTGTAAATGTATTTAATACTAATTCTGCATTTGTTACAAGAAGGTGTAATTTCTCACTCCAAATATTTTTAATACCTCACTCCAAATATTTTTGCAGCTCTGGTTACCTAATGTCAAGATAGACAAAATAATCTAAAAATTCTAAAGAAAAGTTATGTTAAAGGAAATAGAAATTTAATGATGAACTTCCACATTTTGTCATGTTCAGACTCTATTTTGAACATACAAGAAAAGGCATTTATAAAAAGTACAATAGAAGCAGAAAAACGACTAGATTACAAAGAGTAATTGAAGTAGAGGTGGTGCCCAAGGGCAGAGAAAAGAAGATTCAAAATATCTGATTTAACATTCACTAAGAAGGAGCTAGAAAGACACATGAGATAGAATTTGAGTCAATGTATTTGGAAATGTATTTGGAAATTTATCATAACTTATTCAGCAACACTTTATGTGGCAGAAGAATCTAGAAGTTACATGTTGAAAGTGTTTTCCACTCTCTTCTGCTTTGGACCCAGAAAAAAAAAATAATAAAACACACCTTCATTAAGTTCAAGTGTTAGAAAAGAAGCTGTAAAGTAATGGATGCCATTATTGGCTAAGGCTCTCAGAGATTTAGACATTAGTGTTTGTTGGCAAAAGAGGAATAAACTGATGAATTTTCACAATAGAATGGAGAAGACTTCAAGGGACTTCATACCAGGTACAAGGTTCCTAAATGAGATATAAATTTAAAAATTTACAGTTGAAGTAATTAAAAATCTAAAATTTCTTTCAATTACTTAGGATTTTTAGATAAAATGTGACCAGATAGGTGATGACAGTAACATAAAATTATGTCTTTTTAATATAACTGTGACATTTTATTTGGTCCTAATAATTATAATTACTAAGTGATTTTTAAGAATAATTTATTTATTCTCTATCTATATACCTAACCAGGTATTTTCATCAAAAATATTAATTTATGAGCCCTGGTCCAATTAGCTAAGACCTATTAGAGCTGGAGATTAAATCTAAACCAGCCTGACATCAAAGATGTCAGAACTAACCAGATACTGAGATATTTTTAACAATATTTACAATATACTTCATAGTTTGGTCTCTAATAATTTTCTACCCTCATTTATTCATTTAAATATTTGTGGAATACTAGTTTTTGGCATAGTTCTTAGTACTAGAGAAAGAATAATTGAGAGATAAATTCCTTGCCCTAATTAAGTTTTCAACTGACGAGTCAATGTCTAAATGACAGATAGTGATAAATCATATAATAAAAACTAAAGTGAAGTAGACACTCTAATGCACCTTCCAATCTTCCTTCAAGAACCACCTCACCTGCTGAAAGTGCTATCTGCAGAAAGCCTTCAGCTATTAATACCTTCAGATATTAGCTCAACTGTAGGATGCCACCTCATCCTAAATTATCCATCTTCCAAGACTGGCTCACATCCAAAGCCTAATCCAAGCGGCAGTGTAAAGACCTGGCCACCTTTGCCTAATGGAGGACCACTTGATCAGGCCACTCTAGTTTCAGTGGGCCCAGGAGGTCATTCAAGGCTGTTGTTGGTCCTGTATCACAATTCATTATTCCCTCTGTCCAATTCTGCTTCATGTCCTCCCCTGCCATACATGTTGATCCCAAGCACATTCCTTAACCAACATTCTGCATGCTGTACCATGTTGCAGGTAGACAACTAATCTAGCACTCTTCATTTAAAAAGGTCATCCTTATCACAGGTCCCTACAGTGTCATCTTTCCATAAATCAAAAGACTATACATAGGTGGGTCTGATTTTGGATACACCATTCTACTTTTTAAAATCCTTGTGCCATCATTATTATATGAATTCTTGATTACTACTACTTAATAGTGAATCTTCATATGTATTTAATAGAATAGTAATCTAATTTTATTCATATTCAAGATGGTCTTTGCCATTTATAATTATTTTCATTTTCATAAGTATTGTTTCCCCCAAAATTATGTTGAGCTTTTATTAGTATTGTGTTGAATTTAAAACAATTTTTTTGAGAATATTATGGGGGTACAAACACTTTGGTTGCATATATTGCCTTTGCACCGCCCAGGCTAGAGCTATAAACATGCCCATCCCCAGAAAACAAATTGTTGAGAAATAAATTCTTTATAAAATTGAGTCGTTCAACCTGTAACATATCTTTCCATTTATTTATGTCCTTAATATTTCTCAATAATGATTGTTTTTTGTGTAGAAATCTTATACATTTTTCATTTAACTTATTTCTAAGCACTGATAGTTTTGTAATTTTTCAATATAATTATATATATGTGCATATATATGATAATATTTAATTATATAATGCATATGTTGTGATTTCATTTTTCTGTAGTTATACTATTTGTTTCTTTGGATTAATTTGTTTTCCACATTTAATGATTCTTAAATACTCTTTCTGCAGATATTGTTACTGCTCCATTCTCTCTATGTTCTTTTTTTGTAACTCCATTTACAAATAAGTTTGACCTTTCTACCATGGCCCACATACCTTTTCTAAACTTTTCTTTTCTTTTCTTTTCTTTTCTTCTCTCTTCTCTTCTCTTCTTTCCTTTTCTTTTCTTTTTTCTCTTCATGTTTCTATTGAGGTCTCACCTTCTGAATTATCTTTCAATGTAATAATTCTGTCCTTAATTATGGCTAATTTTTAACCAATCCATTGATATCTTTTTAATTATATTTTAATTTCAGAATATTATGGGGGTACAAACACTTTGATTACATATATTGATTGCCTTTGCACTGTCTGAGTCAGAGCTACAAGTGTGTCCATCTGCCAGTGTGCCCATTAGGTGTGAATTTACACATCCCACTACCCCCCTCCACCTGCCCAACATCCAATGAATGTCACTTCCATATGTGCATGTTAAGTGTTGATCAATTAGTACCAATTTAGTGGTGAGCACATGTGGTGCTTGTTTTTCCATTCTTGGGATACTTCACTTAGTAGAATGGGCTCCAGCTCTATCCAGGATAATACAAGAGGTAGTTCACCATTATTTTTTTATGGCTGGGTAGTACTCCATGGTATACATATACTACATTTTATTAATACACTCATGTATTGATGGGCACTAGGGTTGTTTTCACATCTTTGCAATTGTGAATTGTGCAGCTATAAACATTCAAGTGCAGATGTCTTTATTATAAAATGACTTTTTTCCCTCTGGGTAAATACCCAGTAGTGGGATTGCTGGATAAAATAATAGTTCTACTTTTAATTCATGGAGGTATCTTCATATTACATTCCATGGAGGTTGTACTAGTTTGCAGTCCCACCAGCAGTGTATGAGAGTTCCCATATCTCTGCATCCATGCCAACATTTGTTGTTTCAGGGCTTTTTGATAAAAGACATTCTCACTGGAGTTAGGTAATGTCTCATTGTGGTTTTGATTCACATTACCCTGATTAGAAATGTTGAGCAATTTTTCATGTTTCTTGGCCATTAGTCTGTCTTCTTTAGAAAAGTTTCTGTTCATGTCCTTTTCCCACTTTTTAATGGAATTGTTTCCTTTTTTCCTGTTGATTTTCCTGAGTTCTATATAGAGTCCAGTTATCAGCCCTTTATCAAATGGATAGCATGGAAATGTTTTCTCCCATTCTATAGATTGTCTGTTCACTCTAATGATAGTTTCCTTGGCTGTGCAGAAGCTTTTTAATTTGATCAGGTCCCATTTATTTATTTTTGTTGTTGCTATGATTCCTTTTGGGGTCTTCTTCATAAATTCTTGGCCTAGGCTGATGTCTATAAGAGTTTTTCCAGCATTTTCTTCTAGAATTCTTACGGTTTCATGACTTAGGTTTAAGTCTGTTATTCATCTTGGATTAATTTTTGTGAGTGGTGAGAGGTAAGGATCCTGTTTAAATCTTCTACCTGTGGCTATCCAGTTATCCTAGCACCATTTATTGAACAGGGAGTCTTTTCCTCAGTGTATGTTTTTGTCTGCTTTGTGAAAGATCAGATGACAATATAAAGATATTTTTATATCTGGGTTCTTAGTCCTGTTCCATTGGTCTATGTCTCTGTTGTGGCAGTGCCATTGATGTTTTGGTGACTATAGCCTTGCAGTATAGCTTGAAGTCTGGTAGATTGATGCCTCCCAATTTCTTCTTTTTGCTTAAGATTGCTTTTGCTATATGGGGTTTCTCTTGTTCCATACGAAGCGTAAAATTATTTTTTCTAGATCTGCAAAAAATGATGTTGGTACATTAATACGGATTGCATTGAATCTTTGGATCATTTTAGGTAGTATAGACATTTTAACAATATTGATTCTGCCGATCCATGAGTGTATATACACAGGAGAACGCTCTATTGAAATTCTATTTTTTCTTTTAAACACTTGAACATAGATATTTTAAAATGCATATTGTAACTAGATTTATTTTAGATATGTCTCTACTGTATATATTTTTCTGTGTGTATTTGGATATGTTGTGTATCTTATATGTTGTGCTGTTTAATAACTGAGTTTCAGTCTTAGTGCAAGATGCTATTGCAGTCCACTTATATACCTAGCGTATAGCCCTTTTAGTTCCAACCCAAATCTTGAGATATTTACCAGAGTGTGTCCTTCCTGTCTCTACCTCATCAATAATTATTGCGTCTTCTGAATAGTGACATTGCTAAAGCTCTGTTCATGTATCTCAAAATGTTACCTGTTGCTTTTTGGAATCTGAAACTCAAAGGGAAAAGAAGTTTCAAATTTTGGGCTTACTCTCTATCCAATCTTTACTCTGCTAATTTTCACTGCCATGGTAGCTCCACTGTACCTTTAAACTTATATTGTTTTATCAACTATTCTGGTTGTTCTTAACAGAATTGTTCCAAAACATGCTAGTGCTTCGTTGCCAGTAAATGAAACTGGTAAGACTTACAGATGGACCAAATTAGGATTGATTACTGGGGAATTATCAAGAAGGCTCAAGTTTTCAGACTTGAATAACTGAGTAAGAAATTTTGCCATTTATTGCAGTGAAAATATTGAAAAAGAGCAGGTTTAGTAGCTGATAAATATCAAGGTTTATTGTCAAACATATTTAATTTGAAACATAATATGGATACTTGAATGAATATACAAGTCTAGAATTTATGAAAACTAAGAAGGTTAAAATATACAAATGCTAGAGTCATTAGTGTAAATGGTAATACAAAGTCATTACACTAGATGGGACTATGGACTGTTATAGGTAGAAAAGGGAAATGATTAAATGACTAATTCCTGGGTGCTTCAACATTTAGAGGTTGGGACTGAAATAATAAACAAACAAAGAGAATGAGTAGTTTCCAGAGATGTAAGTGAATGAGTGTAGAATGTCTCAGAAAACATCCAATGGGCGTCGGGCAGGTGGGAGGGGGGAGGAGGGGATGCGTACATTCACACCTAATGGGTGCAGTGCACACTATCTGGGGGATGGACACGCTTGTAGCTCTGACTCGGGTGGAGCAAAGGCAAGATATGTAACCTACACATTTGTACCCCCATAATATTCTGAAATAGAAAAAGAAAACATTTAGAATGTTGGTAAAATATTAATATAGAACTATCAAGTAATGATCTATTTACATTATAAAAATATATAGATTTAGTAATGTCCATTGGATGTAGCAATGTGTTTATCATAGAGTGCCTTGAAAAAATAGTTTCAGGGGAGATATGAGAAGGAAATTATGGCTGAATATTCAAGAAAGGATAAAAAAGAAGTAATACAGGCACCAAATACATTTTTGAGTAATTTCCTGTAAAAGTAATGGAAAATTAGGGGTAGCTGGAAGGATATAAAGTAAAGGGGGTTTTTTAAAATTAAATTTGGAAATTGTTTAGAAATCATTCTACTCAAGAGAAAAAGCTGATGATTTGAGACAGAAAGGGGGACATTTGCATATGATAAGTCCATTGCTAGAGAAAGGATATGAAACACATGGCTCAAGTGGAGGTTGGCATTAGGTAAGAGAGTAGACAACTCATCAGCTGCAACAAGAAGAAAGGAAGTATATGGGTGCAAATGCAGAAATTATAAGTGTTGTTTTGGTGTGTTGAGGACATAAATGTTTATCAGAGAATGGGAAAATAGGAAAAGGATTATAAGTTTCAGAAGAAGAAAATGTGAGAAGAAATCCCCAGGGAATGGCAGAGTGAGTTAATTAAGGAAATATGATAGGAAAGTCTGATCAGAGCTGTGGGCTTACTCCATATCTGTGTTCACAGATTTTTAACATGAGACAAATTAACATAGTGTTAGTCATGATAAGGTTTTGTCTTGCTGTGTTTGTTTTGTTTTTGTTTTTTTCATAGCGGTGAGTTTTTCCCCAGCCTCATTCATCTTCACAGAGGCACATATAATTCAGTTTGGATTTAACAGATGTTGAGCTTTTGACAGAACATTAGGGCAGATATATTTAGTGGAGTGGGGAAAAGTAATTAAAAGGATGGACAATGTAATTTAAACTAATCAAGCCCAGAGACAAAGTTATGAGGATGCTGATTAACTGTGTAAAGTTTCCTGGGACGTGTTTATAATTTGGAAAACAAAAGTGCCTAATTAGATAGATAGATGAGTAGATAGATAACTTTCTTTTATTGAATAGTTCTTTGTGCCACAAAGCATTCTGTTTCTTCATTTTTTTAATCATATAATATTTATAACCACTCCATGAGGTATTCTTACATCCATTTAACAGACAGAAACTGAGACATGGGGATGTCATATAATTTACCCTAAGGCACAAAGATAGAGTGCCATAGTCAAGCTTAAAACAAAGCTGGTCATGCTCTGTGCCCTAGTTTCTTAAATTTCACATTGTTATTTCAATCAATGAGATACCCTGTCACCTTGTAAGGGTTAGCCTTCAGAGGGGATTGCAACAGTCTCTCTAAGTTTCTAGAACTGTATAATAAAGGGAATTGGGTAAATGCCAATGTTCTAAATATGGGAGGTGGTGATGGTGGTTTTCAGACAAACACATCCTTCTTGGTTTCTGCTAAAATTGCAGCTAGAGAAAAAAGTGGGTCCAAATCAAAGTTTTTAACTGGAGGTTACTCTATTATAAAATATATTTGCTAAAGCTTTGTCCTTGCAAGCCATGGGCTGTGGGATCTTTCATTCTCTATGATGCAAGTGCAAGTGCGTTTTGCACCAGTGTATTTGATAGTGAGCCCAGAGATTTCTTGGTGAAATAGAAGCATTGCATTTCAGATTATAATGTGGCAAGCAACTTTTTCTCTCTAGTTTGGGCTCCTACATCTAGCTGTCATGGTAGTTGCTGATGAAGATGAAGAAAGCTTGAGTTACCAATGTTCAATTATAGAAAACATAGCTACAGACAAATATACCAAGCACCAATGAAAAGGTTCAAGATTTTTTATCTTGATATTTTAAAGTTTTACATTCTTTTTTAATAATTTATTTTTAATTATTATGGGTACGTAACAGTTGTATATTTTACAGGGTGCATGTGATGTTTTGATAAAACCATATAATGTGAATTAATCAAAATAGGGTAATTGGAAGATCTATCACTTCAGGCATTTAACATTTCTTTTTGTTAGGAACAATCCAATTCCACTCTTTTAGTTATTTTAAAGTGTACCTTAACTTATTGTTGATTATGGTCACTTTATTGGGCCATCAAATATTGTTCATTTTATCTACCTATCTAACTATATTTTTGTACCCATTAACCATCCCACTTTACCCCCACCCTCTCCCCACTACCCTTCCTAGCCTCTGGTAACCATCATTTTATTCTCTGTCTCCATAAGAATCAAGATTGTTTTTACATATAGATCTTATTTGATGGTACAGAGAAGTAAAAACTTATAATTTATCTAATATTTATGTGAGGTTTTATATTATGACTAAAATAAAAACACTTACATGAAATACAATGAAAATATTCCAAAAGCTCCCTAAAATGTAAGCACTGGAGTCATAGAAAACATGGAGCAAAATGGTTTTACCTGTTATAATCATTTTCATAATAAATTTGTGCTTTAAATCCTCCTCCTTTTACTTCTAGAAAAGTTCAATGGATATCTATTCAAGAACTTTGACGTTATAAAGATATCATTGCTGTAAGCTAATTATCTCTTTAACCTTAGACAGTTATCATTCAAATGTTTATATTCAAGGCCCTCTACTAGGTACGGGACATACAAAGAAAAGTAAGAATGAGGGCTTTCTCTCATTGAATTTATTGTATAAATATCTTTACTTCTTTCTTAAACTAGTTATCTCTTTACTCTGAGCCTCAACCAAGAAAATAGTGCATCTAAAATAAAATAAAATCTCATATCATTTAATAAATGCTAGGTCCTAACTACTGTCAGATTTTACAAGATTTTACTGCTATTAAAATTTAAAATTAATAAGGAAACTCACCTACATTACTTGCTCATACTATAAGCGTTGCTTGAGAATTGTTAGAACTGTATTTGCAACTACTAATATTTTTCATTCTGTCTTACATACACAACCATGTACCTGCATTTGTATGCATATTAAAAATCTTAAATCTGTGTTTACAATCCACTGGAGATTATTTTTGGGTGCTTCCATTGCCATTTTGTGCATACTCCCCTTCAAAACTACATCTTATTTACATGTTAATCATACACGAAAAGAAGATACGGTGGACTAGCAGTGTTAGCAGGGAAAGCTGCCTGAATTTCAAGCCTTCTTTTTTCAGTAAATTTCTACTTGCCAAGTTCTAGAATTTTCTGAAATCTCATAACTTGATTTTGCTTCTAGTCTAAGGGAAAATCAATTCTTTTCATGTTTGAGCTCATGTTAACCTCATAAAATTTTATGTCAGAATTTCAATATATTAATTTATAATAAAAATTCTAATAAATAAAATGAACAACAATATAACTGTATTTTCAGTTGCTGTTAGGTATATGGAAAACCACATGATAACTTGGTTTCTTTACTTGTGTCAATAAGCTATACACTTCTTTAGAAGATTGATCATTTCCTATCCATCTTTTCACTCTAAGCAACTGGTACAGTAATCAATAAATATACAAGTGCTTGATGAATAAGTGAGTGAGGGAGTGAGCAAGTGAATTTTGCCAGAATTATTTTATACTATCATTTATAATTAAAATAAAATCTAACTGAGTTGTCAGAGCATAATGTAGGTAAGCTTTCAATACAAATAAACTATGCAGAGGGAAAATCTCATAGTCCACCAAGATTGAAATGTCACAGCTTGTAAAGTAATTGTTAAAAGAGACTGGCCTCCTTTAAATCAGAATAATTTGTTCCTTCTTTGATATACAGTTTGTATTTTTTATATCATATCAATGGCAAGTTAGTTAGTCCTGACATGGTTATTATAGAGGCTATTTCTCCTGTATTCACAATGAAATCTAAATTGTAAAAGATAATGATGCTAGAATATTGCATGGATAATAAATATAGTATCTATACTTAGAGAGAACTACATACATCATAGAAATTGCTAGGTAATATATATTTTCTTCTCTGTGAGTAATAGATCTTTTCTCATAATTTTTATTTAAATGAGTATGCTAAGGAGGTTTTGAAATAAATTACCCACAGTTTGGAAATAGAATGCACAATAGTCCCATGAGCATGATGTATCACACACCAGAAAAAGTGCTTCCAAATTTGTAACAAATAAGGTTGTTTTCTTTTCCTGTTTCTTCCTGAAGTCTTGGATTCAAACAGCTCTAAATTCACTACCATGGAAAGAATAAATGGTAAGAACCACAATATAGAAACCTAAAATTTATAAATTACGTATAAGGGCTTTTCTTTCACATTCAATATCAATCTTATTCTGGCTCAAGTGCACGGTTATGAATTTACCTACAGTGTGCTGTAACAATGCATGTAACATTTCTTCTACACCAGTAGAATTAGATAGGCTAATTGTTATTTTGTCTGTAAGCCATTGTTTTTTAGAAGATAAGTTATTTGAAGAACTTGGTTTTTTAAAAACGCTGTCTTGTCTGGGAAACTATGCAACCATATGGCCAGGATTTATGCTCTATGAATCTTTGATGCTTCATTGAACACAAAATAATTACATATTAGTCCTGAAGCTTAGCCATTTAAGAGAAAGTTCACCAGATCTCATATTTTTTCCCATCTCCAACAATTCAATAGATGTGGGAACTGGGGAGAACTAATCCTTTTTTAGCCCCATTCTCTGTATTTGTAAAGTGAGGATACTTGAATCTGCCTATAATAGGATTATCATATGAGCTAACCAGTGAAAGTACTTTGTAAAATGCAAGGCATTGTCAAATTTCCAGCTGGTTTATATGCACTAATTCAACCACTGTGATGTTACTAAAAGTGGATTGGCAATCTTCAAATATAGCATGTCTGCATGCATTTAAAATTATGTATTCATCCATCCAAATAAGATTTATGAATTACCTACCGTGTATCAAATAATCTTTAACATACTGGGGATTTGGCCAAATTCTCCTCCTTGTAGAGCCTGTGTTTTAGGAAGGGAGATAGACATAAACAAGAAATATATAACTTCAGTGTGAGGGGATAGCAAGAAGGAAGACTTGCCTGAATCAGTGACAATTTTTTAAAGACCTGAATAAGGTGTGGGAGGATACTGTATGCCAAGAAAACAACAATCACAAAGGCCCTGTCTTGTATTGGTCCTGGCTTCAGTTTAGATGGCAGATCCAAACTAGTTTTGCCCCTTTTTGGCTTTTATAATAAAATACCATAAACCAATGGCTTATAAACAACAGAAATTTATTATTTACAGTTCTGGAGGCTGGAAATTTCAAGATCAAGCCTCCAGCTAATTTGATGTTTTGGGAGGTCCCACTTTTTGATTCACAAAACAAAATGGTGACTTCTTGCTGTTTAGTCACATGGTGGAAGGGGTGAGCTAGCTCTCTGAGGCCTTTTTCATAAAGGCACTAAACACATTAATGAAGACAGAGTCCTCTCCAAGGCCCCACCTCCTTATACCATCACTGTGGGTGGTAGGACTTTAACATATGAATTTGGGGGGAACACAGACATTCAGCCCATAGCAGGAGTGACTATTATGAAAAAAAATAATCTTGTCATATTTTAATAACCACAAAAAGGCCATGAAGTAGTGTCATGGTTGAGAGTTTGAATTTCATGCCAAGTGTGATCGGATGCTATTAGAGAATACTGAACAAGAAGAAATGATCTGGTTTGCATTTTAAAGAAGATAACATTGGTAACTGTGTTTAGAAAAGTCTTACGAGAAACCAAAGAGAAAACAGAGTGGTTTTCAGGTTGTTGAATTAGGTAGGTAATGGAAAATTCAACCAAAAATAGGCAATGAGGATAGAATTGATGAGCTAAACTGCTCACTGAGACATCATGTGTGGGGGTGGAGTAAGGTAAGCTGAGGAATAAATCGGGAGTCTTAGGCATTTGTAAGGATGGTGATGCCATTGACTGCAATGGGTAAACTAAGTGTAGGAACAACTTGTTTGTTGTGATTTGTTTCCCCTTTGTTGTGGGGCAGAAAGCAAGGATTCTGCTTTGGATATTTGAGATTCTCATCAGAGATGTCCAAATAACGAAATCAAGTTGGTTGTCATATGAGCGAATGTGGAAATCAGGGTGAGTTCAGAACTGAAACTCAGCAGTATACATTTGGTATTTAAAGCCATGGGACTGAATGTGATTTCCTAGGAAGAGCGTGTAAAGATAGAAGAAACAGGTCCAAGAGCTGAAGACTAAAAAACTGTTATTTTTACAGGTTAGGAAGAAGAAGACTGATAGTCTTCTGTTTAACAGTTTTAGTCATCTATTTTCTAAAATATGAAGAAAGGTTTATTGAAAATTAACATGGCTAAATTAATAACCACATTTGTATTGTACCCATCCTATTCAGTATTTTTACTTTTGAACATTTAGCTATTTAATCTCAAATGAATTTTATGTGAAACCCATTAACTTGTTATAGCACAGTACATTTATAGAAGATTAATTATTTAAGAATAACTAAAGAATGCTTATTCTTATATCTCTTATATATGAGAAAAATTATATTAAAATTTCAATGTTCCTTAGTAAATCTCTATAAATCAAATATATTCATGTCTTTAGAAGGTTTCTAAATGTTTATAAAGGCTTGTATTATCAATGATTTTAAAAACTGTTATTCTGAATGTCATGGAATTAGGAATATGTGACCTCACTCCCTCATTTCTTAACTAAACAGAAAAGTAAACCTAGTACATGTATTTTTGAGTAACCATTTTATACATAGCTCTAGAGCCATTGATTAGGATTTATAAAGGAAGTGAAAGATACAGTGAGTACTAAATCCCAACTGGGAAATTTGCAATCTAATAACTAGCTGGAGATTGATTTGGTGACAGAACAGGAAGTACGATTGGAATTTCTGCAACTGAAGAGGGATGGGTTAATTAATATGAAAGAAAGTAACTATTTATTTAATTCAGGAAGGTGTTTATGATTTACCACATGATTTCTAAAATAAGAATTTATGTAATTAAATGTTGGATGACTACCATTTGATCCAGCAATCCCATTATTGGGTATTTACCCAAATGAAAAAAATCATTTTATCAAACAGACATGTGCACTCAAATGTTTACTGCAGCACAATTCACAATCGCAAAGAGGTGGAATCAACCCAAGTGTCCATCAATACAGGAGTGGATTAAGACAATGTGGTATATGTATACTATGGAGTACTACCCAGCCATAAAAAAGTGAACTAATTCCTTTTGTAACAATCTGGATGGAACTGGACACCATTCTTTTAAGGGAAGTATCACAAGAATGGAAAAACAAATACCACATGTAGTCACTATTAAATTGGAACTAATCAACCAACACCCATGTGCACACGTATGGTAATAAAACTCTACAGAAACCAAGCAGGTACGAGAGTGGAGGGGAGGGGTAAATTCACCTTTCTAGTGATTTCTTTTTTCTTTCTTCACAGAGCCCTGTTCCTTCACCTACCTCTTAAGTATTTACGCTTCTGAGAGATCTGTTTTGTCATGTTATGTTCTCTGCCTTGTTCTCTTGGACTCAGATCTTTTTTATGTGTATATGGAGTATGTCCACATGACTACCTCATGGTGATCATATCAACACTGATAGGTCAAAGGAAGTTAACTCTTTCATCCTCCTAACTTTTACTCCCATACTTCATGCATTAGGAATTGTAAATGGCAATCTATACAGATTCTCTCAAAAGGTAGTGAATGATTGAGTATTTTTTTATTATTGCAGTGACTTCTAAACTGCCCATCACCCGACAGGATACACTGTCAGTATTTTTGTAAAATCCATAAAGGGCTTAAGTTGCTTAAGTACAAATATGTTCTAAAGTTTCTATCCTGAATGTAGAATGTGGGTTAATTGTATATATTTAGTTTGTTTATTAAGATTCTTCAATGTCTTCCTATTGCCTTTAGGGTAAAAATTTAACATCCTTGGCAGGACACATGTGTTCCTCCATGAGCTAGCTCCAAGCTAATTATTTAATACTAAGATTTCTACACTTTCTTCTGTTTTTTTCTTTGGGGCACTTGTATTGAACTGGATACTTGAAATCACCCCACATATCCCAGAATATTACAACTTTTTAACTTTGCACATACTACCCTTCCTATTGGAATTGTCTTTCTTTGACTCTTTCCTTCTTCACCTATATGAGTGGTCAAGATTAAGCAGAATCCTCACTTCCTTTAGGTATCCTTATCTCACCTCCACCCACAGATTGGTTTAGTTACCCCCATCTGTTCTGCTATAAGAATGCATCTGCGGAAGTCTCTATCACAGTGACTACCACTCTCTGTTCACTTGTTAATGTTTTCATATTCACCTATGGGCTCCATTGAAATACAGTTTTGTTTTGTTTTGTTTTTTATCTCTGTGAATATCAAGTGCATAGCAATAGCAATGAAAGGTTGCAGATTAAAGAAAAGAAGGAAGGAAAAAAAGGACAAAAGGAAGGACAGATGGAAGGAATAATAGATGCAATAATAGTTGCAATATTGAAAATACAAAATTAAATAAAAGTGCTTTGGGGATGAATGGTAAGCCTTTGCCTAAATATGAAGAACTATGCATTAACTTTAAATTATAAGGTGAAGGGATATATATGTGTATGAATATATATACACACATACATATGATATACAGTGTATCATGTATATGAGCATATATTACTATTATATATATGTATACACACACATACAAATGTAAACTAAAACCTGAAGAGAGCATAAGGTTTAGACCTTCATATAGAGACATACTGATCCTTTTAACTTGTTGAAACAATGAATTTTAGATTTAAAGGTACTTTAGAGATCATCTAATACTATGTTTCTGAATTCTGGTTGCACAGTTAAAAAACAAAACAAAACATTTTAGAAAAATTTAAAAAATACCCATAGCAACTATTAGTGGGAATCTAAATTACTACAGAAACTGTAAAAAATTCTATTGATGCCCCCCCCCAAAAAAACTAAAAATATATATACCATATGATTCAGTGATCTTACTACAGAGTATATATCCAAAAGAAAGGAAATCAATATAGTAAAGAAATATCTTCACTCTCATGTTTATTGTAGCACTATTAACAATAGCCAAGATATAGAATAAACCTAAATGTCCATCAATGTTTGAATGGATAAAAAAATGTGGTATTAATATTAATATCCCTAGTATATACAATGGAATATTAGTCAGCTATAAAAAGAATGAAATCCTGTCATTTGTAGCAACATGGATAAAACTGGAAGTGATTATTTTAAGTGAAATGAGCCAAGCATAAAAAGACAAGTATCACATGTTCTCACTCCTATCTGGGAGCTAATAATGTGGATCTCATAAAGGTAGTTTTTTTCTCTAAAGAGAGGAGATTGGTGGTTACCAGAGGCCAGGAAGGGTAGGAAGGAGGTAGAATGAAAATATGTGAATTAATTAATTTGGGGTACAAGAATACAACTAGATAGAAGAAATAAGACCTAGTGCTCGATAGATCAGTAGGGTGACCATATTTAACAATGGTCTATTGTATATTTCAAAGTAACCAGGAGTGAATAAGTCCAATGTCCCCAGTATAAAGAAAAGATACACGTTAAAGGTGATGGATATCCCCCTTTCCCTGATTTGATCATTAAACATTATATGAATGTATCAAAATATCACATCCCCCCCAAATACATACATTTATTATGTATCAATAAAAAGAAAAAGTCACAACACTCCAGGAGCATTTAGAAATACCAACGGCAAAGCCCTATTTCAGACCAATTATATCCTGCAAAGGAGTGCGAGCACAGTGATTCAAATATGCAGCCAGGGCTGCTAACCACTGGTCTGGTATAGCAACCTCATTTTACAGTTGAGAAAACTGAGAATCTTTACATATAATCTTTAAAAGCCGTGGTCATCTGGCTCCCTGGCCCAGAGTGATTGAGAAGAATCAGAGCGGAAGGCTGTTAGAGGCAAGCAGGATGATCACAGATATGACAGCTGACAGCTTGACAGGCGCTGCATCACCACAGTATGTGATAATGGATGTTCATGATGAAGGCTGCAAGTCATCAAGATAAGAGTAAATTCCCCTTTAGTGGCTTCTTTTTAAGAAGGAAAAATAGTCCTCCAGGGGATTTCTATCAACAAATAATTAAAATCAATGTTTCCGTGAGACCCAAAAGGCAGTTTCTACTTTTGGAACATTCAAGAGGTACATTCCCCTTTAGTGGGGTTATCTTTTGGGCAGTGGGAACAGACCTGGACTAGCACTCAAAACCTGCATTCAAATTTTGACTATGGCATATGTTTGCGGCACACTCTTGAAGGCATGATGCAATTTTTTGAGTATTCTAAGTTCTCTCACTTAAAAAATAATAAACACATAATAGGTTATAATGAAGATAAAATGATGTTGTGTTTTGAATAAATATTTATATCTGTTCCTGTCCTATAAAGGATGTAAGTAGGCTGAACAAAATGATATGCAAAATAAACAATTCAACTGATCTGAATCAAATAAAAAGGACATTCAGTAATATTCACAGTATAACTATGTTCAAATGTGATTATTTATTAGTCTTAATTACATCTTTTTATTATAATCCATATATTTCCATGAAATTAACATTTTGGTATTCATTGTGTTAAATGATTAGATAAGAGCTATGTTTAGCTTTAAAATTATGTATTGTCCCTGAAAAAGTCTCTATTGGATTACTGAAAACCCAATCATGATAAATCTGTAGATAAGAAAATGCTTAATAAAAATTTGGAATATTCTTTCACCTTTGCCTAAGAACCCCGGATAGAAAAATGTCAGAAAATGTTGATAATCGTAAAAAATATGTAACTTGATAATTTTAGAAAATATAACCTAGAGTTTTCACAAAGGGCATATTTTTATCTCTAAATATGTGAAAATTTAAGAATTTAATCAAGCTCATCAACATATTTATTCATTCAAATATTTAGCATTTTATACCTAATCTGTCTGGATTTTTGACTGTAGTTTTTTTGTTTGTTTGTTTGTTTTTTGTGGTTGTTTATTGCTTGTGTCTCAAAATTTGGATTTTTCTGATGTTAAACTTGTAAACATTTTTTTTTTTTTTTTTTTATTTCAGCTTATTATGGGGGTACAAAAGTTCTATTTTAGAATTTATGTTTTAAAAGGACATAAAGATAGGGAGATAGAATATTTTATACTTTTGTGGCAATGCTATTAATTATCATATATGAATATTTTATGTTAAATATTAAAACCAAATTTTTGAAATATTTTACCCTGAGATTCATTAATAAATAAGAGAGTTGGGGAATAGTTGCAGATGCTTCAATAACTTCTCTTATTGAATTTATATGTAGAGTGAACATAAAATTTGCATTAAAATTAGAAATGTATATATAATGTTCACTTAGAAGTTCACAATCATTTAAACCATATGACTAGTAACCTTTCGATGGAATAACATTATTCTATTCCTTTCAGATACAATTTTCAGAATAATTAAAGGTAACTTATTGATAGTTCTCTTTTTGTTCAAATCCATATACTTAAAATAGTTAAGTATCTAATATAAGACATAACTTTTTCCTATTCTACTGGCTAAAGATAAAATATTCCTGTATATTTAAAAATAAAGTATTTTTCTGGTTGAAATGAGGAATTTAACTAGGAAATTACTATTGTGTTGAAAGTTGATCAAAATGTATTAAAGTTCACCCAAAGCAAGTTTATCTTGATCAACTAATTTATCATGCTTAGCAAAATTATGTAATTATTATGCGATTAGTTATGCATGGTTCTGGGTGTGTAATTGTGTGTGTTATTATACTTACTCAGGGAGTTTGTGACAATAAGGCAATGATACATGACACAGGTGCTTTCTGATAATGATGATAAACCCAACAGTTCTATAAGACTTACTCTGTGTCAGTTAATATTTTACATATATTAACTCAAAGCAATACAATAGAATATCTCCATTTTGTAGATGAATACACTGAGGCACAGAGTTTAGGTAACTTACACAAAGTCACACAATAATAGGTAGCAGAACTCTGATTTGCACCCAATCTGTTTCTATAGAACAATCTCCTAACAACTGCTCATACTACCTTGAAAATGTGAATGTCCTCTTTAAATTTAGATATGGATATGGTAGTCATCATTTTGGCACTAAAGCATGAAATTCAAGTAAATGCTATGTGATAAATTACATATTTTGCTATATTTAGATATATATCTATATCCATTTCATAGAAAAATATGGCTATTTATTTTTAAAGTATCTTTCAAGTATCTAAGGTAGCTTTATAATATTACTTGGATCAAGATACAAAGAAATAGAAGTAATACTATGCACAATCTGCCAGTTATTTAAGCCTTTTATTTGTCAATAAATTAAGGCCATAGGCTCTTATTCTAAAGGAATTGGATTTGAATATTACAAGTTGCTGATACTATTGACTCTTAGAAATAAATTTCAGACTAGAAAATCCCTGTGAAAGCAATCAACCTAGTTTTTGCATATTCCCAACAGCAGAGAAGCATTCTCACTTATTATATAGATCTTATTTCCCTAGACCATGGGTCAGCAAACTAGAATTCACATGTCAAAGTCAACCTTTATCTGTTTTTGTATGACCTGCAAACTAAGAAAAGTTTTCACATGGTTTTAAGTGGTTGAAAAAATAATCCAAAAAATATCGTGGATCATATAAAAATTCACATTTTAGTGTCCATAAAAAACTTTTATTGAACATTTCCATACTCATTTGTTTATGAATTATCTATGGTTGCATTCCCACTGCAAGAACATATTTGAGTAGTAGTAATAGAGACTGAATGGCCTGAGAAGCTGAAAATATTTACTATATAAACCGCTATGGAAAACATTTGCTGAAGCCTGCTTTATACATTGAAATCTTTCCGTGATCTGGTTTGCTTCCTTGTTCATAGAATAAGAATATGAATTCTAGTGATGTGCAGCTCTCTAAGTCTTTGTATTTCTGACCATTTTTCCTACTGTCTCACAATCAAAACCCAAACTCTTACATGTTGGCCTGGATTCGCACTTGGCTACTGTGTCAATTCTGCCTAGTTTAGTATATGTCAACTATGTGACAGGTGTATTCCAAATCCCCTTCTCCTACTGTAAGACTTTCCTGTGACTTCACAGTGATTCACCTCTTAGCTTGTATACCAGATTTTACTCTTACTTCTTACACTCCTCTTCCTCGTAAAATTTTACCTTGTATTTTGCAACAAAATTTCTACTGTGTGTATTTTATAGACCATACTTAAATGGCCTGATCTCTTTTGTACCATGGAAGTTTAATAAAATGAAAGTAGTAGACATCAAGCAGTGGTATAGAGCAATTTCTGCATGTTCCGTGGTCAAAATACTTCCCAAATGTATACATTGCATATTTCTTTCCCTAACCAATCATTCAGCACAAATTACTGTTGATTCTGATGACAGCTGTGTCTGCCAGGAGAAATGATACTGGGCTACAGTTCTGTAAAAGTCAATTTGAATAAAGATAACATGTTTTCAAGAGCTGTGTATTTACTCACATGATCTAGTTACTATTTATTAGATTGATAAATGTTCACCAAATATTAGTTTTGGGGAAAAGGTGCTGCTTCCTTGCTTAGGGATATCAGATTCAAAGTGTGTCAGAAAGACTGGTCGATGTGCTAAGCTCATGACACCTCTGAGAAAATACTTAAAACATTTTCCTCAAAGGTATTCTTAGAGCACAAAGCTGTCTTCATGTTTCTAATTACCAAAACACTTGTGGAGAAACAAGGGAATTCCTTGTTAGGATTCTTGTTGCTTTTCATGAAATAATAATTTTGTTCATGACATATAAAATTTCTAACATAATCACTTCTCTATAATGGGTTTCAAGTTGTTTCACCCTCTTCCCAGAGGAGACAGAAGAAAATTATAGAGAATCAGAGAACTGCTTTTCAAATCCATTAGTTCTGCCACCTCAATAAAGGCTGGCCTCTCATTGACTACTGTATCCTTTAAGTTTACTATACTTCTTACGCTGTGTGATGATCCTATTGCTAATTTTGATACTTGACTCTTAATTAAAATAAATGGATTCTGTTTGTCATCTCAAAATCATTTTTTAACTAAAAAACTAAAGTACAATGTGGAGTGTACAGAGAAAGGGGAATAGATTATTGATTATTCTATTCTATGTGACTATGATCAACGTATATTGCCTTAGTGATCATCAGGCATACAATGAGGAATACTAATGTTACTATGAACTAAATTTTTTGGATAAAATCAGGCACATATTATTTAAATATCATAGATCATTTAATTAGTTGTGTTTCCACATCTGATTAGGACTATTATATCCTCTCATATACTTAAGTTATTAAATTTGTTATATCTCAAATAAGAAGCAGTACAATTAATCAAAGTATGCAACTAAACTATTGGCACAGTATTACCATCTTTTTTTTATTTATTATAGTTTATTATGGGGGTACAATATATTGCCCATGGTTAAATGGTTAAATATATTGCCCATGCGCTCCCCAAGTATTCCCATCTTAATGGTAACTTGTTTATGCTAGTAGAGAAGATGCCTGGAGAGTGAGTGGTGATTAAATCACTAATGGTGTTTTCCACAGTTTGTTGAGAATTGAATACTTTTCCCTTCAAGAAGTGGTCCAAAGACTAAAGGAAATGGTAGTCAGTTGGTGCAAGGTCTGGTGAATACAATGGATGAACAGAGAGTTTACAAGTCCAGCTTCTGTAGTTTGAGCAGATTTCTTTGTGCGACATATGGTGGAGCATTGTCTTGCAAGAAGATTGGCCTGTCTCTGTTGACCAATCTCATCTGCTTAATCACAAGCATTCTCATCATTTCATCCAAGTGATTGCAGTAGACATCCACTGTAATGGATTGACCAGGTTTCATGAAGTTGTAGTGGATAATACCAGCACTAGACCACCAAACAGACACTATTAGCTTTTTTTTGATGAATATTCAGTTTTGGACTGTGTGTTGGCACTTCGTCTTTATCCAACCATTGTGCCAAATTCTTGCGATTGTCACAAAGAATCCATTTTTCATCACACTTAACAATACAATGTAGAATTGAGTAATCCTTATGTTGTGACAGCAAAGAAAAGCAAGCTTTGAGATGATTTCTCTTCTGATGCTCATTTAATTCATGAGGAACTCATCTATCCAGCTTCTTTACCTTGCTTATTTGTTCCCAACGGTCCAATATTGTTGGAATAATATCAAACCTTGCTGCTAATTCACATGTAGATTGGGATGGATTCACTTCCACTACAGTTTTCAGGTCATCATTATCCACCTTGGTCTCAGGTTGCTCATGTGGCTCATTTTCAAGATTAAAATCTCCGAATGGAACTTCCCGAATCGTTGATATATTGTGTGTTCATTAGCCACATCCTTCCCAAACAGTTCATTGATATTTCGAGCTGTCTGCACTGCATTGGTTCTACAATAGAACTCATATTAAAAAATAACATGAGTTTTTGACTTATCCATGGTTTTACAAGAATTGCTCTAAAAACTTTTTTAAAGATGCTCATGAGCCGAATGTGCATTTGAAAGACTGAGGATGTACCTTCACAATAAAAATAAAGCGAGAAGTGTCAAAATGATATGTCAAAGATATCAACTGTCAAACTTAGTACTTAAGGAAATCAGACATTTCATACTTAATATCCTTAGTAATTTTGGCACAGTTAATTACAACATCAAGAAAGAAACTTGGGATTTTTTTTTTCTATAGTAACATATTTGTTGGGATCCCTTAGACCACATAACTACAGACTTTTAATAATAAAAAATAGTGTTCTATAGGATAATAATTTGTCCAATTAATGGGTGCTTTTTTGTTTCTTTAACCTTTTCTTTTTTCAAGCAGTTATCAATATCTGGAAATCAAATTGCTCAATGGAGCCAGAAAACATATCATTGTAGCACCCAATTACAGACAGTCCCCAACTTACAATGATTCCATACAAGCTAAATCATAAACTGTTATTATAAAGGGTAGTATATATTGGAATGTTTACAGAATTGTCTTCTTTGCAACTTGATTCTATTTTGCTCAAAATCTGATACAAATAAAATAATGAACTCTATTTTCAGACAAAGCTCTTTTCCATAAATATCTAAATTTCAAGTTAAACTGTTTCCTTTTATCTTTCAAATTTAAATTAAGAGACAAAGGAAATCCTAAAAAAGGAACAAAGAAAGGAATTGAAAAGACAAGGAAGCAAGGAAGAAAAGAGAGAAGAAGGGGAGGAGAGAGTGAGAGAGAAAGAGATAAAAAAGAGAAACACAGGAAAGACATGTGAAGAGAGGAAATAGAAAGGGAAATAAAGGCATTATCTACAGATGTTATTCCTGGGTAGCTGTGAGGAAGTAAGTCTTTGAAATAAAAAGAACATTGACTGTGCAATGCCAGAAGATAAACAGTTTCAGAATTCTGACAGTTTGTTGTTGCTGCTTATTTTCTACACTGACTGAATAAATACATTTCCAAATGTTTGAATGCCATGTCCCAATAGGTAATAAAATAGACCTGACTAATGGCAGCTGTGACAAACAAAGCCTGATTAAAAGAAATAGAGAAACTCAAACAACCAACCCCTCCAACTAATTTGAACTTCTTTTGGGCAGAGACCCAGGAATTCTTTGCCTACAACCATAGGAGCTTTGAAACAGCAAATTCAGTTCCATAGTTCTTTAACTCACCATACAGTGTCACACAAACAGCTAAGAACCTTGTTTTTTCATTTCAGAAGTAAGTAGAACTTTGAAATCATACCACATGTGCCAGATGGGAAGGCTTTTAGGTAGCATTTTTTGGAAAGCCTCATTTTACCCTATCTCTACCTGTAACCATCCCATTTCTGTTCTTGAGTTTTCCATTGGTTGCAATTATAGACAAGAATAGTGTATTCAAAGCCAAAGTTAAGGGTCTAGATGGAAAAATCAATAGGGCACCTTTTCCAAGTACAAATCAATAATAGTTAAAACAACTTTTCTTAGCTTAGAGGCAAATCCTATTGTGGTAAATGACTAAGTTCCACAGGTACTCTGACCCTGTCATGTCTGACTTACCATGTCTCTCTTTTTTTTTATATGCATGGCCATCTGATCAATTAATTCTTACAACACTAGTTACTGAATAAGAATTTACTAACGTGAAAGACACTTGGATCAATGAATTAGTCAGCATAGAAATTATTTTAACTGCAATTAAAACATATATATTTTATTGCACTAATGGCTTCAACATAATTTGAAGGGAAGGTCATTCAGATTTCTAAAAATAGTTCCAGTGTTCATTTTTTGACACCAGTTAATGAAGTTAATTGGTTGCTTGTAGCCTTTCAAACCTTGCTAGTGATGGAGTTAGTTTATGATTAAAGATACATGCTGATTCTGAGCAGTGCTAACTCAGTAGCTACAAGTATAACAACTCTAATGAGAGTGACCATTCTCTCGACCAGTCTCTCTTTGTCATACACTGTGCCAGATGTTGTGTATGCATTATTTTTAATTTCCAAAATAGCCTAAAAGTTGCAGACTATTCTCATTTACATATTAGAGGCCAGAGGATCTGAGATATAAGAAAAAAAATCATAATTAGTAAGAAGCAGAATTTCATATATAAAATCAAAACTCTTTGTTACATTCTACATTACAAAAGCTCTTCTACTTTCTTAAATAATGGTGGAAGCATGAACCAAGGATTGATAATATACATAGATCACTGCCTAAACTTCTCTGTTTATAATCTTCATAGGTAGATTATTCTTCAAGTCATTCTGAGATAAATATTATATATAATATAAAAATAATATAAAAAATTTTTACCACAAGGTATGTCAAGATTATTTTCTAGGTTTTTGTTTTTTCTGCAGATGTTTTAATTTTCCTTTCCTCCAAATATAATTTTGTGATTATATTCAATAGACACGAATGACTTATGGAGTACATGAGTAAATCTACTGTCGCTCTGATTTTCTGAGACAGCATAGATTTCTGAGAGCCTTGAACTCATTATTCCTGGATCTTAGTAGCTCACTTAGGGTTTTCACGTCTCCCTAAGATAAAACGAAGACTAAAGTAAAAAGGTTATATACCGTTTTTCAAGCCATTCTTCACGGTGATTAGGCCAGGTTAGTACAAGGTGGTGGACTGTACACCAGAGATCAGATGTACGTATGAGCTTTGTAAGAATCCATATTCCTGTCCTGCTTTTGTTTGTTTTCTTAATTTCTACCTTGCCAACCTCTCATTGGAAGACATTTTAACTCATCTTGAACTACCCTCTATATCTTTAGTATTTATTTCATCAACTAGCATTTTTTTCTCATTTTTTAAAAAAATTTTCCTAACTTTAAAGAAATCTAGTTTTATATTTTACAATTATTTGATAATCAATTTCTGGAATGCATATTTAAATTTTATTTTAGATTTTTAAGATTATTGATTTCTTTTATATTTTAAACGTGTATCTCATTATGAGTTTTATTTTAAATCTCATTGCTTTAACTTTTATCTTTCATTATATTTTTTTATTTGTTTATTTTTATAAATTAGTTATCTTAGTATGTCTTCATGTATTTTAGTTTTAAAATTTAGCTTTAATATTCTTATCTAATCTTTGTATTTATACTCAATTTCATTGACATTTTTCTTTTTCTTCTCTTCTTGTCTTTCTTTTCATTATTATTATAATTTCAATAGATTTAGGGGATACAAATGTCTTTTGCAACATAGATGAATTGTATAGTGGTGATGTCAGGGCCTTTAGTGTACCTGTCATCAGACTAGTATACATTGTGCCCAACAGATAATTATTGATTCCTCACCCAGCTCCCACCCTCATGTTTACTTAGTTTATAATGTCCATTACACCTCTTTGTGTCCATATATATACATCCTTTAACTACTACTTATAAGTGAGACATGTGGTGTTTATTTTTCCATTCCTGAGACATTTCAGTTAGGATAATGGTATCCAGCTCTATCCAAGTTGCTGCAAATACATTATTTCATTTCTTTTTATGTCTGAGTATTACTCCATGAGGGTGTGTGTGTGTGTGTGTGTCTATTCACATTTTCTTTATCCACTCATTAGATGATGGGTACTGAGGTTGATTCTATATCCTTACAATTGTCAATGTGCTGCAATAAACATTTGGGTGCAGGTGTCTGTCTTTTCCTTTTGATAAAATGACTTCTTTTCCTTTGGCTAACCAGTAGTGGGATTGATAGATTGACTAGTAGCGTACTTTTAGTTCTTTGAGAAATCTCCATACTGTTTTCCATAGAAGTTGTACTAATTTGCATTTCCATCAACAATGTATAACTGTTCCATTTTCACCACATCCACACCTCACCATCTATTGTTTTTTGACTCATTAATAATGGCCATTCTGACAGGAGTAAGGTGGTATCTCATTGTGGTTTTAATTTGCATTTCCCTGATGATTAGTGACGTTGGGTATTTTTTTCATATTTTTGTTGGCCATTTCTATAACTCCTTTAAAAAAAATCTGTTCATGTCTTTTGTCCACTTTTTGATGTGGTTAATTTGTTTTCCTGCTGATTAGTTGGGGTTCTTTGTAGATTCTGGATACTAGTTCTTTGTCAGATGTATGGTTCAAAACAAATTGAAATTTTAAATTGAGACCCAAAGCTATAAAAGTTATGAAAGAAAACATAGGAAAAACTCTTCTGGACATTGGCCTAGTCAAAGTATTTATGAGTAAGACCTCAAAAGCAAATACAGCAAAAATAATAAATAAATAAATGAGATTTCATTAAAGTAAAAAAGTTTCTGTACAGGAAAGGAAAACATCAACAGAGTAAACAGACAACCTATATTATGGAAAAAGCTACTTTTTTTTTTTTTTTACTGCACAATTTGTTTCTTTTATAATTATTGACAGAAATGTGACTATACTGATGATAATATGCAAAGATCCCAAGCCATCAAAGGGAGACCAACGACCTTCTTACCCATAAACTTTTTAACCATAACCTTCCAACTTCCCCAAGGGATATTCTAACTTATTTAAGAATGGTTACCCAAGAAAATTCACCCTGAGGAACTAGTTCATTCTACTCAGGTCTATAAATCATGAAGATGTCACTCTGGATTTACTGAAATGGTATTGCTTTCTGACAGCTCATATCATTCACTTATTGTATGAGAAATTGTTTTAAAAATGCATGATCTACATGTGAATAAGCTACACATGTCATGGTTTGCCATAAAACAGATAAAGATGGTCTATGGAATGTCCCCACTGGGGATAAACCCTCCTTGTGCTACATAAGACCTGACCTTCTTGCTAAGGGTATAAGTGGTACTAAACATCCTAACTGACAGAAGCCAAGGGAATAAAAGGGTGCCATTAAATATTAGTGTCCTCTAGGGTACCTGTCCTTAGAAACTTTCTCCTTTCACTCGGTGATTTCATCCAATCTCTGTTATATTCCTAGCTATTCTCTGATGTTATCTATACCAAATATTTAATAATTATTTTATACATAAAATGTAAAATCTGTATCTCAGGTTAGAACTCTCTCCTGAGTTCCAAATCTTTACATTCAATTACCCAGAGGACACTTCCACCTAGATATTTAATGCATATCTTTAATTCAATGTGTCTACAAATTTACTCACTAACTTCGTTCCCTACAAGTATTCTGTTTGAATCCTTTTCTTTTCTTTGAATTTTCAAGATTCCTGAATTCCACATCTTAGGGAATCAGCCATTCCAAGTGCAATCTGGAGATTCTTGACTCTTCCTTTTTCTTCAGTCACATATCCAGTCTGTTGTCAAATCCTGCCAATCTACTTTGTTAATGGTTTTTCCATCTGACAAAAGTATTCTGTCTCCTTTTCCAGTTCTTTGGAATGATCATCACGCTTATCAGAGTGTTAATTTGGATCCTCTCAGCTCCAAATTCATGCTGTATTGCTGATCTATGAAAATGATTATTTACCTGTACCTTTAAATTATTTTATTTGCCAGCATGACTTTAAGCTTTGCAAGCAGAGGATGCCAGACAGACATTGAAAGAGAAAAGGGTCTTTGCTTCCTTGTTCTGATGTGCTAACACAACTAGCTTCTTCATCACTCTGATCTTGCAGTTTATAGTGATCAGCATTTTCCTTGGAACACACCCTTGTGTGATTTTGTAGCAGAATGTCATAATAAGATGCTATCCAGTCAACAACCTGCAGTTAGAGGACATATTTCTAGCAAGTTCCACAGTCATAGAACCACAGTAACTTCTCTGCCATTCAGTGAGTCAGAACTATGCCTGCCAATGAGGTCTGTATCTCAGCCATGGATGGCTGAAAGGGGACAAGCTGGACCTTGTATCTCAACTCTGGTGCCATTTACTTTTGTGTTCGTGACTGTTTCTTACATCTGCTATTATATTCTTTAGAGTTTCCGTTATCTCTTACTGTCCTATCCCTCATTACTCCAATTCTCTGTTCTAATGTTTCTGTATGTTAAGCTTGCCCCATTCTCATTACTCTATAGTTTCTTTCTCATGATTGGATCAAGACTACATGGAAAACCACAATAACCCAGTCTAATTTCCTGTATTTCCCAGTTTGATTAATTTCTTTTCCCTGCAGTTGCAAAAGCTAAATGAAGTTGGTGTAATTCAACAGCTTTTATCTCTCGTCTGGCATTTTGGGAAGATTGACACCTTAGTTTGAAATGCTCTTCCTCCTCCCATGCACCGTCCATCTGGAAATAATTAACAGAGTCACTGAACTAGGCACAGGGGATTCAGTGATGAAAAGAATAAAGTCTCAGCCCTCAGGGAGGATATATTTTTATAAATGAAGACAGACAAGAGACAAATATAGATATATATGTTAAGTGGCACAAGGTGCTATAAAAAATGAAGCAAGTTAGAAGAGGTGTATCTGCTGTTGTATGTGAGATAGTATATTCTTGAACATAAGCTACGCTCTTCTATGATAACAATTGAACCCGAAATCTCAGAGGTTTAATACAATAAATGTTTAATTATGGCTAACATTAAGTGTCAATCAAAGGTAAAGCATGGATCTTTCCCATGTTGTCTTCCTTCTGGCATCCAGGTTGACAGGGCAGCTTCTGTCCAGATTATTAGAAGACATCCTAGCAGAGGAAAAATGTAATATCAGCAGCAATATGAAGATTTTGCTTACAGCTTCCACCTGGAAGAAGCTGTGTTCCTTAGCTTCACATACTATTGGAAAAAGCAAGTCAGATGGCCAAACCTAAAGTCAACTTGGCAAGAAAGTATAATCTTCCTGGGGGAGTGAATAATAATGGACAAAAATCCAGTCTATCATAGGTAGTAAAGAAAAACCTTTTTGAAAAAGTGAAATTGGATCAGTGAGATCTGAAGACCAGAAAGAAGTAAAAGAAAGAGTTGTGAGGATATCTAGGGGCAGATCATTCCATAATGGGCACATAATCACTACTTTTATTCTTTATGTTTTAAGTGAAAACACTTTAAGTGCAGAGAAAATGATTCTTTTAATAGTAACTCTCTTGACAGTAATTGCTGTGATATGTCATGCCTTACACAGTTATCATGTGAAGAAAATGAATCAGGCATATCTCCTAATAATGATTATTCTAGTGAATGATCATTCATATAGACAAGAGAATAGAACATCCTTAAATGCTTATCTCTCTTGAAACTTAACGGTAAGTTTTGTGTTTTAAACAAAATATTCTCAAAGTACATTTTTTGTGAAATACTTTGTCGGATTCATCTGATTGTGCTGTTGAGAAATTCTTATTCAAAACCCACTTATTCAAGTGATCATTTTTAAAATAAATTTTTCTGATTATATAGAGACTGAATTTATGAATCCATATAAATTGAATTTGATTTGACACTTGATACAAACATTAAATTTTGTAAAATACCTTCATAAAAACTATCTATCTATGTACCTATATATCTCATATTTGACCTAATAACATTCTCTTTGTTTATGTTAATAAATGTGACCATTAATTAACCTAAATGTTATTCTCCCAGCTTTTCAAGGCAAAAATAATTCTTAATAAGCTTTATTTCTGATTATTAAAGTAGGCTATGTTCTTTATTTCTAAAGTGTTGAACAGTTCACAAAAGATTGTATGCAATCATGGTAATCTATAAACCTAGAAAACTACTGTTTACAGATTATTATGTGCTCTAATTTTCATAAAAAAGCTTGAATATGGTGATGATTTTTAATAATGATATTTCACATTTCAATTTACTTTGTTAATTTAAGCATTAGAATTCTTCCAAGATTTATGCTTTTCCAGCCACATTTTTCTGTAAAAGCATCCACTAAATTTTCTAGTGTAGCACTGTTCATGACATTCTCATATTTTTAATTTCTTCCATTCTAGCTATAATTGTGTTCATTCCAAATTTCATGAACTCTTTTTGTCTTTTGATTAGAGTTGCCATAAACTTATCAATTTAACATATTTTAAGGAGCTAAAACTTAATTTTATTTATCAATTTGATAAGTATCCAGGTTTTTCACCATTTATTTCCTGCTTTTACATTTCTGATTTTTCATTTTGTTCCATTTTCTTTCTATATTCTGAATTTAAATGCTTTGGAGTGCTATCTGAGGCTCATAAGGTCTATTTGTTATCTCCTCATTATTTTCTTTCTTTTTGTATATTTTATTGAGGAAATAGCATTTCTCCCTATGGTCATGAAGACAATCTATTGTCAAGGATTTCAGCATAAGAGTAATGGTATAAGAAAGAGCCTATTACTTTTTGCCCTACTTGGTGTATTGTTTTACTCAAAGCTTTATCTTTATGTTTCATACAGATTCCTTCTAGATATTTCTAGCTTATTGACTTATATGCCCAGATTCCATCTTTATTTAATCTTTGCACCCTCCTTTTCTTCATAATTTTTGAAATGAAGATATAGTATAAGATAAGGGAAGTGTACTAGCTTTCTGCTCCTCACTTTCTATGATTTAAAAGTTGGTGGATGAGATTCTTCTTTGAAGTCAGTTCACACAGAAACAAAATGTATACATAATTCTAGAATACTCAGATCATTAGCAATTTCTAATGTTTCAAATTGGGTAAAACTGAAATGTTTGAAAATATTTTCAGGTACCTGAAATTAAAAAAGAAAATATAATTTTAAATGTGATCCTAAAGTTTCACTGAGCCTATATTTATGGGCAAGTCAATGAATTAGGAAGGTATTAATTAAACTCTCAGGTATCAAATTTCAAAATGAAAGTCACACTTGGCTCAGAGTATATTTATCTGAATATCAAAAGATGTGCTTGCTCTATTACTCTACAAAAAACTCAAGGTTTCAGAATATTTTCAAATTGCAAAGCAATTTTCATACTCAAGTGTACTCCCTAAAATGTTTTATGAAACGGTTATATCAATTTTGGTTAGTAAATCAAAGAAATGATAAATACCGTGAACATTTTCAGTACACATATTTAAAGTATCCAGTTTAGGAAGCTTATCCTCATGTGGATTGTTTTAATGCCTTTTCTGAGTCAGCCAAGAATATTGATTCAGAAATAAAGCATAGATGTTTAAGAAGAAGCAGAGTCATGGATTTCTTAGGATTTCATATCTCCATTGTCTCTCCTTTGTTGACAGCTGATTTTCCTTTTCTTGGCATTGATCCTAAACCCTCTCAAATATAGAAATTAGGCATAAATTTTGTCTTTTTTGTTAAAATGCCTTTATTGTTCCATATCCTCATTTTCTTCATGTTGAAACACTCTTTCAACTTATTTCCAAAAGCATGTATGTCAGTACATTCATCAGTAACATAATATGTTATGATTGACCTCAGAAAGACCATTTGTTATTTTATACTAAGGTACTAAATTTTTCTAATGATTTACCTGATATGTTTCTCTAGAATCCACACTAATGGGATAGCACTATTCTCGTTTATGTCTTTTCCAGACTTCTATAAACAATGAAAGGTCACCCTTTTTTCCTTTTTTTAGACTACTCCCAGAAAATACTCAGAATGAGATAAACGGAAGTAAAGGGAGATGTCTGATGTTGCTTATCCCTAATGCCTAACTCTGTGGCTAGACCATAATAGGCAAACAAAACATTTGTTACCTGAATGTTGACCATTAACCTCCTTGCATTTTTTTGTTCCAAATGTTACTTAAAACTCTTTACATCTTCTTCTGCCCTTAGTTTCATCTTCAGTATATACAGCTAGGCATCACTGATTATTACAATTTTTCTAGGATTAGATTTTCTCAAATTCCCCTATGAAGAAACTACTAGAGATAGCAAATGATATTTTTCCAACTTACACAACTAATGAGAATCAGAGCTAGAACTCAAATTCGACTCTACTTGACTGAACTTTTCCATCGTCTTCTGCTTCTAAAAGGTTTCAACTCAAATACCAGTAATAACAGAGGGTACTTATTTTACTTCACTATGTAATGATAAGTGGCAGAGGTAGGATTTGAAACCAATCAGTATGACTTTAGAGTTTGTTCTATTAACCATTCTCCTTAAATTCAGAGGAACAGCATGAGCACACATTGTTTATGGAGAGTAAGTCATTTAATATTTTACCTGTGGTTCAATGAACTAAGCCACAAATTCTTCTTCTACTTCTTCTACAGCAGCATGCTTGAGGAGTAGTAGAGAAAATAAGCTTGGCTGAACAAATGAAGTCTTGTCTCATTGAATGTGGCATTCAACTTGTAGAAATGAAGCTAAAATTCTGCTGCATAGTGTCTGTGTGAGGGGAGGAAAGCGTAGGCTGAGTCTAGGGGCGGTATATTGAAGGGGGAGAAATTTAGAAGGCAAAAAGAAATATCAAATGACTTGTAGTGTACAATGTTTTGGGTCTTGTCTTTGTGTGAAATGTGCAGTAAAACCCATATTATCCATCAAAACTTTCAGAGTTGAATGGAGTTGGATGAGAGTATGGAAGAGAAACAGTTAAGAAGTGAGTTGTATTACAAGAAAGGTACAGCTTAGGAGCAAAATATTCCAAAATGGGCACAACCGCATATTTATTATCTTTCCTTATACTTAATGCAAGCTTTTGCTCATTTTTAATAATTCACATGTTTTCATAGATCAATAGTGGTCCTGCCTCCCACAAAAACTTCAAATAATTGATGATCTTGAAGGATGCTTCCTGTTTATCCTGAGGATTTTCATACTATCTTCACTGTAATACTCTTATACAATATGTTGCAGCTTATTTAATGAACATCCCAGAGAAAAACACAGAGACCATATTAATATACCATTTTTAAAAGAAATATATATATACAGAGAAAAAAAAATCTTTGCCCTAAATCACCTAACTATGACATTGCTGGATGAGAATCTGGGTCCCTTCTATACCTATGTTCTTATAACTGAATTAAAGGCCCATTTCATAAAGAGGCCAGGTAGATTGGGTCTGTAACCCCTCTGATTTGAAAAGCTAATTCTTGCACCATTCAGGTCATCACTACAAAGGTGCCCATCCCCAGACAGTGTGTACCGTACCCCTTAGGTGTGAATTTACCCATCCCCTCCACCCCCTCCCTCCTGTCCAACACCTGATGAATGCTTCTTGTATGTGTGCACTTCAGTGTTGATCAATTAGTACCAATTTGATAGTGAGTACATGTGGTGCTTGTTTTTCCATTCTTTTGAACCTCTGAAGTTTAGAACTAAAACTTTTCCTTGGAATACAAGAAGCTGCTCTTGCTAATACATAGAGTATGCCTATTTTCCTGTGTTAATGTTTTTATATCATTCTGTTCTTCCACCACTTTGAAAAGAAAGGTAATTTCCATTGCTTTAACAGAGAAAAAAAAAAAAAACTTCAAATTTATCTCCATTAGTTTCTAACTTCTACATTGGATTTTTTTTTTTTTTAATCTTTTTCACATCAGCCACATTGGTAGATTTTACTCTCCTTGTCTGATGCAATAGGTGTAAATGTAATGGAGAATTGAAAGGTCAATACCTTTCTAATTCAGTAAACACCATTTCATTTTTAGTTTCTCCAATTTCTCCTAAGCCATAAGTCCTTGTTCATCAGTGATTAAAATTTTATAAGCATAGTTCTTTTAAGAGTATAGACATTTTCCTGTTTAGTGTTTTCTAACATTATTAAAGTTTTTCTTAGACCATTATGACAAATATGACAACTCGCCTTCATTTGTATGATGTTAGTTTTTATTTTTCATTTCAGAACTTGTACGCCTATTCAACAGAAATTACAATAGCATTATTTCTAATAAGAAAAACTATGTAATGAGAAAGATGGCCTTTAAAATTAATGAAACATTTTATTTCATATTTTGTTGTGTTAAAATATAGTTGTTTGTCTAAATAAGTTTTATGATTGTTAAAATATATATCCTGAATTGAATCTTTAAGTGAGTGAAAAATATTCAATTGATAATTGTCAAAATCTTTGTTCCTGTCAACCTATGATTTTTAAGTATTAATATTATTGCCATATGGAAAAGATATGTACAAAAGGATTATAACAGAAGATTACTCATTTGCAGAGATTCTACACCAATGGTTATATTTTTCTTTTTTTATTTATTTTTTATTTCAGCTTATTATAGGGGTACAAAAGTTCTGATTTTATACATTGCCCATGCCCCCTCCATGCCCCCAAGTCCGAGCTTCAAGCGTGTCCATTCCCCAGACAGTGCACATCGCACTCATCATGTAGGTACACACCCATCCCCTCCCCCCACCGCCCACCTCAATCCGATACCCAATTGGTGTTATTCCCAAATGTGCACTTAGGTGATGATCAGGGAAACCAATTTGCTGGTGAGTACATGTGGTGCTTATTTTTCCATTCTTGGGATACTTCACTTAATAGAATGGGTTCCAACTCTCTCCAGGAGAACAAAAGAGATTCTATATCACCATTATTTCTTATAGCTGAGTAATACTCCATGG
>CM052440.1:26515656-26543002 GCA_028533085.1 Varecia variegata
GGCATCTACCCAGAAGAACATAAGTCATTCTTCAATAAAGACACCTGCACCCGAATGTTTATAGCAGCACAATTCACAATTGCTAAGAAGTAAAATACTTTTTATCATTCTGAATGACCATATATATCAGGTGAGGCTGTGACCCAGGTAAGAATTATAAAATGTGATCTAGATTAAAGATAATCAGTACATCTCAAGGTCAATTAAGCCCAAGAAGAATTTCCTTGGAATCATAGAAAATACATTCACTTAAATATAGGCATTGACTTAATTTAAAATTGGATACATACTACAGAGTACAGAACTGAGAAAAGAGAAAAATCAGGTTCCATTGATCAGTGTCATTGGAAACCTTGAAACCTGGAACTGTCTCTGGATTTCAGAATTACGTGAAGCAAAATATTCCCACATTCCTTTTTTTAAACAACAGATATTAAATATTTATTCTCTTACAGTTCAGAAGTCCACAGGTCCAAAATCAAGGTTCCAGGAGGGTTTTTTCCTTCTGGAGGGTCTGAGGGATAATTTGTTTTATGCCTCTCTCTTAGCAATCCTTGGTTTTCCTTGGCTTGTAGCTGCATCCCTGTAATCTCTGCCTCTGTCTTCACATGGTATTCTTCCTTGTGTCTTCCCTCATTCCTTGAGCTAGTTTGGTTTAGGTTTGATGTTGTGTGAACACAAAATAAATCCTATTTGATGATACATGAAATGATCCAAGTAGGTGTTGTCAGGCTTTTCCTGCATTAAAAGCAATCTGTTTTTCTTTCATCATATTACGGGGGTACATCTTGAAATACTATTCTAAGTGCCATCTTTTTGTTTTAGTTTTTATTTTCTAAATCTTATACTTGTGTAGAACAATTTATTTTTGCATATTATTTGTATATACAACAACAACAACAACAGCACTCTAAAATTTAGTGGCTTAAAACAAGAACAACTTATTATCCCTGTGATTCTTCAGGTGACTGGGCAATGTTTTTCTGGTCTCATCTGGGTTAACTAATGAGGCTGCAGTCAGCTAGTAGGCCAACAGGGGACCTGGAATAGTTGGGATGCTTAGGTCAGCTGGGCCTGTTTTTGTTCATGTCTCTCATCCTCCATGAGGCTATTTTGGGCTTCTTCACATGATAGACTCAGGGTTGTGGACAGTAAAACAGGTCAAGCCCTAAAGTGGACAAGCACTTTAAAAACCTCTCCTTGTGTCACCTCGGCTGATCTTACCTGAGGAATGGGGAACTTGTGGCCTCCTGGATCCTTGAGCGCCAAATTTGTATTCAGTCAAGGGGCTGCACTCGGGGATCTGGAGGGCCACGTGTGGCCCCCAGGCTGCAGGTTCCCCACCCCAAACATGGTGCAGGGTCAACTAAAATAAATTTAAACAAACAAACAAACAAACAAATAAATAAATAAATTTGAGGGGTAGATAAATAACTCCACCTCTTGATTGCAACAATGGCAAAGTAAGTGTGTACATACTGGGATGGAAGAAATGTGTAACCATTTTTGCCATATACCACAATGAGTGTTTAGGGTAAATAATAGAAGTGAACATAAAAAAAATATTTACAGAAAGAAAAATAAAGAATATAAAATGGCCAAAGCAGCATAAAATAATGACATTTGCTAGACTCACAAGAATAAATAAAAATAAGATGCCTTTCTTGTCACCTTAGATTTTCTTTTTTCAAGAGAATTGATGGTCTAGTTATGCAATCTTGAGTGACTGACTAGTGCTCAGATTGAATTACAATAGTAGTGTCTGGATTTTTAAGATCTCATAGAAATTAGGTTTTATGATCATATTTTCATAATACAAACACTCAACTTTATACATCTTATTTTCACAAATCTTTATTATGTATCTGGAATGCAGTATAGTCTCAATAAATATTTATTGAATAAATTAGGTGATTTTTATGCTAAGCAAGATGTAAAAACTCTGTAACAGTAACTTGTTTACTATTTTAGAAAAACCTACCTATCCTGATCTCTAACCATAACCATTTTACCACTTTTCTTGCCAATACTTCTTGGTGAATAGATTTTGTATGAATATTGCCCACCTTCAATTTTTTTTCATAATTAGCAGTCTTTTTGATGTACCTTGATTATTTCCTATTATTCCAATTATTTTGCAGGGAAACCTTAGAAATACTGTTGCAACCAGTCAAAAGAAATGCTGCTTTTCCCCTCAATCTTGCTTCTAAATTTATCACTTCAGACTCCAAAAATTAGTTATTCATGTATCTTTAAACAAAGCTGATTGAGATATGACTGAATCCATAGATTGAAAAACAGAAATCCTTTTATTTTGAGAGATTCTGGTAATTGCAGAACAGTGTCAAGGAGCATAGGTATTGCCTATTTTCAGTAGGAAAAAAATACTAGAATCTCACTAAATAATTCTGTTTTGAACTTTCTGGTGTGGTTACATTTCACTTTTGAAAACAAGTGTAAAAGGCCACTGCTGTCAAGAAGAATGAAATGTAGAAAGTATCTGCCATATAGATTTGGCATAGAACCATAAAATATTGAATTGTAAAATTTTAAAACAGATTTATGAGGGAAATGCTTCCACATAATTCCACTGCCCTGAATACCTTAAAAACTTGCTGAGATTTTAAAGTTTTCACATTCAGGGAGGTATAGAGGAGAGGGATAGAAATTATTACCAAGATTTTACTTTATTGCTTACTAAATATTGTTCACTGTCTGAAAATACCTTGACACAGGTGACTGATTTTTACCACATAATATTTCCTCAATAATGGTCCCTCCCACATTATACTGAGAGGATTTAAAATGCATAATTCTGGAAATTTTAATGAATAAACTGTATTTAATGTGGCTTATAATTTTTTATTTAAAAGTTATATGTGCAATTCATGAGTGATCTTGGTAAAATAAAATTTTCATTTTTCATAAGTAAATCATAAGAATCCCTGTTTGCCTCCCCAATCCTAGGCCAATAACCCAGAGATGCACACTGCTAAATATTGTGTTCCATCCAATTAGAACTTTTCCTTGGCATTTATAAATGCTATATTTTCTATATAATATATATAGAAATTCATTTTTCAGCTATGAACATATATTAAATATAGTATATTTTATAAATAGTTTATGAATATGATTTTGTTCAGAAGTATCCATATATATGAGATCACATATGTATATTATTTGTTGACTTGCATTTATAGAAATATTTATATTGAAGTGCAATTCATAGAAGAATGCAGAAATCACTTGTCAGCTTAGTGATTGTGCAATCACCACCTAACTCAACATATAGAAAATTACCAGGTGAGAAGTTTCTATGTCCTTGTCCAATGAATACATGTTCTCCCCTTCCCAAGCTTAATCAAAATCATGACTTTCAATACCATAGAGTAGGTTTGCATGTATTTTTAATTAAATTAATAATTTTGTGTCTGGTTACAATCTTATACATTATATAAATGAGGTTAAATTTTATTTCTGTACACACTTCATACATTTTTATTGTTAATGAAAATGTAACAATCTATTCCTTCTACAACTAATAAATTTTGGGTTGAAAGAACAACGCAAAGAACAAGCTTATATATAATTTTTTGTAAAAACAAGCATTAATTTTCCTGGTTAATACTTAGGAGTCGAATTATTAGGTTACAGTATATGCATACGTCCATCTTTAGTAAATAATACCTAAGAGTTTCCAAACCAATAGTACAAATTTGAACTTTCGTCAGCAATATAGAGCAGCGGTCCCCAAATTTTGGCACCAGGGACCAGTTTCATGGAAGACAATTTTTCCATGGGAGGTGGTGGTGAGAGCTTCCCTCCCTCATCTGCCTCTCACCTGATGTGCAGCTTCCAGGTTCCTAAGTTTCACGGAAGGCACTTTTTCCACAGATGGGGGTAGGAATAGAGTTCTGCCGCCTGGTCCCTAATAGGCCACAGACCTGTATGGGTCCATGGCCAGGGGTTGGGAACCACAGATATAGAGGATATGCTAATGCTATACTATGTTGTTGCTGATACTTGCTATTGCCATTCCTTTTAATTCTTTTCATTATGATTAGTATACAGTAATACACAGTTTTAGTTTTCATGTTAATTTCTTAAGGATAAATGAGCATTTTCTAATAATATACTGACCATTTTAAAATATATTTATGGGACATTTGGATATCCTCTTTGAGGATTCATGTTCAAATCCATTTACCAGTTTTTCATAAGGTTATTGGTCTATTCTTATTGATTTGTGGGAGATGTATTGTATTCTCAACATGCATACTTTGTTATCAATATCTTCCACTGTTGGAATTATTTTTCACACAAACATGGCTTATTTTGATTAATAGAACATCTTAAGCCTAATGTAGTCAAAGTATTCAGACATTTTAAGGAATTATAAATTTATTGTTCTGCTTGTTATCTTTTTGTAATCCAAGTTCATAAATATGTTTTAAATAAAATCTAGAATCTGATTTATTTACCTATTATAGTTAACTTTAAAATCCACCTATAATTTATTAAATTCTATTATTCTTATAGAGATACAATTCATGTAATGAAAAATCACCTTTTAAAATGTAAAATTCAGTGGCTTTTAGTATATTTACAAAGTTGTGCAACATTGACACTATTTAATTCCAGAATATTTTCATTAACCCCAGAAAACAAAGGAATCCATTAGCTAATGCTCATTTCCCTAACCTACTCAACCCCTTGCAATCACTTAACTACTTTCTTTCTCTATGAATTTGTCTATTCTGGATGTGTCATAAAATAGAATCATACTATGATTGGCCTTTTATATCTAGTTTCTTTCATTTAGGATAATGATTTCAAGGTTCATCTGTGTTGTAGTGTGTATCACTATTTCATTCATTCATAGCTCATTATTACTCCATTGTGTAGGTATACCACATATTGTGTATTATGTATTAATTAATAGATATTCAGGCTATTTCTATTTCAGGCCATTATGAATAATGGTGGCTATGAACATTTATGCAAATGTTTAGTCTTTGCATATGTTTTCAATGATCTTTGGTATTGTTATGGTTTGAATGTGTCCCCCAAAGTCCATGTGTTGGAAAAAATTCCCAATGCAACAATGTTGAAAGGTGGGGTCTAATGGGAGGTGATTTGGTCATTGGTGCTCTGCCTTCATAAATAAATTAGTGTTGTTATCATGGAATGGGTTCACTGTCACAAAAGTAAGCTTGTTACACAAGTCAGTTTGGCCCTCTCTTGCTCCCTTGCTCTTGCTCACACTCTCTTTCCTTTCCACCGTCCACCATGGGACGGCACAGCAAGAAGGCCCTTGCCATATGTGGGCCTTGGATTTCCCATCCTCCAGAACTGTACAAAATAAATTTCTTTTCTTCAGAAATGACCCATTCTGTCGTAATCTGTTATTGCAACACAAGACAGACTAAGACAGGTATATACCTAGGAGTGGAATTGCTAGGTACTATGGTAACTCTATGTTTAACATTTTGAAGACTGCCAATTACGTACTACAATCACACATGAGAGTTTCAAAATCTCCACATCCTCATCAAAACTTGTTATTCCTTGTCTTTTTAATTGCTACCATCCTAATGTATATGTGGTATCACTTAGATATATATATACAGTATATAGAAAAAACATAAAAATATTTAATATTGTCAAAATAATAATGATGTGATGAGCTATGTAACCTAAGTCAGAAAATGAGAGAAATAAAGACAGTAATGTAAAATTGAATGCTTACATTCAATTACTTTGAATGTATTCAAATGAATTCAATTACATTGAATTACTTTCCTAATGTCAATTTTTTAGTAACTGACGTGACTAAGTCTCCTGCCTCCTTGACAGGCTCCTGCCACAAGACTATTAATTTAAGCTTAATTTGCAAAATCCTCAGTTTTTGGCAAATGCTGGAACTTGAAACTATGCTTACCAGCATTCAGAATAGTATTCTAGCATGTATCATGTAACACATAATATTCTATCATGTTATACTAACCAAAAAAATTTCAATGTTGATGAATTAGGTATTCTCCTAACTTGTTCACAACCCTTGAACCCTCTCTAACCCTTTAGAGTTTTTTCCCATATAGTGTTTTCAATGGGAAAGAATAAAGAGGAAATGTAGATTCGTGTACACTTGGTCATTTAAACTGGTCATGAGTATAACAGCAAGAGAAATGGCAGGAGAGAGAAACTCCCAAAATATTCTTTAGCTAATAGGTTGAACAAATGTCTTTTCATCCATATCTCAAATATTTGTCTATAAAATCTCAGTCTTTGTTCACAACATTAGTTCTTCCTAATCTGCTTATCAATTACTCCTCTATTTTGTAGTCACAAGACTGCCATAACAACACACTCTTTCTCTGTCATTCTCATTTTATTCTTGCTTGTAAAATAGTAGCTAGTAAAATAATGTATATTCTTCTTGACCCAAACAAAGTTATGTACAGAATCTTTTACTGATTGAATACATATTATTTTATTAAAATTATTTTTAAATAAAACATGCAAAATATTTCCAACCATGACCATATATAGAACAACTGACATGTTTCCTTCTCCATACATTATTTAACCTAATGATTTATAGTTATTCAAATACTAATGTCCTTCCCAATCAGGGCTATCTTTGAATTATATATCATTCTCCTTTTTTGTAAAGATTATATGTTTTCCTTTGCTTTCACCAGAAATTCTCTGTTGATTTGCTGTTACCCTAGCAATCCTATTCCCAGCTAAACACAGTTGCCTCTGTGCAATACTTTATTCTGTTCTTCAGTAAACTAGAGGAAAGCAATCAAAATCAGTGCTGTCACCCTCTTTCCTCATTCATGCCTATCAGAGATCAGTACCTCTCCTTAGAATTCTTAAAACTTACAAGCATGATAAGATAATATTACATTTATTTTAGGACTGCTACTTTTAAAAAGTTTGACATATTTATATTTAAGCTTTATTTAATCAGAATAACTCCTCTGTTTATTACCATAGCTAATTACACATTGCTGCATTTAGCTTGAGAATAAACAGTGAATAGAGTAGTGGTTATTCAAACCAGTTCTACTGAAATGTAAAATACTTACATGTGGTGAGTAAAACTATTCTTTTATTCACATACTAACTTTATTTTATTTTAAATTTTTTATTTTTCAATATATTTATGGGGCACAATATGAGGTTTTCATGTCTGTTTACATTGATTTGTTAAAAGCTATCTTTTTGAATAATTAAACATGAGACAAAATTGAGCAGAGATAACCAAAATTGGGTTAATTACAAATGGCATTTATTTTAAAAATGATTGTAATTATATATATATGATAATGTATAATTTAGAATTTCAGAAAACATATATCTGACTGGGTCTGTCACTAGCTGATCAGATACCCAGCACAGGAAGCCAGTCAGAGGAGAAAAGTGATTAAAGAAACTTCATAATCTTGATGTTGCTAAATGTTCTCTTTTTGTGTTTATAAGTTTGAGTAATTGATTACAGTCAAAACCAAAATTAAGGATCCGGAAAATATTAGCAGCTATTGGGTCCATATCATACAATATGGATTTTTCCCATTTATGTTGGGAACTTTGAGTGTATATAACATACACAGACATACATTATGAGAAACCATTATGCCAAATGATTATAAAATGATAATTCTGCCCAACTAATGTAGGAATGGACAATTTTTTGAGATTCAAAGAGCTTAGATCCTTTTTTAATTTTTTATTTTATCTAGTCAAATAAGTCTATTTTGTGGATGGTTCTATTTCTACTGGTATTTTTCTAAATTTTTGACAGGTTGACCTTGAATTTTCTCACTTTTTTGCTTCACCTAAATTGACTCAGTAAGTCAAGCAAAAGACGCATTTATCTCTCCATTGATAATGACCCCAAAACCAGTAATAAAATTACTTATACAAAATTTTCTTATTAATAGATATTTTCAAAGTCATCTGCTTGGAATGATCCTTTGAGAATCTTGTGATAAAGTGGCATTAGCATTAGACTGAAGAATAGATTCCATGATATAAAGTGTAAATCAGTACATAGAAACAGTAAATAAGTCTAATTTGTTTTAAAATTTCTCTTTCATTATCAGATAAATATTTATAAGAAACCAAAATATCATTGTATATTGAGTAAAGCAAAATGATTTTCATGAATGACATTGTGCAACAGAGAGCAGAGTGTAGCAAAAGGGGAAGGGACTCATATTCAATCTGAGTATGAAAAACTCCAAAGTGATTATTGAGATTTCAAATTGTTCTTTCTTTATGATATCCCAAGAATATTCTCCATTATTTTGATTACATACTGCACTATAACAGGGGGATTTTAGAGCTCTCAGAGTTTACCATGAATATTTGAAGAAAGAAACCAATAGCTGAATATATATAAGTGCTATAATAATAGTTTGGCTAAGGCACAGAAATAAAGTTGATAATGGGTTCCAGGCCTGAGAGGAAAGCACATTTTCATAGTACATAGCATATCTGAGGAAAAAGTATTTTAATATGATCCTAGTACTTTTCACTATAAAACATGTTCATATTCATCTGTTGTTTCTATAGTTAGATTTCTTTAGTATCAGTCATGGATCCTACACTTACAGAGTTGTTGCTTGGTGTAAGTAACTAATAGGGCTACTTAACTCATAGAATTGTGTGACTATTGATTGTAATGATGTATGGAAAGAATTTAGAATTGCCTGGTACCTAAAAAGCACTTAGTAAATGTGAGTCCAGGAAATTAAGGAGGCTCCTATACAATATTGTACTGTCATTGATATGGATGAAAAAAGCAATTTCTCTCTTTTAATTATACTGCAGAAGAAAATCAAACTCCATTTTGCCTTTATATAATAACCTATGCAATAATTTTTCTTCATATTGCTTTAAGGATACTTACTGTCAACAGGTGTCAAAAGGATGGGATTTACTGATACTAACACCCATTTTACTCAACTATAATGATAATATAGTAATTATTAAATTAATCAAAAATTAGTTTTAAAACTGATATTAGCTCATATTACAGAGTAGAACTGCCTTACAAGTATAAAAAGACTGAGGGTTTAAATAAGGAAAAACAAAACCAAAAAAACAAAGAGCTTAGTTATGTTGGATCATTAAAAACATTCTGTAATAATTTATTTTAATTTTTGGACCACTTCAAAGAAATGCTTACTGGGTCTATTTGAATTTTGGAAAAGTCCAACACATATTTGCAACTATTTTGGGGGGACTGTATTAGTCAACTCTGGCTGCCACAATAAAAGTAGCATAGACTGCCATAGACTGTGTAGCTTCAGCCAGGGAAATTTGCTGAATTCTCACAGATCTGGAGGATGAGATGTCCAAGATTGAGGTGCCAACTAATTGGGCTCCTGGGGAGCACTCTCTTCCTGGTTTTCAGACTGTTGCCTTCTCCTCACTGTGTGTTCACATGGCCTTTCCTTGGTGCATGCACACAGACAAGAGGGAAAGAGCAAGCCTTATTGGTTTCTTTTCTCATAAAGGCAGTTATCCCATCGTGAAGTCCCCATTTTTCATTACTTCATCTAACGCCAGTTACCCCCCAAAAGCCCCCTCTCCAAATGCCATCACATAGGAAGTTAAGGCTTCAAGATATGAATTCGGCTGGGACACAAACATTCTTCAGTCCATAACAGGGAATCTAGACGTGATGATTTATAGCTTTGAGGGATAGGATCAATTGTCCACAGTAATGTCTGAAAGACTTTCTCATAAGAAAGTCCCTGCTCAGCAAAGCTCTCTAACTAAATTGAACTGGTACTTTCAGGAAAATATTAGGGAGTAAGGAACAAAAGGCTACTATGTGCCCTGAGAGCACAGTTCCATCTCCTGTAGAGATTTAATTCCTACTAAGGTATATGCAGTGAGTCCCACATTTGATTGGTTGTCAGATCCAAGTCAAAAGTTAAATGGTTTATGGATAAAAGTAATAAAATGATTTTTAAAGATGGAGGGAGTATAAAAAACTTGAACAAAGAGTCTGCTTAAAAGGTCAAACTACATGCTGTTTTGTTGTGTTCATTGAAGCATTAAAATAATAATGCACAAAGTCTTAGTCACTTGAGCAGATAAAAAACAAAACACAAAAAGAATGGATTATCCAAAGTCCTGTGATATAAATAAAGGACTTATGAAAGTTTTTATAATTCTGTCAGAGAAAGATTTATGAAGACAGTGTGGATATGATTTGTCAGATCCTAAAGAAAGAAGTGCTAGTGATTGAAATATTTTGAGGAGGTTCTGAGTTAATATGATTTATGAAAACAAAACATTTATTGATATTTAAAATGCATTGACCAGATCATCACAGGAAATAAGAGCTAGGTGCCATTTTAACTGGAGGAGGACCATCGACAGGTTATACCTAATATATTTGAAAATAAGCAGTGGGAAGGAAAAAAGTCTCCAAAGTCAGAGAGAGGCTCTGGGAGGTTTTTTAGTTCAGAAATCAAGGTGAGCATAGGAATTCCATGAGGAGGAGGGGAAGCTTCATAAATCTGGCCAAATTACAACTTCAATATTTTTGGTTACTAAGCTAGAACTCAGGCATGAAAATATTCTGGGTATTCATTCATTCAGGGAGAGGTTTTTATGATGTTAACAGAAATAGAATTGTGTAGTCTGAAATCCTAAAATACCAAGCTAAAAGAAGAAAATTACAAAAAAGATATGGAACTCAGAGTACCTGAATATATAAAATGAAAGTGTAGCCTACGGCACAACTTCCTAGCTGCTCATTACCATGAATAAATATTTATATTCAATATACAATTAGTAGAAATGATCCAGATTGTAGAAGATCAGAGGCTAATGCCCATGGGCAATCAATGGTTTATAATTAATGAATACTACTTTGGAACTCATTTCTGTACAGAATTTCCTTTTATAATCAGTCAGTCATTATGACCCCATAAAAATTTTGGAATGTAATCACCGAAGCTTGTGTATAATCTTTTGTCTACCTAGTATGGGGGTCAAAAGGAGGATATGTATGGGAAGGAAATACCCTTGATAATGACCAACACTTGGTATGAAAAAATTACTTAAACATTAAATTATATTGATGGAGGCATAATTATGGGATTATTATAGGACACAATGAATTCATGTGGAATAAATATTTTGATAATATTGACTGTAACTAATTTACCTGATAAATTGAAATGATAACCACTAGTGTTCTCTAACATATAGAAAACAATTGTTCAATTTCTACAAGATAGATAATAAAGTCACAAATCAGCAATTCAACCTATGAGCTGAAAGCAATACACATTCTTTTAAAAAGGTGAACAACAAATTATTCAGTTGTTAAACAATATGAACCTTTCTCTCCAAAGCAGTATAGAAGACTAAAGTTTATTTACCTGACATTATTTTCCCTAATCCACTTATCCCATTGGATATTTGACATAGGCATCGACATGGTAATAAAAATAGTTTGGGATGTTATATGGGATATAATCATTATTTTGGAAAGTTTATAATTTAAATAGCTGGTGAGATAATAAGATGACTATAGGAAATGTCAGGTCAAGTAGTATATTTAAGTGCAGTCATGCATCACTTAACACTATATTTTATGAAATGTGTCCTTAGGCAATTTTGTCATTGTGCCTACATCATATTGTACTTACACAAACCTACATGGTATACCCTACTACATACTAAGGCTGTATGGAATAGCCTATTGTGTGTAAGCTACAGAGCTCTACAGCATGTCACTGTACTGAATATTGTGGGAAATTGTAACATGGTGGTAAGTATTTGTGTATCTAAGCATATGTAACTATAGAAAAGGTAGAATAAAAATATGATATTACAATCTTCTGGGACCACCCTCATATATGCAATCTGTTGTTGACTGAAATGTCTTTATGTGGTGCATTACTGTATTGGATTTCAGGGAAGGACGAGACTTTAATCTTACTTATAAAAGTACCTAATGGGGAACCATTGGATCACTCACCTACAATTCAATGTGGCCTACAATATGTGCTAAGAGTGGTGCTGGTACTGGTTTAGGCAAGTTACCATGCTGATAAAAGTGATGGATGGGACTATTTCTAAAGAATGATATATTATACTATATTATTGCAATTTATATATGACTAACAGCTCATTGCACTGACAAAGCAAGTTCATGTCAGCTGGAATTGCTCTATGCCCCACCCTCACTTGTCTGGGAGTGGTCACAGGTGTTTAACTTTCTCTTCTTACCCCGGCAGCCAATGAACTGAACTCGTTCTTCACTTTCATTAGCTTGTAAAATTGACATACGACTTTCTAGGGATGTTGTCCCATAGTTCACTGATGATCTGTTTATTTACAAATTTTAAATTATATCTCCATGTGTTTTATTTTGAATAATTTTTATTTCCCTAAGTCAGGTTGAACTACTCCTTTGTTCTGCAATGTCTAGTTAGTTGTTAATCACAACTAGATAGTTTTCCTCTCAGACATTGTAGTTTTGGTTCTGGGAGTTTGATTTTATTCTTTATATATTTCTTGTCTCTGTTTAACTTTCACACTCTTCTATAATTTTTTGACCAAATAAAGTATAGTAACAATAACTGTTTTAATATCCTTGCCTACTATTTCTTTCATCTCCGTCATTTCTTGATTTGTTTCTATTGATCTTTCTCCTCATTATGAATTGTATTTTATTGCTTTCTTAAATTCATGGTGACATTTTATTGGATGCCGGGTATTATAATGTGTAACTTGTTTGCGCTGCCCATTTTTTGTATTCTCATTAATACTCTTGAGCTTTGTTCTGGAATATTTTTAAATTATTTGAAACTGTTTGACCCCTTTGAGACTTACTTTTAAGATTTGTTACATAGCATCAGTGAAACTTTGAGTCATGGGCTAATTTTGTCCCACTACTGAGGCATAATATTTCTTAGTGCACTATCTGACGCTTCCTAAATTACTTAAGTCTTGCTGTTGGGGATAAGAATAATTTCCAGTTTTGTGTGAACTCTTAGGATTGTTTCCTCTAAATCTTTCACATGGTTCTTTCTGTGACCAAGTGTAGTTTCCTCACTTGGATAGGTTAAAACAAAATTAGTCATGACTTAAGGGGACCCTCTGCAGACCTCCAGAGCTCTCTCTGTACAGGCTTCTTATCTCCAGTCCTGTCTCCTAAACACTCTTACTACCTCCACTTCTTGGATCCCTACATCGTTCTCCTCATCTTAGTCCAAGGCTTAGCCTCATTTCTCTTTCCCTGCATTATGGTGTGAGTATACAGATGCTCCTCCACTTACAATAGGGTCACATCTTGATAAACTTATTATAAGTTGAAAATATCATAAGTTGAAAATGAATTGAATACACTTAAACTCCCAAACATCATAGCTTAGCCGAATATATGGTAAACATGCTCAGAAAACTTACATTAACCTACATTTGGGCAAAATCATTTGGTGGCACAGTACATTGTAGAGTATTAGTTAGTTGTTTACTCTCATGGTTGCATGGCTGATGGGGAGCTGTGACTCACTGCCACTGCCAAACATTGTAGGAGAGTATAATAACACATATTATTAGCCTGGGAAAAGATCAAAACTCAAAATTTGAAGTATGGTTTCTGTTGAATGCATATTGCTTTTTTATCATTGTGAAGTCAAAAAATAGTCAAACACATGAAAAAATATTCAACATCACTAACCATCAAGGAAATGCAAATTAAAAACACAATGAGATAGTACCTTAGTTAGGATGACCATTATTAAAAAGTCATAAACCAATAGATGCTGGTGTGCACGCAGAGAGAAAGGAACACTTATACACTGTTGATGGGACCACAACATTAATACAACCTTTGTGGAAAACAGCATGGAGATTCCTCAAAGAAATAAATGTAGACTTACCATTTGATCCAGCAATCCCACTAATGGGTATCTACCCAGAGGAGAAGTCATTTTATCAAAAAGACATGACACATGCACTCGAATGTTTATTGCAGCACAATCCACAATTGCAAAAGTGTGAATTCAACCTAAGTGCCTATCATCTGATGAGTGAATAAAGAAAATGTGGTATGTGTGTGTATATATATACCCACACACACACACAAACATATACACCATGGAGTACTACACAGCCATAAAAAGGAATGAAATAATGTATTTTGCAGCAACCTGGGTGGATTGAAGACCATTATCCTAAGTGAAGCATCGCAGGACTGGAAAAACAAGCACCACATATTCTCACTAATAAGTGGCAGCTAAGCATCGGGTACACTCAGGCACAAAGAGATGTAAAGGAGATTGGAAACCAAGGGGAGAAGGTGGGAGGGAAGCGAATGATAAATACTTACCTATCTGGTACAATGAACACTATCACTTTGTTGATAGGCACAAAAACCCCTGACTTAAGTATTATACAAAGTATCTATGTAACAAAAACATTTGTACCCCCTTAATATTTTGAAATAAAAAAAAATTTGTAAGTTGAACTATGGTAAGTCAGGGACTGCTTGTTCTCTCAATATAGTAAGCTCTGGGCACTCATAGGTTTCACCTCTTTTATTTCCTTTTGCTCAGGGATCCCTGCAGCGTATTGACTTAATATTTCAAAATCATTGTTTCAATCTTTTGTCTAGATTTTTATTTGTTTCAAGTAGGAGCATAAATCCAGTTTATAATGTTATATCATCTTGTCCAGAAACAAACATTTCTTCATTACATCTACATTTTTACTGAGTTTAAATTTTAAATATTTGTATGTCCTACACATCTAATGTTTTATTAATATTTCATGTGGAAAATTGTTGGATATTATGAAAAATTATAATTTTAATTCCCTTATTCCTTCAACAATTATATATCACTTTTTCAGATATATACTTATTCTAAAGTATCTATCAGAGGATTTTTACAAAGTTTTTTCCCTTAATAGGTTTGCAAACTAGTGGTAAAACCAGAAAAGTATATGAGCAAGTATCTTTAGGTTACTCCGGCCAAGGGAGACAGAATAAATCTATGCCGTAATAATTCTTTTTATTTCCCCTTTCACTGGCTGGTAGGATTTTTTAACAGGTGAAAAATACAAAGAGAGTCTTTAAGTAGGACAAAATAAGCTGTAAACAAAAAGGCAAGAAAGGAAAGAGTATAAATGGGTGCAGGAGGTGGAGTGGGGCATTATGGCAATCTAATGTTATTGTCCTGTAGAATATATGAAGGGAAATATAAGAGGACAAGGCTTTAGAAGTAAGTAAAATAGTATGGAAAGAGATGAATATCACTTTTTGGTATTGGGACTACATTTGTGGACAGTTGAATACTATGGAAAGAGAAAGAATCAGAATTAGGCTGAGGTGCAAGTATTTTGTCAAATGTTTATACAATGAGAGATGCCCATAGTAAGGAGACCAATAGAGAAGTAATGAAATTAGAATTTCTTTAGATTCTCATCCTGATGTTACTATGGGAGAATAATTTTATTATTAATAAAATTTAAAAGGGAAAAATCAAAAGCTTAGTTATGGTAAAATCAAAACATAGAGATATAGAGATATAATTGTCCCTCAGTGTCTGCAGGGAATTGGTTCCAGGACCCCTGTGGATACAAAAATCCATGCATGCTCAGGCCTCTTATATGAAATGATGTGATATTCACATATTACCTACACATATCCTCTCACATACTTTAAATAATCCCTTGAATATTTATAATATCTAATACAATGTAAATGCTATGTAAATAGTTATATTGTGTTTTTTAATTTGTATTTTTTTGTATTGTTATTTTTTATTGTTTTCTCTTCCGAATATTTTTGGTGTGTGGTTGGTTGAATCTTCAGATACAGAACCTATGGATACTGAGGGCCAACTATAATATGTAGACAACATTAGATTGTTAAAGTAATTGTGTCAATAGGGAGTCTATATAAATGATGGTATGTAATTATTAGAAAACTAGTCAAGATTGCTGCAGATTGTGAGGAAAAAATGACTACTACGAACTTACTCTCAGAGTTTAGTTTGACTTCAGTTTTCTTCCTAGGTTTTTAGCTCAGATAAACCTATCTGTTTTGGTCTATGAGGAGAAACAGGTTGCTTCAAATAAAGGAAATATTAAATATTTTAGAAATGTGGTCTATTAGAATAGTCATCTAACCAATGTATTTTGTTTTGTTACTTGCTAATATTATTCCTTGCTAGACACTATTTTCTCCAGTGTCCTGTTGCTGATTGTTGAACACAACAAATAGCATGTTTTTGAGAAGTAAGCTTTGTGCAGGTGACCTAGAAGTGAAAGACTAATGTTGCTCTGCTAGTCTTCTAAACATCTATTCCCCTGCCTGAATGGTTTGTAGTATCAAAAGATTGATAGATGTGTGTTTACATATGTTTACTTTTCTCCCTGGGCTTTTGTTTGTCCAAAGGTTGTGACAAACATTTTGAGAGAAAACTGTTTTCATTGAACTTAGGGGAGAGAAAAAAAGGAAACCCTGTCAACTCTAATAAAAGTCAGCATACAGCATATAGCAATAAATGAGTAGCACGTTCTCTGTAAAATCTCGATATTTTTGAAAAAGATTTTTATTGTTTTCAGGGTTCCAAGAACATCAAAACTGAAACAATATATTTTCTGGTCATGAAATATCAACTCACAAATGTTAAAATTCACCGTTTCCCATTCTCCTTTCTCCTGTTCTTACAAGGGTTTTAATTCAATGGTTACTTATGGTTATGATGCTCTTACTGTTAATAAAAGATTGATTGGAAGAGATGTTTTAATAAATTATGGATTTTTCTAACCCAGAATCATTCTTTTTGGAAAGGACAGGGATTGTCTACTCAACAATCCCAAGTATAAAGAAAAAGAAGTAATTGTTGCAAACACAGCAGAGGTCTTTATGATTAGACCTAAAAATTGTAAGGCTCCAAAGTCTCCAAAACTACTAGTAACAAATACTGATGTTACACACTAAACAATGTCAAGTCGTTACTTTAGTTCTCTATGAATACTGGCTTCAGAAGTAAATCATCACTATGTAAGGTATCCTGTGCATACTGTTCTTTTCTTCTATTCTTCTATTCTTGAAGTAAATGATGATTATTGGCTTGAATAACACAAATGACCAAAATTTTATAGACATTTTACAACTTATTTCTTCCAAATCATGGTATTTTTTTTTATTAACCATTCTACAACACTCAAACATATCAAGCTAATTTTCTCTTAATAAAACGCGAGGCTGGACTTCTGAGGACAACTTGGTAGAAGACGAGCAACTGGGCATTAGTACTATTCTTCCACTGTTAATTCTTTTCATCATCTCAAGGAAATGGTGCAACATGAGATTACATTTTTCAACAATAGTATGTTTGGTGGTAACATTCAGCAGGTGTCAGGCAGGTGGTAGAAAGGTAGTGGGGGAGGAGGAGGTGAGTATATTCACACCTAATGGGTGCGGTGTGCACTGTCTGGGGAATGGACATGCTTGTAGCTCTGACTCCAGTGGGGCAAAGGCAATGTAACCTAAACATTTGTACCCCCATAATACTCTGAAATAAAATAAATAAATAAGTAACCAAATGTATGCATATATGTTCAATATTAGACTTAGTAGAAAGAAATTGGTTATGGCTAAACTGCATTAGCCCATTATAGACACTTTGTTGATACTTTTGTAAATATTATACCTTAGCATACATTACTATTAAATGTGAAAAATTCTTTCAAAAATTGGCTAATTTTAAGGTAGTATAAGAGGAGTATTTTTAGGATTCCTTCTTTTTACTTTAATTCCCTTTTAGAATAAGGTATTTAGCTTGTAAAGAACAGAAATATATGTATGTGTTATAAATGCTGCTGTAAGCAGCCTCTCTGATGTCACTTAATGATCTCTGCTTCCTAGAATCCATATTCCTGCATAGTCTCTTCCCACATCTACAACTGTACCAGCTTTAGTCTCTGCAAACAATAACATATAGTCATATGTCACTTCCAATATTAGGTCATGTAAGTCCAGTGTTTTTTTCCTGGGGTGTTCTTCCATGCCCTCTCTCTTTAATCACTGACTCTGGGGGGAAACCAGATGCCATGTTGGATAACTTCAGAAAGAGGCCCATGTGACAAAGAACAGATGTCTCAGGCCAACAGATAGGGAAGACTGAGGCCTTACAGCAGCCATATGAGGAGCCTGGAAGTGGTTATTTGGAGGACTGCCAAAAGACACGTGAGACAACCCAAAGCTTATCATTCCCTAGTCAACCCTGAGCTGACAGCTTGACTACAACATCATGAGACACCTTATGCCAGAATCATCCAACTAAGCTGCTCCCAGATCCTTGAGCCACAGAAACTGAAAGATAATAGATGCCTGTGGTCTTAAGGTGCTAATTTTGGGGCAATTTATTACACAAAAATAAGTCACTAATGTAGCTGTCTTCATAAGCATTCTCCAAACTCTTTAGCCACAGTGTAAACTGCTTTAATATTATTTTCAGCACTATATTTCCATAGGCCTTCTTTTTAATATGCAATTCTGGGGGCAAGCCGTTACTTTAGAATCACAATTATCCCAAGGGGAAGTGGCTTGATTGTCTTTTTCTCTGTATATCCCTGTTATATTCATTTTAAGGAAAGGCCCTAAACCCATCTCTTTGCTCGCTGGACTGTCAAAATAATGAATTCTTCTTCAATTAACCAGGTGTAACACTTGTAGTCTACATAACATAATTTTAAATAATACTGCCAATTTTTCCTTTCTCTTTTTGGAGACATTTGATATAAACAAGAGGAAACACTCCAATCTAACATAGCTTATGAATCAAAGTAATAAAATTGATATCCATAACCCAACAGAAATAGAACATTATTTGGTAAGATTATTGCTTCTGATGGGACTGAATCTTATACAATTTAGGGGAACTTCTCTAAGCAAAAGAGTACAAAATTTTCAAAATGGAATTATTTACAAGGATCTGAAAGAAAATGACCCAAGTGAAGAACTTTGTCAGCTTCATGCTGAATTTACCCAAGGCCATCAGCAATAATGTTTAATCACCCCCAAGATTATACTTTATAATAGACTTTTTGTTTATACTTCTCTAATTAATTTTATAATTTTAATGTAAATGTATGAATTCCCAAATATGTTGTTTAATTTTGCTTATTTTTAAGCAATCAATGCTTAAATCATTTTAAATGTATAGTTTTCTGTTACTTGCTTTTTTCTCCACTCAAGATTATATTTCTAAAGTTGGCTCATGTTACTGTATGATTTTAAAATATAGCAACTATTTATAACTAATAATTATTTTAAAATATTATGATTCATGGAGATTGCCTGAAGCATATGTTATCAATTATGCCTTTAATTATTCTGACTTTTTTCCCTATACCTACCACATCATCAAAGGTCAGAGTGCAGAAATATTTTGATTTCACCTCTCACACTGATGTCTTCATGTATTGAACCAAATGTAATTTCATTCAGCCTTCAATAATTTTGTAAGAAATACTCATCAGAAACTCACATGATATTTATTTCAGGTGTGCTCTGGAAGATGTGATGAACTTATTAACAGAGTGGCCTGTCGTAGTAACACACTGGAATTATTTCAATAAGCATGTAGAAGCAAAATATTTCCTGGCTTTTATAATATGGTGTATATTTTATGACATGGACACTGTGAATATTTCATCTAATTATGCCTCTCTCTATTGCCTACTAGGAACCTCAAAGCCCAATTTATCGTCCATTTTTAGCAATTGTAGAGGATGTTGTGGCATACATTTTGTGAACTTAAATTAGATTTATTTTCATTCATTGTTCTGCTCATATATGCCTTTGCCTCAATCTCCTCCTTTTTATGTTGTATTTCTACATCTTTCACTTTATGTCTAAACTATTTGTGAGAGCCATAGAAAAAATTAAATTTCGTACTGTTTTAAATGTATTTCTTGTTTTGATCAACCCTTAGATTTGTCTTTGTTAGACTAAATATCTAGAATTTTGTAGCCATCCTTTATACTTTTCATTTGATATATATGAAGCACCGTGTGATACACATTAAATCTAGAATATAAAATTCTTTTTTATTCTGTAGAAAATCATATTAAAGATTTTATTGGCTCATGTCTTTTTATTTAGGGTGCTTCTAGTTATATTATTCATAGGGTTTCTGAAATATTCTTAGTTAAAATGTTGAGAAAGTGTTTTAAGTATGTACTTTAAAAAGTCATATTTCAAGACTATGCTTTTTGACAGCTGTGAAATAACAATGTAATTGCATCATAACTGTGAAATATGACTTCTTCTTGCTTGTAGAAAGTGGATATTTTGCCAATGCTGACATGTATACAACAGCTTTAGGGCATCCCATGCTTCCTGATTAATTAAATCCCAGTACCCACCTTGTCAGATTCATTGACACCTTATCCAATACCTGAGATAAGCAGATTCCATACATAAAATGAGAGCAGATAGTTTGAAAAATACAAGTGTATTTTTTTTTGCAAATAAATATTGGAAGGGCCTATATATAGAAAAATATATGTTATTTTATGCTAGTAAGCCATTTTGCTAATTAATATATTTTTATTTTCTGCATTGACAATTGTGATAGATAGCAGAGATTTCATGCAAATGAATAGAGTCATCTTAATGTATTAATTGAAAAGTTTTCAGTTGTCCCCAAATGACTCTTTTAATTTAGATATGTTACTGTGGAAGTTAAAATCCTTAACTTACATATTATTTACAAGGAAAAAGATTATGTAAGTAATCATTTTAGAGAAAAATGAACTTTAGATACAAATCACTCAGTAACAAGTAGAGTTATGTTATCATCAAAGCAATGCAAATGCCATTGATTCATATTTTCTAATTCATTTGATAAGCACTTTAGATTAGAAAGTAGAACATTAATTGTAGCAGTTTTGTAGTTACATGAAAGCCTTTTAGAATTCTAACACAATAAGAGCAAATTTTAAAAGCAGAATTTGTTTTATAATTAAATTTTTCTTCTTTTAAAAAAAGCTTAATTTGGGGGGAGGTATGTCACACCTACCTTTTACATTGTTCTTGTTCTTTAGAACATAAATATAAATCCTCTTCCTTGACCCCAAAACTAAGGAATAAGATAAATATATAGCAGGCACCAATGGAGCAAGAAGAATAGAAGAGAGTGTGCAGCCAGCTAGTAGAAATGATAGTTAAGCCAAGACTTCAAGCAGGTATATGATTTTACCAAGTTAAGAAAGATGGAAATATATGGGAGCATTTAAGCCATAGAGAATAATATAATTAAAGACATGCAAATATGATATAGCATAATGCATTCAAATATAATGCATTCAAGTTCTCCAGTATCACTAGAGTTTAAAGTGTGAGATGTAGAATAATGGAAAATGAGTTTGGCTAGTGAAATAGAAGTCCTAGGGTGAGATCTTCAAGAGTTTGAAACATCCTGAGGCCAGAGATTGCTAAAACTTAGAGTTCCTCCAAGTTGCCATGGACCTTCAAACAAATATTGGCTTTTTCTTGTTCCTGACAACTTTCCACATAAATCTAAATCCCAAGTTAATTTCTTAAAATGCATTTAAAACATTTTTTTAAAATCTTTTATGTATCAAACTATCATAATAAAACATAAAATACTTAAAATATTATTTCCTGATCACTAAACAATTAATATGGTTGTTAACAAATAGTTGCATTCCAAATAGTAAAATCAATGCATTTCTCACTGTAAGAGTCACATTTAAAATACATACCACAAAGAAAATATAACACTAATTAAATTTATTATGGGAGGATTCAGGAAAAGTATAATAAAAACAAAGCACTTTCCTGTACTGAACCATTATTAATTCACCAAGTGTGATGAGATTGATATTAAAGAAATCCAAGATGGAAGGAGGCAAGGAGTGGAGAAGCAGTCAGTGTCACTAATTGCAGAAGGTGACATGCAGAGAAGTTGTTTGGTAATAAAGGGCAACTTCCAGTAAACTATTAGACCCAGAGGAACCGTCATTTTTTCCCTATCATTTTGCTACTGCTACAGACACTGTAGAACAGCAAGGTTCAGGGAAGGTACATGATGCTTTGACATGGAAATTATTGCAAACTGAAAATACTGTTTCCATTCACACTTTTTATGTCCTTAAAGATTTTTGCATGGTTTTCTAAGTATGGCAGCCCTGGAAATGTACCCCTCAGACCTCCCTGCAACAGAGAATCTTTCCACGGAGTAGTTAGCTGACAGGCCTCAAGTGCTGTATCTTTAGGATCTACTACTGTGTTTACACCAAGGTCATGAACCTTCAAGTTGCTTCTAGCCTATGAGTGAGCACAGCAAGAGAATTACAGAGTCAGCCATTTCTGAGCCTCCAGTGAACAGCCTGTGCTTTGGGGCTCCCTATCAGCTAGCCAAGCTTTTCTCAGAGTTTGAGGCTCTTTATGTACAATCTTTCTTCCTTCTCTTTCCTTCTTCATTCACAGATGTCAGATCTGCATTGTGATCTAAATAAAGGTGATACTCCCCCCACACACACACCCCTGCTCCCTCTCTTCTTTACCTTTACTGGTGTTTCTCTCAATAAACCTGTTGCCCTTTTAATTCTTTCTTTGTGTCTGCTTCCTGGAGGATCTTAACTGTCACAGTAAGAGACATCAAGCACAATATTAAAAGAGGGCTTTTTGCCATACAGCAGGCATATTTGAAGATGATGCTCAGCATTATATTTGCATGGCCCATGCATTTCTTCAAAATAGACAGCAACTATTGTTTGTGTGCCTCTTAGAGTTGTCATCTTCTTCCTCAAGCCAGGGGTGTATATCCTGCTGAACAAGTATGACAGTTAAATTTACCAGCATGAGAAGTCAAGAGCTCTTCAGCTTCTTTTCATCCATCTCTTTAAAGTTAACATTGCTCTTCGAGGACAATTTTTGCTCTATCCTCGACCACCTTTACAAAGTCTTTCAAATCAACCACAAACGGTGGTGTTAGTTTTTTTATTATATATCCCTTGGTGTTGGTGGAGAAAAAATATTTGCCATGCATGCTCAGTGAATTCTAAAGCCTTTTTAAATGTTAAATATTTCAAAAAAAATATTTTAGGTAAAGGTTCTTGTTTGACATCTGTACCCTACACCATGTTTTGTGTGCGTAATTGAAAGTAGTAAGTCTTAACAACTGTGATAACCTCATGAATTGTAAACTCATGGTTCATGGGTCACAAAAGCAATGCAATAGTTGGAGAGAAGAAAATCACTTGGATATTAGTCTATATTCTACTTTCCTGCTTGAATGTTAAGAAATCAGAAATATCTAGGGCCTTGTCTACAAGAATTTATTTTTTTTGACCGATATATTCCTACCAAGGGTAAGATAAATGACTGTACATATTTCTCAAAAGTTCTGCTTTGTCAAGCAGGCTTTGAGAACCTCCAGACACCTAGCAATTTCCTTTGGCCATTTCTTTGAGTAAATAGTTTTTTTGTTTTCAGAATGACTGGCTATATTGGTTTTTGACATAATATTTTTAGCCCTAGAACCAGTAGAGTCAACCTGTTAGAAATCTTTGTAACCAGAAACTTTCTTCTCCTGAGAAATAAACCTCCAGGGCAATATCTGCTTCCCAAACAATCCTGATTCAGCTACAATAAAATTTTGTTTAGCAGTATAGCCTATTTTGAATTTTTTACTAGTTACAACACAAAATAACAGTATCCTCATAGAGAGTTAATGCAGCTTCCAATGTTATTTTTATGAGATGAGCATAGCTTGAACACTGATTCTCTTGAACTTGTTTTGAAAGACAACTCCATCGCCAACTTCGTTCTCTCTGCCATTGCCTTCACCTCTAATTTCTTAAATATTGTCATTTTCTTCTTCTGAGTCAACATGGTAGAGAATCTGAGTCTTTGATGTCTCTCCATTAATTTTTTCAATTATGTTGCATGTTTTTCCAACAGAGAATGCTGTAGTCTGGTCATGTAATAAATATGAATACTAATTTATAAGTTTATTTCATTATTTATAATTATAGTACATATTTTGATAATGCAGTTTTCAGCATGCATCCAATTTCTTTGGTATGCTCTTCTTCGTCAGAAATCTTAATTTTATTTCACTGAAATTATTTTTTCACTAGATTTGCTTTCTCTTCTACATTTTCTTCAAAATATTTTCAATTGTTTTTTGACTTACAGAACAATATTCAAACGTAAGAGTCAAACATAAAAAACACTGTGGGAAAATGATTGAGACAAGTGAAGAAAGGCCAAGAAAGTCTAACATTGTGTGCACCTTTCTGATGTTTTTCTTATTTCCACCAACATCATAGACACATTAAGCAAATTTCAAATGGTTTCCATGGAATTCTGAAATTCTTTCAATTGTATTTGGTATATAACTCAAGTTGGTTTGCTTTTTTCCACAGATTGTTTTATTAAAAATATTGTACTAAATTTGGGGGAAGTAAATTAAATTCTTCCCACATAAAGTTTAGTCAAGAGTTTTGAGAAATATGTATGTTCTGTAAAGTATAAGGACATTTTGATAGGTCAAATTCTATTCATTCTTTTAATTTTTCCTGTGATACTCTAGCTTTTGTGCAGAATTCCCTTATCCTCTATGAGATACATCTATTTTGAGTTTCTTTCCATTATGAACTTTATCCTATTGTATGATAAGTAGATTTGTACGTTTGTCTTCCTTATCAGATTACTAACTCCTTCAAGGCAGAGACAATGTTCTCATTTTCACTACATGCTCAGTTTTCGTCATAGCAAATCATGGAAGACATATTAACCTCAAGTTAATGTACATTAATCTAAACACAGGGTACATATTAATATATCGATGATGTAAAGATATGCAATGAGTGCCATGGCTTTTTTCCCTGAGGTACCACAGCTCTTAATCTATTATACTAAGCTTTGATATGAGGCAAAATTCATTGATTGAGAAGGAGCATTCAAAGAGAAGCGAGAATGATGAATTCGGTCAAATAAAACAAAACCCACTTACTTAAGTTATTTTCAGAGGCTAGACCTGTCTGTAATTTCACCCTTATATTTTTTCTAAATGTATTTTTTTGCATAATAGACAGTACAGATGTTAGTAACTTTCAGGTAGCACAACTCAAGGGACCACTATTCTCTCTGTGAACATGAAATAAAACTGTGCCAAGAAATAGCCCTTTGTGAATATTGAGAATAATATCATGCTAGTATAAATTTTCTTACTAACAAGACAAAAAGTGACACAAATACCAAAGAGACTTAAGAAATGTTCACAGGATATTTTTATACAGGAGTAAGTATAATTCAACATATTGTATATAAATTAAAAGTAATTTTTATTGATTAGATAAGAGAATACAAGTACAAACATTAAACACTCTTTTTTACTCTTATTTTTACAATCATTGCTTAATATGTTGTGGACCAAAAATTTGTTTAAACAAATAAATAATAAATATAGTTTAAAAAATACTAGCTTCTATTTTTCATAAAATCAAACATTGTGTGTGGTAGGAATTTTAATTTCAGGGTTTTTTTCTTTCAAAAGGAGCTAAATGGTATGTATTTCTAATGAAAAGAGAAAAAAGTGTGAGAATTTCTCTTTTTCTCAGTTATTACTAACTCTTTTTTTTTTTTATTTCAGCTTATTATGGGGCTACAAAAGTTCTGGTTAAATATATTGCCCATGCCCCTCCCATCCCCCCGAGTCTGAGCTTCAAGCATGTCCATTCCCCAGACAGTGCGCATAGCACTCAAACTCTTTATAAATTAGTCCTCTGAAAAGATTCAGTATCTTTTTAGTTGTAATGAATTTCCAAAAAAAGTATACTTTCCAAAAAATAAAGGAGAAATTTCATTACACAGGAATGATGTTAAATATCTAGTATGTTTACTGTTGAAACGTGTTATGGATTATTTAGATATCTGAATAGTAATGTTAATAGGTACATTACAAATTTAAAAATATCCAAAATCTAATATGTTACTCTATCATTCAATGTAGAGGCAATTTGTACAGAAATCATGTGTTCAGAGTAGTCTGCAACAGGATATTCAGTGACAAAGGTTTGTTTTATCTATGTTAATGTGGCCTTTCAATCCTGTTAGTCATTTGCTTTTATCACAAAACACTGAATTCCAAAGAGGATGATGACTGTTAAAAATGCATCCTTTTGAGGTGGTCATTCAGAGGTAACATGCACAGCTGTGTTTTCTGAGTTAACAGGGACTGGAGTTATGAAATTCTCAATCAGTAGAGCAAGCTGCTTATTCTCTGCTGTAGCTCCTGAAGAGAACCAAACAAGCCAAGCAATATCTCAAATGTCTGGTACTTGGTGCAGTTCATTTTTAATTACAAAGGAGTGATAGAAGAGTATAGTAATCTATATTTTTGTTATTTTACAGATTTGCATACCATATGGCATATGAGAGGATGAAAGCAAAATAATTATTTAAATTAAAGAAAGAAATATATTTTCTCTATGCCCAAATTACACTAAAATTTCAGTGGTATAAAAACACACAAAATTGGTGAGATAGCAAGAGAGTTTATATTTTACTAGTGTTTACATTTATTATAGAGTTATGTATGCTTATTATATATTCACCTTCTCTTAGCCCACAATTGTGGTCTCAAGGAATACTTTCTAGCCAACAAAGTGAAAAAGATATCTTGATTGAGGTTGACAATGATTCCTCAGGTTATGCCAGCACTTGCTGGGAATGGAATGCTGCAGATTTTCACTCAAAAAGGAATTCCCTGGTTCCATACAAAGTGTAAAATTATTTTTTCTATATCTGTGAAAAATGATGTTGGTAATTTAATAGGGATTGCATTGAATCTGTAGATCACTTTGGGTAGTACAGACATTTTAACAATGTTGATTCTTCTAATCCACGAGCACGGTATGGTTTTCCACCTATTTACATGCTCTGCGATTTCCTTCCTCAGTGTTTCGTAGTTCTCCCTATAGAGGTCCTTTACCTCCTTAGTTAAATATATTCCTAGGTATTTTATTTTCTGTGTTTCTATTTTGAAGGGTACTGAGTCCTTAATTTGGTTCTCCATTTGACCGTTATTGGCATATATGAATGCCTCTGATTTGTGTGTATTGATTTTGTATCCTGAGACTTTACTGAATTCATTGATCAATTCCAGGAGTTTCTTGGTTGAATCCTTAGGGTTTTCTAGATATAACATCATATCATCAGCAAAGAGTGAGAGTTTGATCTCTTCTTTCCCTATTTGGACTCCCTTAATTCTGCTCTCTTGCCTGATAGCTCTCGCAAGGACTT
>CM052440.1:26543502-26584622 GCA_028533085.1 Varecia variegata
TACTAAAAATAGAAAGAAATTATCTGGCCAACTAAAATATATATATATACAAAAAATTAGCCGGGCATGGTGGCACATGCCTGTAGTCCCAGCTACTTGGGAGGCTGAGGCAGAAGGATCACTTAAGCCCAGGAGTTTGAGGTTGCTATGAACTAGGCTGATGCCACGGCACTCACTCTAGCCTGGGCAACAAAGCGAGACTCTGTCTCAAAAAAAAAAAAAAAAAAAAAGAAAAAAAAAAGAAATAACGGTGATATAGAATCTCTTTTGTTCTCCTGGAGAGAGTTGGAACCCATTCTATTAAGTGAAGTATTCCAAGAATGGAAAAATAAGCACCACATGTACTCACCAGCAAATTGGTTTCCCTGATCATCACCTAAGTGCGTATTTGGGAATAACACCAATTGGGTATCTGATAGAGGTGGGGGGTGGGGTTAGGGGATGGGTGTATACCTACATGATGAGTGCGACGTGCACTGTTTGGGGAATGGACATGCTTGAAGCTCTGACTCAGGGGAATGGGGGGCATGGGCAATATATATAACCTGAATTTTTGTACCCCCATAATAAGCTGAAATTAAAAAAAAAAAAAAAAAAAAGGAATTCCTCCAAGTGGTCAGAACTTCTAAAAGTAGTTTTGCATTGTTCAGTTTTCCTGATTGGATAGTCTTAATGAAAGATCTGTATCTCTTCCAAAGTAATGATTGCTAGATAGTAAATGACTTAGATACTGAAGTTGTTTAAATGAAGAAATTAAGAGTCAGCTTGGAAATGAACCTCACAGAAAAACCCGGACCTAGAAATATTTTTGATTGATTACTGGAAGATTATCATTACTATCAACATTATTATTGTTACAATTATGGACAGGATGCCAAATTGGTCTGCAAATGACAGTGATTATGTTTACTATCAAAGAAAAGTACTTATTAAACAAATGAAAAAAATGATTACCGCAGTTTCAGAGATGAAGGAAATTCATGGGTTTGACAGCATGAACCTTTCATAACTGAAACTGACAAAAGTATATGTCTAGCAAAAAGATAAAGTGAGGAATCAAGTACAATGGAATTTACCCTTCTAAACAAACACCTTTATATCCAGAAACATCTAGCCTTATAATAACAAAAGAATGCCATATTAAAAATTCAGTTATATGGTCAGTTACAATGAGACCACGCCTTGTGAAGATTGGCAGGTGTTTTAAGGATTCAGAATATTCTCTGAAGCAATGTCCCTCAATCAAGATAAATGGACCAGAATCATACAGAGACATTTCTCAGGATCACAGTTAATAGGCCATAAAGTTTTATTTCCTATACCGTGACATAGTTAGCTAGTGGTCTTAAAAAGGACTTCCCAGAGGAGCATTCATCTGCCCCAGTCAGATTGAATAAAAGGTGAAGGCAAGAAGTTGAGAAGAGATGTGATACATGCTCCCTAGAGTTTTGTGACTTACAAATATGAGGACTAAATTTTCCTTGTATGTTGCATGGAATAACTTTCCCATTTTATTCTATTTTAAATAAAATATGTTTTATATGTTACTTCTTCTCTTTCTTCACTATATAATACAAAGTATTATGTTTCCATTTGTTTCTAAGGTTTTTGAATAGTGAGACAGAATTAGAAGAAATTTGACTGTACTGACCACTCTAAAGAACTTTGACTAGAGTGTCTGAAAGTGTCTTCCAGTTATTTCCTTTGGAGAAGAAGAATGAGTGTACAGTATGATTGAACTGTGTTAGGTGCCTTTTGGATAGAGGGGAATAACTTCACGTGTGTGTCTATACAAATCACTTAATTTGGCTTTTGTTTGTTTTATTTTCAATCTCCTGCACTAGACAGTAATCTTAGAAAAGAAAGAAACCCTGTCTGTATTGTTCATTGTGTCAGCTGAATCCACAGAACAGTGTCCAGTGTTTGATAAATATATCTAATAAATAAATATATTTAGTCAATGTATGTAAAACTATACCTTTTTATTTCCCCTAAAAGTTACCCCATTATGCCTCTAATTCTGTTTTTCTAAGACTGTTTAATAATATTCTGCAATAGAAAAAACTATATTCTATCTCTGTTAACATAGAAAGAAATTTAACTTCCCTTTGTTCTAATTTCTTCAGTTGCAAACGGGGATAATGTTCACCCTACTACCCTGCCTTGAGTTCAGATATATGACACTAATCTTTAAACTCTAAAGGGATGGTCCCCAACCCCCAAGCTGCAGAGGACCAGGTACTGGTCTGTGGCCTCTTAGGAACCAGTCCACACAGCAGGAGGTGAGCAGAGCTAATGAAGCTTCATCTGTATTTACAGCCACTCCGCATGGCTCACATGACAGCCTGAGCTCTGCCTCCTGTCAGATCAGTGGGGGTATTAGATTATAGGATTATTAGGGTTATAGGATCTATGAGTTTTGCCCAAGTTTCCAGGTTGGTAAGTCCAAGAGCTGGATTTCAAGACTACGTGTGTGAACACAAATGGAGAGCTAAAACCCTCCCCTTGCTACTTTTACCAGTGTTTATAAGCGGGGAAGAAAGAGTGGCATAGTTAGACTATTTTTGTATATTGTATACCATTGATTTTGCACCTTGAATATTTTTGAAAATCACAAAATAAATCAAAAGAGGACAGCAGGAGACCTTTGTCAACAAAGAGTTTAAATTTGATTCATTAAGCACTGAGGAGGCACTGAAGAGTTTTTGTTTTGTTAATAACATAATTAAATTTATATTTTAGAAAAATCACTGTAATAATACTTTTTAGGGTGGCTTGAAAAGAGTTAAAGAAAAAGAATTTCCTTGATGAGTTTACATGATAACTGTGGCAAAAAATGTGTAAATAATTATACTACAACATGTTTAGGTTTTGTGATGACAGAGAGTTTTGGGTAATATTTACCTGAAAAATTAGAGGAGTAAATCTTTTCTTTTGGAGTTTTAAAGACTAGCTCTTTCTAATCTTATAAGTAACCACAATTCATAGTTAACTTATATCAAATATGCTTTGTGTTTATATACTTTGCTTTAGAATATGTGAAAGAAGTGCTTTATGTATTAAATGTGATGTACATGTACACACACACACACAGTTTATATACACAAACATAAATATACATGAAGGATATTAAATATTTTTTGTTTCCCAGTAAAATGAATAAGTATACCTTGAGTTCATTTTATGATCTTTTTAAAATTATATATAAATTTTACATTGTTAATTGCTGGTAAAGAAGAGATGGAAGCCTTTTAAATAACTTGCATACAAATAAGTAAAACTCTTTAAGGAAAATTGTTTTACACAATTATGTATAAATAGATAACTATCATAATGGCTTACAGAATGATAATATTTATTTGAATTATATATCAAATAATTGCATGTAAAAATGTTCATTAAAATATCAAGCCCCTTTGGAACTCCATAACCATTCATAATATGTTACATATGCTGTTAAAATTCATATAGATAGCAAAAGAGCATTTAGATAGCAAGAGAAGTGCTTTGTTCTTTTGTAGGCCAGATCTGGAAGAAATCTCTTTTCATACCCATTTTCTCTATCCTATGATCCATAATTTGATTGTAGAATTTGCCATTACATAAAATTGCTTGATTTCTTTTTTAAATAATACATGAATGCATTTATTTTTAATATGAAAAGCATTAATAATAGTTATTCTTTTTGAGTAATTTCTAAAAATAATTCAAGATCAGCAATGGAATTACTTATCATATGAACCATGAATAGAAAATTATTGTGGGCATTTATAAATCTTTTTTTTGCATTTAAAAGTCTACAGTTATGAAAGCTTATTGAAAGTGTCTCTGTATTTAAATATTTTCTCTACTGTTCTAGCACCTGAACATGAGAAATAAGAGTAATGTTGCAATATCTCCATATTGATATCTCTGACAAAAATCATAAGTAATAGTTTATTGGATTTTGCAGTTTATACTTTTTTGTATTGATTCATTTAAAACTTAGAAGTGTTTAAAACAGAATATTTTTATCCTAATATTATCATTATTACTGATGATAATTTACATTGTGGCTTACAATATAAAAATTCAAAGTAGACTAAAAAGGCAATTTATTTTCCAGTGATAGTGCTAGAATTATTACAAGAGGACAAATTAGAATGTGCAAAACAGAATTCTGAACATATTATCCTGAAGTGTTTTCAGTTAAATGAAAATTAAAAAGGAATAATTAAAACATTTTTCCTGTGTGTATTAAGTCTAAATAATAAAGAATTAAGATTTGTTTTGATTGTTTGGAAAACAAAGGAAATATACTAACAGAAGTCTATGAATATGAGTTGTAAAGAAGAGAAGTGATTGAGGAACCACTGTAAAATCAAAAATGGACAAGGAGTTCATGAGATGTGATTAGGTTGTTGTAGGCACAATTCTAAGATCACTGTCAGTGACACATGCCATGTATAATATAATCCCCTCCTCTTGAGTGCAGGCAGAACCTAATGTGATGGAGAGTGGTTATGGCAAAAGTGATGGATAGTCACTCTTATGATTACCTTATTTTACGTAAGACCCTTTCAGAGCACACCGGAGTAGAAAATTCTCCTCCTGGCTTTGAAGAATTCAGCTGCCATGTTGTGAGAGGTCCACTTGGCTAGGACCTAATGGTAGGCTCTAGATGCTGTGAGTGAACCTTACCCAATAACCATCAGGAAAATAAGGACCTCTTTCAAGTACAAGGAACTGAATTCTTGCAACTACCTGAATAAACTTGGAAGAGGAACTCATCTTAGTCTGCAGAGGGTTGCTATAACAATACCTGACACTGGGTAGTTTATAAAGAAAAAAGGTTTATTTGGCTCATGATTCTGGTGGCTAGAAAGTTCAAGATTGAGCATCTGCATCTGGTGAAGCCCTAAGGCTGCTTCAACTTGTGGAAAGTGGAAGAAGACCCAATGTGTACCAAGAAACCTCATGGGAAGAGATGAAGCAAAGGGAAGCAGGGGAGGTGCCAGCCCATTTTTAACAACCAGCTCTGTGGGAACTAACAGAGGGAGAACTCACTCACCCACAAAGGGAGAGCATTAATCTATTAATGAGGCATTCATACCCATGGCCCAAATACTTCCCACCAGGTCCGACCTGCCAACATTGCCACACTGAGGATCAAATTTCAACGTGAGGTAAGGAGAACACAAACACTCAAACCATAGAAGAACTTGTGCTCAGATGAGATCGCAGTTCAGATTGACCACTTAATTTTAGCATGATAAAACCCTGAGCAAAGAATCCAGTTATACTGAACCTGGATTTCTAGTATACAGATACTGTGGAATAACAAATAGGTGTTATTTTAAGCTGCTAGCTTTGTGGTAATTTGGTATGGAGTAGTAAAAAACTAATATGAATATGGGTGGAAATTGTAAGATGATGGACTAATTTGCAGTACAGTCAACCCTCCTACAGGCTGAATAACTGCATATTTGAAAGGAGACCTTTCATATACACCCAAAATATCTCTTTTGTTCTTCTACTATTAACAATTAAATAATATCATTAAAAGAGTGGGTTTTTTTTTATTTGTTTGTTTAGTATGGGAGTATTCCTAACATGCTGAATTCCTAATTAATAATACAGTCATATGCTGCTTAAAGACAGGGATGCAATCTGAGAAATGTGTCCTAACGCAATTTTGTCATGTAAACATCATAAAATGTACTTACATAAACATAAATGGTATATTCTACTACACACCTAGGCTATATGGCATAGCCTATTGTTTCTAGGCTACAAACCTATACAACATGTTATTATACTAAATACCATAGGCAATTATAACACAATGGTAAGTATTTGCTTATTTAAACATTAAAAAGGTACCATAAACTATGGTATAAAATATTAAAAAAAAAGGTACACCCGTATAGAGCACTTACTGTGAATGGAGTTTACAGGACTGGACGTTGCTCTGAATGACTCAGTGAGTGAGTAGTGAGTGAACGTGAAGGCCTAGGACATTATTGTACTCTACTGTAGACTTTATAAATATTGTATATTTAGACTACACTAAATCTATAAAACATTTTTTCTTTCTTCAGTAACAAATTAACTACAGCATATTATAACATTTTTAATTTATAAATATGTTAGCGTTTTTTAAACTTTTTGACTCTGTTTTAACAATACTTAGCTTAAAACACCAATACATCACATAACTGTACAAAAATATTTTCTTATATTCTTATTTTATAAGCCTTTTTATTTAATTTTATTTCACTTTTGAAACTTCTCATTAAAAACTAAGGCACAAAAACACATATTAGCCTAGGCCTATGCAACATCAAGACCGCTGATATCACTGTCTTCCACCCTAACCCTAACCCATTTGATCCAGAAATCCCACTACTGGGTATTTACCCAAAGGAAAATAAGTCATTTTATCAAAAATACACCTACATTTGAATGTCTACTACAGTATAACTCATAATTACAAAGATGTGGAATCAACCCAAATGCCTAACAATTCATGAGTGGATTAACAAAATGTGGTATAGGTACACTATGGACTACTATTCAGTCATTAAAAAGGATGAATTAAGAACTTTTGCAACAATTTGTATGGAAGTGGAGACCATTATCCTAAGTGTAGTGTCTAAAGAATGGAAAAACAAACACCATGTGTACTCACTATTAAATTGAAACTAACTGATGAGCACACATGTGCACAGAGAGAAGTAAAACTCAGTGGACATTAAGAAGGGGAAGAGGTAAGGAGGGGATGAGTGAAAACCTACCTGATGGTTACAATGAACACTATCTGAGTGACGGGCATACTTACAACCCTGACTCAAGGCTTACAAAAATCTATACATGTAACCAAAAACATGTGTACCCTCATAATATTTTGACATTAAAAAAGAGAAAAGAAACAAAAGAGTGTATCGCTCCAAACTTGCCCAAATAAAGTTATTTTATTTAATATGAGGAAATACTTTGAACACTTATATACCAATAAATTAATCAACTGAGTGAAATGGACACATTCTTAGAAAAGTCAAGAAAACCAAAGAGACACAATCTGAGAAAGGGGAAAAAAAAAAAAAGCACAGATTTTGGGAATTAAAAGAAGACAAGCACGAAGGTATCTACAAGGTGGAAAGCTCATAAACAGTGCCAAGATTTACTTAATTACAGTGTTGTATAATTAAAAACCTCTTGATATTATCAATTACTTCATGTTCACAAATGACTTCTATGCATTCCTTCAACCACCAACAGTTGATGGACACAAAAAAGTGAATGTATTATTCATGGTTTGGCTAGAAGAACAGAAGTCATTCAATACATATTGAGGTGAAAAATATTTAATATTAGAAAAACAGACCGCACAAAGTTTGTAAGAATTTGGAGGAGGAAAAATCATGGAGGAATGAGTTAAGCTTGGAGAAATCAGGAGCGAAGATCCCAGCCAGTGGTTTCCTGGAGCAGCTAGGGATTTCCCCTCTGCCACACTTTGGCTACGGCTGTCGCTGGCTGCAGATTTAATGGCATCTACTTCTCTTTCCACTTCCAAGTCTTGGGTTTGTGCCTCTCATTGACAAAATCTGATTAGAAACGTATAAAAAGCAGATTCTGAAAAATATAGAGAGACTTTAGAATGTGGTGATAGAGACCAAAAATACAGTAATCCTTAACATTTCTAATTATATAGTTTAATAAAACTTTTATATAATTTATATCATTAACCTTTCACAACTATTTTGGAAGAGAAAGATAATATTTATTTTATAGCTAGGGATACTGAGTTTGAATGGGATTAAAAAAACATGTTCAAAATCACACAGTACATAGCTAAGCTGCAAAGGAAATTCTGGTCTTCTAATGAAAGGATATAAATTATGTTATATCACAGCTGCTTCCAAAATGCTAACGATATCCCCTCTGTTCTATTTTCTACAAAGAGTAAAACTGTACTTCATTTTCCTCAATCAATTTCTACTGGTAAAATAAATGTTGGGCTTATAGTTACTATTTGTACTAATTTGCTTTCCCTGACTTAAGCTTTTTTCTCTATAGAACTGAATTCCTACCATGTCTTTTCCAGGCTGCTATAGAAAGATAATTTCATTTTAAAAGTATGTAGACTTATTTATTGATAGACTGTGATTTAGTTCAGAAATAACAAGGTACTATTAATCTCTTGACAACATTCTCTCTTAGCTATTTTTAACAAAAAGCAGTACACACCTAAAAAGATAAAAAGACAATATATTCTATTTTCATTTGAGAAACTGCAGATAAGTAATCAATTTAGATTACCAGGAAAATTGAGATGATTGTTTAAATTTCATATTAGTAACTAATGTCTTTATAGGATTAAATTTGCCGGAGGGTAATATAATATTGAGAATATGTGATGATTTTAATTCTAGAACATTTGCATATCTATTTATTAAAATGTATTTAAACTAAAGTCATAAAGATTCCAAGTTTATGTGTATTATTTTAAATATATTATCTTCATAAAAGCATGCTTTTCAACATAATGAGTTCATTAATATTCTCCTTATTTTTAATGCTTGTTTTGGACCCTTAATAGTTTATTGCCTTTTGTATCCCTTTTGTCTTATCTTTCAGTTAATGTATAAAAATCTAGTGAAAGAAAAAAGCAATGCATTGCAAATTTTTTTTTTTTTTTGACTCAGGGTCTTGCTCTGTTGCCCTGGGTAAAGTGCAGTAGTATCATTATAGCTCATTGCAGCCTCAAACTCTTGGGCTTAAGCAATCCTCCTGCCTCAGCCTCCAAGTAGCCGGGACTGCAGGTGCATGCCACCATGCCCAGCTATTTTTTTTTTTATTTTTTGTAGATATGGGTTCTCACTTTTGCTCAAACTGGTCTTGAACTCCTGACTTCAAGCAATCCTTCTGCCTCGGCCTCCCAGAGTGCTAGGATTACAGGTGTGAGCCACCAAGCCCAGCCCCAAATTTTTAATAATTTGATTGCAAAGTGGGAAAATAAAATTTGTTTTATTCAAGGCAAAGGTACTATATTGAAGACCATGGCTTTATTTTATAACTGCCTATATTATAAAAATGAATAACTGGGCAACATCCTCTGAAAGTAAAATGAAAATTTCATCACTTCTCTAACAGAGGTGATGAGATTTCTTCTTCTCATACAAAAATACTCTTCTGATGGCCTACTTAATTTCTAGTGGCTGGATGCATACTGACCAATTCATATTTGACCTAAAGAAGGTTGTAGTAGATGGAAGCTTTATTTGTTACTAGACTCTAACATATTTTAAATAAGTGATTATTAAATTGGATGGCAAAATCTAACTTCTTTTAAAACAGGAGTTGATTCTAATAAAAATGAATTTTGAGTATGAAATCACCTCTCCATCCCTCTTTTGAAAGGATTATGCACAACTTCTAATAAAACTGCTGACACTTCTCCCTATATAATATTATATACTCACGAGAAAGTGATACAAAGTAAAAATGTGCAACATATTTTACTTGATTGGCTATAAACTCTCTGATGCATTTCCAAGTGCTGAAAATAGGCTTTCTTGATGTATTACAGGAATAAATCCTTTGTATCTGATTAAAATGCAGATGAGCATCATAAACTATTGTAATTTGAAAGGACTGAACTCATGATGCAATCTGCCTCCATCTGCTTTCAGGTGTAAAGCAGGAGGGAGTTTTGGTGAAAGTACCATTGAATTCAATTTAGGTTAACATTCAGGGAATTAAACATGCCAGTCTGATTCCCCCAATTTTTTTTGTTTCTGCATTTATGTCATTTTGTTGTATGCTTGTGTGTGTTTAGGCCATCTGCATAATCATATTGCTGTTAATTATGACAAAATATGTTTTTATATATTTTTTTGCAAATATGGAACCATACATATATAGGGAAAAACAGATAAAATCATTGGCAGGGTTTTGAAAGAACTTTGAAATTAAATTGACTGCCATAGGCTGATTTCTTCAATAAGTTGTTTGCCTTTTCTAACATTTTGCAGCAAATACGAGAGCAGTGAAATGAAGCCATATGTAGTGAGCAGAAACCAGTTAAATAGCAGGCACTCATCTGAAAGTCATTGCTTCAAGGCTGGCAGCAGAAAGACAGAGGCTTTGGAAAAGACACACTTAGGTCTAAAAACTAAGTCTCATGCCTAATAATTGTGTGGTTCAGGGAAATTCTTAAAATTTCTCCGAGCTTCAATTTCATTGTTAGTAAATGGTCATGATTAATTTGCATCCACAGGGTTTATGAGCGAATCGTGGCTGGAGAACACCTAAGGGAGCGATTGCATATTGCTGGTGTAAAATGCGTATGGTCTGTTTTTACTCTGTTTTTTATCTGAACAGCTGTACTGTTTTTGCATTGTTAAAGGGGGGAGGCACTTACCCATTAGTATCCTGGAAAGTGTTTCCTGGACTTATTCCTATGCTTCTAGAAATGTTCTACAATAAATTTTGCATTTTATATTTTTTATTTTAATACAAATAATAAAATGCAGACATATATTATGAAACATTGGATAACCATCTGATTTAGGGCTTGCATTTTTGTTTGTGCATGGAAATTCACTACTTCCAAGTAGTAGTATTTTAAAATATGCAGAGTATTTGGAAAAGTACAGAGATGGTCTTCATGATGCCTTGGTGAAAAGTGAAATTCAAGTGCCATCACAATATGCTTCAGACTGAACAAAGCTTTCAGAAGCCAAAAAGCCTGAGAATTTTGAGTCATCATGTGGTCCACTGAAGTATGAATAAGTCGGTCCAATATGAAAAGGAACCACAGCCATCAGTACCAATTCCCCACTGCAAATGGCACTTTTCCTTTAGGCTAAACCATCATTTGTCGTGTTTAATTAATATGACTTATGCTTATATTGTGTTTGGTAAAATTTAACCTGTGAGCATTTTGCATTTCACATTTTGTAAGAATCATAATCAAGAAAATTGGAATACCTAGTTTTATGCATTGTACATATTGAAATAATGTTAAAATGTTAAATTTACTCTGGAAACCTGCAAAAATTTTGGTTTAAAATAATTTTCAGATTCTACAAATAATTTGAAACATTACTAATGTGTTAATTTTGAAAGACTGAAAGCAGCTATTTCTTTGGACAAAAAGTACTATTTTACATTACCCATGCAGCAATAAAACTATAAGGATATTAAAATAAAACATAAGAGAACACATGCATAGTATAGATTACATGAAGTTAAAATTTTTATTTGGTAAAGTAATTATAAGCAAAGTCAAATAACAAATAATAGATGAAATATTTGGTTGAACCATATTAATTGTCAATTTTGTATAGGAAAAGTTGTTACAAATTGATATATGCGGTGGCTCAATCTGATATATGAGATATTTAACACATAAGGAGTTAACATTTCTGCTTTCTATCCGAAATTATACATGTCAATAAAATGAAGAAAATAGCCACAAGAAAAATGAGCAAAGAATATAAGCAGGAAATTAATAGAAGAAAAAAGGCAAATGAACACCAATGAAAACAGTTTGCACTTTACTAGTCCTCATGGACACTATGATTGAAACAATGAGTTCTATTTAAACATATCAGGTTGACAGAAATCTGAAAGACTGATCATATTCAGTGTCAAGAAGATGTAGTACAACCATAATCTTTTGGATTATGTACCATACTCATTGAACCAGCGATTTCATTTCTGGGCCTTGATCCAGTAGAAATTGAAGTGCCATCACATAGAAATAATGTGCTAAAAGGATTTTTATTAAATTTATTTGAAATAGAAAAAAAAGTAAAAGCAATCTGAATATCCATCAGTAGGAGAATATTACATAAATTATGGTGAATCAATACTCTGAGATCAAATTTTACATGTTTAGTTTAAGTAAAATATATGAGCAAGGTACAATATAATACTTTTGTGTAATATTGTTTTCTTAGAAAAACTTGTAACTAACTTCATAGGAAAAATTCCTTAGAGTAAGATTGCTGAGTCAAAGAAGACATAATCAGAGTGTTTAATATGACCAAATTCCATTAAAATATTGTACCATTTATAATTTAATTGATATCATTTTAGATTTCCAGATTCTCTATGAACTCACCAATGTGGTGCTGTTTTAAACATATTTTTCAATCTAATAGGCAACACTTTATTCCTCTATCTCTTCTTTGTGTTTCATAGTGCTTGACAGATATACATAGCACTAATAACATATTGGATAGTCTTTGGATTATTAGTGATTTTAAAATTATTTTATAAAATGTTTGACTTGTTTGTATCTTCCTTGTGATTCCCCAACTGTGATCCAGCTATCTACTGAGAATGTTTGACTTGTATATTCAAATATCTCAAAATAATACACATTAAACCTATACTGCTATTTTATTAGTATGTAAGATATAAAAGAAGAGATTGTCTGAAATTTAGCTGCTAAATAATTTGAAATGATTTTTGAATATTGAAGATTAGAAAACATTAAGAAAGATTGAGACTTTTTCAAAGGATACAATAAGTAATATATTTTAGAATAATATATTTTTCCACATTGGAGTATGATATAAAATTTTATGCAAATAATTCAATTTAATTTTAATTTTCATTCTTGAGACTTTGAGCTATTCATGAAGGATTATGGAACTCAGATAATGTGCAGAATGTTTTCACAGAAAGACTGCTTAAATAAGCAAAAACTGCAGTGGTACATATATTTTATTTACGTTTTCAGAATGGAATAAAGGAATAGTTAAACTTTTTAGTACCATTTAAGTACAGTATTAAACTTGAAATGGCAAAGCTTAAAAGCTGATGTTCGTATTTATTAGCAGATGTGTTGACCCTGATAAATAGAGTTCAGTTATTCAATGGCAGATAATGCCACTGAAATAAAGAGAGAGGAAAAAATAAAGAGCTAAGCCTGAAAGGAGTTTTACCTTTAAAAGAGGTTACTGTTGCCAATGGTTTTCTTTATTACTTTTGTTATTGTGAAAAAAGTCATTGAATATTTCATTCACTTTGTTTTCAGTAGATATTTTGATAGCCCGAGTGTCCCTTTATGGGAAACTCATTTCCAAAAAAAAAAAAAAAAAAAAAACCATACATTTTAGAGCAAATCTATGAGATTTGAAATCCTTAGGGGTCTTTTACTTTGTTCTCTGGTGTCTTAGTATTTTATGAGAAATATGTAGTCCTGAAGGCATAATGCTATTTAAAACACAACCTTTTTGAAAACTTCTTACAGAGGAAATATTCTGATTTTGATTTTCTAAATTTTATATGAAAGAAGTCAGTGCATCTTTGAAATAGTTTGTGTAAGCCAGAGGTAATATAAGATAATTTTAATGTCCTTATTTTCTCTTGTATATTCTTCCCCAGTTTGTGCCATTTTCCTTTCGGTATGTCAGGAAAAGTGCTATGTTATTATTTATGTGTTATTATTTACACTTATCTTTAACTGTAGGAAAATTCTGTTTTTAAAATACCTCCTCTTGTTCCATTTTCTTGGTTAACCTGAAAGAATTTGAATGCTAATAGGTTATATTCATTCCTTTTTTTTTTTTTTTTTTTGCCTTTACCAGAAACAGGGAATCACTTGGTCTATGTAAGCCCCACTTGTCCCTGGACTCCATTTCTCCAATCCTAATTTAAGCATAATTGAGTCAGCCTTTTTGGTATCACCAGAAAACTTGACCAGACTGTACATCACATGGTTGCTCTAGTACATAGTAAATATTCAGATACTAGCATGTCATCCGAGATGAAATGCTAGGCAGAAGATTAATTTACTATATTTTTATGTGTTTATCATACCAATAACCTGAAAATAAAATTAAAATATTCCAAATGCTACCATACTATCAGATCAACTACAATAACAGTTCTGTTCCCTTCCAACTGTTATCCATTTGCATTCATGAACTTTACGTATTTGTAGTCATAGTGTAGGCACAATTGGATTTCATTCAATCTTCAAGCAAACAAATTGGCTCTAAACAGTTTTGTTCTCCTGACTGTGGGGTTTTAAACATATGCCATATCAACTTCTTATTGACTCAGCTTCCCCTAAGGCTAAAATATTTTATTGAAATATTGAATTATTGAAAAGCCACTGCTCACCATTTCACATTCAGAGTTATAAAATTCACAAAAATATAAACAGTCTCATAAAAACCCTGTTATTTCTATCAACAGATGCAATATTTTTCTCAACCACAAACATCTGAAAATATTGCATTGAGCTTTGTATATATATGATTATTTTGTAGTATAATTAATAATAAGCCTCTCTAGAAATGCTTCAGATTAATAAAATTTAATACACCCATACTGTCTTATGAAAATACCTTAATTCATGTGCATTATGACAACCTAAGCATTTCAAAATGTAAGCAAAAACTCTTTCTTATTATAGATAGCTACATCAATGATAACCTATCCCAGAAAAATCTATAAGACATTGACTGTATCTTTTTCTGTTAATGAAAGTGGAAGCCAGCAGATATCAGCCTGAGTCTGCTCCTAATTAAAGATTAATCCTGTGGATACACAATGCTAACCTTCTAAAAGAAGAGCATAGTTTTATCTAGACAGCACAGCACATTCATTCATTGTTAACAACTTCACTTAATTTGTACTTATGTATTTTCAATATCGGAAAAGCTGAGATTAGATAAGAATGTTAATGAACATGTGTGGCTTAACCATATAATTCAAGAGAATTTCTCCCAGAAATATTTATTCATAGCAGACATATTTGAGGTAAAACTTCATATGGTGCAACCAGTTAGCATAATAATTCATCTAGATCCATGACTGAAGTGAAAACATATTCAACATTCATTAGTATGCTATTTAAGGAGATTGGCCAAGACTACTCAGTCACTTATGAAAAGATGATATTAAGTGGAGAAGCAATGCAGTGAATCGGGAGGCTCTGTAGTCATCTGGGTATGTTAGTCAGCTTTCAGTTGCAGGAAACAAAAACCTGCCTAAGCAATTACTAGCAATCACTAACAGAAAGCATTTAATATGAAAATGTAGATGCTTACCAATCACTTGAAGCTTCTCTAGGCCTAACACTCAGAACCACTCCATGCAGAATTGGCTTTGCCAGGGAGCATCTTTCTCTATTTAACTTTAAGAAAATACCATCGTGGCCGAGATACAGGGACTGGGATGCCAACACTGCAGTAGTTTCCTCTGAAAAACCACTAAGTGGCTCTACACTGGACTCAGTTGCAGAAAATCTCAATATGAACATCACTGTACTTGTCTGTAGCAACAGCGAAAGGAAAAGAAGAATGCCTTTTCCTATTTCTCTACCCTCTAAATCTCATATGATGCATTTATCTGGCAAAACTTAATTCATACTAAGAAACTTTGCTGCAAAGGGTGTCTTGGGAAATGTTGTTTTTAGATTTCCAGCCTCTGGAAATGATACAAATGATACTAAGTGCCAACCCACTACTCCCAGCACACTTGGTGTGCTTTTAGTTCCTTTTAATATGTGAATTTATGTGTGCCTGTTAGGTAGGCCAACCATATGTTCTGGTTTGCTCGGGGCAGTCTTGATGTGTGTCTGCTGTCCCACTATAATTATAAATGTGCCCTCTTTCACTCTTAAATGAGTTCTGGTTTGGACGATAAATTTCATATTCACTTTATCTTTACATATGTGTATCTTACCCTACAGGATATAGAGAAGAAAAAAAAAAAAAAAGACGGAGATGCCATTAACTGGTACATCTCTTCTTATTCAGTACTCAAAATAAGTCTGTGAAGAAATTATTAGCATTTCACATATTAAAGAATGCAAGGCTTGAAGAAAGTACTAACTACCCTATGGTCACATAGTGAATAAGAGAGCAGCGATGAATTTAATTTTAAGCCTATCTGATTATCAGGGACATGTTTTTTGGTTAATTATGTAGCTCAACTATAATCAATTCTGTGCGGATAACTGCTATTTTTATCTAATTTAGTATGGACTTCAGTTATTTTTTCACACATTATTAATTCACTCATTAATTCATTCCACAAATATTCCTTGAGTACCTACTATGTTCCAAACTATGATCTGTGTTTTAGGGATACAGTGTCAGACCAAACAGACAATAATCGCTACCCATATCAATTTAGCAATCTAGAGAGAGGACACACATTAAAAAAAAGCAAAATGTGTCAAATAATAAGTGTTTTAAAGAAAAAATACGGCAGATAGGTATGACAGGGAAAGCTGTGGGTTAGGTTTGCTATTTAAATTGGTGCAGTCACTGATAACAAGAAGTTTCGTTAGAGACAAAAAATAGGTCAAATTATCATGAAGGTATCTATGCAAGAGCATTAAGGCAGAGAGAAAATGTAAACCATGTGGCAAGAGTGAGTTTGGATTGTTTTGAGAAGGACAGGGTAGCTAGTTTAGGTGACACAGATAAATGAGGGCATGAATAGGAGGGGACGAGTTTAGAGATTGTGTTTGTGTGGGTGGGGGTGGAGGTATGTGTGTGCCTATTGCTAGGAGAAAGATAACATAGCCCTGGCCAATTTAAGGCTTTGGCTTTGAAGTGAGATAGGAAGCAAGCTTACTGATTTAGCACTCTGCTATATTTCAGCCAACTATAGATAGAGCCACTTTATTATCTTTGTAAAATACCATTATTCAAAGATGAGCTTGAAAGTAAAAATCAGGAGGATGATATTATACATATTATCTAACTTATTTAATACTCAAATCCTCCACCAATAAAAATAGAATAATAAAAATGTTGTGGTAAGGATTCAAATAATTTACAAATACATTTGCCTAGCACACATTAATTGTTCAATCAATGGAGGCAGTTATTATTAGCTTAAATGAGGAACAATTTTTAATCAAGTAAGCAGCATATATTGCTAATTGCACTCACTTTGCTGTTTATGAACCAAATAACTGGATTATTAAATCTTATCCAAGATTTAATCATGCATCCATATATGCACGTCACTAGTCTTAAACATTTTAACTTGCACAATAGAGGAGTCCAGCTGGTGACAAATATAATGACTAAAAGTAACATTATAAGATTGAGAGGATGATTTAATTGTAAAATAAATTAGGAAATTTGGTGTTGGGTGTAGAAAATGTATTCTAGAATCGAGGTCGAGAAATAACTATTGAGTACTTATGATGCCTGAGGCCCTATGCTGGGTGCTGACACTGCAAAAATAAATATTTCATATCAATATGGAGGTGACAAACTTTAAGTTCTCATTGGGAATTTTGTAAGCAGAAGAAAACATCTTCCCCAGCTGACTCTGGAACTGAAGGCTCTTGGAGAGAGGTTTTCTGAGGAGATGTATCACAAACAAATCTCTCTTTCTCTCTCTCTCTCTCTCTCTCTCTGTCCTAATGCATAGATATCCATACCCCAATTAGGGCTGGGAAAACAAAGAAAGAAAGTGAGGTTTTGGGGGGGTAGGGGAAAAGGAAATATGCTAATTTTCATATAATTGGCTTTTTTAAGAAATTAAAAATTATACTTATAAAGTTTTTAGAAAAAGATAATTCACTGTATTTTATGAGAGTCTGTACAAAGTCTAGTGTAGGTGAGGTTTCTTAAGAGCATTATGTGAGTGAAATTTGTTGGTTTGAAGGTGTCTGTCCATGTTATAGATTCAAGAAATTATGTCTTGTGAAATGCAATTAACTTTAGAGGATCATGTAATCCATGGGTTCTGGATATTGAAGACCATAGCTAATGATCTGAAAGACAAAATATGTTGAAGTCAAACTATTAAAAATCAAATTTTACACTCTAAGAAGCCAACTTAAATATGTACTTGAGGAACTCTTTTCCAGAACACTGAAACAAATATAGATGTTTCTACCATATTCGTTGAGCACATACTAATTTCCAAGAAACACTTTACAAAGTAGTCAAGAAAACTCACATCATTCTTGCCCTAAGGGAGCCAGATTCTAGAAAAAGGAAAAGGAATGGTGGTGATGGTGGTGATAGCAGGGAAGTTCTATAAGTATATATTAAAAATTGGGTTATATAAAAGTATTGAAAATAGTTCGATAAATATAATCAATAAATGAGCATGTTTTGAATGTGTGTGAGAATTCATAAAAATTAAAAGATTACTAAATAAAATGGATTTGAGTTCTCACTCTTGTATAACCCTGAACTGTAGTATCAGTTACTTACAATCTTTGTGTCTTAATTTCCTTATAGATAAAAACAAAAGGAATATACAGAATTCAGATAACCCCTTTAGTTAAATTGTCTTTCATAGTCTCTAATTGTATTCTGTATTTAGAAATACATATGATATCATAACCATATGTAAAAATTTAATTATTCAAAACAATAAAATGGCTAGGATTTGTTTTATACATAGCATGTGCTAGGCTCTATGATTTTTTTTTTACTCATTTCAATAATCTGACAAGTTATGTACTATAAATACTTCTGCTTCAATAGGGCTAAAGAGTAGGCTGGGGGAAGAAAACAAACAATCGTGTTTTATCTATACAAAATTAGCATTCTAGTTTAGATGCATGTATAAGTATCCTTAATTTTTAAAGCTCATGCTTTTGGTGGTTAAATTAGAAATGCAGAAGACTCTTACCCTCAATGTGTCTCCTATTCTTAGAAAGGAGATAGAGAGGGGGATGGAATGAGAGGGGTGGAGAAGAGAGAGAGAGAGAGAGAGATGATTTGATAAATGATGATATACTTCATTCAGGCTCCATGAGGAAGAGCACAGAACACTGCTTAATGAAGGGTAGGAGAAAGCCAGTACTGATGTAATAGAGTAGGCAAATTTTGAGCTGATTTGGACAATAATGATGAGTTTATTGAGGTAAACAAATTAGGGAAAGAACATTATAAATCAAGACAATGGCCAATAAAAATGCAAGGACCATATGGGTGAGCAGGACACATTTTAAAAAAAGGAAGTAATTCAGTATGTCTGCATAGCCATAGGATCTCCATGAGTGAGATGTGGATGACGCAGATATGATAGTACAGACTGTGTCCTTCAGTGACATCCTTAAAATATTTTGAGCAATGAAGTGATATTATCAGGGTTATTTATTAATAAGAAAAAGTATAAGGAAGTAAAACAAAATTTGAGGAAAATACTGTTTATAGAAACCACAGGATTACATGACTGATTCAATACAAAAGGGATAGGAGGTGAGGAAGGAGATAAAGGCTATTCCCAGAATGTATGGAAATATTCTCTGAATAGAAATTGACTGTTTTGAACCTTATACTTTATTTTTAAGCTAAGAATATGTATGCTATTTTGAAATGTGTCCTCATCTTTTGTTTAACCTCACAGTACATAAAGCTAATCTTTAAAGGAAAAATATTCTTCATGTTAAGAAATTCTCTTTATTTTCACATGGGCAACATAACAAATTATCCATTCTTGTCCTATGCATATCTAAGTTCCAACAAGTAAAGGTAAGGTATGGTTCAAATGTCATCATAAACTTCCACAAGTTATCACTGTACATTTTTGATAGGGGCATAATTTTATTGATAAAAGTAAAAGAAAATTCTAGAGATAAAATGAAACTTAAGGTTAGTTATTTTAAAGAGGATTTATAACCATATGTTTAATGGAAACTGCCTTTTTAAAAGTGCTTCTGAAATTTAGGTAGAAATCTAAGTGCCTAATCTATATTTCATCTCTTTGACCTTAAACTTACAGGAGAACATTTAACATTTAACAATGTGGAGATCGTCTTTGAGTTTTCCTATTCAGATAAAATTAAAATCTTCTCTAGTTAACTCTCCACTATCCATGCTAATGTGGAATTAAAGTTCATAATCCAAATAATTCATATGCCCCCCTACACACATAAGCGTGTGCACACACACACACACACAATTACACTCTATTCATGAAGAATTTACCCCATATTTTGAATCTATTGGGGATTTCCTCAAAGAGTATATAAGCAACACTACTGCAACAGTTGCATTACTTTGAATTTCAATTTTGACAACTATACAAATTTTTCTTTAATGCACATATTTAAAAAGATACATATGTATATCTGTATATGTGTACAGATATACACACACACGTATCTGTTTTTTTCTGGTATAGAGTGTATTTCTAACAAAAGTGTTGTCATATGTCATATTCATCTTTAAATTTATTTCTGGGCCTAATAGCGTAAATTATTTCCACCAAAACTGGTTTAATATACCACTCTAGAAAATATCGAAAGTATAAATCTATTTTAAAATTTGCCAAAATCTTATTATATAATGCATTAAAATAACTAGCGTATGAAACTCAATGATAAATGAATATTATTGTTAAAATAAATCTGGAAAGGAGTGATTCAAGTAAAAGGAAAATATTAAGTAAATAACATGGTAGTAATACATGGATATGGCTAAAATTGAAGCAGTTGAAAGATTTGAATCTATTCATATCTTCCTGTATGACTATAAGGTATGAAATTTTTAAAAAATCATTTTAATTGACAAATAATGCATATGTTTATGGTATATGACATGATGTTTATATATGTGTATATGTGGATTATATAGTGGAATGGGCTCAGTCAAGCTAATTATCATATGTATTACCTTACATATTAATATTTATGTTTCATGGTGATAATACTTAAATTCTATTCTCAGCAAGTTTCAACTATACAATATATTGCTATGAACTATAGTCATCGTGATGTACAATGGACCTTTTCGATTTATTCCTCCTCTATAACTGAAATGTATTCTTTGATCAGCATCTCCCCAATCCCCCACCCTCAGCCTGTAATCATCATTCTACTTTCTCTCCTGCTACGAGTTCTACTTTTTTAGATTCCACATGTAAATACAATACTGTGGCATTTGTCTTTTTGTGGTGGGTTTATTTCATTAAGGCAATGTCATCAAGGTTCATTCATGCTGTCTCAAATGGCAAGATTTCCTTATATTTAAGACTTAGCGAGTAATTCATCATGTATATATACTACATTCTTTTATCCAATCATCCATTAGGGAACATATAGGTAAATTCCATATTTTGGCTATTGTGATAGTGCTGCAATATACATGGAGGTGGAGGTATCTATTTGATATACTGATTTCCTTTCCTTTGGATAAATGCTGGGTAGTGGGATTGTTCAATCGTATGGTAGTTGTTTGAGTGTCTTGTAAATCTTTGATATTAGTCCCTTGTGAGATAAATAGTTTGCAAAGATTTTTACCCATTTCACAGGTTATCTCCTCACTTTGTTAATTGTTTCCTTTCTGTGCAGAACCTTTGTTAGTTTAATATAGCCCCAATTATAGTCCCGATTTTCTATTTTTGTTTTTCCTACCTATGCTTCTGAAGTCTTAGTTATAAAATTTTTGCCTAAACCAATGTCCTGGAGTGTTTCTGCTATGTTTTCTTCTAGTAGTGTTATAGTTTCAGGTCTTACATATTAGTTTTTAGTTCGCTTTGAGTTGATTTTAGTATATGGTAAGAGATAAGAGTCAAGTTTCATGCTCTGCGTATGGATATCTGGTTTTCACAGCACAATTTATTAAAAAGGGTGTTCTTTCCCCAAAGTACATAGTTGGTGTCTTTGTTGAAAATCAGTTGGAGATATATATATATATATGTATATATATATATATATGCATATATATATATGAATTTATTTCTGAATTTTCTATTCTGTTCTACTAGTCTATGTGTCTGTTTTTATAACAACACCACAGTGCTTTGGTTAATACAGCTTTGTAGTATATTTTGAAGCATAGTATTATAATGCCTACAGCTTTCTTGTTCTTATTTAGGATTGCTTTGGCTATTCTGAGTCTTTGGTGGTTCCATATAATTTTTAAGATATTGTTTTCTATTTATGTGAACAATGTCATTGGTATTTTGCTAGGAATTGCATTGAATCTGTAGATTGCTTTGGATAGTATGGTTATGTTAATAATATTAATTCCAATTCATAGACATGAGATGTCTCTTAATTTGTTTTATCCTCTTCAATTTCTTCTATCATTGTTTTATGGCTGCTGTCACCAAGCCTCAGGCTGGAGACTGGTACTGGTCCGTGGCCTGTTAGGGACCAGGGTGCAGAGCTCCACCGCCCCCATACCCCTGCTCACAGCAGGAGGTGAGCAGCAGGTGAGTGAGTGAAGTTTCAGCTGTATTTACAGCTGCTACCATCACTCGCGTCACCGCCTTAGGTCCACATCTCCATGTCTGTGGAAAAATTGCCTTTCATGAAACACTTCCTGGGGCAAAAAAGCTTGGGGACCACAGTTTTATGGTTTTTGTTGTAGAGTCTTTCACCCCTTTGGATAACTTTATTCCTAAGTATTTTATTATTTTATAGTTATTATAAAAGGGGGTGCTTTCTTGATTTCTTCTTCAGCTACTTTGTTATTGGCATGTCTAAAAGCTACTGGTTTTTGTATGGTTATTTTGTATCCTGAAACTTTACTGAATTCATTTATCAAATCTAGAAATCTTTTGGTAGAGTGGTTAGGTTTTTCTCTATATACAATCATATAATCTGCAAGCAGAAACAGTTTGATATCCCCCTTTCCAATTTGGATGCCTTCTATTTCCTTCTCTTGCCTAAGTGTTCTGGCTAGAATTTCCAGTAGTATGTGGAATAAGTGTAGTGAAGTTGTCTTCTTAGAAAAAAGGTTTTCTGCTTTTCCCCATTCAATATGATGTTAGCTATGGGTCTATCACATATGGACTTTCTTATGTAGTATAACAGATCTATTAGGCATCTTTCTATGCCTAATTTCTTGAGAATTTTTATCTCAAGGAATATTGAATTTTATTGAATGCCTTTTCTTCTTTTATTGAGATGATCATTTGTTTTTTGCCCTTCATTCTGTTGATGTGATGTATCACATGTATTGATTTGCACATATTGAACCATCCTTGCATTCCTGGGATAAATCCCACATGGTCACGGTGTACTATTTTCTGATTATTGAATTATGGCTTTGCTGGACATAGTATTTTTGACCATAGTATTTTTTTCATCACCTTAAATATATAATCTCATTCTCTCCTGGCCTGATGGGGATTCCCTTATATGTGACTTGATACTTTTTTCTAGCTGTTTTTGGAGTTCTTTGTCTTTTAATTTTCATAGTTTAACTATAATGTTCAAAAGAAAAGACCTTTTTGAGTTAAATCTGTTTGAAGATCTTTGATGTCAATATCTCTTGCAAGACTTGGAACATTTTCAGCCATTATTTTGTTAGGTGGTTTTGCTATGCTTTTGCCCAACTCTTCTCTTCTGGAACTTTCAGAATTCAAATATTTGGTTGCTTATGGAGTCCTATATGTCACATAAGCTTTGTGCATGCTTTCTTGTTCTTTTCTTTTGTCTGGCTAGATTATTAAAAAAAAAAAAAAAGAAAAGAAAAGAAAAGAAATCCTGACTTCAAGTTCATAAATTCTTTTTTCTGCTTGATCTAAATTATTATTGAAGATTTTGATTGTATTTTTTATTTGATTTATGAATTCTTCAGTTCCAGGATTTTTGTTTAGTGCTTTTTTGTGATACCTATCTCTTTTTTTAATTTCTCATTCAGAACATGAATTGTTCTTCTAATTTTTTCATATCATTTACCTGTTTTTTTAATATCTCACTCAGTTTCTTTAGTATCATTATTATGCATTTTTTCAGGCTTTTCCTAAATTTCTCTTTATTTGGGATCTGTTACCAGAGAATTACTGTGTTTCTTAGAGATGTCATGTTCTTTGTTTTTTTTCCTTTTTTTCTTATGTTCTTATGTCGATATCTGCACCTCTGGTGTAATGGTTGCTTCTTTCAATTTTATGTGTTGGTTTTCCTAGAGAAATACTTTTTCCTACAGATACATTTAGAGTGTTCATTGGGTAGGGTGCTTTGGCTTTGATACTGGGTGTGTTCAGTAGTATAGTCTTCATACGATTTTTTCGTCTGTAATCAGCATTAGTGGTGTCTGTGACTTCCTCTGGCTTTGGCTGCAGTTGTTAATGAAGGCTGTGATGTGGCTTTTTTGGACATGGGACACCAGGGAAGCCAGTCCTCAGGTACCACCTGTGGTGTTGGTGGCGGGCAAGGTGGGCTTGTGGTCAGGCCCTGGGTGATATGCATGGACACCAGCAGCCATAGGTGGGGCAAGCCTATCCTCAGGCCTCTTGATGGTGTGACAGCAGTGACAGGCAGGGCAGGTTGATACCCAGGCCCCCAGGTGATGTGAGCAAGTGCCAGTGGTAGGCAGGGTGGATCTTTTCCAAAAATATTTTGTTATTGTGATCAACAAGAATCCAGGGATCAAAACTATTATTCATTTATTTTGCCTGAGGAAAACTCTTCTGCTTTTAGGTAAACAATTTTACAACAAGGTACTCTGACTTCCAAATCTTTAACATAAAATAATTTTGAGAGGAATATTCAGAAAATAAGGTGAACATGCCTGTTATTAGAAATTGTATAAGTTATTCTTAGGAAAACTATGATTTGAAGAAAATTGCCTATAAAATTAATAGACATATCCTTTAATATTTAATCTTTCCAAGTGGCTGTCTTTACCTCTTTTCCTCCTTTCCCTCAACTTTTTTCCATGAGTCTTCCTCTAGTTTTCTCTTATCTCTTTCTATAGTAGTTTTCTTTTTAAATGAGTATTTATTACCTTAAAACCAACTGAAAATTTGGAAATATAAAGACCTTTTAATATCAATGCAACTTTCATTATCCATAATTAAGTAATTAAGCTTTATTTATTTCTCTGCAATCATTCACTTATTTATTCACTAGGAAATAACTGGCTACTTCGGGAAATACCACTTCTATTAAAATATAATATTATTTTTATTCCATGCAGTGGCTTAAAATAAATACAGTGGGCTTATTCAGCATTCTAAAATCATGACAAACTAAAAAAAAAAAAAAAAAAAAACAGACAAAACAAAACAAAACAAAAAGCTATATTTAATGAGTTACTAAAGGGAAAATATTAGGAACAATTAATGGCTACCCTATGGCTGTTTCTTTATTTTGGAACTTCAGTATAATTTTTGGTGTCCAGAAATAAAAAGTAGTAAAAATTCCATCTAGGAATGTTACCAGAATACTGGAAGATTCTTCACTCAAAAGCCTTAAACAATGAATATCTTTTCAGTCTTTAGGCTGTTGTATTTTGCTGATGTGCTCTGTAAAACGTGAAAGATCCGGTAATAGGCAAAATCGATTATTAATATATTTTAATTAAGTATATGTGAAAAAAATATAGGTCACCATTTTGAAAGATTTTTGAAAGAAAGATTGTAGCTAATTTAAATAATTGTTTGACTTAAAACAAATTTCAAGTTTTATTCCTGTAATGTTCTTAATATAATATCATAGTCCCTTTCTTCCTTCATAAAGAAATACTATACATTACTTGTACTTAGCTTCTATCTTTTAGTAAGTACTTTTAAGTTAAAGTCTAGGAATTTACCAAAGGTCACCCCAAGCTCTTTAAGTGGTTAGCAGACCAACATTGACATTCAAAAATACAACCTTATAGTAGTTCCTTGAGGGTCAAGTTTCTCTTCTTTAGAGTATCAAAAAGAATTATAAATTTAAAAAAATGGTTCCACATTATATGCATAGCCATTGTGTATATCTCAATTGAAATATACCTTTCAATAATTCAAGTATCCCATTTATATTTATTTATAAAATGTTCCATTTATATTTATTTCTAATTGATTCTAACTATATTTAAAATTAATAAATTACTTATAATACAAATTTGTCACAATTAGCATCATTTTTATAAGCAGTACCCAGATAAAAGAAGAAAAAAAGTAACACTCCTTTTGAAAAACTAGAATTAATGGTGACAATTTTATCTACATAATCATAACTTAAACTAAATGGAAGGTAAGCCTTTAATTCATTTACCACAGACAGCATGAACTAATTAGACTAAAACAAGTAGAGAGTATGGTTAGATTTAGAATTTTCCCTTTGATGTCTAAACCTCTAATGTACAGAGAGAGATGCACCTGGCAAAACCATAAAGTTCAATAAAAGTAATAGGAACAGCACTTGTAAAACATGATATTCAATTTCATTGTCCAGGTCTAGGGCAAGAAAGGGACGTTATTTTTCTATCATAACTTCTTCTATGAACCAATGAACACAAAAGTTAGTGCAAACGAAAAGCAAAGCTGAGTGAGAACTTGAGCAAAATTCAGCAATAGGGATAGAGCAAGATTAGCACTTAGAAGACTGTTGCAGTAATCCAGGGGAGAGAAAGAAAAAATGCCTAAAATGGTAGTGATAAGGGAGATAGAAAAAGTAAATAAAGAGGTAGGATTGACAATACCTGGTGAATGTTGGCTGTAAAGGATACAACGTGTGAGGAATTAAGATTAACTCCTATATTCCTAATTTAGAACTGGATAAACGCTGGCATATATCACTGTTATGGAAAAGAGAAAAAGTGAAGGTTAGGGCAGTGGTTTTTCAACTGGGTAACATTTTGCCCCAAGTGATATTTGGCAATACTGGAGACATTTTGGTTGTTGCAGCTACTGACATTTGGAATAGAGGACAGTGATGCTGCTAACCATTCCACAGTGCACAGGGCACTCCTTCCCAACGTCACAATAAGGAATGATGAGCCCAAAATGCCATTAAGAGGTTGATAAACACTGGCATATGGACACTGTGGTTTGCAGAATAATGGTTCACCAAATAAATCCACATCCTAATCCCCCGACCTGTGAATATGTTCCTTTAAATGCCAAAAGAAACTTTGAAAATGTGATCAAATTAAGGACCATGAGATGGGGATGTTTATCTTGGGTTATCCAGGTGGGCACAATGTAATCACAGGGGCCCTTATAGGGGAAAGCAGGAGGCAAGAGCATTAGAGAAGAAAATGTGACCACAGAAGTGGGGGTCAGCAAGAGAACAAAAGAGAGATTTAAAGTTGGTACAATGCTGGCTTTGAAGGTAGTGAAAGGGACCCTAAGCCAAGGAATTCAGGTGGCCTCTAGAAGCAGGAAAAGTTAAGGAAATGGATTCTCCCCTAGAACCTCAAGAAAGAATGAACACCTGTGGACACCTTTATTTTTCATGCAGTGAGACCTGTTTCAGACAACTGACCTTCAAAATTGTAAGAATATAAATTTATATTGTTTTAAGTCACTGTTTCTGGCAATTTGTTCCAGCAGCAATAGAAATCTAGAATAGAAATGATGGGTTTGAGCAGGTTACCAAGTAGAGATATCTGGTAGTGAGAAAGAAAAAAATGTGTTTAGCCACATTGTTTGGTGGTCACTAACATGTAGTAATTGAAACTACACATACTGATGAGATTGTATCCACGAATAATATCCAAATTAAAGATAAAATAAGATCAAGTAGAAGTCCTGGAAATATCCACAATTAATGTGAGGTAACAGAAGAGGATCTTACGTAAAAGGGCAGACAGAGAGACTAGTGGTGAAAAGCAGGAGAGATAGGTATATGGCAGGCAAATGAGGAGAAAATTGCAAATAGGAGGAAATAGTAAATAATGACAAGTGTTCCTAAAGGTAAAATAAGGACAGTTTATTGGATTTAATAAGAAATCAATAGTGACCTCATTCAAAATAATTTCAGTGGCATGTCAGCAATAGAATGCAGCAGTAGCTCAAGTGGTGAACTAAAGATCAGAAATGGAGGCCAAGAGTTTTTCACTTTTAAGAAATATGAAAAATATAAATATTTGATATAGAGGGACATGAGGTTTCCTGAACACACATGTGTATGTGTGTGTGTCTCTGTGAGTTTGTATGCTGTGTGTTTTGGGGATAAAAATACTGTGAGTATATTAAAGGTAGAGAAAGAAAGAGGTTGAAGAATATGGGGAAAAAAGGAAAAAAAACAAAAACAAATATAAGTTCCCTGAGGTGTGAGTTACATTAGATGGAAGGGCCACTTCTATGCCAAAATGGAAAGAAAATATGGAAGCATGGGTATGAATTGAAAGCTTTTATAAATGGGTAGGATACCAAGAAATTCTGGAAATTTCTGACTATATGTCTCAGTTTTCTTTTCAACTTGGACTCAGGTGTTCATGGTTAAATTTACGCTTAGATGAGTGACGTGATAAGGGTAATACAACTGAAAGACAAGCTTCTAATTAGATTTTCTGAAAATGAGCTTGTCTAGTAGTAATGCTTTAGCATTTCAAAGAACCACCTTTATGTGCCTTTACTCTCAGTCTTTGAGGTATAAGGGGAGAGGGAAAAATGTGTACTCATCTGTTCAATGAGCTACAGATAAACTGTCATCAGGAAAAGAAAGAAGTTTTCAGCTAAAACAAAGAATTGGAAGATACAATATTAAGACAGACGTTAATAGAACATGATTCCATGGGAGTATGAAGCTGATTCAATGTGAGTGCTCACACAATACTGGGGAGGCTGACAGAAACTACTTATGAGTGGGACCAGATTCAGTTTTCTTTAAAAGTCTTGGTTAGACTTCTTATTATAAAACTTTACTGATGCAAGGAAATTTTATTTACTTAATTTTATCTTGTTTAGAATTTAGTGTATAGGTGTGAGTTTAAATATTTAAAGTCAAAATGACTCTTACACTTTTACTGGTGACATTGCCACCACTAAAAAGAAATGGCCCAGGTCAGTTATAGAATATTGAATCACCCTTTCATTAAGCCAGCAACAATTAGAATTAATAGAATTTTCTGAACAAAAAAAAGGTTATGCCAAGGTTTTGCTGACTGGACTGCACCTTTATTGCCATGGATTAGATATAAAAATGACCTTAAGTAATTTTCCTGGTAATTGTGTGATGGTACACAAACTTTTAAATTACTTTAGAGAAACACGTAGATAATATAACACCTAAAAAAAAAAAAGATTATTAATTCAGTATTCTTTTTCACTAAGGAAAAAGATTATGGCTAATATAAACTAGAATATGTATCATTCTTATGCATATTTTTCATGCAACTCTTTAAAATTAAGGGAAGTATTTATGAAATTTACTTCACAATAGTTACCTAATAACCATCAGGAAATCAATAACTTATTTTAAAGACTTTAAAACTCTCTTCATATTTTTTCATATTCTCTACCTACATAATTTTATTTATTTTTTTAGTATTGACTTATTTATTTAATTTTTAATTGACATATAATAATTGTACATGTTTATGGGAGCATTTAAGGCAGAGAAATCTGCCTTCCCTGTAAAATACATTAGTGTGCTCTGAAAAATTCTAGAAGTTCCTCCTTTTCCCCACAGGGCTACAGTTCAGCTATCTCTTTTGGTGGTTGGCTTTGCCTGATCAGACAAAACTTGGCAAAACTCAGAATGTTTTGTACCCAGTGATTTAATCCCACCACTTTGATTATGGTTTTTGACTGTGATTATATATTCAGATCACTTAACTCTGCTATAAATTAGTTTTCTTTTTCTTCCAAGTGATGAACAAAAATTATCAAAGTTATTTAATTTTATGGAAAAATAATCAATGTGCAACAGGTACGAGTTTTAACTGTACACTGTCATAATTGTTAAAATTTGTCTGAATATTTTTGAGTGCTTGCTATGAGCCAGGCATTTTTGGAAGCATAAGTAAGCTATAAATGAGATAAATGGTCATTAGGGCATACCTGCCCTAATGAAGTTTATAATGTCTTGTAACATTTATATTTTGTTATAAATAGCATAGTAATATTTATTGGACCTGATAAGAATAAAGGAAGATGAAAAAAAAAGGAGGAAGAGGAGAAGGAGCAGGAGGTTGAGGAGGAGGAGGAGGAGGAAGAGGAGAAGGGGAAAGATAACATAGAAGGAGGGGGTGAGAAGGGAGAAGAAGGAGAAAAAGAAAAAGCTTCAATTTGGCAAAGGCTACAATTAAAAAAATTTGAAATAAGAGAAAAAAGTATAGATATGCCAAACTTTTTTCTAAAATTGACAGAGAAAAATAATAAACCCCAGTGAAAATCATTACAGCTAACTTAAAATAAAAATGTAGAAAAATGAAAGAAACTTCAATGTATAGGAAATTAATCAATAAATTTTATTACCCTATTTGATTTACCCTGGAAAATGAATTTTTCACAAAATGTGTCAATGTTGGCATACTGATGAACAAATACATTTTATTTACTAAATGTATTTAAATATCCTTGAAGTCAAAATTTCAAAAAATAACAGCATAGACATAAGTCACTCTGTTTTTCTCTTACATTTTCTCCAGTTTTTTTGTCCTTCCCAAGTCACCTTTATGTAGCATCTAGAAACTGGCTCTTTGGGGATGCCTTATTAGTTATGACTATTTCCACACATAATTTTGAAAAATTTCCATGACATTTCAGCTTTCCAATTCAGTATATTTTTCAGGTAAAGTATTTATGTACATGTACTTTTAGCTTATGGGGGAAAAAAAAACAATCTTTAAAGTGTTCAAGTAAATATACTTTTCACAGCAGGTAAAATTAATCCTATAAACTATTCCATAAAAGCATTTTTTAATTTCTCTCTGCTTAACTTTCTGACCTTTAAGTCAAAAGCTACTTTTACTTGAAGCCTACAAAGGAAACCTTTTGTGAATTCAAAAATGTTTGGAGATATATGGTTTCATTTATTTTGTTAGCATTCAATAGAAAGTTTTTCTCTTACTAAGAAGTGACCATGTAGAGATGCAATAGAAAAACCGAGCTTCTTTTCCTTCCATATTCTATACCTACGCTTACTTAATATAAAAAATTATATATGAATATTTAATTATTTTTTTCTATTCCACTTCAGGACACAGTGATAAATAGTGGTAAAACCTTATAATCTTAGAAAAGGTAAAGAAAAAGTGTTCTTTAAAATAAATGATAAAATTGTTTGCTGAATGTTAGATAACTACAATATAGAAGATGATAGCAAAATATAGAAATAAGCTTCAAGCCTTTCAGTCTGAAATTCAGGTATACAGATTTATACAGTTCCAGAATTATGTAGTTCAGATGAGATCAAAATAGAAATATGACCCTAATCAAAAATGTCAACACCATGAGCATTGGGATCTCTTTATTTAATTAATTTCTTTGTGGAAAACATGGCAAATAACCTAAAGAAAGTATTTCAGGCCGGGCGTGGTGGCTCACGCCTGTAATCCTAGCACTCTGGGAGGCCGAGGCGGGTGGATCGCTCAAGGTCAGGAGTTCGAGACCAGCCTGAGCAAGAGCGAGACCCCGTCTCTACTAAAAAATAAAAATAGAAACAAATTATCTAGCCAACTAAAAATATATATAGAAAAAATTAGCCGGGCATGGTGGCGCATGCCTGTAGTCCCAGCTACTCGGGAGGCTGAGGCAGTAGGATCGCTTGAGCCCAGGAGTTTGAGGTTGCTGTGAGCTAGGCTGATGTCACGGCACTCACTCTAGCCCAGGCAACGGAGTGAGACTCTGTCTCAAAAAAAAAAAAAAAAAAAGGTATTTCTAACTATTTTATATTATACTTTGAGAAAAAAGGAGAACTTTCTTAAAATATTTTTATAAAAGCAGTTTAAAGCTTTAAATATTGCTTTTATTCACTGACACTTTCATAAAAGTAATAGGACTTTCCTTCTGTGACAGTGTTCTTACTACCTTTTTTTTTCATGTTATTTGTGAGCCTGAGTGGTTTTTTGAGTTAATTCCAATTTTTTTCCAGGTTAAAATACTGTAATTCCATTCTATCAAGCTGAGATTTAAAGATCATTTTTCTTCTACTTTCAAGCATTTATGCTCTTTCAAATATTATCAAAATAAAGGTTTATTTTATTTTATTGCTTGCAGGAAAAAGCCACACTCTTTCTAAAATCCTAAGCAAACACTTAGAAACATATGGTAATTGAAAAATCATAATCTGGCACTATATAGTAACAACCTGTTTATACAAGAGGATTTTGTGATTTGAATATTACTTATCATCTAATCTGGCAAGAAGATGTAATAGCAAATATGTACTTTATTTAGAAGAGACATAGCCTGTGGTTATGCAAAATTATTCAGTCTATATTGATCTATAGACAGAGTTCTGGTTGAAATAAATATTTTGTAAAATGGCATCTACTTCAGGTTATCAAAATTATAATTCATAGTAACCATTTTAGAAAGGAACATTGTATTGTATTATCCAATTGCTACTGCATATATTTTAGAAAAATGGATTTATATTTAATTAGTTTTACAATGCAGTCTTCATGTCCAATAAGTTGTATTACTCTCTGAGCAAGTGTATAAATCATTATTTATAAATTGATTCACATTTTAATATGCCAGAGGGTAGCTATGGAAAGGAATACTGTAACAAATCAATTTGTGAATTGAATGATCATCACTTAATTTATCTCTTTGCATCCATGTAGGGAAATATTTGTTAATGTTTCTGAGTTCAAGGCACACTTTGGATCTAGAATTTTTGGAGACTCACTTGAAAGAATTAAAAGCCTGAAAATAAGATTAGGCAAGTTAACAGTGATTATAAAATAATCACTATTAAATTTAAAAATGGATGCCTGGTGAATATAACAGCAAAGTCAGATATCTCATTATTCATTTGACACCTCTCAGAATAATATATCTATGCGAGTATAAGGGTTTAGTGTCCTGACCACAGGCTACAATTCACTAATATGGCAACATATTCCAAGTTCCAGGAAATAACTCTTTGTGCTTCTCTTTAATGCTGTGTTATGCCTTTTCTCTCTGTATCCTGTAACACGGTACATTGATTTGATTGGCCAAGCAACGCTCTATTTAATATACATTATAAGTGTAGCAGAAACATGTGTACATTGGAGATAAAGCACTAAATGGTTTCCAGGTATACATGGACTGTAGCACACAGATTGAGAACCACAAACCAAAATGTTTGTATAGGCAATATATTTCAATCAATAAATTTCTTTGATTATGAGATGGCTTCTACTTCTTGACTGATATCCAACTAAAATTACCTCTCAGAAACATAAGACCATCCTTATGAAGATAAACATTGAAGTGTTATGAAAAAATAAATTGGAGGTCCAAATAATTTCACCAAGAATATACATCAAGAACATAGATATTGTTTTATAAATTATTATTAAAATAAGATTGAATAGATTAGACATATTTCTGATCAACTGTATATGTCTTCAATCAAATAATAATCAAACTTTTGGTCTCTTGTCATCAGAATATTGAGTGACTTCTCAATTACATGTGCAGAAATATGATTGTATCCAAAGTATGTTCAAGTGAGATTACTTGGAAAAAATACAATTCAGACTTTGTTCTAAAAACTTAATAGTGGGAATTTTCTCTTGTCTTTGAATCTAAGCTTGGCTGTGACTTCTTTGGTCAATGAGTCATTAGCCAATATGCAAGCAGAGGTTGAAAAGTATTTAGGAAATGGGGCTTGTACTCTGGCTGGACATGGAATCCTGATATCATCATGTGAACACCCTGAGCTAGCCTGATGGGAAGTCTGTGTAGAAAAGAACTTGGGACAATGTGGCTGACAGGGGGCCAACTGCAAGACCTGTGAGTGAGGCCCTCCTAGAATGTATGACCCCAGGAAAGCCACCACCTGACCATAGAGATTGGCTGACCTAGCACAGAAAGAACAATCAGCCATTCATAGAATTGTAGAAAATACTACAGGTTAGTTGTTTTAAGCCCCTAGATTTGGGGTTACACAGCAAGAGTTAATTGGTGTATTATTGGAATCAAATAGACTTAGGTATATAATTCTTGGGTAAAATACTGGCAATGTTTCCCTATAGAAATACTGACATTTTCTAACATTTAGTTTTCTATTCTGTAAAATAAGGAGGCTAAAAATTATCTTAGAATTTTTATATGTAAATTAATGCAATAAGGTGGATAATATCTTGAGTACTATACCTGGAACACAGTAAATATATTATATAATTCCACTACCTTTATTTTAAAACTTCTATAAGTTGAATATCATGTCTTTAAAAAAAGAGGAACAAAATAATCTAAGGAATATTTGTTTTAATTTTATAAGTTTTCTTTTATAATATATACACATATATAGGCAGATACTGTCCATTCTGGAGTTAATCTGGAATGCCTCAATGCTTATAAAAAAGCAAAAATATGAAACTGAAACTTGGTATGAGCCCTCCTATTAAAATATATAAAACTATTAATGTATAACTACTATACTATTAATATAAATATTGTAGAATTACTGTACTATTCAATATTCAACATATCTGGCATCTCGGTCTGTTTATATTGCTGTAAATTAATACCTGAGGCTGGTTAATTTATAAAGAATAGAGTTTTATTTGGCTCATGGTTATGCAGGCTGTATAATAAGCATGGCAGCAACATCTGCTTTTGGTGAGGGCCTCTGGGTGCCTCCACTCAGGACAGAAGGTGAAATGGAGCCAATATCCCATGACAAGAGGAAGGCAGCAAGGGGGTGGGGAGGGAATTGTCAGGCTGTTTTAAACAATCAGTTCTCACTGGAACTAATAGAGTAAGAACTTACTCATGCTTATGAGGATGTCAGCAAACCATTCATGAGGGATCTGCCCCCATGACCCAAACACCTCCCGCTAGGCCTCACCTCCAACATTGGGGATGAAATTTCAAAATGAGATTATAGGGGACAAATATACAAACTATATCAACAATTATAGAAAACTAATGCTATGTAAATTTTCTTGATTATTTTACCTTTTATGAACTTTTCCGGATATATGTGTGTGTGGAAAATTTACTCAGCTCACTTAATAATATATATATAAACAATCTGCTCAGTTTGGTTACTTCACTAACTAATCTCAAATGAACAAAATAAAATTTCTTAAACCAGAAGTAGGGATTGACAAAAGAAAACAAATATAATCCTACTTATACTTAGGAAAAAAATAATGGAAGGCAATTTGATGGTCAGAATTATGAAGAGAATTTCCAAAAGGGGACAAAAACTAAATGCGAATACATAAAATCATAAAGCATTCATAAGTTTAATTTTTTTTAATTTAAAGGTAAATAACTGGTTGGAAAAATAGTTTCAATAAATTAGTAAATTTATTAATTGACTGAATATTTGTTATGTGTCTACCATATGTCAGTTGCAATAATAGTTCAGAAGAATACCGTGAAAACTGACACAGACATGGCAGAGTTTATAATCAAGCATTCATTTGCTTCATTTCTTCATCTATTAATTCCATGCATATTTAGCATATTTATTAAATTTCTACAGCACTTTAGGCACTGATAGTTTCTGGACATTCAGTGGCAAAGAAAAAAGGCATGGACACTGCTCTCAAGGAGCTATGGTAGGAAAGGATACGTATTCAATGATAAAACACACAAAATGCATTGAAGGAAAATAGAGATAATTAAATGTCCAACAACAAAATGATCTGAGAGTTATTAACTCCGGGGCAACATAGGCAAGTGACACTGAAGATAAATTAGGTAATGGACAATAGAGATAATGTTCACAGAGAGGGTTACCACTCAAAGTGAATTTTCAGCAGAAAATGAGGTGTCCAGTAGACTGCATTTGCAGGAAATATCAGATAATTATTAAAAAACTAAAACTTGATTAACATTGTTATATCCTTTCATTGTGTACAGATAGCTCTTTCATTATTTTAAGAAATTGTTCTTCAGCTTGTATGAATCTCTTGAATGGAGATTAGATTTGCCTCTACCACATTCTTCTGTGATAAGGTGTACTTCAGTATTAATTTTTCTTTTTCCCTAATCAAACAAAATCTACCATAATCAGAATCCCACACTGTCAGGGTTACTGGCATCACTTTCCAGCCTATGATGCATTTAAATATTGCTGTTTGCTGGTCATTTACTCTCTGAATTTTTGCAGTAAGAAAGGAGAGAAATGAGGTTAGAATTCTGGCTGCCTCAGAAGGTGGTATCTACGTAGCAAAAGAGTAGACACCTCCTGTGTTTTTGTTTTGATTTTGGTTAACAGAGTCTATATTTCTAAATTAGGGGTGGTTGGTGGAGTTAAGCCAAAACCTCTTCCTACTTATTTCCTGAAAGTGAGATTTTTTTTTTTTTTTTTTTTTTGCAAATAAGCATGCATAGTTCTGATTGTGTTTATAAGCCCAAATTTTTTCTACATTCTAATTGTTACTCAGTCTTTACCATGCTTAAGAATCATGTGGAAGGCTTGTCAAAAGACACATTGCTGAGCCCTATACCCAGAATGTCAGATTCAGCATGTCTAAGGTGAGGTCTAACAGTTTACGTTTGTAACAATTTCCCAGGTGATACTGGTGATCACCAGCTGGCCCAGAGTCACACTTTAAGAACCACTGCTCTAGGTAGTAAAAAGTTTTCTTAGACATTTGCAAAGGTTTAAATGTCATGTTTTTATTAAAGACTATTGATTTGGCTTTTCTTCATCTGCATCATTGGGAATATTTTAATAAATGACCTACAAGGGAAGGGACGTCTGCCACAAACTTAAACCAGAAGTGAGCACAGAAATAGCATTTGCCCGAAATGCCTATATTGATTTGTCTATACAGAGATAAAGATAGCATAAAGCTTAAGGTGGGAGTGAATATCTGGTTGGGGATGAATCAACGTTGGTATTCATTATTGAAATACTTTTATAAATCATTAAAAACAAATGCCTTTCAGAGGTGATAATTAAGTTACAATCACTTATAATAGCTTTAGACTAAGTAACATTTAATTTAAAATATAATTTAACTTCTACAGTTACTTAAGTGTATAGTTTGGCTGTTGTTTGTTTTTTTGTTTTTTTTAAGTAACTCTCTAGTTTGTAAAAGCTATGCTTCCTGAGCAATTAATCAAGGCACTTTAATTTGCCATTTTCAGCTGCTTATTTTGTTAATTTCAAATATGATGGTGTTTACATTTGGACTGCTTCGGGTTAAATCAATAATAATAAAGTTGATGCCATTCTTTAGGTAATCATTTTGAACTTTTTAATCACCTTTTTGAACTCTTGCTTAATCTACCATCTAGCGTTTACCAGTCATCAATAGGTTCAATTGATTGTAGTATACAAATTATATGATGCTCTGACTTCTGGTTGACTTTCATAGATTTAGTCTGATTTTATATGAACTAATTTCAATGTTCAGAGCATATTTACACTAGCTAAAATACATTTAAGTATATTCCAATTGGGAACTTTTCTGGAAGCCTTCTTTCCCCAGACTATGTTAGATTTCGTCTCCCTATTGAGATAAACATGAAGGATAGGAAAGTTTCAGTATATTTATCTTATTTTACACTATCTTATGTCAGTCTTATATTTGGGATCCTTTAACTTGGGCATTTAGTAGAATCATAGATAACTTCAATGAAAAATGTCTTAGAAATTGACTACCTGATATAGCCTTTCTGTTTCAATCTGAAAATCTTGGTTTGGTGAGGTCTAACAGTTTATGTTATGTAGGTATATGTATGGTAAAGACAGGCCAAGTAAAAATATGACCATTTGACTATTTTAGATACCTCCTTCCTCATCTAGCTATAAATGAATGTTATATTCATTAACTATTGCTGCCTAACAAATCACTTCAAATTCAGTGGCTTAAAAGAATAATAAACATTTATTATCTCAGTTTCTCAAAGGCACAAATTCAAAAAATTGAATTCCCAAATTTAAACTAGGTGGTTTTGGCTCAGAGTTTCTCATGAGTTTTCAGTCAAGATGTTGGCCCTGACTGCAGTCATGCGAAGGATTAACTTGGATTTGTGTAACTGCTTCCAAAATGGATTATTTATTGCCTGGCAAGTTCATGCAAGTTCTTTGCAGGAAACTCAGTCTCTCAACATTGTGACCTCTCCTTAGGGAGCTGGCTTTCTCCAGAGTGAGTCACCCAACAAAAGCCACAGTGGAAGCCACAGTCACTTCAAAGACCTAGCCTCAGAAGTCATACTTTGTTATTTCTGAAATAATCTATTTTTGCACTTATCCATTCTATTCAATGTGAGAGGAAATTACACACACAAAAAAATGAATACCAGGAGGCAACAATAACTGGATACTATCTTGGAGGATAGCTACCACATATTACAAGCAAAACCCTAGGCAATTCTTTTATTTATCCTAATTTTGTGGTCAAAGGCTAGGATATTACCAATTCATATTTTTCCATTAATTTTACTTACTCTTGTTTAGAATGAAGATAGATTTTCTATGCTTACCCTTTTCTCTCCCCACAAGAACTTATTCTGTGTTTGTTATTTACTCCTAAAGTTTACTTATTGCATGTCCTTTTTCACTCTAGCCTCTGTTTTTGTTAGGCAATATTTTATTAGGCTAATATAAAAATTTGTGTTCATATATTAGTAAATTCTAACATACACAAGAGCACTCTGGAGGCAATGATATTTATTGTGAATATTTCAAATTTATTAAAGAAGAAAGGAGACATTCTGGTGATCAATAGAGATTCAACTACCCATAAACATTACCACAATTATGTTTGGATTCAGCTCAGTAGGGTAGGTTTATATGGGCTACCTAATCCATGGGGAACTCTAAGCTTCTATATTCTCATTCATAAAGTGTTCCGTTCCCTTGAGGCTAATAATTATATTGCTTCTCCTAAGAAATTTTATCTATAATTATGGTTTCAACTATCTTCTCTATAATATCTTGACTCACAAGTCTGTATTTCTTGTCCAGACTTGTCTCCTGAGCTTCCAATCCAATTTTCAACTGCTGTTTGGGCAGTATCATGTACTGAAAATAGAGTGCAGTTTGGAGTCAAATAGAATTAAATAGTACCTCTGTAACTGTATTCGCTTTGTGGCATTTGGCCCATTACCTAATAACTCTGAGCCTCAGTTTCCCATTTGTATAATGAAAATAATACCATATCTGTAGCAAATCTGTTCTGAGTATTAAAGATTGTAATATATGACAGTTGTTATCAGTCGTGATTTTGTCACCTGGGGAACATTTGACAGCATGTAGAAATATTTTTGTTTTTGTTATCTACAGCTGGAAAAGAGAGGTGCTACTAGTATCTACTGTTTAGAGGCTACAAATGCTATTAAACATACTCCAATGCACAAGACAGACTTCCAAATTGTGATAATTAATTTTATGTATTAACTTGCCTAGAACACACAGTGCCTAGATATTCGTTCAAACATTATTTGGGGTGTTTCTTTGTGGGTGTTTCTGGAAGAGATTATCATTTGAATCAGTAGACTGAGTAAAGCAGATTGCTCTCCTTAATGTGGGTTGAAGGCATAAATACAACAAAAAAGACTGAAGCTCCCCTAAATAAGATAAAATTTTTCCTGTTTGAGTGCCTTTGAACTGGGACATTGGCTTCTTCCTGCCTTCAGATTTCAACTGAAACATTAGCTTTTCCTAGATCTTGAGTCTGCTGACTTGCCCTCCAGATCTTGGGACTTGTCAGCCGCCATAATTTTATGAGCCAATTGCTTAATAAGCAAACAAACAAACATACATCTGATTGGCTCTATTTCTCTAGAGAATGCTAATATACATAATAAAAAATTATCTGTCCTAAAATGTCAATAGTGCCCAGATTGAGAAACCTTGATGTACGTAAGCATCTAATACATTACCTTATGGTTGTTAATTTACTGATAATTATCAATATACTGTGCATTATTTACTATTAAAGAGACATTTATTTTCATAACCAAGTTAACCAATGTTAAGAAAGCCTTAACTGTTGATTATTTCAATTATTTTTTGTTCTCATGAAAGAGTAAATGGGTGATATATTTTCTATAAATTCATCTGTGGATTGCAGCTCTGATGGATAGAAAATTATTGAATGACAATGTTTTCTGCTTAAAATTCCCTAGAGATTGTCCTATTTTCCTCAGCTAGATTTTATTTTTCTATTGGTAACTGATTTTCATTGCCTGCATGCTTAAATCTTTTTTTATTTCATTTATAATCTTCAGTATAGATTGCCCGTCACCTCTTAATTTTGTTTGATATGCAATGATCCCCTTCACTAAAGACCCACTTCAAGTTGAGTAAAGTTTTATTGTCATGCCCTTTAAAATATTATTTTATTTATTTTTTCAAAATATTTATTAACAACCTACCTATGAATAAGTCACTATGCTTCCTCTAAGGACATGTTTTAACATGAATACATGAATACTTACACTTTTGAAGGTTAGACTACAATTCTATGTCCTTTATGAACTTTGGAATTTGTATTAGGTAAATAATGAATATAGGTGACTGTTTCAGTATCCAGCAATGTTTTCTTTTTTCTTCTTCTAACACAGTTTCCTCGGTGGGAGGCAACATTGAGGGCTTAATATAATGAAAATTTAAAGGTCAGCTGAAAGTATAGGCTGCCATTTCCATGAGATTGTGGATGGTCCTTTTAAAGTAGTCACAGAATTTCTGCATTTTATGTGCACTTTACTCATTATTATCTTTAAATTTCAAATATTTAATTGTATTTATATACAAATAAATTACATTTTTATTAAGAAAGTGACTTTATAGGTGTTACACCAAAAAAATTCTAGAAAGATTATACTCAGTAAAAATATCTAAAATAAGTTATCCATTTTGTTAATGTATCTAATATGATTTTAGTTTGCACATCTCTGTTGAATCCAAAATTGCATTTAAATAAAGGCTCAAAGAGTGCACTTACTAATGAAACTAACTGTTCTCAAAGATAGAACAAAAAATGTGGTAATCCCAAATTCTGAATTCACAGAGGAATAATTTATGTATGTATTTGCATTTCCAGATGTCTTATTAGTGATTTCAGTGGAATGGTTCATGAGGATTAATTGCTTGCATTTGCACTATTTCTTTATTTATCATCATTCAAAGGCCTGTTGAAGAAGGTTTTTATGGTGTAATGTATCACTTACTAAAATTCTCTGTTTGGCAAGCTGACAAAAAAGTATCTTAGATGTTATGCTGTCTAATTACATGGCTCCAATCTAACAATTATTTCCAATTTGTCTGTCTCGATTTATGAGGATGGAGAATCTGAGTGAATCAGCCATTAAATCTTTTTGAATGAGACCTATACCTATAGATAGTGAACACAGTGTTTTAAACACCTGGGTGCACATTTGGC